>OY829121.1:7510000-8760000 GCA_963691645.1 Pelosia muscerda
CGTCGTCTACTACTATATCTTACTTCATTGTTTGCCACAAAACCGTGTAATTGCATGGTAACCTAAGTGTAGCTTTTATTAGGCGTATTGGTTTGAAGCTATTATGCGCGACTACCACGTAATCACAGAATCGGACAAAGAAAAAAATACGTTTTGCCATTCGGCAGATATAAGAACTATTCTCTGGTAGGTATCTGAGGGTAATTCGCAGTTCCTATATGTAACGTAAAGGAATAAATTGTGACATAAAGAGGGTACAATCTACCTGCAATACTTTTTTCAAAGTTTACCTATGTAAAAAAATCGTATTACCATAATATTACCTCTTCAATTGTAGAGTGACATTACTAAAATTTTAAGTTTTTAGAGGCACTGCTTTTGGCTCTGCGTTTATAAATCGTACAAGATAAACCATTTTATATATAACACAGATTTCGGCTGTTGTAAGTAAACGAAAAAACCCAATAAAATATCAAACCTTAGTTAGCCGTTTCACTTTTTCCCTCTCACTAAGCTTGGAGTAGAACTTCGTAAATAAGTTCGTCATGTCGCCGCAAAAACTATTTTCCAAATGCGATACTTTTCTTCAAATACTCGCATAGTTCTCACACAAAAAGAATTCTAATATTTATACGTTCTATGAGAAACTTAGCAACAGTTCTCGATACAGTGAATGACTTTATAGATAGGGGTAACATGTAATAATTTAAAATGCTAAAAAGTGTAACTGAGGTATCTACTTTTTGAAAACATACATTTAGGTGCTAAAAATTTACCATTTTGATTTTTATAATTAACTAGCTATCCGCGTGGACTTCTGATCCCCTGTCCGCTGCTTGGATTTCTGATTCCGTTCCCGCTGCTTCATAAAAACCTTCCCTAGTGTTCAAGGAACAAATAAACAAAAGGATTACTCGAATTGATCCAGCCGTCTTCGAGTTATGCGCTTAACAACATATTTCGCGACTCATTTATATATATATATATATAGATTTTACTCTTGCTTGATTAATGGCATTTGGTCGAACTTTGTTATAAATTGTACAAACACACTTGTACCTACTTGGTTTAGCTGTGCGACATTCTCAAAGGTTTGATAGTTATGAATGTAATGCCGCAAGGCGAAACTAGTTAGGTACAATAATAAATATAGCGGAGAAGTGCAAGTGTGTTATTAATATATGATGTGATTTTTATAACTTCAACAGATAGTTGACTTTTATAGAAGATTCCAACGAAACGGCGATATTTTATCCATTATTCAAAATTGGTTGAACCGTTCAATATCTGACTAGGAAAACTAGGAGTGATCTAGGGTCTAACGTACATACATTTATGACTTCACCATTTTCACTACGTCCAGGTTTATTAAAGATATGATAATTTACTTGTTTTATGAAACGGTAAACAAATTTTTCCGTTCAAATCGAAACATTCCCACTGAAAAGATATCATTAGATTAATCTATGGATTTCCTTCAAAATTATATAATAATTTGCGGTGATTAATCTCTAGATGAGGGGTTTTAATTGAATAAGACAGTAATTTGAAATGTTAATTTGTTGAATTTTACTAAGAAATGTATTACGAAGTTAGGAAGTTCTTATAATAATGTTAGTCCGTTATATCGAAGGAGTGCTGTGGCACTCGCACTAGGTGAGCCTGTGTCATGAATGCCATCATATTCCTTGCAGTTAGTAAGGTAATTAAGCTCATTAATGTATCAGTAGCACAAATACTACTAAGACCTTTTTGTACAGGTCGAGGTTCGAATCTGCCATCCTTCTATTTACACACATCTAAAGACAATGATAAATATAATGTTCAATATGCAACTACTAGTACATCTCTTAATTTACTCATTTGAAATCAGGAAATTATGATTGAGATTAAAGGACTGACAGATTCATTTATTACAAATAAAGTCGCCATTGAACCCGGTGAAAACTTCTTATTTGCGTAAATCAAATTGAATAAAAGTAGCTATGTGGAAAGGAAGGAATGTAAATTAAATTAGTTAGTTACGGAACCCTATGAGCATACTAGATGGGGTGGGCATACCTAAGTTTTACATTGAAAAGACCTTGATTTTTTGATAAAGTTTTGTAAAAACTACTTTTAAAATTCAATATTCCTTTTCATAAAACACTTACGTAAGTGAGTGGAAAATAAAGTTTTCGAGTTTGTAGAATTTACCTAACAGGTGTGTTCTAGATTTGTCCGTAGTTTGGGTTCCATTGTTGGTAAGTTGTTTGGTTAGTGTTTGAAATAAATTAATATTTATTCACCACTTATTTAACTACTATTTACTTAAGTAATTTAGGCACTTACTCTAATTAAGTACAGCAGTACTACTTACTCTAATTTCAGCAATGAAATCAATATTTGAAAGCTACGATATAGATGTAGGCGTTACCTGGCGGAAATCCGTAACAAGAAATTATATATTGGGGCAGGGTGGGCGACTCACCACTCCCAGACGGTTTAATGATTGCAACGATAACAATAGCAAATTTATTGATATAGAAAGGAATGCCAGACCGCAGCCTGAAATCAATATTTGAAAGCTACGATATACTCGTAGATGTAGGCTTTACCTGGCGGAAATCCGTAAAAAGAAATTATATATTATGAGACGGAGGGGGACCCATCACTCGCTCACGGTTTAATAATTGCAACGATAACAATAGCAAATTATTACTAATTGTTATAGAAAGGAATGTCAAATAGCACCCCTCAAAGCTAGTAAAAAGACTTCTTACCCGAGGAGAGACGTTGTCGTATGAGCAATATTCCGGAAGTGCGAAAGATAAACCTCGACACGCGTTTTGCCTCCACACGAGGCATCTTCAGGAGCGTTTGAAAACATAAATGGGGCAAAGATAGTTTTAGGGCAAACTTAATCTTATCAGGGACTAGCTGACCCGCGCGACTTCGTCTGCGTCATCCCGTTTTTGCAACATTTTTCATTCCTGCTCCGCATCTGTTAGTCGTAGCATAATGTTATATACATATAAACCTTCTTCTTTAACCATTCTATTTATTGAAACAAACCGCATCAAAATCCGTTGCGTAGTTCTAAAGATTTAAGCATACAAAGGGACAAGAAAAATAGGGACAGAAAACGCGACTTTATTTTATACTATGTAGTGATAGTGATGATGATGATGATGAAGCCGTCAAGCTGAGCGTCACCATAGTAACACTGTACCTGTTTGTAATGATGACCCTCTTTCCTGAGAATTTGCCTTCAGATTACCATCAGGCTAGGTGAAGTCAAATTGCCATGCTCTAGATAAAAAAACATTTTGGGGCCACAACTCGCCTATACATATACTTTGCTGAATAAGCCACACTGAGGTCAGTGCAGCTCTTCATTCGGAACATGGTCTCGTCAGGCGTCACTCCCCGCCTGATGGACTTTTCTTGTACCGATACTAATTTGCATTTCATGAGCATTAAACAACTAGCAGTCACGATGTGTAAGGACTTAGGAATACTTTTGACACTTCAATTTTTTAATTGCTGTTCGTTAGTCAGTTAGTAAAACTCGAGAACGGCTGAACCGATTTGTGTGTGGTCTTGAATTATTTGTGGGAGTCCAGAGAAGGTTTAAAAGGTAAATAAATATGAAAATGCTCGAAATGGAGAAACGGGAACGGGGTAAGTAAAAGCCAAAGTTCCCACGGAAATTCCCTCGCCGATCGGAAGGGCGCTTATAATGCACTTGAATCGACTAATCGAATCAAATAACCCCTGTCTCGGGTCTCAAATACCCAATAACCATTCGCGTGCCTGCGTTTCGAACAAATCTTTGGTAGTTACAGCCACCTAAAGGGCGTGGCATTTCCCTCGCATCCGAACTATTGTTAAGCTTATCTACAAACAACATTATCACTATTATTATTTAGGATCTGGATATAATGAATAAGATTATTTGTTTGTTCCAGGCCATGCCTACAACTCCGAAAGAATTCAAAAGCGATAAATCTACCTGTATCTCTGCTGTCTATCAACTGTGTCTTTTATGATCAAAAACCATAAGGCATCAAAACAATAGCAGCACCAATACCACCTCAAAGGAAAAAGTCTTCTTATTCGCGGTAGACCTTGTCTCATCATTAGTGGTCTCGATGAATCCTGTCTGGGTATGTGTTGAGCTGGGCATCTTTCTGGTCTTTCAGGAACGTCGTCTGTCATATGGAGAGTGGTCTTCCACCCGTTTCATCAAGGGCAAGCTTCGCCATATGGTCGTTCGGGCGTTTTTGTACATGACCATTCCATCGCAAACGAGTTTCCTTAATTTTATCGGTCTAGGGGTAAAAGAATAATGGATATCATAAAAAATTGGTCAGTGTTTCAGTTTAAGTAGCCGCTCCTTAGTTGTGGCCAAAGACGAAAGCTATTAAATTCAGAATAAATTATATAAAAAGCTATTTTTCACGGGTACGCACGTCAAATAGTAATGGCCATTAAATGCCCCATGAAGGTTTCACGGAGGTTTTAAATCGAGTTCCTTTTATTGCTAAATTGAAAATAACCCTGGAACTGGATTTGATTTGTGGTTTATTTTTAGTGTTAAATAGGTTATAAATCTATCGTATTCTTTTGACTTTTATACAATGGATAAGTATATTGATATCTTTTTTCTATTACTTATTTATGCCACTTAGATGGCAGACGAGCACACGACCCACCGGATGGAAAGTGGTTCGCACCCATGCTACCGACCCTGTGGAGAGGAGAGGGGAGGAAGGGTGAAGGAGTGAAGACTAAGAGATTCTGTATTGTCAGTGCAGAAGGTAAAGTATTTTTAAATGTTACTCTGTAACACTAGCATTCGAATAAGGAGAGAATGTCTTAAGAATAAGGATTACAATATTGAAGTAGTTGTGAATAGGTTGCTTCTGGGCAAGCGTGCTTCACCGTCGACTTCATCATCACTTACCAACAGGTGAGATAGAGGTTTTCAAATATAATCATATTATAAATTTCTTCTTTATAATATTGTCTTTCTTTATTGCCTTGTGCTTACCATCAGGCGGGGTGAAGTGAAATTGACGTGTCCTAAAAAAAGTATAATGTATTCGATTGTTAATTCCCTTGTTTTTCCGGCGATGAGTAGGGAAGCTAGAGCTCACTGAAGAATTTTTGTGCTATCAGTGGGAAGACCGATGGCTTAAGTTGATAGCTGCTCTGCTCTTCTGCACTGACAGCACTGAAAGTCTCCTAACCTTCAATCCTTCTCCCTTCCTCCCCTCTCCACTAGGGTCGGCAGCACGAGTGTGAAGCCCCTGGTGTTGCAAACGTCCATAGGTCACGTCACGGTAATCACTTTCTAACAAATGAGCCGTTGCTTGTCTGGTAAAAAAATCGGTTAAAAAGACTTTATACTACTAGGTCTTTAGGTCTAACACAGTCTGATGTCCAAGGACCTTAATATTGGAGCATTAGCAACAAGTAAATATTGTCTTAATGTATATTATTTCTCGTTCATTCGGGCTCCTATTGTTGGTATTGTCTTGGCTGCCGATAACGACTTCCTTAATCAACTCGACTACTGGCTAAAGGTGTCGTGCACACTTGCGTTTTTTACTATGACCACGGTTTGATCGACTAACTTTTTTTCCTCGTACGAAAATCCCCACGGATTCCCGCGGTGGGTGGTTATGTCGGACTCGAACCGCAACCTCGTGGCTATCTTGGGCCATCAGTTGCCGAGGGTGAGATAGATAGATAGATAGATAGATAATTCTTTATTGCAGGTACATCAAAAACGTAAAATTACTGTTACAAAATATACCTGTATATACTTATATACGTGATTAATCTGGATTAAACTAATACAGAGGACTTCCCTCATCTTCTGCAATTAATGTAGTGCTTGATTGATTTTTGTATAATGCAGTTGATATAAATAATAATTACACGCTGGGTATTATTTTAATTTTGATTTAGTATAATATTCTGTAAACCACATGTGGTAGGACATAGCGTACGTAATATATCTTATAAGAACATTAAAGCTAATCTGTGATGAAAAAATTGGTTGGCTTAAACGGGTTTAGTGAGAGCGACTGCCACCTAACCTCCCTATATTGTAGCTTTTTATAGGTGTAAGAATTATTCAAATCGGTCCAGAAGTTTCGGAGCCCATTCGTTACAAACCAATAAACAAAAAACAAATATATCCTCTTTATAACACGAGTAGGTATTAGTGTAGATATGGTCGCATTAATACCCGGGTTTGGCTAACCCTCTTATGGCCGTGTCTCAAAACTACACTGTGTATGGAGTAACGAATAGAAAACTATACATTTTTACGATAATATGAAAGTAAACCTATATTACCCACCGTAAGGAAGTAAGGTATACGAAGTCGTAATAAACTGGATACAAAGAACCAAGGGTAAATACCTTTTTATGGATGGGACGGCTGGTTCCTTCCCTATGCGATTATAAAAAAATATGTAACAGTAGTAGTACCTAAGTATACCTACCACTACACAAGTTCTTGAGAACCAAATATTGTTTCACGTACCTATCCAAAGTGAAGTCGGCCTGAATTTTGAATATCCAAAAAGTATGATTTGTAAACAGACAATTTGTGAAGAATATCTGTTTCGTGCAAATAATAAGAAGTGATTATCGTGCAATTGATTCGTTCAGAATTCGTGCAAAATCATCATTCCCTGAACCTTTTTCCCGACTCAGTTGGGGTCGGCTTTCCAGTCTAACTGTGATGCGGCTGAACTTCGATATTTTCCGTGAAGCGACGGCCATCTGACCTCCACAACCAATGGTCTAATGACCAATGGCGATATCGAAGTTCCAAGTTAGGCTGGTTGGACTTTTGAGGGCTCCAACTACCCGTAACGACTGCCATAGATGTTTGTATGGCAACCGGGACCGACGGCTTAACGTGCTCTCCGAGGCACTTATAAACCTGCGATAAATACACACATAACTTCGAAAAGCATCGAAAAGTAATTGGTGTGTGCCATGGTAAACCTGGGATCGAACTAGAGACCTCGTTTCAGCAGTCCATTACCCATACCACTAGGCTACCGCGGCTAGAATTCGTGCAAAATAATTGTACAATTTTTGAATTCAATGTAATGGTAGAAATGAATTGTCAAAATCGGTTCAGTAAATCCACAGATAACCCCCTTTAACGTCACAAATCATAAACTTTACCTCTTTTGTTAGCGATGTATTAACATAATGGTAAATACAATAATGTACATGCAACGCGAAACTTTTAAAGTGATTTACCTCTGTATAATAAATTGCGCCGTAGAATGATTATTATTAGTTAACATGAGATAATAGTACAGTTTGTCTATTACACCTTTCAATTGCTCGCTGCGGGTGATATCTTGTGAAGTATTTGTTTGGTTCATTGTGCTCAATTTTTGTTTTTTGAGATTTTTGTTGTATTGAATTTTGTATAATTGTACTAAGTATTTTATTGTATCAGGAATGTGCATACTTTCACGCAATCACACCCAAGATAAACCCATACGAGTTTAATGGGTGTTATGTAAATTATGGAATGTTAATTATTTTGTTTAATAAAAAAAATACAATTTGGTATCTACTTCAACCGTAAACTAAAACATAGAAACAGCGATTTTTAAAACGTGAATGTGCGCTAATCTTAAGTAGGTAATGCGCGTCCATTGTCAATTAATATCGTGCGCCAAAAACGACACAATCGCACGACACCCATGTACAGCTAACGACGCACGCGCACCTCTGTACTTGGCTGTACTCACCGTGTCGGCTATTTATAATGTTCTTTATTTTGTAATTACAAGTCGTTATGTTATAGCCTTCAAAGGCCAGAGAGCCTCGTCCAAGTGGCAGCTTGAAACCTGGATAAAGATACATATAACACACAATATCATAGAATAAAATATTTATAAGGGTCCTTTAAGCGGGGCGTGAAAAAGCATCTGGTGAGACCGTTTAACACTGTACGTGTTTGAAATGGTGACGCTCTTTCCAGAGACTTTGCCTTCAGCTTACCATCAAGCGAGTAGAAGTCAAATGGACGTGTCACAAATAAAAAAAGGAACTATCAAACACAATTAACAATTTTCAATTTCTGTTTTAGAATCGATTTGAAAAATATAGCATATTAATGCCTTGAAATTTCATTGAAAAATAATGAAGAAATTATTTATTATAAATGTCAAGTAGAGTTGTGTAACAAATGTCAAAAAGATGAACTATTTTTCAAATAACACTCAAAGAATAAAAAATCAATTTCGTATATTCAGTTTAGGCACATAAAGAACACATATGAACGTCAAAGTCTTACAATTATATCTGTCATCATTATTCTCTGAGCCTATTCCCAACTAAATTGTCAGCTTTCTAGTCTAAGATGCGGCTGAACTTTTCCGTAGATGTTCGTGCGGCAACCGGGACCAACTAGACACAACCAGTTCAGTGTAAATAGCGTTATTCATGGATATATTTGCACTGTGCGAGGATTGAACCCGCGCCTCCTGCGTAGCAGTCGCGTGTGCCGCCATGCCACAGAGTTTGTTAGTGTCATAAAATATACTAAACAATCAGTGCGTTTGAATTCATCAATACATGTTTTTCTTTTAAAAGTACATATCATAAAACGTCGTTGTACAATGATAAATAGCTTGTTGTATTTTATCTACTTCCTAACCACAGGAAACGTTGAAACATTTATTACAGTTACACTATAAAATATAATGAGATACGTTGATGCAATTATACTAAAGTGTTTCCCTATCAAAAAGAAATTCTTAAGGGTAAGGGGGAGATCGTAAATGAAAGCGATTAGACTGCGGATGACTAAAGTGACTAGCAATTCTACAGACTATGATTTCTAATGAACTACTGAAGGATATTAGAGGTCTATTAGGGTCGCCAGCATGAATGTGTGTGTGTGTGTGTGTGTGTGTGTGTGTGTGTGTGTGTGACGTGACGCTCCTGGTGTTATAGACATACTGCTCTTGGCCACACTGCATACCATGTGTGAGACAACTAGCTACTGCATACCCTACCTAAAGAACTTAATGCAATATACCTACAGGGTGTAAATGGAACACTCCCGAAGCCGAAGCATTAATATTGTTACTATTTTATATTGTTTATTTTTAATTGTATTAATGTTCTTAATTTAAGTTAGGTATGTAAATTGAGTCTTAATTTTAAATATATTAAATATTTGTACACCGAACACGGCTATACTTTTTGAAACACTGCACTCTGCACACATCTATTGTAAAATCATGTTTCTTGCAAATAAAGATTTTACTTTTACTTTACTTTACTTCTATAAAATTATGTGAATAAACATAATAATTACAATTCATTTATTAAATATATCCTTGGTACTCAAAATTAAACACCAATAATGTAGATTAGTTAGGTACTCAAAATTGTAATTTATCACAAATTTTCTAAAACTGTGACCAAATTTATACCCACTAGCCACTCAAACACCACCGTCCATCGATACTATTCTATTGTAAGGTAGTAGAGCTGTAATGGGTGTGTGTTGGTGACCTGGAATACAGGATCCGTCCTGGTTTAGGCACCAATCTCCTAGAAAAACTAGATATTGTAGTAATCAAGTCAACTCCACTCATATAATCATTAATAAAAATACTAAATACTACCTATTAATATATAATCACTAGTAAATATCATATATTATTATTCATACTTCTAATAATAATGTTAATGACCAGGGATAGTTTAAATACCTATAATGTAAAAAAGGTTATAATTAATACCTGGCGATTTATCTCTCTCATGTTTCGTTTCAAATTCTAATCTAATCAAAACTAATTGTAGCTACCAATTAGGTAATGAAATAAAGTACTTTTCAAGAGCTTTCATGTGATACAGCTGTTATCATTGCAGTGACGTGCATAGCCTTTTTCATTTATGCTCGAGAAGGAACGGATCCGGAGAAGACTTCGGGTCCGCGAAATCCGCGATGATCGGACGCGATTCGGGCTTCGGAGGTCGCAGAATGACCCTCGACGTCTATGAGCGGCCGCGAGCGAAGAGATGGCCCCGGGTCTGCAGGCGTGAGAGATATGACTTATATTATATCACCTAAAAGTTCTGATGACCTTCAAGATGTTATGCTATATCTTATGCTATTCTACTAATATAATATTCTAGTGCTTTCCCGCTAATATTGTAAAGGACATTGATTTTTCCGAGCGACCACATAAACCACGGTGACCACTTACCTTAGGTGTTTCGTGTGCTTGTCTACCACCTAAGTGGTATGAAAAATCCTCTGGTCACGTGTTCAAGTCCCGTTTCATTTCTCTCTCACTTTTACTATCTAAATGTAATTTTTTGTTATTATATTTAAAACAAAATCAAATAAGATTTTGGTTCATGTCATCGAGTGAGTGTAATAATACCCTTAATCGGATACCACAAACAACAACAGTGACTTTTAGTATATAAATTTATTAGAACGAACACTTTAACCTTACTTTATTTCTAAATAAAACTTTGTTTGTCTCCTAGTTTGGCTTGTTTATATCTTATACACGAGGCCGAAAGGGGAGACTAAAGTAAAGTTAGAATGGAGGTTGGGAAGAAGTGTCTAAGTGAAAAATATTGTGTATAGCTTTTAGCCATCTTTTAGCTAAGTCAACTTGAGAGAGTTAGTTGTAGTGTTTATGGTTCTAGAAGTGCTCGAAGGATTTGGAACCTTCGTAGTCAATTTTCATTTTAAGAAAGTATTGTGTTAGTAGTGAGAGTACTGCATTGTATTGGGACTCCTTTTTCCGCACCTAGCCTCCCTTTTTGGGCCATTGTGCGTGGTGCGAGTACTTATCATCATGTGGACTCAAATAGCAGTAGGTCGGGGTGGCGAAGTGATGTGTACCGCCCTCTCTCCTCAAGATGGGGGCAACGCCGTGACTTCACCTTAAGGGCCTATTTCAAGACCAGAAATGGTTCTGGGTCAACCGGGATGAGAGGGAAATGCCTAAGACCACCTTACAGCCAAGACGACTTGCGTCATAAGCCAAGTAAAGTCAGAAAGGCTTAGTTGCTCCAACTACCTGTTAAAGTTAAGGTTTCCGTCAAAATTAACAGTAGCAGTGACATTGATTCTAATGGTTTGGCTAAATATGTTGCTCTAGTGTATTTAATAGCTGTGTTATAGTTATCTTTTTGATAGAATTTGACGTTTGAGCGTGACTGGTTACAGTTAGCGTCTAATTATGCCATGATTTTAGCAATTGGTAAATGGTGCAACCTGTTTTATACCTGACCGGTACTTTAACTGCACTGTTTATGTTGTCTTAGCCAGGGTGGTACGATCGTACAACCCAGGCTAAGACTAAGCGTTGAGCGTCGCTCTCGTTCAGTCATGGATGAGTTTATGTAGTTTGTATAAATTATCCGTACCTACTTAATTTGAGTTCGGAAACAGAATATTGTGTCGTCCTCCTGAATCATTAACACACTAATCATGGATGCGGTCCTTGTGATTATGCAAACATTTTTGTTGAATGGAACGTTTGTTCGCGCTTGATATCAATATGTTTTATGGCAGATTTGTAAGAGTAAAATTCGAGTAAATGTTTGTGTTGTTTGCTTATGCGGAGAAGTGTCATCTAAGCCCTGCCTTAACACTTAAGCAACAAACACAGAAAATTGCCCAATATTCTAAAATAATTATAATATTTCTAGAATTGCTGCGTTGCCAAGGAGAAGGAGAATACAGGGCAAATTGCCGTGTGCTTCCTGTTTGGAGTGTGTCCACCCCTACATGACATAGTCCTCCGAGCGTTTTCCTAACCGGGTTGGAACTACGAAACGGCCGAACTTCGACTCCTTTCAGACCTCTAAAACAGGAAACGAATGTCAGAGATGTTCGTGAACTTCAGATGGCAACCGAAGTAGTGAGCTTAACTGCTCCTACTCAATAATATCTTCTTAGTAAAGTAATAGACAATTTAAAAAAGTAGTGGTTCTTAACTATAACTTAAGAACCACTACTTTTTTAAATTGTAATCAAGGGGCAAATGGATTCAGTTTTATATAGGTAAGCAAATAGGCACATTATGCTGATTAACTTGTGATAATAAATGAATCACCATTTTTTTTTTCTAGTTTCTCTGTAGCATCTCTCTGTAGCGGTCCTGAACATGCTTCGTATAGAGACGAAAAATGTGTCGAGATTTGTTCTTCGCACTTGCGGAGTATTGCACATACGAAATCATATCTTCTTACGTCTATTTATTTGACAATTAGTGATATTTTGCTATGCTATCGTTGCAATTGTTAAACCGTGGGTAAGAGAAGGGTTGCCCTCCCTCTATCAATATATTCCCACATTTTTTCATTAATCTATGTCCGCTTTTATCTGGGACATTTATGAATGAACATAGCAATGCTGTTATACTCGTATAGGACTATACTGAGCCAACCGAAATCGTCACAGTTTGATGAGGAAATGCGCTCCTGACACAAATCTAAACCCTTCACATATAGTGGTATTACAGAAAATCTTTTCAATTTCCGCCATGCCAAACGGCTCATAAACTTATTCCATATTTGATATATATTTTCTTTCAATCGAAAGTAACTTTATCGTAATATCAAACATGGAGTATGTTTACGTGACTGCGTTGAGATACCAAACAGAGACATATACATTTATTTTGTTAAATCTCCACAATTTGAGTTTGTTTAGCTGCCATATGTTATAGACTAGATAACAAATGCTTTTTAGGTTAAAACTTTTTCGTATTCTCCAAAAATTAAGTTGAGGTGTCATTAGATTAGAAATCAAGATATTTTTTGAGAAAGGCTCCGCTCGCAAAAATTGAAAATGTTATAACAATTGAGTGATTATTAGCGAAAACATACCCCCTTTACTATCATACTCCCTATACCTTCTATATTCTCGTTTAATTGCTTGTATTTACTGTCGCGATAGGCGGTAGGTGGTTGCTATTCCGGATCAAATGACACCTTAATAATTTGCGGAACATACTTTTTTAACATATCTATTCTTATTCTTTTCGTCTGAGTATTTTACCTTTAATTTCAAACTTATTATTTCGTCAATTCTTTGAATTTATTTCTAGTACGGCAGTAATATTCACCTATTCACTTTTCGCGACAATATCCAATACTCTGCTTGCAATGTCACGGCCCGTAAACTTTGCCATCCGATTGTCCCGCGTCAGTCGAACGCTAGACGCGAAACGCGACAGCCTAGTCCCGCCCCGCCATATTTGCGGCTGGTATCGTGTACGCGCGAAATTCGAATATAGAATGCGTGAACTGTGGTTCAAGTGTTTTGAATGAAGATAAACGTAGTGGTGATTGTGTTGTTTATGAAAAGTAATATAGCAGCTTTTGTTTTAAAAGGAGCGAAATAAAAGGTATGTGTCCAATTCTTAATATAACTAAATTGGAATCTAAAAACAGAACAAAACTTTTTATTCTTCTACATAATAGAAAGGGTAACCTATTGAAATATCGAATTTCTGTTACCCGAATCTTAAAACCCCGAAAACGGTTGGTAGAACTTTTAAAAGACAGATGTAATGAATGACAACTTTCTATTATTCCGTTTTTCATTTCCCAGATGAATCAATTTCCAGGTGCACTAAAACCAAATTTTCAAATAGTATTTTTTTGTTTTCCATAGTGTCATAATCCAAATATAGTTATACCAGATTCTCAGAATATTTTTTTTTGTTTCCCATCGTACCATTTGCCAAATAAACTATTACCAAATTTTCATAATCTTTTTATTTGGTTCCCATACAATCGTTTTCCATCTAAACTATATACAGGTATAGTAAAACTCAGTAAATTTATACGATTCATTTATTGGGTAGGTACCTACAGCAAGTGATTTAGAAATATTAGTTGCCTTTCACAGATAGGTTTAAGTGTCAAATTCGACTCAGCAGGTTAGGTTAGGTTAGAACTGCGACCCCCGCACGAGCCGAGCGAGCGAAGCGAGCGTGCCGCGGCAGCGGCCGGCGAGTGCTAGAAAAATTCGATTCAGTAGGTTAGGTTAGGTTAGAACTGAACCGACTCGCTATTGTTTTACTTGCCCATTACAGTCAGGTTAAGGTTAAGTACCTACCTTGTAATTTTTCCATTGGATTCATTTTTAAAAATCTGGATATTGTTTGTCTGGATATCAACAAACTGCATTTCAAAAATTTGTGTTTTAAAAATTCGGCTTTCGTGCATATGGATTACGGTCATCTGGATTTTGTGCATTTAGATTTCGTGTGTCTGGAATTCGTTCGTCTGGATTATAAAACGTCGTACAAATGAATAAATAGGAAAATGAAATTCGGAGTTGCGATTATATGGCAAATAAAACTTCGAAATTTGGAAAACCGGGATTATGAATAAATGGCCAAACGTTTTCTGGATTATGATATTCGGAATATTAAAATTCGGGATTAAGATAGGTAACCTTTAAGGTAACCTATTGAAATATCGAATTTCTGTTACCCGAATCTTAAAACCCCGAAAACGGTTGGTAGAACTTTTAAAAGACAGATGTAATGAATGACAACTTTCTATAATTCCGTTTTTCATTTCCCAGATGAATCAATTTCCAGGTGCACTAAAACCAAATTTTCAAAGAGTATTTTTTTGTTTTCCATAGTGTCATAATCCAAATATAGTTATACCAGATTCTCAGAATATTTTTTTTTGTTTCCCATCGTACCATTTTCCAAATAAACTATTACCAAATTTTCATAATCTTTTTATTTGGTTCCCATACAATCGTTTCCCATCTAAACTATATACAGGTATAGTAAAAGTCAGTAAATTTGACGATTCATTTATTAGGTAGGTATCTACAGCAAGTAATTTAGAAATATTAGTTGCCTATTACAGATAGGTTTAAGTGTCAAATTCGACTCAGCAGGTTAGGTTAGGTTAGAACTGCGACCCCCGCGCGAGCCGAGCGAGCGAAGCGAGCGTGCCGCGGCAGCGGCCGGCGAGTGCTAGAAAAATTCGACTCGGTAGGTTAGGTTAGGTTAGAACTGCCAGAACCGACTCGCTATTGTTTTACTTGCCCATTACAGTCAGGCTAAGGTTAAGTACCAACCTTGTAATTTTTCCATTGGATTCATTTTTAAAAATCTGGATATTGTTTGTCTGGATATCAATAAACTGCATTTCAAAAATTTGTGTTTTAAAAATTCGACTTTCGTGCATATGGATTACGGTCATCTGGATTTTGTGCATTTAGATTTCGTGTGTCTGGAATTCGTTCGTCTGGATTATAAAACGTCGTACAAATGAATAAATAGGAAAATGAAATTCGGATTTGCGATTATATGGCAAATAAAACTTCGGAATTTGGAAAACCGGGATTATGAATAAATGGCCAAACGTTTTCTGGATTATGATATTCGGAATATTAAAATTCGAGATTAAGATAGGTAACCGTATTTTAAAAACTGTGCCATATTTGTTAATATATAACCCTATATACTTTTGACAGCACATAGCGCGTTTCACTAACACTCTGTATATGCATATTTAGGTCTCTACGCGGGTATGGGTCGGATAATCTCTTTTAGATTGCACAACACCCTTGGGAGCAGTTGGGTCGGTTCGGGTTCATATGCCTGGTAAATACATCATCAGCGTGTATGTCTTATTTTTATTACATAACAGACGGATATGACACGTGAAACAAGATTATCTAGTGTTATATATATATATATACTTACCCTTATATACATCGAAAGAATAATCAGAGGAAATTAATACTAAGATTTCGTCACATTTTTTTCATGATATACCTAAGGGTGAGGTTACCTAGTTTTCTACTTCATGCGAGGGACAATATTGATTGAATTCAATGCTCGTGCTTTCGTTAGTACTATTTATTTTTTAAAGTGCTATAAATAGCAATCTATTTTGCCTTTATTTTATTGTGCGCATGGACCTAGAGAAAACCACGTACGTAGTCTCGTGCAGATCTGAGTGAAGCAACTAAAGTGTACCATTGGCACTGTCCATACACGATATACGCACATATTCCTACCAAAAGTACAATAGTATACCACTCGGTTGCCATTAATAACAATAATCACTAAGAAAACACATATTAAACATGCCGTCCGGCGTGATACTGTAGTAGTGGTTTGTAAAAAAACCCCGTATATTTACATTATTACGTGTTTTTAAATCAAAATATTACGTTACATTTTTTGACAGCGAAACATTCTTTAACGCTATGCTACCAGCGACCAGCGACTCGTTGTTATGCAAACAGTGACTACAAAAAACGTAATCGCTGACATTTTTGTGCTTCAGTGGATGATCTGTGACAATCTGTTCTTATTTCCCTCTGAGATCTTTGCGCGCAACTTTCAGCTGCAGCATCAGGCAACTATTTATTAATCTGTGATCAGACAAAAACATGACAAAAAGGATGTTTTCATTAATATTATAATCAAGTGACGGGAGCAAGTTCGTCCAGTCGTGAATAGGAGGAGTAACAGTAACAGTCGTATGTTTGAATCTCGCCAAAAAGCGTAATAAATTGGCGAGTACTTAGATTCAAGAAACATGTTGTTCAGTAAGATATGACTCCCTAGCTTTTAATAAGTTGACTTTGTGTTAATTACCTCTAATTAATTAAGTATTTTATTCTCATTTTGGTAAACGTATTTTATTACTAAGCACTACAAAGTAAATTACCGCTGTCAGTCTATCCCTATGTTTGCTTAAATCTTTAAAACTACATGATGGATTTTGATGCGGTTTCTTTTAATAGATAGAGTGATTCAAGAGAAAGTTTGTGTGTATATAACATCGTGCTATGACTAAAACGTGCGCATCAGGAATGAAAAATATTGCAAAAACAGGAGACAGCTTTTGTGGTGCGGGTCTGACAGTACAATACAAAGAAAAGTATAACATTAATATTACGTAAATCCTAGTAAATAAATGACATAAATAAGTGTGAGCGAATAAGTGACATAAATAAGTGTAAGTGTTTGAAAGCTGTTTGTATTGTTATCATCATTAAAAACGCATATGAATTAAGAAAAGTAAGTACACTTCTTTTGAACGCAAAAAATCTTCAAATTTATTTCAACACCGACAAGTCTCAAAAACAATTTAAATTAATTCCGCTTGTCAAAATAAACTTTGGATTTACTTCGCCAAATCCTTGACTGTCAGTACCGAATTTAATCTTTCGAATAGTTTGTTCCGGGACCAGATTATATAATCAATCTTCGTTGTACCCAAATAAATTAAGGTTGCATATCTCTTACTCCCAACAGATGCTACTGAGTATTTGTTTTAGAGAGGATCTATCATCAGATTCACGAAATCTAAAGGGTTAGCGAGATAACTTGACCTATTTTTTATTTATGTTACGATATATTAAGTAGGACACGACGGTATCTCCTCTGCCAATTGAGTTGGAGCTCACTGGAGAGTTCTTGTGCTGTCAATCAAATGGGAAGACCAATTTGTCTTCTGGCGGCAAAGAAGTTCTTTTAACCCCACCACTATCTCTTCACGAATGACATTAGAAGGTTTCTGTAAGGTCGATAGTATGAGTATGATGCCCCTAGTGTTGTAAATATACACTATAGCTTAGCAATGGCGAAACCACAAACTTGAAGTTCAGGCACTTGTTTTTTTTTCGTTTCACTAGCAATGCACATAACCTCTTTTATGTTGTGTAGGTGACAAGATCTAAGCATATAGGCACGAGTTGTGGATCCAAATTGTGCTCAAAAACACTCTATACGTGCAGTATGCGTTTTGAGGCTGTCCTCAGTCACACTCTTCTTAGGGGGTCATCTCGAAAGTGAGGGCCGCGGGTCTGCCGAGGTGCGAAGGATATGATCGCAACTATCTCACCACCGGCAACTTAAGACCCAAAGACGGTGTGAGGTTTAGTAAGTTCGGGTCCGAGATAACCCCTCTCATCAGCTCCGGTGAGATTGGTATCCGTGGGGATTTCGCGCATGGAAAAAGGGCACTCCCTTCTTTGTCAAACCTACTTTTGATTTGGCTTAGGTACGTGAATTTTATAGGAGCGACTGTCGTTGACTCTTCGAAGCACAGGAGCCTGCGTTGGAGCACGTGTACCAGCTTCCAGGTGAGGTAGTATTTGTCCACAGGTGAGGACTCATATATTCAGATGAACTCTTACCACAAAATATTGTGATTTTATTAACATCATACTAGTATCATACCATCATAATGTAACCATGACATGACTTCCGAGGTTTCGATTCAGTCTTCAATAATTAACGATCTACGTGGTCGATCAGACAATTTGATCACGCAATCGAATGTGGGTACTCATAAAATATATATTAAATGAAAAATTCATTTACTGAATACTGATGATATGAACACTTGTATCATTTCTATGAAATTGATTTATATTTAACTTTTAGTTTGTAGTGATAATATTTTTATGAATTCTATCGCGAAATGTTTGGTATTATTTTGGTAGTATTTGCTATTTTACAGCAGCCATGTTCGTCAGATTAAAAGTAAATAATGTCAAATATATCGCAATAGAAACAGTAAAAAATGGTCTCATTTCAATGCGCTACATTCGTGCAAACTTCGGAAAGTATCTTGTAGAAAAAATATGCTACTGTTTCACGTAAATTTTACGAGAATGTAGAATTAGTGAATGAATTCGGCAGTTTTTGAGTTTCTCGTTCTTAACAACATAACTTTCCACTTCGATGTCTGGTAATATTAAAATTTTGAGGGCACATCATTTTCCTTCTTTACTATATGAACAACAAAACTTTGCGTTTCTTCGATAACATTACCACCCAAAGAAAAAAAGGGAATTTTATATATTCAATATAATTCTTAATACGGATAAAGACAAATATAACACTGGCAATAATGACAGTGAGAGGGGAGGAAGAATGGAAATTTTCGTCATCATTTTTCCTTATCCGAATACATACTTTTATTATTTTTCTATGACGCAGCCGATTGAAAATTGCTGACACGTTTCAGTTACCACAGGTTACACATTCAGAGAAATCGGTTTATAATGGAATTTATAAAGCAGGTTTGGAAATGGTGTTCACCTAACCTGTTAGTTTATCATTCTCATTAATCAAAGCAGAGCATATTATGTTATCAAGCTTATGCTGAAGGTTGTTGTAATTATGTAATTGGAAAGTATAGGAATCGGTGAGTTTAACTACTCACAACATATAGATAATTAAACCTATGAGGGATATCATAGACGCAATGATTTTCTCTGCATTATTATTTAGCTCATATCATAATATAACTCACGCCTATATCCCCAGAGACGATGGGGTAGGCAGAGGTTACGCCAGTTTATGTTTAGGTCCCAGTGGTGACGAGCTTATTGACATTAACCGAGCACTTATAAACCTGCGATTAATACACACATAACTTCGAAAAGTATGGAAAAGTCATTGGTGTGTGTCATGGTAAAACTTGGGATCGAACCCGAGACCTCGTCTCAACTGTCTTACCACTGTTACTTAAACTAAATTAAACATCAATGTTTATACCGACGTATATATAGGCATATAATATATGTAGGTTCAGGTAGATATACCAACGATTACTTTTGCTACATATATTTACTCATTTAACCCCCATTCTTCACACGCATTCGGAAATGTTCAGGGGTAGAAAATTACGCCCGACAAAATAAAAAATGAACCAGTGCAACGTAATAATGTACGAATTATTGTATATAGTGCGCAATAAAAGATATAAATGAACACGTAGAATGGAATAGATCATCAGTATTTTTTATATCCTTGTGGTGATGGGGAGAAAGAATATTACCACCCCATCTCATCCAAAGGGTGTCATAACAAATGGGAGAGAAGGAAATTCTCGAAATAAAACCCTGTACCATCTGTTTGGCCAGCGTGGAAACATTGGGCCAAAGCTTCTAACATTGGGAGAGGCATGTGTCCAGCAGTGGACTGCGATAGAATAATTGATCAATAAATTGACATACATACATAAATAAATATAAGAGTTCGTAGCGCATACGTAGCTCATCGCTACAGAGTCTACGAGTGCTACGAAGTATCGGGTACTAACAATAACATTTTTTCATGTTCAAAGTGTCGCTCATAAATCATTTATTAGTTAACCTTCATTAATATCTTGAGTCATAAACTGCTATTCTTGCTATTAGCCGCAGATTCATATAACACCATCTATAGTTTAATTAACATTTTTAGATAAAATATCTTGAAGATTTGATGTGATTTTTATAAGAATATTAGCAACCTAAATTAATAATATTTCCTCTAACCCCTCCAGTTAAGCTCAATGTCTTGTGTTAGGTAGTAGTGTAATGGCCAGGATTCGAACCCGGGATCTCGTCCCGACTCCTTAACCACTAAGCTATAGAAGATCGGAACGAAATAACTAGATAACAAAGTATCACTTATGAACCGGGCGAACCTAATTTACATCAGCTTGTAAGACTCGCTATAATAAAAACTAGTTACTCTTGCGAATACCCATATTTGCAAGAAATAAATGAATTTGAATTTGAATGGGTGAAACGATTTCATAATATATTCAATACAAACCCTTTATAATGATGTGTTTATTCTGTATCACATTACGTGTGCTGAATACGTTGAGACACAAAGGATTGAGCTAGTTCGTTTTTGAGAATGTTTAATCTAAGCAAAACTTAAAATAAAGGGAATCTACCTTATAAAATTTAGGTATCTTCTAGATCAAACAGCATCCAAATTCTTTTACATAATTTAAAATTGAGCCTGATATCAAATTTTCTTCAAAACAGGTTTTTTAAGGCAGTTTGGTATTAATATTTATGTACCGTACACCATCATAATGGATTTTTATTACAATAGTAGTAACAGGTATGTATAGGATTATTTTATTATTTTACTAGCTCACCCACGGCTCCCTTTCCCGCTGCTTCATAAAACTTCCGTAGCTTTCATAAAATAAATAAAGAAAAGAAGTAACTCGAATTGGTCCAGCCGTTTTCGAGTTTAGCGATAAGCAACATATTTCACCATTAATTTTTATTTATATTATAGAAATATATGAAATTTTAAATTATTTAGCGTTTCAACTATTTAAATCGGTATAACTTATAGTCACCTCTTAAGATGTAAAGGAAAATTACGAATACTTTAGACGTGACCCGGTAGCTTCGTTGTCAGACCATGCCTTGTAAGAGACAGGCCGCGGGTTCAAGTCCCCTTTGGGTACTTGTTCCAATCGAATCTTTTTAAGTCTAAAGTATTAGGGAGTATTGTAATCATTATTACATTAGTTTCTATAGTTGCGAGAACGGGATTAGAATTCCACATCAGGCTGACTTGCAATAAAACGTAAAGTAAATAAAAAAATACAATTTGTACTATTCCAAACTAGAAAGTAAATAAAAAAAGCAATTCCCTACTCCAGTTAGGCTCCAAGGTGTAAAATAAATCTAGAATTGTCAGTAACGATTCAAATTAAGTTAGGTAATATTTCACAATGTAACACTACCTACGATAAGACCCCTTCTACTTCACCGTCTGGCGAGCCTAGCCCATAAACTCCGAACGTAACGAGAATCCCACCCCGAAAGTAATCCAGTTTACCTTTTCACTACTATTTTGTTATTTTGTCTGAATTTCTCACAAATAACACAGTCAATAAGTAATATACTTTTTTTTGTGAAAAGGACTATCTATTTTTGAAATACTTCGTAGAAAGGTTGTTCTTTTTTAGTGCATGTCTTGTAGTTTATCTGTGGCTATTAGTAATACAAACTTTATGGTGGCTATACATCAGCATAATAAAGATTTATATATTCTACATTCTATATATTCTAGGACAATCTATATAACGCCATTCAGACCCATGGTAAGCGCATTAATACGTATTTAAACATACTTAGATACATTTTTTTGTAAATACATAAATAGGTATTATACATAGAAGCATCCAGACCATTGTAAATATTCATATTTCTGCACACAAATATTTACTCAGAGCGGGAATCGAACCCGAGACTACGTGTTCACTGCCACCATGCTACAGGGGTCACACCGTATATTAGAAGTAATAGTATAAATATACTCTAGTATAAACATTCACTAATCATGCACACAGTCATGTTTCGTGTATGTCTGTGATTAAACCCTGCTATAACCGTTGTGGTTTGTTGCAACTGTCCGCAAAACGTCGCCCGTATGTTTACTTAGTGTCATGATTTTATATAAAAGTATTACGTTACATTTTATGACAGCGACATAGTATTCTTCATAAATAACGTGGCTATGCAATCAGTGACTCGCTGCTGTGCAATCAATCACTATTAAATCGTAATAAACGATCATTTTGCGCTTCAGTCGACGTTCTGTGACAGTCCGTGCGTATTTTTCTATATCCATGGCTGCAGAGATAATTAAAAAAAATGTATACCTATTGACGAAGGAGGCTGAGACACACAGTATTTCCTGAAAGTATAATTAAAGTGAACTAGATGTCATTATTATCATCATCATGGAGGCATATTTTCCTGATTGCTTCCAAAATCGAAATGAACTCGAAGCTTAAAGTCGGCGTTTCTGCGCTTTCTTCTTCACTTCACACAGTCTTGAGTACCTATGGCGGTCAGACCATTAGCACGCATCTCACTATTTGCGACGTCAAGTCAAGAGTTTATCATGTTTACCCTATCACCAGGCCTAGGTGAAATGAACACATTGGTCAAGAATTCGTCATCATTATCCTTAAAACGATTTCCCAGTGACTACCGAAGTTTGTACTTTGGAGCCTGAAATCTGCTTACAGTTTATCAGTAGTCTGTTAACTTTTCCGGTAGCCGAATACTGTTTGACCTACATACCTTGAAAATCTGTTGCAGAGTATCATACGTTGTTTAGCATTTGCGCCAATGTGCGGGTGCTGAAAATGGCGTAAGATGCTGTTAAAAATCAAATATGGGATGCTGAAAATGGCGTAATTGGCAAATTATAAAGGCGAAGGCATAAATAGGCGAAGAAAAGGGAACAATATCCGAAGTCAATTTTATATTTCAATTGTTAAGGCTGAAGACAAACGAGCTTAATTTTGAGTTGTGATTTACGTTCTTTGAATAACGTAATTTACGTTCCACTGAAATTAGGTTGGAGCGTCGGATGGGCGCGTTTAATTCAGTGCATTTTCACAATTGTATGAAATGTTGTTAGATATATCCCAATGTAGTTTTGTTGTTTGATGTTTTTTTTTCTTCGTCGGGGGGAGGGGGGTGGGGGATTGGGCCTTATAACCTCTTTGGTTAATTTTAGCTTTTAGGTTTAGAACGTGGGAACTAACCCTGATTAGCTTCTGTGAAAAGATATTAGTTTCTTGCTAGTTCCGCTTTAGGAACATCACCATATTCTGTTTTACACCATAACCTAATGTAATTCTGCTCAGTTTAATTAGGAAACTTTAATACTTTCTTTTCTTTCTTTATATTTACTAAGAAAAGTTATTCTCATTTCTTCCAAATTCCCAAAAATCTATAAATATAAATATTTTTTTACAAATAATGTTTGGCAATTATATTGTTTAACCTGATCTCACTGCCGCTATTCATTTAATCTATGTGTTATTTCCATTCATATAATTAATTCCTGTATTAAATTAAATAACAGATATCTTGTCAAACTTTCAAATTTATAACACTACCAGGAAATATGGAACTTGTTAAAACATACTCAATAAGCTCTTCGTGTCTTCGTTCACTTTTAACAGTTAAAAAGTTCTTGTGTGCAAACGTACTATGCGCATCAATCATTGTCATTCGGGCGTCACATGCTTAAAGTTTAATTCGATACAATACTGATATCGGTTTTTTTTCATGCATACATATAACATATGTTTCACTGCCACTGGGAAAATGGCTTGAGGTCCGGTTGGATTAGGTAGCGTATTCGATTGGAACATTCTGTCTCTGATGTCTTTTTTTTTACTTTTTATTGGATAAACAAAACATCATCGCAATAGAAAAAAAACATTTAATTTAGTCGGGTTAGAACATTTTAATTATTATACATTATTGATAACACACTTGTACTTCTCCACTGGGTTTATTATTGTACCTAACCGGTTTTGCTTTCGTATTTAGGAATTGGAATGCTTATAACTGTTAATGCAAAACTTTGAGAATGCCGCAAGGTGAAACCGGTTAGGTACAATAATAAATACAGTGGAGAAGTATAAGTGTGTTATCAATAATGTTATATAACAATCAGTTCCATCAATCAATCAATAGTATAAATAATAGTACCTAATGATTGTGACATCCACGTCGTTTACCACAGTAGGCCTAGCATGGCGCGAAGACAAAAGTCCCCGGGGAGTGGAGAAAAATTTGTCTTTCCCTCCTTCTCTCTCCCTTTAGCTAGCATGGCGTCGAGGAGAGACTAGTTTGTCACCGGGGAGAACGTTTGTCCACTCAATGCTACCAATATACGCAAAAGTATTATTCGACCAAATTGATAAAACCTAGCAACGTGCATATTTTATAAGTGCAACATTGACTTTTTAAATTGTCGGTGTTATTTTAATTTCATATAATGTAGATATAGCTAAGTTAGTAAGTAGGTATTATTACTTTGTAATGGGATGTATTGTGTTACGTAATGTGTCGTAATAATATAGGATTATATGTTTGGATTTTTTATACAACTTAGGTGGCAGACGAGCACACGGCCCACCTGTTGGAAAATGGTTACTATAGCCTATCGATGTTTGTAATGCCTAGGGTGTCACACTCGTACTGCTGACCGCTGTAGGGGGGGGGGGGGGGGGGGGTCCCACTATGACCGGTTGTAGAGTCCATATATAAATACATATATACATATATACATATACATGTATGTATGTATATGTATATGTATATATATATATATATATATACATACATATACATACATACAAATATTAATACTTTATTACTGGATTTTAAATATTGAAGGTCAAAATTATTTGAGAAAAATATTTAAATCCCCCCTTCCCCATATATATACATATATATATTATTAAAATTTTAATTCATTAATTAATTAATCAAATTCGATGTATTTATTTTTCGGTTACGATTTTTGTCCCCACCTCAATAGTTCGGAGACTAATATCTCTCTATAATCTGTCAAAAAGAGACATATCTTGTCCACTTAAGGCCGCCGTGCTAAGCAAGTGGAGAAAAAGTCCCTTGTCTACGTCACAGCGAGGGACATAAGTTATCTCCTTCGACGCCATGCTAGCAATTAGGGACAAACGCGTTTGTCCCCGTCAATTTGACATAAGCGGTGGAGAGAGATATTTGTCCCGCGCCCGTGTTAGGCCAGCAGGTATCATAAATACTTTATAATCTTAAAGGTTAAGAGTAATACAACTATTTCACTAATGAATTTGGTAGCGTTACATTATATTAAATTAGATTAGCTTGGATTGAATTGGATTAGATTGGTAATTGAGAAGTCTCCCTCCCAATGAGCAATCTTTCTACATGTGTAATAAGTAATAAAAAACTGCAGTGATGTGCATTTCATAGAGATCGCCTACTCATATAGCCTACTCAAATCAGATCAATTATATGCACAGTAAAGGGCATATAATTTGATAGTATGTATACTGTGAAGTACATAATAATTTATCTAATTTGAATAAACTATGCAGTGTCCAAATTATCTCTATCGAATGCACTACCATGATTGTTGTGTATGCACTTTCAGATGTCTAAAAATCGTGTGTACGCCACTGTAAAACAAAAAATATTACTTTCCTTTAGAATCACTCTTTCTGTTGATAAAAATCACATCAAAATTCGTTGCGTTATTTAGATGGTCTAAGCGTACAAAAAGCGTGCAGAGACTATTCGATATTTATACTTTATTAAGATGTGTAAGACACATTATTCTCTGAAACCAGACAAGTGAGTAAATGTGAAACACCTTTTATCTTAACTGAGAACACACAGAAGCTCTCAGCTAAGGTAAACTCCATTTTAGATATTTAGATTTCAAAGTATTAGCACTTTATGAGATGACTTTTAGCATACCTTTGCACTCCGTCTACGTCATATAGTAGGTAATTCATTTGTACTGAGTTTTATACATTAAATCGCAAGGGCGGTAATACTCTTATACATTTTAACTCAACTACACTGAAATTTGAGAATCAATTTTTTTTTTCTATTTTCTATTTTCAATAGTACTTATTAAGACTTGCACTTAATACATGGTTTCTTTTCATTTTAGAGACAAAACAACAACAAAATCAGGTATATAAATTTAAAGATAAGTATCAAAAAATCTTATCAATCAGTCTTGTTGATCCGCTTGACAGTCTCTGTGGCATGGCGGTTGTGTGTGTTGTGGTGTGCGGGAGGCGCGGGTTCGATTTCCTCTCAGTACAAATATTTGTATGCATGAACATGGGTATTTGAGTTAGATATCACATGAATATCTATGATAGTGGTTACGTTAGTTGGGTTGAACCCAAAAGGTCAACAACTTTTTTTAATTGCAATACTGCGATATCATGCAATATTTTGTTGTAAAGGCCACAGAGCATGTAAGATCTATTGCACCATATTCTGGCAAATAAATTATTTGATTTGATTTGATGATGATATCTTATTTCGTAATCGCAAGCAAAACTAAATAATACTGTTTAAGAATTCATAATTAATGATGCCAGACATGTGCACCATCACTCCTAAAGGTATAGTTCAGTTAGAACACCCAGTCGAATAGCAGCTACTTACAATTTGATGGGTGTTTTAATAGGCAATTTCAGGTGCTGTTCACGTTCCGACGGGGGTCATCTCGAAGAGAAGGCCCCGGGTCTCGGTACCTCACCCCCGGCAACCAAAGACCCAAAGACGACATGCGTTTTAGTCAGTTCGAGTCCGACATAACCTACCCAACCAGCTCCGGTAGGCTCCGGCGGTAGGGGAGTATCCAAGGGCATTTAACGCACGATTAAAAATAAAAATAAGGTGTTGTTTACGTTGGTACTATTGGGCTGTATACTTTAAGTAGACGTTTCTAAATTAGTATAACATTGTCAGATTACTTCGAGTGAAGTTGCTAATGAGACTCGAGACTTCCAAATTTTAATTAACTGCGTGTTCTTACTGTTCATGTTTCGTTTGCTTGGCAGGTCTTTGTCTTGTTATACGGATATCATTACAAACGTCTCTTAGTCGGTGTTGTGAAAGATATTTTGAAGCTATTTCGGGATTAATAAACTATATATTATGTAAGTTTTGATGAGTTATACGTCAATAAAATTAAACTGGTATAAGAACAGACTGACAAGATTAAATATAATCATGAATATGTATCTACTATAAAGCTGAACGTCTGATAGTCTCCAATACGTTATTTGGTAGTGCTTGTGTGGCTAAGCATGTAATTAATTTCGTTGCGATTTACACCGCATAGCAAGGAATCGGGTCAATTTTTTTTCCAAATTTATTAAGCTGCAACATTTTCGATTACAATTTTTTTTTTGACACACCCATTTGTTTACAAAGTGCCCGATGGCGGCAATAGACTCGCCCCTTATTACGTGGGACCGAAAATCATAGTTGGCGAAATATGTGTGTTCAATTACGCCTCTGTCTACTTCTTCGGGGATAACGGGCGTGAGGATTATGTATGTATGTAAAAAGTTATTTATTTATAGTTACAAATAGACAGTTTACTTATATTTATTTGTATTGACAAAGAACTACTTTCTTCAATCAAAAAAATTCTAAACGCCATGATTTCGCAGGAGGCCTGCTTTCGATTCCCACTTAGTGCAAATATTTGTATGCATGAATATAGCTATTTGAATTGGTCTGGTCGTACCTCGGAGAGCATCGCGCTATCAAATTCACATCAAAAGTCAGCCGAAGTTCCAGAGGTTAGCGCTTACAAACACACAAATTCTTCTGCATTATAATGAATAGCTATAACATAATTTTATTTTTGTAATATGTATTATATGTAACTATAATTTTTTCATGACGTATGCAGACCACCATTGCTAGCTTGTTGGTATGGGTCTCAAAAAACTCAAGGTGTTGAAAAGAAAACATATCGCAGATATACAGCCTCCTAAGTGAAAGCAGATGACATAAAAATGGTAATCTGTGGACATAAAACGCTCATTAGAAACCATTTCCTTATATCTTACAGGAATTATGGTGATTAGGATGTCTCCAGGTGGAAATATAATGGTATTAGAGTTTCAGCCTACATTGTAATGTGTTTTGACGAATGCGAAAATGAGAAGCGTTTACACACATACATACATTTTATAAATAAATAAATCAAATAAAATAAAAAGCGTTTAATTCAGGCATAGCCCATAGAATGTTAGCAACAAAAGAGCTTAAGAACTATGTTAGTAGTAAAACTATTATATTATTATAAATATAAATATATAACCGCGGTAGCCTAGTGGTATGGGTGACTGCTGAGACGAAGTCTCGGGTTCGATCCCAGGTTTACCATGGCACACACCAATGACTGCGATGCATTTCGAAGTTATGTGTGTATTTATCGCAGGTTTAGAAGTGCCCGGTTAATTGCAATAGGCTCGCCACCTATTACATTGTTACCTAAATATAAACTGACGAAATGTGGGTGCCAGCACCGCTGCCTACCCCTTAGGGGATATAGGCGTGCTAGCACCTCTGATTACCCCTTCGGGGATATAGGAGTGGTATAATAAAAAAAAATATATAAAAACAGATGAAATTACAATTAGTCGTGTTCATTAACGTCTCGGTCAGCTACTGTCTCTGACAACCACAAAAGTCTTGTGGAAAGTGTGTATGTCTGTTTGCTTTCGCTATATAGAGTCAAGTAAAGTGAGTAAACTCTAATTAGATCGCTATGGGAGTTTCCAATTGCGCATTAAATTATGTAAGCAACTTTCAAGTCTCAGTGCTATAATATTCGTGTTTGAAGTTAAGCCAACGGTCCCGGTTGCTTTATGAATATCTATGGCAATCGTTACGGGTAGTTGGAGACCTCAAAAGTTCGACTAGCCTAACTGCAGAACTTGGATATCGCCAATTTGGTTGTAGAGGTCCGATGGCAGTCGCTTCACAGAAAATATCGAAGTTCAGCCGCGTCTTAGTTAGACTAAAAAGCCGACCCCAACCGATTTGGAAATAGAATTATGATTCGTGTTTGGAATTCTTCGGTCTCACCTGAGTGATTATGAGGTTATTTCTATTGGCTATACTTATCGGCATGGATTTAGGACCTAGGTCGCGAGTGAAACGTGCCCTTGACATGTGCGATATAATCTATGATGGATAGATTAGCGCTCGTCCTACACCGCTGCTCCTCGTGCTATTCTCGAAAGACAGCCCCTTTTGAGTACATTTTGGGTTCACAACTCGTGCTCATCTATAGATTATAGCCAATATAATAGTACACACAATTTTAAAATTACTATTTTGAGGACCATTTAGTCATGGAATTCCTTGCCAGCACACATGCTTCCTTCTTTCTACAGTCCCGGGTCCTTTAAGCGGGGCGTATAAAAGCATCTAATGAGGCCGTCAAGCTGAGCACCACCACTGTAACACTTTACGTGTTTGTTATGGTGACCCTCGTTCTTGAGACTTTGCCTTGATCTTCCATCCATCCATCCAGCCATCAGGGGTGAAGTCAAATTGACGTGTCCTGAATAAAAAAAAAATTACCCCTAGAGCTACCCCGAACACCCTCCTAGGCATTTCTTCGCTCGCAACCTTGAGTCCTCATTCGCATCACAATGATTCGGATCCAACACAAGTAATCACCGAAGCACCTATGCCTGAAGATCACCTGCATTAGCCGATACGAGAGATCCCCGTGAGGCCTCTCTCGTCAACCCTCCATGATGGCTTTCACGGCGTGCCCACAAATTAAAACTCTATAACCTACATAAAAATATGATATAAAATTAAAAATCTTTCTGAAAACACGCATTCATCTTTATTCTTATAAGGCATTTTCCTAAACATGGGTGGCCTCCGTCATCTCTTAAGTTAAGCACTAACTAAGTTCATTGTATACATCGGTTGCAATAAAGCCTGGCGCTAACAATAGGTAGTAAACGTACATTACTTGAGTTGAGTCGTGAAAGAACTTGAAAAGTAATATGGTAAGTCGTAAAGTATGAATACTCCTTTATAAGTCCGGAGGCAGGGATGGCGGTAAGACTTTTATGCCGTGTTTGGTTTTAGTCCTCACTGTATTGTTTGGAAAAACATAGGTTACAATTGCTTTGTCTTATATAAAAATCTCAATGATGTTTATGATCACTCTCCTTAGAAATGGTATCGGTAATAGTACGACCTTTTTTTATTTAGTAGGTAAGAATAAGTCGTTTTTTACAATGTGCCCGATTGGCGGCAATATGCTCGCCCCATATTACGTGGGACCGAAAATCATTGTTAGCGAAATGTAGGTGTTTAATACACCTCTCACTACCCCTTCGAGGATTACGGGCGTGAGAATATGTATGTGTGTATGTATGCATAAGTCGTAAATTACTTTTAACCTTCTAGTCGCCATTCCCTAATTTTATTTACTTTATTATATGCCAATTACAACAGTATTCATAGTACAATAAATAATGCGAAAAAACCATCATTTTTCATCGCAGTTTCAGAATTTTTTAACTAACACTTTAGTATATTCGCCTCTTCCACAAATTCCAATTTAATCTCTAGATCAAAGGCATATTATGCAGAAAAACATTTGCTGGCTGAACTAGTTCTTCATATAAAACACTACTACTGCGCTAAATATTTTCTTTTGTACCAAGGATCTAACCAAGTATTTTCGTTTAATTTTTCTATTGAAAACTGAATTAGATGTCACTTCACAAATGAAAAATCAATAATTTTAACTTGTAAATAATGTGATATAACTTACAAATCATCCTGTATGTATCCGTATATCAGAATTTATGTGGGAATCCATCCAGCTGTACATAAAACCTTATTTAGGGTGAGAATGCGCACCGATAAGGGCTAAATCATATTTGTTAGCGTCAATTTTCCTATTTGCATTGAATGTGATTTAGATTTGATGCGTATAATATAGCCCTCAATTTCAATGTTAGAGGATGCTAAAATACATTAACTTACAAGAATAGGTGCTTATTCAAGAAAAGCGAGCAAGCGAGAATAGAATGGAGCTCTCATATGAGAACAAATGCTTATGGAACTTTTGCGGTGCATGATGTATGGTTAGGGTAACCCAGGTATTAAAGCGATCAAGTTGTCGTTTTTACCAGCAAATAAAAATGTTAACTCTCTCTCTGTCTAATGTACTTTCATTATCGGCCGGAACGTCAAGTAAGTAATAAATCAAAAGGTAAATTTTTGTATTTACCATATGATAGCGTTAACCATATCGGGTTTCGCTAACCATATAGCATAATATTTTTCTTAAAATTCTGCCATCGCGACGTAAATATACTTTTCTACAACTTTAAAGTATTTTCACATACGACAGCAGTGGATCGAATTTGATAGTAGCTGAAACATAACATAAACTCGCGCCTGTATCACCAAAGGGGTAGGCAGAGGTGCTAGCACCCACATTTCGCCAGTTTATGTTTAGGTCCCAATGTGTTAGGACCCAAAGGTGGCAAGCCTATTGCCATTAACCGAGCACTTATGAACCTGCGATAAATACACACATAACTTCGAAAGGCATCGAAAAGGCATTGGTGTGTGCCATGGTAAACCTGGGATTGAACTCGAGACCTCGCGTTTTAGCAATCCATTACCGCTGGTATACCACACTAGGCTACCGCGGTATACCAGCTGCAGATGAAAGCATTGTAAATTCACCTAACAATATAGTAGACCAAATTCAAATCGATACTGATGAATGATATTTCGCCCTAAGTCGATATCTTAATTTAGTCATTTATTAACGGATGGCTGAGCAGAATAATTCGATGAGCATTACAAGCTGCGAAATGATGTTATGGAGTCATCATTCGTTTGATAACATGAAAGGGTTGAGTCAACGAATTAGTTCAACCCTTTCGCTTATAATTTATAGTCATGAGCGACTTCATGTAATATTCTGTACGATTGTAAGAATGTCTTGTTTATATATCTTGAAGGAATATCTTATGAATTCAACACGCATGGTGTACATGCCGTAGTAGTACTACATGCACGTATAAAATCTATTGCAATATATTCTATAACGGCTATCATCATTCTCTGAACCTTTTCCCAACTCAGTTGGGGTCGGCTTCCTAGTATAACTGTGATGCGGCTGAACTTCGATATTTTCCATGAAGCGACTGCCATTCGACCTCCACAACCAATAGTCCAAAGACCAATGGCGATCGAATCGATTGTAAGTTAGACTGGTTGAACTTTTGAGGGGTCCAACTACCCGTAACGACTGCCATAGATGTTTGTATGGCAAACCGGGACTGACGGCTTAACGTGCTCTCTGAGGCACGACCTAGCCAGTGTAAACAGATAAATTCATGCATACAACATACCGCGGTAGCATAGCGGTATGGGTAATGGACTGCTGAGACGAGGTCTCGGGTTCGATCCCAGGTTTACCATGGCACACACCAATGACTCGATACTTTTCGAAGTTATGTGTGTATTTATCGCAGGTTTTTAAGTGCCCGGTTAATGGCAATAGGCTCGCCACCTATTACATTGGGACCTAAATATCAAATGGCGAAATGTGGGTGCTAGCACCTCTGCCTACCCCTTCGGGGATATAGGCGTGATATTATTAAAAAAAAAACTTTTTGCACTGAGTGGGGATCGAATCCGCGCCCCGTGCGTAGCAATCGCGTGCAAGCCACGCCACGGAGGCTATATACGGCGTTATTACGGCATTATATCACCGTAACTTATTATCTTTATATCCTTCTTCTTCTTCTTCTTGTAAAATACCCACCTGGCGTTAAAATGCTTACATATTCATGCTTTAATCTAATAAAATTAACTCAGTAACCGGCATTCCATAAATCACGACAGTCAATCTTACAAAGATACCACAAAGCGTCTACCAACATGGAATTCACATTAGTAGAATTGTATAAGATTTAGGAGTGGCAACAATCTTCGGATTACGCCGCGCGCCGGCTTAAATGTCAGTGAAGTTAGGGAGAAGGCTCTTGCCACGTGCGGGCACAATTCCACGAATGTTCCTACGTGAACAAGAATGATTGTTCAATGCTATTGGCGAGACACGGGACTGATGAAAATCACTATAATCTCTAAACTTCTACTAATAGAAAGTAGCAGGACGATAATTTTATTTTCTATATAACATAAAACATAAACTTACGCCTAAATCCCCGAAGGTGTAGGCAGAGGTGTTAGCACCTCCTTTTCGCCAGTTTACGTTTAGATCTCAATGGCCATTAACCTGCGATAAATACACACATAACTTCGAAAATTCTTCTATTTTCTAATAGTATGAATTTCAAATTATGCATATTTCATCAAAACAACTGGGTAGCTGTTGAATACGTAGTCACCACAATTTATTTATGGCTTCTTTTCATAGGTTACAGGAACGGAATGAGAATCTCACGCGGATGAAACCACAGGCAACAGTTAATTTAATCCTACTAATATTATAAACGTAAAAGTTTATGAAAATATTTGTATTTTAATTATTTAATCTCGCTGTAACGGCTGGACGGATCTGGGTGAAATTTGGTACAAGGATAGATTATCACCTGGAAAAACCCATAGGGTACTTTTGTTTCAGGAAATTTCATGCAGTTGAAGTCGCAGCATCAGCTAATGTCAAAATAAAAGGAATAACACTAATTGATTAATCATGTAAGGTCGCTTGAAAACAGCCGCGATAAAATTTGTATTCTACTCCGAATGAAGTGCCCATCGAAGAGTGAATGAGGGATGGTTGTAGTCTTGCTTTTATTCATTTGCATTCACTTCGAATTTGTACGTGACGCGAAATCCAAGTCGGTCTTCTGTTTTAAAATGAGAAATGTGATGCTAGAACTACGTGCACATAGTCAAGACTCAATATACCTAATAGATGTATACATGGTATAAGGGAAACATTCCCGAAGCCGAAGGCCCCTGGAAAAACATGACCTCGCAATTTGCTTTTTTTGCAGTGACGTTTGTTTATGTATTTTAATTTTTATGAAATCTTTTGTTTGACAGGGAGTTCATCCATGTACAATAAAACAATACTTCGCGACATTGCGGGTTTATTCTGTGTATTAACAGTAACAATTAACTTAGTTAGTGCGAATACTTCAAAGTATGAGACAACCACAAGCTTCACAGTGTGTATACGCGCTTGATATGTTGCATGTTGAATTTTGTCAGAGACTGAACTAAATGACGAAGAGCAAGCGAGTCAAACAGCTGACTAAGCCGGTAATAAAGTTCAGTTGCATCCCTGCTTCCCAAAGTTTTCGGCTAAAGTTGGATTGAAACTGAACGCGTTTGAATTAAACTCACCCTCCATTTTGGTAAGTTTTCTGAATGTAAATTGGGAAAGTCAGAAAACAGATTTAAACCTTAACCCATGACAGTCTTTATATCTCCACGCCATCTCTTCCCATGCGATGTCGATCAAGGCGAATAGGGCATAAGGCTGTTTAACATCAGACAGATTATATACAACCTCAGACGCATATCTCGAGTCAACAATAGTGCCCGAAATACGGCAATAGGCTCACCCCTTATTACATAGGACCGAATACAATGTTACCTCGGAGGGAAATAGGCGTGAGCAAATGTTTTTTTTTTTTTTTTTTATCTATGGCACGTCAATTTGACTTCACCTCGCCTGATGTTAAGCTGAAGGCAAAGTCCCATGAAAGAGGGTCACCATTGCAAACACGTTCAGTGCTACAATGGTGGCGCTCAGCTTGACGGCCTCATCAGATGCTTTTTCACGTCCCGCTTAAAGGACCTGGGACTGTAGGAAGAAGGAAACACGTGCGCCGGCAAGGAATTCCAGGACTTAATGGTACGGCAGAGAAAAGACTCACCGAACCGCTTGGTTCTTGATGGAATGTTCTGTACCGTATGCGAGTGACACCTAAGCCCTGCACGCGTTGTCCTGTGTAGGAAAGGGGAGGGTGGGATTAGTTGGAAGAGCTCATCAGAACATTCACCATGGTAGAGACGGTAAAATACTGCCAAGGACGCAACATCTCTACGCATCTGCAAAGGCTCGAGGGACTCTGTGACCTCAGGACTCCCAATAATGCGGACCGCACGTCGCTGCAACCTGTCGAGAGCATCTAATAAGTACTTTGCGGAGCCATCCCAGAGATGCGAGCAGTATTCCACGCAGGAGCGAATTTGTGTCTTATAAAGAAGACACCGCTGCTCCGGCGTGAAAAAACGTCTCACTCTGTTCAGGACTCCGAGTTTACGCGAAGCTGTTTTGATGATGCTCTCGATATAGTTCTTGTTGTTCAGTTTGCAGCGCACGTCCATACCGAGTATATTGAGGTTATCCTGTAATGGCAGTGGTGTGCTCTGAAGAGTGGGAGGAGGAAGGAAAGGAGATGTCTTTGCTGAAAACGCGCATGCCTGCGTCTTCTTGGCATTGAACTCGACCAGGTTCTCAGATCCCCATTGGGAAACGTGATTGAGGGTCCGGTCAAGCCCAGTGACAAGAAGCCGCCTCTTTTCCGCTATATCGGACTGCTTGGCCGCAGAATGTCCGTGGTAGCTCCCGTGTACAGTGCTATCATCTGCATAGCAGTGGATGCTGCCGGTGGACAGCATGTCATTGATATGCAGAAGAAAGAGAGTGGGTGATAAGACGGACCCCAGCGGCACACCAGCATTTACCTGCAGGAACTCCGATGCTCGTCCATCACAGAGAACGCGAATACGGCGCCCCTGCAGGAAGCTAGCAACCCAATTGCACAGTCTAAGAGGCAGACCGAAGGCTGGTAGTTTGGAAAGAAGCGATTTATACCAGACTCTATCGAACGCTTTGGCGATGTCTAGGCTAATAGCCAGTGACTCACCATGCTTGTCCATAGCCTCACCCCAAAGATGTGTAACATACGCCAGAAGATCACCCGTTGACCGTTTCGGCCTGAAACCATATTGTCGGTCATTAATTAGGGAGTGATCCTCTAGGTGGCGCATGAGCTGTGTGTTGATAAGGTGCTCGAAGACCTTGCACAGCACTGAGGTGACGGCTATGGGCCGATAGTTGACTGGGTCTGAGCGATCTCCCTTCTTGGGAATCGGCTGTACATTCGCCTCTTTCCACGCCGTCGGCACTGTACCCGAAATGTAAGAAAGTCGGTACAGCCGCGTGAGTATTGGAGACAACTCCGCTGCACATTTTTGAAGAACCACCGCCGGTATACCATCCGGATCACTGGCTTTCCGGACATCGAGTGACTGCAGTACTGCTCGGACATCGCGTTGCCTGATACGAATAATGTAAATGTAAATGTAAATAATGTAAATAATAATACCTGTAAAGATACCTGTAAGGTACATTATGACATCCCATTACTACTCTTTACTAACTTTGAAGCTAACTGACTCACACGAAAAATAGCACCACCTTATGTAGGGCGGAATATGACTGGCGAACTGTGGTAACTGAAAATGTGGCAGAGCACAATGACCTACTCTGTCTACTCTTTTCCTTCTTCCTACAGTCCCGGGTCCTTTAAGCGGGACGTGAGAAAGCATCTGATGAGGCCGTCAAGCTGAGTGCCACAATTGTATCACTTTACGTGTTTGTAATAGTGACCCTCGTTCCTGAGACTTTGCCTTGAGCTTGCTATCAGGGTGAAGTCAAATTGACGTGTCCTAAATAAAAAATACTCTCTCAGGCGCATATATGAAAGTGTAAGTATATCTAGTCGTATATCAATTGCTCATATACGATGAGTAATATATCTATAAATATATGGGGTACATTAGATAACTCCATGGTAACTCAAACGAAACTCGAGTTGTCAATTGAAGTCGCCGCGTCTGGGCTCTAATCAGCAACTCTCAAAAAGCATGGGCAAGATGGCGAATGACCACAAAACAGAAAAATAACTAGTTAGTCCAACACATATAACTGTATAAATCATATGTACTGCCAAACGAAAACACGCCTTATCCGTTTAATAAGGAGAAAACTTAGTTATAGATAAAAAGTATCCACCAGATTTTCCATACCATGAATCAAACCAGCTTCAATATATTCGAAAAAGTTCAGATGTATGTCAGAGTATTTTAAGAAAGTTCCTTAAAACTTTCAGTTTTTGCAAAAATGCTTATATTACTGAATTTGTGTACGTTTGCGTTAATACGCATGAGAATGACACTCGTTTCCCGCCTAATTTACACTCCTGTTGATTTTGTTTTCCGTGGAGTTGACGACACTGCAGTTTTTTTTTCTTGCTGCCTAATGTGAGAACGGTCTAAAAACAAATTAAATTTGTCTGAAAACCGAAATTAATAAGTCGTTAGACCCTCAGATCACTTTTGTAACTGTTCATAATTTGTAACTTTCTGAAACCAAATTAGAAAAACGGATCCCTCATTATTCCTGCCGCCTGAACATCTGTCATTCATTACCATTTTACGCAAGGACTATGTGGTATTTTATATGAATAGTGTATTTGAAAGGCATTTCTATGAACCACTTTATTATACAATATAAACTAAATCATGTTGATGTAGTCTGGGTGTATCGTGTACTGGGTAGTCTTAGTCAGCAGACGTTACTATGGCTAGAATGTCAAAATTACAGTTGCTTGCGTTGAAACCAACTAAATCAAATCAAGAAAAGCCTGCTGAGTTTCTTACCGGAGTCTTTTCAGGCCGTGGCCGCGTTTCGAATCGCTATCTAGTCCATTTTGGCGTTTTGTAATTGGCATTTAATGATTTATACAGAATAAATGATTTTTGCATTAAAAAGGGCCATCTGGACAATAATAGTAAGATACATTACTTCCAATCATCAACTTTATAGCACTGATCGTAAATAAATATAATCATTGTGTGTGTAACATAAACGTTAACATAATGAGAGAGTCAAATAATGTGTCTTAATATCGTTGTTGTGTTGTTAAATACTCCCTACAGTATCGTCTTGTGGAGATTGTTTTGAATGATAAGACACACACCAAAGCAGCAAATGCATCAATTATTGTTGCCTGTTTTATCAGTGTGAGGTGAAATCATTTTGACGTTTCCTACATATATAAAAAAAAACAAAATTCAATGAAAATACAGACAAATTCTTGGTGACAGCTAATACTCTTTTAATATCGTAACATCGCGGCGAGATTGGTAACCGTGAGGATTTCACGTACGAAAAAAAGTTAATATATACCTTTGATAGAGGTAAAAGTGAGATCAAAGAGTCTATTACATTCGTCTAAGAAGGCAAATGTTCCAGATAATATGAACCACAGCAATTGGTAAACCACATTTGAGCAAGTAAATATAATTTCAATTCAATTTCTGTTTATTGGATCTTTTGCTCTGATACGTCCGGGCTGTAGGCGGTAATATAACATCTTAGTAGGTATAGAATTCGTATTATTCAATTGTTTCATCAAGTTCATAATGACGTCTATGTATGTCTATAAATATTTAAAATGAAAACACTTCCAAAATTTTTTATTATAGTATTTCTGGTAACCTGAAAAAAGGTAGCTGGGACAGACTGGATGCGGAGGGCGGAGGATAGGGAGTAGTGACGTACATTTAGAGAGGCCTATATCCAGCAGTGGACTACAATAGGCTAAATTGATAACATTTAAAACAATCAATTAATTATACCATCGGATTTTATGATGCTTGCAACAAAATATTATTAACTCCAAACTATACATGGCAAATATTCCGATAGTTCTAGTAACCCGTCACACTCCAACTACTGAACAGTATAGGTTTCTCCCAATGTACGCCATAGCATTCAATCCTACACCTTGGGCATCCAGTCTATCCCAGTCATCTTTTGCAGGTCATCCGTCCATCTAACTAGGGGAGTCCTACTTTAATGTGCCGTGTTTTCATTTCATAATATATGTAGTATGTATGTCTGCTAAGTTTTGTTTATTTGTTTCAGGTAAACATCATTCATTTGGTCAACCAAAAAAGGACTTCATGAAAACATACTGGCAGCTGGGAGGCTCCAGGTGGAAAAAAGCGTCTATAGCGACCTTTATTGTCCGTTATTTTTAAAGTTACATCATCATTCTCTGAGCCTAACTAAGATTTCCATTCTCTTACTAAGATGCGGCTGAACTTCGATATTTTCCGTGAAGCGACTGCCATCAACTGCGAATCAAATTGGCGATATCAAAGTTCTATAGGGTTCCAACTACCAGTAACGACTGCCATAGATGTTCGTATGGCGACCAGGACCGACGGCTTAACGTGGTCTCCGAAGCACGATCAGACCAGTGCAAATAGCCATATTCAAGCATACAAATATTTGTATTATTTTAAATAAAAAGCAACGTGAGCACGTATTCACATTAGTTATATTTCAGCGGAAGAGAACCACAGAGAGAAAGTTACATAGATAACTAACTAGACACAGATTAAAAATGTATTAGGCATAGACCTCAATGTAGGTAATAAAGTTATTTCGATATTAATAAATTACACCCCCACTATATCGAAATAAAAAACAAACAAATAACTTCAAAAGTTCAAAAAAAACATGACAACTCAGATGTATGTAATACAATAACTAAATTTTAATAATTCCTAATGTTTCCATGAATTTATAATGTTTTACCCTGGACAAACCTTTAGTCAATAAGTCAGCAGGCATCTGAGAAGTCCCAACATATTTAGTTTCAACTATCTCATTATCAATAACTTCTCTTATAAAATTGTAACGCACATCTATGTGTTTGGACCTCTTGTGTGACTGATGATTATTGGCAAGCTTCAGTGCGCTCTGACTATCATTACATAAAGTTATTCTATTACAGATTCCAACTATTTCTGTTTCCAGTTTACGCAAATATATGGCCTCACGACACGCTTCTGATAAAGCCATATATTCGGCTTCACAGCTACTCAACGCCACTGTGCGTTGTTTTCTGCTTTCCCAAGAAATAGCAGACCCACTTTTCAGAAAACAAAATCCCGTATATGATCGTCTATCTAACGCGTCACTTGCCCAGTCGGCATCTACATAACTGAGCGGGAATCGAACCCGCGCCTCCTACGTAGCAGTTGCATTCACTACAGCCACACTACAGAGTAGTCTTGTCGTATAAAACAGTAAAAAAATTTTATTGACTAATGGATGAATGAGCTGAGGTCTGTCAGAAAACGGTTTTAGTTCTTAGCGGGCTAAGACTTATCATTATGCAAATATCTAGCTTTAAAAGAGCTCCGTTATTCAGAGGGTTCAGTAGCTCTTGAACTGTTGAGTTTATCGATAATACAAAATACAAGTTTATATCGTCACTAATTAATTTTGATTTTGTTCAGTTCAAGCACATACAAGCATATGAATGTCAATGTTTAACACTTTAATTTATCAAAATGATTCTTTCGCTGGTTCAGTAGTTGGATCTACTGAAAAGAGACTGGTAAGAAACTCAGGTATATTATCGTTATCTTCTTTTTTAATAGAGTTTTGTTTATTTATAATAAATATGTGCGATAGCAAGAGATAGGATGACCATGCATTTTATTATTAAAATATACGTCTAATTGATAAAAATGCATCGTCATCCTAATCTCTTACTCTCGCCTTTAATGAAGTAATAAGTAAACAAACTTACAAAGTCTCCAATTATTATTTTAATAACTTTACAGTCACTGAGCTTCACTATGTACCTAACGTACCGAGAAAAGCGTTCATTTTGTCCGCTATTATTTTCGTAAATGCAATTTGAAACTGTTATCAGCTATCCACAGGCACGGGGTGAGTTCAAATTCGAAATTACGAGAATTCCATTTGTACTGTGTTCCTAAATGCAACACAGTCTACATAAAACAAAGAAAGTTATGCCAAAAAGCTTACGAAAAAATCCAGGATTATTTGAATGATAAGCAAGCCTGGAAATGAGCTGTTAACTCAACTTGCTACTCAAGCAAATTTCTGTATCTAGACTAAGTAAATGATTGTAAATAGACAAAAAGAAAGAAAAGCCAACGTTACTTGCCGGAGTCTTGCTAGGCTGGAGCCCCGTTCCGAACCGGGCGGTGGTCCATTTGCTCACTAATTTATAAAATGGCCGTTTAATGGTCTATACAGAATAAATGATTTTTGATTTTGATTTTTTTGAAATATCGTATGTGCAATATTAGCATAAGGGGCTTACCACGTTATTAAGTGTAAAGTTAATTCATTTATTGCACTAGAATTCCTGTTCTGTGGTATAAATGTTATTTAAATAAATAAATAACGATACTTTCAAGAAACTCTGTCTGTCTGTATGTAAGGTCTTCACGCCTAAACCACTAAACATATCTTGATGAAAGATACAGTGAGAGCTTAGAACGAACGACTAAGAATAATCAAGGATCAAGGTCTGAATATATAAATATAATTTTTATGACAAAAAAATGTTTAATTTTTTCCTAAATAATTTTTGTCTAATGGTCTAACCATCTTATTGAAACAAAATACTTGGGAGGAGGTGGTACAGGTGCTTCGTGTAATGTGTCAAGGATTGGTACCTGGGACGTATCAATCATAACGCCGAATCCTTAACTAATTTTAACATTTTCGCTATAGTGCTATGCAATCATCTACACATGAATTCACTTCTCAATATTATTAAATGGGACGCGGCACCGCATATCAAAGTCATAATATATCGTCTCCATTTTATAATATTACAATAAAAATAAACTGTTCATCCCGTTTTACGAGCAAGCGGCCATGTTGGTATCAGCTATCTTGTTTGTGTCATAAATCCGTGTTCCATAGATTGAAGAGCCATTTATCTGTTGTTTAAACGTGAGTTCAATTTTATGAACGGCACTGACAAAAATATTCATGTTTGTTATTCTATGAAGGGGTTGACGGAATTGAATTTTTGGGGTATTCCCGGGAATTTTACGAACCGGGAAAGTTATGCACGACTTCAATCTATCCCTGTACTAAATATTAGCCAAATCCTTCGAACCGTTAGTGCATAATAGAATAACAAAAATCTTTACAAACATTCCTATTTATAATATTGATAGGCAGCAGCATAAATAGAGAACAGAGCAGACCAGACAGAGAGAAAATATTTTAGTCGCTTTGTAAGACACAAAAAGAAAGAAAAGAAATAGAGTCCCTATTTCACCTATTCAATCTATTCAAAATTCTAAATTCTAATTCCATAATTATTTATCCTGTTTAGACCATCACACCGAACTTACAAAAGTCAAATATCGAAATATTTTTAGGTTACTTTAACAAATGGACCACTAGTTCGAACGCGGCTTCGGTATAAGAAGACTCCGGTAACAAATTCAGCGTTTTTGTGTGTTTTTTTGTCTACTTACACATTTACTAAGTCTCAACACAATCATTTGTTCAGCTCATTTCCAACTACGTTTATCATATAACTAACTTTTAAAAACAAATCGAAAAACCATTATATCCCAGAAATCAACTACACCCAAAACTTTAGTAAGTATTCAAACTTGATGTCAACATTACTTTCGCAGTATCTGACGTAGCACTATGCATTGTAATACTACACTCTCGTAGCCGCTCGTAGCGTTCTGCGCCAATGCCTCTACGAATCTACTTTCGTGTGCTACGAACATCCAATTGCAGAATGGAATGCAATTCTCTAATAATTTTGCTTCTTCTCGACTTAGGAGCTTGCGTTGCATTTTATTATAACATGGGAATCTTATGGAAGAAAATTATTAAACTAAGTAGGTAATAGTTCCATTTAACTATTTGTTTTTCAGTTTTAAAGCCAATTAGCAGCGTCCGATTTTACCTAATTTTTAATTCCTTGTTAGAAAAATAGGAATCAATAAGGAAAATAGGGAAAAATAGAGAAATAGGTTTTAAAAATAACTTAATCTAAATTTACAAAACACTGATCTGTACTCTAACTTACACAACTAATCGGTAAAAAGGTTGAACGATTTGTAAACCTTAGCACGGTAAAGGGCATACCTTTACTGTGATATTATGTAGCTATATTTAGAGGCTTAGAAGATTAAACGCAACAACAGTCTAAGGATAGGTCGTTAGTAGTGATTTGACTAGGCTGGAGCTATTTTGGGAAAGTGATTATTACCTCAAAACATCTCTGTGTTAATAATAACGTTGTTTCGTGATCTTAAAATTTACAAGATTATATTTTTACCTTTTTATGAAGGAAATAACTAGATATACAGCTTTATAATCCAGTTACTACTGTACTAGTTATCGTACAGTGAGTTTATAATAATATTCGGTCCAAAGAACCATATATTATGTAGGTGCCATCATACCGTTTCGAAGGACCATAAAGATATACAATCACAGCTGACGACTTTTGAATGATGGATATCTAATTACGAATATTATCCCAGTTCACCTAAACCTGGCCTTTTTTTATATCGTGCAAATAATCTCCAGGGATACCTCCGCCACCGGTGCCAGTTAGGGAGGTAATGTCGGACTCGAACCGACTAAACGCATGCCGTTTTTGGGTCTTTAGTTGCAGGAGGTTAGATAGTAGCCAACATATCCCTCGCACCCCGTCAGACCCGGGGCTCTCTCTTTCGAGATGACCCCCTTCGGGTGTAGGGACCCGTGTAGGTATCCCCGTTTAGCCTCTGGGTTATGAGGAAGTGGCGCGATTAGCGCCGCCGCCACCACGGCCCGCTTCTGCTAGGGTGATAGGCGGCTCCACAGATGACCTCCAACGTCACTTGCGCTCGTCGCGGGCTGTGCGGGTCCGAACCCGTTCCGCCGTCTCCTTCTCGAGCATTACTTTCTCGCAGAAGGTGTCAGCCCAACCTAAACCTGGCCTGGAAGAAACTGTCTTAATTAATAACAGTAACCGCAGGGTGATGCTAGTAAAGAATAAACGAATATTGACTGTGACTTTGATCCGACGGCGACGCTACGATGCTTTTGTATATGTATATATTATAAATAGGCAGTCAGTATAATGATATCGGAAAAAATCTTTCAGGAACCTGATCAATCACTTTCAAAGTCAAAGCGATATTTATGTCGCATTCTTGTGTGAAGGCTCTTTGAACCCTTGTCATTATCTGAAAATATATATTTCTTATAATGCCTAATATAAAAAAATATTCAAAACACAATGATCTGGGTGTTTCTATATATAATATGTACGAGTATGTATTTACAAAAATATATCTGAGTATGTTTAACCGCATTCTAGAACCCATAACCCTATCAAGTTTGCAAGCATGTACTGTCTACAGTCGACAACACATTGCTTGGGTAAGCAAAGTTGGTCATACGATATATACGAATGTGACCATTTTTGAGACATTGAGACCCATTACCCATTCTGGTTTTCCTGGGAAATATAAGAGTACATTGACTGCAGTAAACAATAAATGAAAGTTGTTATATTTTGAAAGCAATTTTCCACTAAAATTTTAATACATAATCCGTATTATAATAAGTACATTTTAGGATAACATAGCCTTAGATTTCGTCATTAATATTATGTATTCTGAAATAGCAGGTCCCTTAGACGATCCTTAGCGTAATCCTCTTACGAGAGGGATTGGTTTGTCATAACACTTTGATGTACGAGATTCTAGGCCGCAAGGTAAATAGTCGAGAGGCACTTTTTGAAGCGCCTTTACACATTCACTGTAGCACCTATTATACGACACCATTTTCAGAATATTGTGTAGTGTGCACGTACATCAGACAAAATTTGTGTTATGTTTAGATAAGTGGTAAGTAGAAATCAATTAACCAAATTAAACATTTACAATATGTCCAAATGTGTAGCTTCATGTATGTTTTGTTGCAAACATTGTTATATATACTAATATTGTTACAAAAGTAGGTTCAAAAAGATATTTATTGATATCAAATTACAATAAAAATATACATAGTAGGTATTCAACTGGACATTTTACTATTATGACTTACGGTATATACTTTTTTTTTGTTTTGATCAAAGAATATATTTTTCAGTTTTAAATCATCATAAAAACTTATATATTCAATCCAATATTATCACTGTAGGTCATCATTCTCTGAACCGACCGACTGACCAATGGCGATATGGAAGTTTATCACTTATAAGATTATAAGAAGAAGATTATCACTAAAGATATCTCTCTGTAAATAAATTTTATTACAACATCATGACATAAAATAGATATATATATTTGATCTATGAAAGGGCTAAATAAAAATAGTATATTCCTTGGTAATATATCTGTATAATATTTATATGTCACGTACAACATTTTAGTGCTTTCATTACATAAAAACCTGTCCCAAAAGAAAATTTACAGTGCGGCTGGTTGTGGACAAGATTATGGATTTTAACGTAACAAATCTCTTTAATGTAGACCAAGGACATAATATTATGACATAAATCAGAAGTACAAATTATGTAAGGCAAACAATAGGGATGATGCAATACTGCCTAATATTTTAGTTTAAACTGTAAAAATAAATTACTTCAAGTGAATTAAGTCTATCAATCAATCAATTAACGTATCGCAGTCCACTGCTGGACATAGGTCTCTCCCAATGTGCGCCACTGCTCCCTATCCTCCGCCTTCCGCATCCAGTCTGAATTAAGTCTAACTGAACTAAAATTATGGTTTATAATTTTCGACTCCCAAAGTAAGTCATATACACATATTATACATGCACATATACAATCAAATTGAGTTCAAATATATAACTATTAGATTTCTTATTAAATTTGAAATGACTTTTATTACAAACCGAAATAAACGTGATATTCTCTTGTATTTGTACTAAGTATGTGCTAAGAAGGCATTACGTCACGTTTTTCAAACGATGTGATATGTATGTATGTATTTATATGTGTGCCTATTGCTTGGGGTATACTATAGTATACTTTCGTACATTAATTTCCAGTTTCATGTACACAAGACTTCGCTTCTCTTTACATTGGAATTCCTCTGTGCACTCCTGGGGTTGTTCAACCACGAGTTAAGCTCGCCTTTGTACATAACATGTCATTGTATTGTATTAGTCTAATTTATTTGTACAATAAAGAATAAAATAGAAAATGAATAAATAAAAATAGTACTTTCATTTCATTTCCCGAAAATGAAAGAAAGGAGTATTATCCCTACTGGTGGGTTTCACGTGAATATTTGTACGTAATGAAATTAAAAAAAGAAATCTCTCGAAATTGTCGCGATACTTTATCCACCGTGTGTTTTGTATATATTGTCTCACGCCTCAAGTCATTTAATATTCTCTTCTTTGTACTTGTTACTATCCTATTTTATTTGATGTCAGATTTCCTAGTTCTGTTTTCTCTTTTATTGAATACTAGCTGTTGCCAGCGGCTTAAGAATTACTCGAATTGGTCCAGCCGTTTTTGAGTTATGCGCTTACCAACATATTTCGCGATTCATTTTTATATATATATAGATGTACCGAGTCATTTCTTTCTTTATGGTCTGTTACCAAGTCATTGGTATCTGTCCACGTTTCATTTTGCCTTCTTTCACAGTCATCAATGCAGGCCATTTTCACGGAGCTTTTCCTGTATCTTGAAAGTACCACGATTTACCATGAAATTCTGTCAATTTGTTGATCCCTCATCCTCACAGACCAGCAATCAGTACTGCAAAGCCTTCTGCTATAAAAAAATATAGATGTAGCAATGTCAAAAAAAAACAAGCTCACACCAAAACACGGAATATTCATAAACAGAACACAACAGTACTCTATTTTTATATTTACATACAAATGTAAATACCGTTGTAACTCGAAATGTAGCTATACATTACCTGAGTACGAAAGTGCAGAATGCTGTTTCAGAGTATATTGTACACAAATAATGATTTATGTTGGGTCTCCGTAGCTACTTAGACGTTAATTAGTACAATGTACAATGTTATTCTTTTGCCAGTGTCCTGTCAACTTTACTATAAATACAGTGGAGAAGTGCAAGTGTGTTATCAATTATGTATTTATAACAATAAGTTTCAACAAGAAGTACCACCAATCAACAGTATAAATAATACGAAAACTATTTTAAAACGATTTATTTGTATTGGCCTTTTTACCCTGTGAATTACTTGGGACATTTAAAATCCCGAGATCCGCATATTGTTTTTACTACCATCCTGAACTTGGAACATGGAATCTTTCGACAATAAATAAAAGGTCCCAAGATTATTTATCGTTTTGTTGAGTTGGTTTTTGCCTAGGTTACCAGGATAACTTAAAAAAAATAATTGTTAAATGTTGAATTAATTGGTTTTTTTCGGTAGCGGAAATGTGAGGTAGATCATGTCTCACAGACCGACTCACCGACTGGCTGGGGTCTCGAAAATCTTTACGGGTGGTTGCTGGGGTATCCATGCAGGTATGGGACCCGTTAAATACAACAGGGCCCCTGGTGATAGTTAAGAGAGTTTCTGTTATCTCAGTGTAAGAGGCAGAGCAGCGTTTTATACCATAACATAGTGGTGTCAACTTAAACCCTTGGTCTTCCCACTGACAGCACAAAACCTCTTCAGTGAGCTCTGGATGGGAGCAACCGTAATTGTAGGTACAAAGCATAATGACCTTTATGGCAATTGCGATATGATCTTAATTAGCAGAAGTCTTGAGAACACGCGCCAATTTCGCGGAAGACGTGCGACTTTTTTTGACTCGTATAAATCTGTATATTATGCACTTGACATAAAGTTCATTATGCTTTGTACTTATCTTTCGCTTTCATTCCGCAGCTGTGTAAATTGAGCTTAACGCGCTGTTTATTATATCCTAAATAGACCTTATTATCAAAAAAGTTTTCATAATAGGTAGGTACATACCCGAATTTTGAATAGGTTTAATATTCTTCGCGATAACAAAGCCGTATACGAAAAATTAATAAAGGTTTAATATAAGTTGGGTCTAGACATATTACGTTGAACATTTTAGAAGTTTGATATTAATATTGTATTATATACCTCTAAACAGAACAGCCGTTACTTATAGGCAGCATGTAGGTATAGTTTCATCATTGTTCGCCATAATATTACGTACGCAATTTTATATGCTAATGAGAAAAAATAACAATCCCCTGTGGAGTGGTGGTAGTGATTGCGACTGCTAAGCAGGAGGCGCGGTTTCGATTCCCGAGCTAATATTTGTGTGAATATGAATATTTGCATTGATCTTGGTGTTTTTATGTATAATTCTATGATTCCTTAATAGTGTGTATTAAGTAGAGTCCTAAATTTCCAGGATTCGTGTGCAAAGACGAGCTTAACTATCTATAGAGGAAGGTATTCTCTTCCAGGAAACCTTTGAGTATAAGAGGATTACGGCAATGAAGGGGGTGTAAAGTGTAAATTGCAAATAAAAAGAAATTTTAGATCATAAAGCGTATCTACCTAAATAGGTCGGACATGTCACAAAATTTACATTTATATAGAAGTATACATACATACATACGTATAATATGTATGTATTTACAATAAATACATCTAAGTATATCTATCCGCATTCTAGAACTTATAACACAAGCTAGTTGTGCTCTGCTTACGATGGATGGTATTGTGTAGATATTTATTATATTTATATATTTTATGTAAGCAGTATTTTGCCTACAGAATAATATACAACTAAATTGAATAAAAAACTTCTCAAAGAGGAATAATCCCTTTGTGGCAAATTCTTTCGAACATCTATTATTATTGCTATAAAGAAAATGTCGTCAAGAAATTTACCATTTTATTTATTGAAGGGCTGGGATAACATTGACATTCATTCCATCATTTTATAGACTCGATTCCCAGAAAGAACTCAAACGATTTTTTTAGAAATTTGTATTCATATTACGTTTTACTTGCCAATTTTATCGAGATGGTGTCATCCTTGAAAAAATATGCGACTTAAATTGACTTCATTAGTATCACCATCATACGATCGCATCCGCAACTGTTACCTCAGAGTCTAGGGTCCACTATTTTTCAGTCTATCTGCGTTGAAACTGGCGAAATGTGGGTGCTAGCCCCACAGCCTACCCTTCGGGAATATAGGAGTGAGTTTATTTTATGTTATGTAATGTTTTCTTAGATTTGTATGCATTCGTCAACCGTGATTCCTATTTTTACCATTTCCCAAAAAACAACGTTGATTTTACAGTAATACTTTTGTAGCAGTCATACAATATTGCAGATTTTTGTCCCGAACAGCCAATCAAGTGAATATTTATGAAGCTTGGTAGTCTTGTACCTAGGTACTCATTAAATGACGCAAACAAACGCAAGTAAGAAAAGGTGATGAAGTAATTTTGAAGTAATATCACAACTACCATAATTTCTTATTAATTTAGATTGAAAAACGTCAACATTCGGGGCGGGACTTGAACCGTAATTTGTCCGTAATTTGTTGCGTAAATGCGTTCCATTAACTAACGGGTCAGTGAATTTGTGCCCACCTCACTATATGGTAGGATAATATATATTAATATGTTTTATTGCGTATGTGTAGGTATATATACACAGCATCCGTGGCGTGGCGCTGACGGACGCGGGTTCGATCCCCACTCAGTGTAAAAGTTGTATGCATGAATATGGCTGTTTGCACTGGTTTGGTCGTCCCTCGGAGAGCACGTTAAGCCGTCGGTCCCGGTTGCCATACAAACTTCTATAGCAGTCGTTACGGGTAGTTGGAATCATCAAAAGTTCAACCAGTCATTTAGTATTTATCAGGCTACGAAAAGGCTATTCATACATCACATTGTTTCCCATTCAGTTAGGACAACCCGTGTTCAATTTGAAAAAGACAAATTGGAACAATAAGTGAGGAAGGAGGAGGAGGAACATTGTCGTTTATTATGTTTGTCAGCCGAAATTGCTGAAATGTTGAGATATTTGTTTGGTTTTTCTGACATAAATCAGAATTTTTATTAGTATACCTAGATATAGTGTACACTATTTGACTAGCTGGATCATAAAGTTATTCTTAGAGAAACAAAGTGTGCGAGAGACATACATAATATATTTTTTAACAAGATGGCGTGTAATGTTGATGTCGGCAATTTCTTTCGTGTTTTCCCTCAGTAAATAATAAATATTAAACAATTGTCAATTTGACATTTGTTTGTGTGTGTTTTGTTTTTAGCAGGTATGTAGGTACCTACAATCTATACCAAAAGATATTTTATTAGGTTTTTAGAGCCTAATATTGTTGTAACGGATAAAGGTTGTAAGTAACTGCGGGGAAGAATAAGTTAATACGTATCTTTACACAAAAGCCAAGCGTGTTCAAGTGACAAGTCAAGATAGTTTTTTTTATAAACTTTTATCAACTTTAACAGAAATAGATATGACGTCAATGTTTCTACACTAAAAGTCACAAGACATTTTAAATTCGGTAACGCGGTAATGAAGGAGTTTGTGGGCCTATTTACGGTACTCATATTAATATCTATGGGCTGTATAGTGACCACTACTTGACCAGCAAGTTTATGAAACTACAAAAGCGCGCTAAATGCTTGAAGTTAGAAAAATGTTAGAAGATAGGTAACAAAGTTCACTATCGCATTTATTTAGGTTCTGCGTCCCGTTTTACATTAGAAATTCAATAAAATTATCCCACCTCAGAAATACAATGGAAAAACGTAATAAAATTTCACCTAGAGAAAGAAGTCTTCAGTCACAGAATATATTCCGTGAGGATTTCCGTAAGGAGGAAAAAAAGTCATGAAAATACATACTATAAATACTTAAGTTTGGTAACCATTTATAACAGCAAGATCTTGTAAAAAGAAATCAGTATGTACATTTAAAGATGACCAATATTAGATAGTAATTTCGGTTGCTAATATTCTTTAAAAAAATACAATCTGACTGGCCCAAATGTGGTAGGTATATTCATTGTCATTCAGCTTAATGTTGCCATTTCTAAAACAGCCCAATTTAATTATTAACGTTCACTGACTTCCTGAACGTTTTCACCCCAACTAGTGGTAATGTCACGCGCACACGCCCCGGCTTTGTTTATCATTTACAATGAATTAATTTTAACATTAGATACAGATATAAGCTTTTTGGGGATATTTTAGTTTTTTTGGTGTATGAAAAAAAAACCTACTTACTGTTAAAACAAATATTGTTAACTACCTACGTGTATTATTTAAAAAAAAATTAGAGTAACCATATTTTTTTCTGCAACTGTTCTCGAATTTAATTTCAAATTCAAATCATTAATTGCTTACTATAAGTGCACATATAGATTAGCTGACCCGCGCAACTTCATCTGCGTTACTCCGTTTTTGAATCATTTTTCCACTTCTGCTCCGCACCCGTTGGTTGTAGCATGATGTTATATACATATAAACCTTCCTCTTTAGTGAATAAAGTGGTTGTGGTAGTGGTTTTTTAAATAGATAGAGTGCTATCTATTAAAAAAACCGCATCAATATCCGTTGCGTACTTTTAAAGATTTCAGCATACAAAGGGACATAAGGACATAGGGATATGGGGACGGAGAACGCGACTTTGTTTTATACTATGTAGTGATAACTATTATACTCGTATAATATGTATGTACTACTTTGATCGGCTAGTCTATATAGTAGGCATAAAAGTCATTTCTAACAACAGACTAAAACTATTTGGAGTCGGTGGAATGTTTTAATTATTCAAATCCTCTTTCAAACTGATAAAACTGAGAAAAATAAGTTGACAAGATGGATAATATTGTTGAAACATATAGCGTTGAAGTAGGACACATCCATTATGTTGTTTGTCAAAACTTGAGTGGACACTTTTTTAGGTATTAAATCAGCACTTTTTGTTTGCCCCAAAATAGATTAAAGGGTATTCTGGTAACGCAAGCAATCTGCGATTGATGTGATGTGGTAAAGAAGTCATGTCTAGAATGCGAATGCTTCCATCAGGGGTATTATTCTGATTGACATCGAGTTTCAAACGCAGTCGTAACGTGAGAATGTGGTGTAGTACAATTGATTAACATAGAAGAGAACGCGAATAGTACGAAAGGATTTGTCAACCAGAATACGGGTCCAGAAAAAAGGGATAGGTAAATATAATAGGGGCTTCTCTAAAAGAGACAAGATATTGAACTTAATCTTTGCAGAGTATTTTTAAATATTATAGCACACATACGCCTATACACATATAGGACGATATAAGTAAGTCTACCTAAGTAATGTAAGGAAACTATCAAGACTCTATTATGACTATTTGTGTAGTGACGGAGAAAGAATATTGCCACTCTATCTCTTCCGAAAGAGGTCGTAAGAGACGACTGATGGAAAAAGAAGACGATATCACTGCGAGAGAAGGAAAACTCTAAATAAAACCCTGTACCAATCCGTATGGCAAACATTTAAACAGTAGGTCAAAGCCTCGTAACATTAGAAGAGGCCTATATCAAGCTGAAATTATTAACAAAATCAATATATTAATACTATTTTCACCAAATCTTTATTGCGAATATCACAATGTCAAAATTATATTTATATAGCCATCTAATAAAAGAATATGAGATTCCCACCTTGATAGAAACGGAAATTAATAAAATGAAGAATCATTTCTATTTCAAGAAAGTTCAATGAATTGTGGGAACTTTGTGAAGCAATTCAAAAATAAATTATACCTAAATTTTAATCATTCCTCAGTTCAAGATAATTCTTTTGTGCAATCTCATTATCACAACCTTTGTAGCTTAGTGTCCGTGGGGAAATCCGCACGGGGAAAAAGGTCCCTTTAAGTGGTGAGTGAAAGAGCATCTGTCATGGCCAACATTAGTAACTACCATTTAAAAAACTTCAGTGTAATCTATTAAACGAACTTTTAAATAGTTACAATCTGTTCTATACAGGGTGTAAGGGAATCACTCCCGAAGCCGTACTTGTAGTACTTCTGGTACACAAAATATGGGCATTTAAAATATTTTTTAAATATTACGGCAATTTTTCTTTATACCGTTTAACTTGCGTTATTCACTCTCCAACGTGTTAGTAAAGCTAAATGAATCAAAAATAACATAATGTAAACTCACGCCTGTATCCCCGTCTCAGCAGTCCATTACCCATACCACTAGGCTACCGCAGGTAATCCAAAATTTCATTAAAAAAACATGAACTCGCAAGATGGTGCCACTTGTTTTTATGCAGTGACGTTTTTTATGAAATTTTCGTTTCATTTAGCTTTACTGATACGATGGAGAGTAAATAATGCGAAAAAAATAAAAGTATCCGTGCCGTAATTTTTCGGCTTCGGCTTTGGGTGTGTTCTCCTTACACCCTGTATATATCGATATTATATAAATTTTGAAATATGAAGAAGTTTATGAGTTATTTTATTCACATTTTATGCCAACATGATCATCTTTGCGTTAGTTACGATCGCATGAAGTCAAATATCCGTGTAGCATTATTTGTATCTACAATGGTGACCCTTATTATCGACTTTTTTTTTAATATATGGCACGTCAATTTGACTTCACCTCGCCTGATGTTAAGCTGAAGGTAAAGTCTCATGAAAGAGAGTCACCATTGCAAACACGTTCAGTGCTACAATTGTATCTACAATGGCGACCCTTATTATCGACTTTTTTTTTATTTATGTCACGTCAATTTGCCTTCACCTCGCCTGATGCTAAGCTGAAGGCAAAGTCTCATGAAAGAGGGTCATCATTGCAAACACGTTCAGTGTTACAATGGTGGCGCTCAGCTTGGCGGCCTTTAACTTTAGCTTAAGGCGAGTTGAAGTCATATTGATGCACTCCATGTATTTCTTAAAACTGTCGGCTGGACTCACTTTCGCGAGTATATGAACAAAAATGAGAACTCTGTTGTCGATTGGTCCGATAACAGTCGACATCATGCCCTTAAGTGCGTAAATAGAACAGAGCAAGGTTGATTTAATCGGCTAATTGGTTAACCCTCCCAATTCGATTGATTATTTGCCGCGAATACTTTTTTATCGTTAACGGGGTTAATACGGTCATTAGTGCGGCTATGGACGTTATTGATGTTCTCTTGGGTTAAGTGGAAATGTTACCAATGACTTATAATAGTTTACTACTAAACTAGCAGGGAACAATGACAGTCGATATACCGAAAAACCACAATCAGATATAATTTTTTAATATACAACATACATACACATACATACATGCAGAGGTGTATTAAACTTTCGGTCTCACGTAATAGAGAGCGAGCATATTGCCGCCAATCAGGCACTTCTTTGTCCTAACCGAAAATGTAGCAGCTAAATAAATTTAAAAACAAAATTGACCCGATTCCTTGCTATGCGGTGTAAATCGCAAGGAAATTAATTACATGCTTAGCCGCACCAGCACTACCAATTAACATCTTGGAGAGTATCAGAGTTACTTTACAATTTACATAATGTTTTCTGTAACATAATATCATTCAACGATCACAAGACTATTACGAGAAAACTGTATTGAAAAGCAACTATTCGCTACTTACCTATTGGTGTGTAAGATGACCTTAATTTGTAGCCTTTTTGTAGCCTTTACAAACACCCTCATTTGTAGTCGTTCGTATTCAAACCTAGTTCTTTCACACATGAGTAAATACATATAGTAGTGATGAGATAAAAGGGTATAAGGAGACGAAATATCGATAAAGTGTATTGTCATATTTGTCCATTTACATAATGGTTCTGTACCTATGAATAGATACACTAAGGACAAAAGAATTTCATATTTAAAAATGGTGAAACTGTCTACTTAGATTATATCGACGTCCGTCTACTGTTAAGCAAATATAATGTAAGGTGATTACGTATATATCTCATCAAAGGCCCTCTCCGTGAGTAGCGGCGCTGCCGTGAAACAAATTGACGATGGCAAATCATAAATGCCGTCGCTTCGACAGAAGAAGACGACCAGGTCGATATATAGTTACTGGCATATATATAATTGCTATGACAACGAAGGAGTTCATATTCACGACATCTAAATGAAACTAATCCGCGCGCGCTAGGTCCTTGTATCGTCCACGATTGGGAGCCACGATATATACCGGAAACAGTATAGTTGGTAGGTGTCATCAATCAATCAATTAGCATAACACAGTCCACTGTTGAACATAGGCCTCTCCCAATGTTGGGACTGTTTGGTCTACTATATCCTCTCTGGCCAGACAGATTGGTACAGTCACCTGCAATAATATGTATACGTTTTAGAACTTTTTCACATTAAACTTGTCGAATTTTACCGTCTCATGTCATAATATTGACTTGTCATTTATTATTGTGACAAGGTTCCAAAGTGTATACATATTATTGCATGTGACTGTACAGGGTTACAAGTTTTCCTCCTCTCGCAGTGATATGCATATTGATAACGATAGTATCTTACTGCTAGGCATGAGGTTCCTGTTACCGTTATTGATATGCTAAACATACATAAAAAATACCAATCGATTTTTTTTTTATACTACGTAGGTGGCAGACAAGCACACGGCCCACCTGATGGAAAGCGGCCACCGTAGCCTATGAACGTGTGTAACACTAACTAGGGTGTCACACACGCGCTGCCCACCCTGAACGGAAAGGGGGAGAGTTGGGAAGGGGTGGGGAGGTTAGGAAGGGGAGGGGAAGGAGGGGTATAGAGAGCTCTGGCTACCCTACTTACCGGCGGGAACAGAACACGATTTGAGAACCTCCTCCTTTTTGGAAGTCGGTTAAAAATAGGTTTATTTCAACATCACATACTGTTCGTTCATAAAGATTTCACACACAAAGTCAGAGCTTTTAAGTCTAGTGCACTGTAAGTTTGAAATGACTTCGTCCTAGCAAAATTAGCGACATACGAAGAATGTTGTTCACAAACTTTATACTGACTAACATGAAACGTTTTAAACGTGATCATAAAATTTTATTTGTATTTTTTCCTCGCTCGTATTTGCTTCCATAAAAAAGTTTGGACAGAAGCATCAACTGTCTATTGACCGTTACTGGGGTGTGACCATAGTGTATGGAAGGTGGAGGAGGAGGGACCATCCACAGGGATTTTAGACAGAATCAATTATTCTTTCTGTGGCAGGATAGGCATAGACATAGACACTGCAAAACCTACCCAAATTAGATATTTTTTGACTTTGGTAAGTATGTATTGCAAAATCACTACATAGCCCAAAACAAAGTCGCGTTCTCTGTCCCTAAATGTCCTTATATCCCTTTGTATGATTAAATCTTTAAAACTACGCCACGGATTTTGATGCGGTTTTTTAATAGATAGAGTGATTTAAGAGGAAGGTTTATATCTTTATAACATCATGCTACAACCAACTGGTGGGGATCAGAAGTGAAAAATGTTGTAAAAAAAGGGTGACGCCGACGAAGTTGTGCGGGTCATCTAGTACATTATAATTTAACTGATTTGAGTATGGTATATAGTGTATATTTGTATGTATGGAATGTACGTCATAGTTTGAAGGCATTACTAGTTCATGGCTGAGCACAAGAATTATCCTAGGGCAATGCCTACAAATTCTAAGACGAATTATACTCCAATGGAGAATGAAGTGAAGTAAATGTAAGGGCCAATTGTTTGTCTATATTTACCTATTATAGATAGTCCTTTCAGTAGAGTTCGGACCAATTGTAATGTCAAGTGCTATCTTCAGATCCAATTGTGAAATAAATTCTTTTCAGGGAACTAATTGCCTGAAACTTGCTTTTGTAATAAGCATATTTGAAAGAATTGTCTGTATTTTTAAAGTAAATTAGAAAGTAAATTTTGTGCTGACCAATAAAATTTAAAAACCCTGTAGCTACGACGCCACACATACAAGCATTCACGCACGTACCCACGCACCCAAGCACTCTCGCTCGCACGCACACAGGCACGCACGCAGGCACACACACACACACACATGTCAAAATTATAACACCCGTGGTTTTTTCGTCGGGGTAAAACGATGAATATAGGTAGTATGACATTAAATGGTAAGTGAATACCGTTTGCAATTTCCGCGCAATCTCCTTATGCGACCGGTAAAGGGATAACGGTGTGACACCTAATTGAATCCCGTAAGTATCAGTTACTTACGTTTACGGTCGGATTCCATTTTCTAGGTGTTACTTAGTTGTATTTGAAGACCCGTGTTAGGCCTACCTCTTCAATGGTTTTATTTTATTCTATCGATGTTAGATGCTTTGATGGTTATCGGGGTTGTGAAGTGAGATAGCAATCGCTCCCGTAAAAGTTAAGATAATCTATACCAGATTAAAGTAAAAGAGCGAACCAAGCATTTAATTATAGTTGTGTATGTTTTAGCATGATGATGATGAACTCGCTTAATTACTGTCTTAATTCCCGGTAGGTTAGAATAGACCCGAAGGGGGTCATCTCGAAAAAGAGGGCCCCGGGTCTACCGGGTTGCGAGGGATATGTTCGCTACTATCTCGGCTCCGGAGGGATTGGTATCCGTGGGGATATCACGCATGAAAAAAAAGTTTAGGTAGAATAGAAGGCGATTAAGGGACAAGATGAAATTTTATTGACCAATGAGAAAATAATACATTCTTCTTAATCATCCTAGCGTCAATAACCCGAGCTGAGTTGGGAATAGGCTCAGAGAATGATATACAACATATTATTAAATAGGTACTATAGTTTAAATTGCCACACTATCTCATTGGGTGTATACCTGTAATGATAACAGTAACTTTTGATAAACGAATGAATTGAATTTAATTCCCGTACCGAATTGATTTGATAACCTACGTACCAACGACCTGTACCTCGATACCAGCTGGTCTAAGTACGGATAAACTTGAAATCCGTTAATTGTGTTCAAACACCAAAGTAAATGAAACTTGGGATAATAGGTTTCCTAGCACTTTGAGTGCTTTCAGAAGTACATACGCATAATATCGCTTAGAACATACGTATATACGTACAGTCAGTGTCGAAAGTAGATGATAGTCGGTCCTATATTAACATTATTAAAATTTGAGTAAAAGAGAATGGTTAATGACACCTGTGTCCTATGTCAATAAGTTTTTTTTTATTTTTTTTATTTATGGCGCGTCAATTTGACTTCACCTCGCCTGATTTTAAGCTGAAGGCAAAGTCTCATGAAAGACGGTCACCATTGCAAACACGTTCAGTTCTACAATGGTGGCGCTCAGCTTGACGGCCTCATCAGATGCTTTTTCTTCATCAGATACAAATACTAATTACATATAATAGGTAACAGAATACCGCCGCTAATAACAACCTTGTGTGGTGTTCCCAGCGATGAGTAGGGTAGCCAGAGCTCACTGGAGTTTTTGTGCTGTCAGTGTGAAGACAAATTTATCTCCTGAGCTGACAGCACAGAAACTGCCTTAACCTTCACTTCCCATCCCATCCTTCACCACCTCTTCAAGAAGGGCAATAGAAGGCTTCTAATTTTAATGTATTTACAATGCAATTTAATGTAATGCCTAATGTAATCTACAGCATAAAAGCGCTTTGATGTATACTGTAAGCTTATATTGCTAACAATAAATAAATATAGAGCGGGCAGCACAAGTGTATTTATAATGCATACAATTTTATCTTATTTTATCGCCTTATCTTACAATTGAAACGCATTTTAACTGCGAAACATTATTAATTGTTATCTTAGTTTAACTATGAAAATATTTACAAATCTATTAATAACTATATAGAAAATACACTAAACTAATTATTGTAATAAAATTAAAACTAAAATGAGAAAGTTAAACAATAAAGAATTAAATTAAAAAGCGTCGTGAAATTCCTCCGCATCGCATGCCTCTTGTGGTAAGGTTCCCAGAAGACTGGCAGCATTGCCACGTTGTATTATTACTGCGAAACAGTATTTTCATTCCGAAATATAAATTACTTTGCGCAAAAACAAATCACGTCACGTCACGTCATCTAATTTTATAGCTGACTGTACCAACGTATACGTAGACGTACGTGTACGTAATAGGAATCCGTCTGAAAGAGCCGCAAATGAGATGAGCGGTTGATGTCTGAAACAGAACTCCTTTGGGTTCACCATATACGAGGGCGTTTATGCACAGCCTCATATCTGTAGTGATAATGATAACTATGTAATTGAAAACTTAGTTATGAACTTAGAATCTTATTAACGTTTTGTTATGTAGCGTTACGGTAGTAAAGCGCAGAAGGCACGGGTTCGATTACCGCTTAGTACAAATATTTGTGTGTATGAATATGAAAATGAATATGAAAATGGTATGGGTAATGGAATGCTCAGACGAGGTCTCGGGTTCGATCCCAGGTTTACCATGGCACACACCAATGACTTTTCGATGCTTTTCGAAGTTATGTGTTTATTTATCGCAGGTTTATTAGTGCCCGGTTAATGGCAATAGGCGGCTGTATGTTCATCCACATTCGTCCCTTAAAACATGCTAGTTAAGGTATGTTTACCGTGGGTCTAGGTGGCGTTGTGTAAACTGTACTAAAACCTTTTTTTATTAGAGTTAAGAAGTGTGTTTTAAGTGCCTTATTAACACTATAAAAAAAGCTATTTTAAAGGAATTCCATTTGATGTTATTGATAATAATGTCTGGTGAACTCTTCCAATAAATCCTACCTTCTCCTATACTACACGGGAAAACACGTGCAGGGCTTAGATGTCCCCCCCTTATGGTGAAAACAATTCCTTCAAAAAGTCAGCAATGGTAAGGCATTCATAAAAGTCTTGGAATTTTTTACCAGCACTCGTGTTGAATGTTTTGTGTGACCCGGATCCTAATAAATAGCACCTGATGATGCCATCAAACTACGGACCATTGTAATATTGTTGATATCTGTAATGGTGACTCGCTTTCCTAGCAAGATAAAGTCATAGTGACGCTCCTAAAAACAAATGTAGTCTTCGAGTAAACTTTAACTATCAATATTAAAAACTTTACCGATAAAACTATGGCTAGACTATGTTTGGCCCAAGATCTCATCACACTTTCATATATAGGTCACACTGTATCATTTTTATGAGCCAATTAAAGTTCAATATAGATGCGATCGCGTTCAGATCTGTGCTCATGAAGGACTGAGATCGCTTAGAGAAGTAACACATCGAAATTTTTGTAGTACACACAGCAAATAGCCAAGAAAGATGCTTTTTGGCGAAGATGTTAGCAAGCATTTAGTCTGTACCATTGTCAAAACCATGGTATCGAGTGAGAATATCCCAAAGCGGGAAGCTACACTTCAATAGGTACTTCATTCTGCGTAACGCTAACTCATCATCATACTCTGAGCCTATTCCCAACTCTGTTGGGGTCGGCTTTCTAGTCTAACTAAATTGCGGCTAAGCTTCGATATTTTTCGTGAAGCGATTGTCAACGCACCTACACAACCAAATTGGTGATATTGAAATTCTGTAGTTAGGCTAGTCGGATTTTCGAAAGGTTTCAAATACCCGTAACGACTGCCGCTATAGATGCCATATTCATGCATACAAATATCTGCACCAAGCTGGTATCGAATTTCATGCTCCGTAACGCTAACTATTCAATGACAAAAATATTATACTTTGAGATATTCACTTTAAGATCACTACAAAATCAATGGATTAGGGCTTTAAGATTGGATGTGGACGAAGAAAATGCATAAATTAGGGAGCACTAGATCTGACACCACACTATTCTTACCAAAAGTGCCGACTGCGCCACCTAGCGCGTCTTTAAGACAGCTAGAAATACCTACTAGAAAACTGCTCATTGTCTCTAGGTCCATGCATACAAGGTTGTTCTTGTTCATGGCTCTTATTCTTGATTCGGCGTCTGAAATCACACAATGACGTCCGAATGATTAAACCCAACCCCAATTTGATAATGTTTATTATAAATCATATATCCACGTACCTAATTATTTTTTATTTTCATTTACTTAACACACAGACATTGCCTTTACGGCTGATCCCTAATACGATAACCGTAACCTAAAATTAATAATATTAATCTTAACCTAAATACAATAAATCCTACCCATTACATATTATTTGACAATTGAGTATACGCGGCCCTTGTGAATTCAGCCCTACTTCTGTACCAAATGTTACCTCGAAAACATTTAAGCTAAGGGACCACATATATTAATAAATAAACGGGTCCATACAATTATACCTATTTATATATTCCTCGCTAAAGGCCCGCCCCATTCCATATTTGATCCGATTACGTTGCTATAGAGAAAATATACTCTATGTACCAAAAGGCTCTTGAGAATCCAAGCTCCTTTGTTTGTTAAGAAATTTAATTAGTTGTTTTCAACAAAATTGGTTTTGTTATATAATTAATGTTATGGTAAATATATACAATATATACATATACATAATGATAAATTTCATATTATACATTAATTTGTTTTTAACATGAGTTTTTATATACGTATAAAATAATTATTCTAATAAAATAAAACTAACATGAAAATTAAAACAACAAAAAAGATAAATTAAAAAGCGTCGTGGAATTCCTTCACATCGCATGAACATTCCTAGAATACGTTGAAACGTTGTATGGCAATGCTTATTCTCTGTCTCAAGAAGAACCTTCTGGCCACGAGAAGCATAATATATGTCTTTATTGTATAGTTGACAAGCACACGGTTCACCTGATTGAAAATGGTTACTGTGGCCTAATGAATATTTGCAAGACAAGGAGCGTTACATTCATGCAAAGGGATAGTAATACCAGTACTATTTCTGGTCGTTCTACTCTACATTCCTTTTTCAATTTTCAGCATTACTCCAGTGATCATAATTTTTTATAGTGTCTGGGTTGTTAGGTAGTCATTGTATATAACCAATAAAAGAAAATATCAAATATAAAAACGCAATATTTCCATTACGATACACGATTATAACTAACATCTTTAACTCCAACCATTAGTGAGAGGGGGCTATCAAATTTAATTAAAAGTGAGGACTTGGCAGTTCAATTAAGCAGTACGAAATACATCTGCCGAACGAGGCAATAAAACGTACTTCATTTGATATTGTGGCTATTTACATTTCCAAGATTGCGTGGAGATAGAAAAGGTGATTAAGACTTTCATTTATGGTGGTTTGGTCGATAAATATTTATCCATTAATTGAGCTTTAGATAGATAGACGACTCTTTAAGATTCCAAAAAAAAATGTTGAGCAGTCTTTGTGAACTGCCAATATAATGTAAGTGAAAACGCTGGTGAATTGTATTGTCATTCATGGATGGGAACTCAGATGATAATTGTTACCGTAAATAGGGTCCCATACCACAATTATTGTATTGTAAGCTTGTTTAGCTGAGGATTGAAATGATTTGAAAATTTAAATATACTGACAGTAGAATTTTCTAATCTTAAGACTGGGAAAATATTGCGAGGAAATGTCAGCGCTTTCTAAAGTAGGTCAGGCACATAGTTGTGGTGGCATGTGATACTGTTCTCGTCTGTGTAAAATTTGCATGGAAATTCTATCGAAACCTCATAAAATTCTACCGATTACTCGCTTTAAATTCCACAGGCTTAGGGGTCATAAGGTGTTTTTCTCTTAATGTCAAACATTTAGATATATTGTATTTATAACACGTTGAAATGAAACCACTTTTTACAAATTATTTCTCGATATATTTGATATTATTTACTTTTAGTCCGACATTTAACTCCCATTTTTAGTCATGCCGCGAAAAAGGCCGTTGAAAAGTAACCGAAACATCGGACTAGAAAGTGAATAATATTAAATATATCGTGATAGAATCCTTAAAAAGTGGTGTCATTTCAATTTAGGTTCTCAAACGAAAAGAATAAGAGTATAGGTTATATTTGAATGGACTACCCAGACCACAGATATAGACAGATAGAAATAAAAAAATATATTTTTATTTATTTTTTATTTCATTGGCGTTCTTAATTCTTAATTTGAAACCCAGGCTGCTGAAGCAAAGGCGAATCTTGCAGTTTGTTTTCGATCCAAGAACTTACGATTGAAGAGTTACCTCCTTTACATTGCAATCGCGTTCATTACCGCCACGCCACAGAGACTTTTTTATTGTGCGCAAAATCCCCACGGATACCGCCCCCACCAAAGTCAGTGGAGGTGATCCAACATCCAGAGATATTCAATGTAAATAAGTTTAGAATTAAAAATTCCATAGTGACCTAGATTTTGAAGAAGCAAAATGCTCGGATGCTTTCTCCATTTAAGTATAGCATAGTCGGTATATACGTACATATTAAATAACAAAATTCTTCCGTCAGTTACATTACTGGCGGAAGAATTTTGTTAGGTATATAAAATGTTCAAATATGTGTATGTTGAAATAACAGCAATCTATTGCCTACGACCCCGTGACTCGCTGAAAGAACTGTTTAAAGAAATTAATATTTTAACAGTTGCCTCACAATATATTTACGACAACGCCTTATATGTAAGGAAGAACCTAGACCTCTTCCAAAAAAAATCGGACGTTCACAACTTAAATACGCGAAATAAAAATAAACTTGCGATACCAAAACTAAGGCTTCATAAAGTCAGTAATTCGTTTGTGGGCAAATGTATAAAAATATTTAATAAAATTCCTAAGGATTTGGCTGACCTGCCACTTGATAAGTTTAAAATAGTAGTGAAAAGATTTTTAATTAAAAAAAGCTATTGTAAAGTAGACGAATATCTTGATGATAAAAATGCGTGGTCATAATAATCTCTTGCTCTTGCACCCAGTTATTATAAATAAACAAAACTAAATATTAAAAAGAAAATGAAGAATAACGATAATCTTCCTGAGTTTCTTGCTGGTCTCTTCTCAGGAGATTTAACTACTGAACCAGCGAAAGAATCATTTTCTAATGATTTATTTACTAAGTATCTTATTTATTATAAATTATAATATTTTTGACAAATGTAGGTACATAATTATTGTAAAACTTTGACATTCATAAGTGCTCTTTATGTGCCTAAACTGAATAAATGAAATTGATTCTTTGATTGATTCTTGAACAACTGTCGTGTTCAATGTACGAGTATATAATTTGTATTAATTTAGTCTATTTGTATACCTACCTACGTTGGTCTTTGTGAAGATAAAATCTAAAATCTAATCTTAATAATTTAGATCAACATTTACATGCTCTATTAATAATTTAAACCAAAACTAACACGCACTTCTAGTAATTTAAATTTACGTGCACTTTCCTTGCACTAGATTTACTTGCATTTTTTTCTTAATTTTTCATACCTACCTACTATTTTTTTGGTTGATAAACAACTCTGAAAATGAGCTGTTCACTCAACTTGCTACTCAAGCAAATTTTTGTATCTAAACTAAGTAAATGTTTGTAAATAGACCAAAAAAAAGAAAAGCTTGCTGAGTTTGTTGCCAAAGTCTTTGCAGGCCGCGGCGCGGTCGCGTTTCGAACCGATGGCGCTGGTCCATTTGCTCACTAATTTATAAAATATTGTTGATATTGACGTTTTGTAAGTGCCGTTTAGTGCTCTATACAGAATAAATGATTTTCAAATTTGAATTTAACTGTTATACTATATTATATTACTTGACCAGTCATATTTTGATCATCTCCAAACACATCGCACTAATTAAATTAATTAACTACTCCCAGCTGACCTAAACACATAAGTATCATTATTATCATTGAAGAGAAGTAACCCAGATAATTATATCGGTAATCAATCAAATAAGGTAAACAGAAACTCGAGAGTTAACCTACAAAAGCCGTTTACTTTAACATTCAAGAAGTAATATAAAAAATCACTAAGTACAGACTAATTTCTTACTCCTTGACGGCATAACACTAAAATCATAAGAAACGGTCAAGCCATTCCACGGTTAGATAATCAACACTGAGACACAAATATTAAAATAATTCAAATTCTATTCCTTTCTAATTTCCGTACACACATTAGGACCGAGCTCACTAGCTACTCAAACGCCCACTCGGTTTATATTGAGATATCGAGACATCGAATCGTAATGTTTATTTACTCAAACGGCTAACGTCAGTACTTCAAAGCCGGTAAATATTGACGGCGACGTCCACGCGATGACAAACGATAATAATTGATCAACAAAATCGATTCATTTCGAAATCGTTATGGAAACGAGAACGGTGGGATGGGATGTTTCGAAATTTAAATCTCGGTCTTCGAACTTCTGCATGTATGTAATAATGGCCATTGTAAATTGAATGTTTTTTTCCTCTCCCACCAGGAGTCCATGACACAGAAGATTGATGAAGTTAAAGCTACCATCAACAATATCGTAACCTTTCTCGTAGAATGATCTATCCTATGTCCATAAAACACTACAATAACATATTTCATTAAAATAGCCCAAGCCGCTCTCAAGCGCTTGGCAACAGAAGAGATTAATTTTTATTTATAGATACAAATAAATACAAAGATAGAGAAAGAAGGTATATGGGTTATAAGAGGGAGCTATAAATACGCCTTTGAGTCTTGTCTTTGCGTACGTGTTGAAGAGGTGACAAAAATTATTAAAATTTCTGCTCATCTTATAGTTGTGGCTGGCATCAAAAGCTTTTCAGTCACCAAGCTATTCATCCAAATGCTGACACCATTCGAATTTAATATTCAAATTTATTTGAAATTCGAAATTCCTTTCATAGCAGCCAGTAACCGAGAAATAAAATGAGACGATTTCACTTTTTAAATAAATTATAACAATTTATGTTAAACCAATATGCCTTATCTTGCTTTGTAAATTAATAACTAAACACTTACATATATTTATTTTATATTATAACAATTAGGTATCTATGCATCTTCTTCATGCATGAATCTTTTGTGGTTTTTGTTTTATATACCAATAATTTTTCTAAATAAAAGTAAGTTTAAAATCGACTCAGTAATTTCAGAGATTAACGGATAAACAATCAAAACGTTATGAGAAATATTTTTGTTAGTTTTAAAGAATATTACTGAACGAAATTACCAGTAGGTATATCCCCTAACACCTACAACTAAGTTACAGTAAATTACTAATACATTAAGACTTCATGTCGGCAGTGTAATACCCAGGAGTCGCACCCTAGCCCTCTCGATTCTAAAGTCGACTGTTTAACGACTAAGCTACGGATGACTTCATCATTAGTACCACCACTTTAACTGATTTAAAATTATTTATTTCAATAGACAAGTCGCTAAATAAAACATTCAGTAAGTAAATAAAAATAACCATCTTCAAAATGTCTCCATTCCAATAGAATAAATTGGCTAATCAGATCTTGTTATTCGGTAAACCTGATCCCATGTGCTGAGAGTTAACGAGATTAGCCACATTACTTACTGACATTAACTAAATAATAAGATGAATAAACAGACATCATGATGTTCACGTTTTGTTAATTAATGTTATTTATTAACGGACAAAGCCGCATGTAAACATAATTTGTATGATAATATGCTGGTTTAGTATAATATGAACTATAAAAAAATAGCCTAGTGGTATGGGTAATGGACTGCTGAGACGAGGTCTCGGGTTCGATCTAGTGTTGCCCAAATGCAAGAACAAGACGAGACTTAGCCAGTCTTGGTCTTGGTCTTGCGCCAATACACCTGGTCTTGGTCTTGGTCTTGGTCTTGCGCTCCCAGTCTTGGCCTTGGTCTTGGTCTTGCAGCAAGAGTCTTGCAAGTCTTGCAATTACCTATTAATCTATTGCTATTTATTAAAGTTTACTTTAAATCTTAGAAAAACGTATTAGAATTGGAACATTGTGAGCTTGAATTAACATAGCCATAGTAAAGATCAATCAGATTAATAAATAACTGAAGATTTGATAAGAAAGTCGAAAAATCAACTGACCTATATGTCGTTTTCCATGGAAGTAACTGTTTCTTAATAGACATTTATGATTTATAAGCTTACATTTGCAACATGTAAAAAAACAAATCTACAAAAACAAAAACAATCTACAAATCTACTACCTATCCTTACCATTTTATCCCAATCATAATACTACTTGCGTGATCAGTATAATGTATTCATTTTCATTCTAAGCACTCTGAAACTTATTTATTCTTTGGAACACCTGTAGGTACTCTTAAAATTCGAAATTATTTTGCATGAGTATACCTACGCCCTGTGGCGGCAATCTAATAGTGTCAAATGTTGTGATTTCGGCGCGGCGGCAACGATTGTTGTATATGATTTCAAAAGAAGCCGCCGGCGCGTGTATTATAACCATGTACTTCCGAAAAGCGGCAAATTTCTTTGAGAAGTAAGTACAAAACCTTTGATGCCGCATTATCAAAGTGCCGATGGTTAAAACATAACTATGCATGCACTCAGTTTGATTTTAATGGATATTTTTTTATTCGCTATGTAGGTATGTTTATGGTATTAATCGTAATGCGCATAGGTCCAGTTTTTCATATTCTTTGATACAGTTTTTTGCGTCTCATAGAATTCCTAAGCGTACCTATACACCGAACTGTTACACCTAACTACTCCGTGAAATAGCGCTAAGTCCTAGCTGCAAGACGCAAGAGTCTTGCAGGCTTAGTCTTGTTCTTGCTCAAGTCTTGCACGGTCAGTCTTGGTCTTGGTCTTGCTAAAAATACGCGGTCTTGTTCTTGGTCTTGGTCTTGCAAAAACGCAAGAACAAGACCAAGACTGCAAGACCAAGACTGAATTTGGGCAACACTAGTTCGATCCCAGGTTTACCATGGCACACACCAATGACTGCGATGCTTTTCGAAGTTATGCGTGTATTTATCGCAGGTTTATAAGTGCACGGTTAATGGCAATAGGCTCGCCACCTATTACATTGGGACCTAAATATAAAATGGCGGAATGTGGGTGCTAGCACCTCTGCCTAACCTTTCGGGGATAAAGGCGTGAGTTTATGTTATGTTATGTTTAACGGACACATCAGCATGTAAACAGAATTTGTATGATAATATGCTGGCTTAGAATATATAAAACTTAGTATTTTCTCCTGGTTTCGTCAGAGAAGAAATTATTGCAAACTTGGTGAGTTTTTGAAGAATACACTACAGCAACTTAATATTTATCTACACGGTGATTTTATAATATTTTGATTTGGCGCTAAAAAAGGAATTTCATACATTTAGCACATTAAAACTTCCACACGATTTTGTTACCAAAACTGTGCCAAAATCCTTTATTTTTCGTAACGTCTCTAAAACCACCTGGTATACCCAGATGTAGATGTCAACATCATCACCCTTACGATAATCCCGGACGTATCCAAGACCTTATCTCGGAGTCCGGGATTCACCACTTCTAGTGCCATTATTACGAGTCTGAACTTCAATATATTTCGCGAAATGATCTGACATCCGACATCTGACCTCCATAGCCAATGTTACAATAGTACTTAGATGTAAACTTTGTAAATATGAACAAATAAGGCTCGCAGCGGGAAATCCCCTTTGGTGTCATTTAGATTTTATGATAGTGCAAAGCTGCCGATATTGAAACTGTTATTCTGAACAAAGAACCGTCCGTGCCTAGTAATATGTTAAATTTACATATATAGGTCACTCGCATCCTTTCCCATTTGGGGTAGGCAGAGACTACATCAGCAATTCAAAACATTCAAAATTCATAAATTATTTATTCTGTATCCATTTAATATACCGCGGTAGCCTAGTGGTATGGGTAATAGACTGCTGAGACGAGGTCTCGGTTTCGATCCCAGGTTACCATGGCACACACCAATGACTTTTCGATGCTATTACATTGGGACCTAAAATATATATAAACTGGCGAAATGTGGATGCTAGCACCTTTGCCTACCCCTTCAAGGATATAGGCGTGAGTTTATAAAAAAAAGACCATTAAATGGCACTTACAAAACGTTAAAATTAATAATTTCAACTTTCGCCATTTCTAAACACCAGAGTATTTATTTATTACCCTATTTTGAAGATCAAACTTATGCACTAAGTAGAAATTGAAGCGAGTAAATTTTTAATATTTTCTTACACAGGCAGGAGATTACTACAAGCGACTTTGTAAATTTCGGCGCTAACTCTTAGGTCATTAATTTTTGATGAAAGCCTTCCGCAGACGATCCTGACTAATGCTTTTTACTCAACTATGACGAGGAAAAAGAGGACTGTTAGAATTTTGACGTACATACACACATACATAGATATGTTCACGCCCGTAATCCTTCCTTCCAATTGGGGTAGGCAGCGGAAATAACATCTTTCTATTTGCTTGATCCTGATTTAAGCATTTCGCATCTTCACAATTCTTTTCATATTATACTGAGGGATTTTTTTTCAATTTGAAATTTTCGATCTAGTTGACATACCTATATGTGCGCTTAGATCGACCTTTACCGGGTTGCGGTTCGAATAAAAACCGGCTAATAGTCCAGGTAACAACAAATTAAAGAAATATATGTTTAGTTACAGTAATGTAATGTAATGTAAAGAAATAAATGTTTAGTAATGTACAGTTACAGATACTGTTTGACCCACTTTAACCGTATAACATTAGTTTCTCTGTATCTCCTGACGCTGACGTTCAGAATTTCGCTGTGAAAATAAAGTAAGATTGAGATAATATTACATTTAAGCGCAAATCCCAGGATTCCAGGTCAAGAATACCCGTAACCAGAGAGCATGTATGATACCGCCAACCCCAATAGTAAACAGTGCTTATGTATGTATGATATACCTATATTACATTGTCATAATAATGTTCACACGGACTAAGTTATTAGATATTCACTGTTAAATTTATCGGGATATTTACCATGTTTGTTTATTTCGTTGAATAACCGATATTTCGGCGCTGTTGCAAGCGCCATGATCACGGTGTACTGTTTATTTTTTTGTGAAAAATTTAACAGTGAATATGGAAATGACCAGGTCAATCTAAAATCATAAGTTATTAGATTGTCATGGACCAAATTATTCTCTCTTCAGACAAATCAGAAACAAATCGCCATGATCGCTAGTCAGGCAATAATATAACTTCAAAATACACAGCAATATTTGTAAAAATATTTATTTAAAATAGGTACCACGTTTCTGCGAAAAGGAAATGACGTTCTTTTCCAATGCATCAGTAAGTAGGGCCACCATTAAGAAAGGGGACCGGATTCCTTCGAGCAATAAATAAATTCTGTCAATTCAATTCTATTTTGAACTAGCTGTTGCCCGTAGCTCCGCCCGCGTGAATGTCGGTTATCGCGCAGTGCAATCATCACTACATAGTATAAAACAAAGTCGTTTTCTCTGTCCCTATATATGCTTATGTATGCTTAAATCTTTAAAACTACGCAACGGATTTTGATGCGATATATTTAATAGAGGAGGAGGAGATTGAAGAGGAAGGTTTATGTGTATATAATATCATGCTACAAACAACTGGTGCGGAGCAGAAGTGAAAAATGTTGCAATAACGGGGTGACGCGGACGAAGTTGCGCGGGTCAGCTAGTATAGTATACCTAATGATACTCAGGGTGGATCTAGCTTTCCAATGGTGTATGAATTTTTGAAATCGGCACAATAGTTTTTGAGTTTATTCATTACCAACATATACACACACACATAAAACTACAATTTTTGTTTGTGTATATGTTATATTGTACGATTGTAAATAATCATCATATATATATTCTTTCCTCCATGTAAATATATTACCTGTAGAGACCCTCGACCCTGTAACGAGCACCCTCGAGCCTTTGCAGATTCCTAGAGGTGTTGCGTCCTTTGCAGCATTTTACCGTCTCTACCATGGTGAATGTTCTGATGAGCTCATCCAATTAGTGTCGCCCTCTCCTTCCCTACAAAGGACATCACGTGCAGGGCTTAGATGTCACACGCATAATTATGATAAAGAATATTCCATCAATAATTAAGCGGTTCGGTGAATCTTTCCTATAAAATAGCTTCCGATGATGCCGTCAAGCTGAGCGCCACCGTTGTAACACTGTACGTGTTTGTAATGGTGACCCTCTTTCGCGAGACTTTGCCTTCAGCTTACTATCAGGCGAGGTGAAGTCAAATTGACGTGGCCTAGATAATAGAAAAATATCAGAAGAAGGATACATTTATTTATTATTAATTGGTTAGTTCACAAAGTAAACAGAGATGACTCAAGATTCTCGAATAACTCCGCACTGAAATGATCCATAATCTTTGTTTACACTTTTCCTCTTTCTGGACATTCAATATTAGAATAAGGAAAATGGCTGCCATTGTTCATCACAACGAATTTTTATATTATTCTACATACTCATTAAACCGCCAATCCCTGTTGCAACAAAAATTTGAACCAAATTTTGTGCTCATGGTTCTTGGTTATACCTCTTTTTAAATTTTTTCAAATTTTTTATTAAATAATCGTATATAGTTTTTAAATAAAAATACCAACATTGTACACAAAATACCACGAATCATTTTAGTGCGTTTTCTGTGCCCGTTCCCGCTACACCTTCTATTTCAAAATTAAAGTCTAAGTTTTTATTTGCATCCACGTGTTGTACAAATGTTACATATTATAATATGACTTTCAACAAGAAGCCCTGTTTGGGCACAGCAAATTACATAAAATAAATTAAACTGTTAGCTAATTAAATATGAAATTTTACAACCTATTTTAAAGTATACAATCGTTCTAAACCTAAATTTGGACATCCATAAGTATATCCTTTGTCCATCTCCTGGTTCTAAGCTACCTCCTCTCCAATTTTCAGCCAAATCGGTACAGCCGTTCTTGAGTTATAAAAAGTGTAACTAACACGACTTTATTTTATATAGGTAATGATAGATTTGTAGCCTAGCTCGAGTGGAAAACAGACGCTGAGTCTCATACGTCATTCGCGTTCAAAACTATCCGAAAGGTCGAAACTATGAATTTAGGTTATTCCACGCGAGCTAACCCAGAACAGGCTAGATTAAATCAAATCGTTTATTTGTGTTAAACACGTGTAATACATACATGCATGCAAGATATTGCGGCGTACAAATTCCAAAAAAGCGAGATTCCTATGTTATCCATACAAACCACAACACATAGACATGGTATAAAAATAATAACGGGTCTTCCAATAGGCACGTTCGAACTTTGACAGTTGGTAGCGGCCATCTTGTACAACTTAATGAAAGACGCGATAAATGAGTTATCTACTTACTATAGCTGTATTTTGCTATATATTGTTATCGATGTAGTTATATTATACTAGCTGACCCGCCCCAGCTTCGCCCGTGGTATGTTTAAATCGCTCGACCGATTTTCTGCAAACTTCACATAATCCATCTACTATACTTTGTAAAATATAGCTTGGGTCCTATGACAGATGTCAAAATTTGGTTCATAGGGATGTCCGAAATTCGATGAAAATATCGATACTACCAGCTATTATTGATGCGTGTTACATATAATTAGGTTTAATTTAATTGTATGTATGTATTTAATTGTAATGAGAACAGAATATACGTAGCATACAAGGCTTCGGCACTCGTACTGATGAGAATGAGTGGAGGGGATCAGTGGAAGTTCATATCAAACAAGATGTTGGCGCGTGTATGTTATGCCTGTAACATGGCCTAAGGGCCAAACGCGGCGTGTCTTGTTTCAAAATGCAAAAACAAGTTCAGGGCGTTGATGGATTGAATCTAGGATTTTATTTACTCAATATTATTTAGGATCAAGTATATTGAAATATAAATATTATTATGATATTAAAATACCTAAGCAATAAGATTAAATGCTAATTATTTTTTTCTTATATTAATTTCAATTTTAAATTAAGCTTTATTCAGAATATGGATAGTTTATAGTATGTGGTCACGATGATTCATCGCCCATCACTAATTAGCTCGGTATGCCCATAAAGTATGACATTGACAGCTACTACATTCATTATTAGAAAATTCAAGACTTCATGTGCGGGATTTCACTGACAGCTGTCATAGGACCCAAGCTACATTTTACAAAGTATAAATAGTCCGAACAAAGCCTGAACATTTGCTTTGGATAGGTGAGCCCGATCTTGAGTTATAAAATTACAACGACAAGTGTAATTGATTTTTAAATATTAGATATATCTAGTGTATCTGGTTTTAAAGAAATACGGACCAAAGCTGAAATTATACACAGAGGTCATGAATATTTACTAGACGATTAGAATGCAGACCAAGGGTTGGGTAATTCAAAGCTTCTCGAAGACATTTTGTGTCGTGGTTTTATCATTTTTTTAATTAAAAGTTTTGTAAAATACTGTAAGATTGATAATTAAAAAACATACTGAAAATTGCTGTCGATTTGGGAATTAATTGTGGTAGAGTATCAACAAGTTCTACTTTCATTTTATGCCATGGGGTGGAATGTTTACAAATTATTAATTTAGATATAAATATCTCAACCTTTATTTAAACTCTCTTATTCTTTTCTATTCTCTTAGGAATAAAGTTGTGAAAAACGCTATGTGTGAATTTTTATTTTCAATTAGAATCAGATACATTAATTACGAACTTCTTGCTTCAATAAAGTAATTTGAGCCGTTTTTGAGGGACATTTTCATAGTTATAATACTCACCCAATATTTACCACGTTTTTACATACATACATGTATTCACACACATTCCGCAAACTATGCATTTAGATCCGACGTAAAACGTCCTATAGCCACCAATCGGGAACTTTGTTAAAAATGGAACTTGGAGGAACTTTGGTATGCCAAAAATAAATTCCTAACCGAAAACGTTGCAGCAAAATATTTTTGGAAAACATGTTTTATGTGTAAATCGCAAGGAAATTAATTACGTGCTTAGCCGCACAAGCACTGCCAATCAACGTCTTGGAGAGTATCAGACGAGCTTTTTGGTTATCTTTTGTATCCGATATTTCAACACGTGTGGTCAGTAGGTACAGTTATGACCATGGCACGGTGCTCGTAACAATATAACTTCGTCCTTCTAGCTTCATGCTTCTAACTTCGTGCTTCTAGCTTCGTGCTTCTATCTTCGTGCTTCTAACTTCAATAAAGTAATTTGAGTACAAATCCTTCCAATGCTTCATAGAAAACAATATCAATTTGTACAGAAACTTAGCTGTTGCTCTGTTATTAGTATTGATTTTTGATTTCACTAATGGCGACGCGACGTTCACATGCTGTTTTCATTGCCGTTTTATTACTTGCTTATTGACGAGTCGACCTCGATGGAAAGCGCCTAAGTGGATAATAAACACGAGTATGGACATTATATTAGTAAGTAAACACTTCGATTAAAGTAAATTCAATCACTTTCGTTTAATTTTTATATAACTAGTGGTTGCCTGCGGCTACGCCCGCGGGTGGGCAATATAGCCTAAATATTTATTGAAGTCGGCGGCTTAGTTTGTAAGTTTATTTATTACAAATATTACAATACAAAACATTAGTTTATAATATTAGTGTATACATGTAGATAAACACTTCGATTAAATAAAATCAATCATTTTCATTGGATTTTTTCTTCATTATACCTATTAGCAACTAACTGTTGCGTACTAACACTCGCGTGGACTTCTGATCCCGTTCCTGCTGTTCCATGTAAACCTTCCTTAGAGTTCAAGGAATAATTTTTAAAAAGAATTACTCGAATAGGTCCACCCTACCAAATACAATCGTTGAAGAAATGTACTCGTAGGTGTTAATTCACATCTGCTTACCCCGGAGGGATACAAGCGTGAGCTAAGAATATTGTATGTCTATGGTTTGTAGTTTAATCTCGTGAATTTCTGTTAAGGCATACTTTTTTTAAATTTTGAGATTACTTTAATCAGGTCATGTGATTCTAATGAGAAACAATTAGGGTTTAAAAATATTAGTTGCTAAGCTAAGTTGCTTGTATTATTTGAGTAGATTCACATCGTCAGTAGTGTAATTACTAAGGGGGTCTAGACAAAATGTATTCGCTCGGAAGCGAATCCTCAGCTACATTCGCCACCGGTTTGTGCCTCTAGCATGAACCACTTACGAGAAAGTATTCGTATCGAATTCAATAGCAATTATTCATTTACGTTAAGATGACGTCACTATCGAGTTACTTGCGAGTTTTTGAAAGCTATTCACTTCGTGCTACCGTCTAACGTAACCTTCACATTACGAATTCGATAGTGGTTCGTGCTAGAGGCACTGACTGCAGCCATATATTATACGATTGTCAGACAAAGTTTGGATCACATGACATTCCAACAACTAATGTCTCTGCCATACATACATTTTCGACCTTTCTATTGACGATGTAGCTAATAGAAATGCACTTTGTCTAGGTCCCAAAGTCAGTATTTTATTAAAAACACGAAGTCAATAAAAACTTGTTGCGGTAAATCTATATGCCGGTCAAAAGGGTACAGTTATTAAAAAAGTTCGCTGTCAAAGCTTAGCTGACGGCTATTTCTATGCTAGCAGAAAAGTTAGGTATGACAGTGTTGTTTCGGGTCTTTTTGGTTTTCACGAAAAATGTACCTAGGTATTGCTCTTGATAGCAAGTATAGCTTAAATCCATGACGTCAATTTTACAGCAGTTATACTAAAAAAAACATACTCTTATTATCACTACATAGTATAAAACAAAGTCACGTTTTCTGTCCCTATTTCCCTTTGTACGCCCAAATCTTTTAAACTACGCAACGGATTTTGATGCGGTTTTTTTTAATAGATAGAATGGTTAAAGAGGAAGGTTTATATGTATATAAGATCATGCTACGACCAACAGGTGTGAAGCAGGAATGAAAAATGTTGCAAAAACGGGGTGACGTAGACGAAGTTGCGCGAGTCAGCTAGTTACTACCTACTAAATAAGCAAGTTGAAGTGGTAGTAGCCCGGCCACATACATACGTCGAAGGACCGATGACCTATGGAGCCAAAGAGTCCTCTGTCCTCTATTGAAACAGGAAGCAGTAATGAATTTTGAATTTTGAATTTAGTGTTTGAATGATTTTGTTCTGTACAGCCTTTTTAGTAAGTAGTATACATAGCACTGTCTTCAACTGTTTTTTATCTTTATTATTTTGAAAGTTAATGTGATTATCGCACCTGAATTTTTTTTATAATTTTAGATTGATATGGTCATTTACATATTCATTGTTAAATCGATCGGGATATTTATCATGTTTGTTAATTTCTTCGCGTAACCGATATTTTACGTGATACGCGAAGAAACTAACAAACATGGTAAATATCCCGATCGATTTAACAGTGAAATTTTTTTATGTCTATAATATAGTATACAAAATATATCAAAATTCGCTTGGTACTTAAACTTAAGATAGCATTATCAATCTCTAAAGGTCTTAATGAGTGCTAAAAGCGCTTTTAACTGGGTATTAAGTTTTAATCACCCTTCAAGCAATAAACAAATTACGCAATTCCATCGTTTTCCTGAGTGTTCTATAGTTCGCTATTAAAGTCTAAGACTATTAATAATCTCACATACTTTATAATGTCACCGAAAAAAGTCAAAAATACGATTACCCTGCCAAAATTCTCATTTTATTTATGGATTTATCTCGTTACCGACTCGTAGTCACACCACATTATCACACCAGTATGACAAACAGTGATTTTTTCTCGTTTGTCACACTACTGATTTTTACACAATATGTAATGTATTTATTTCACCTGAAAAAACCATCAAGGTATGCTGATGGTATAAAGCTTCAGGAAAGAGACTCACCATTACAGACACCAATCTCGTAATGATGGCCTCATCGGATGTATTTTTACGCTCCGGGATTTAATATCAGAAGCCTCGGATGACTAGACCTGCGTTAGTGACTGGTTGGCTCCATAGCTTGTACTTTGGAGCTCGTATATACGTAATGTAGGAATGTATGTATGTCCAAAGTATAAGTCGCAGAAGCAGAGGTCGGCCTAGGAAAAGATGGAAAGATTGTGTGAAAGAAGATAAGGCAAAGAGGACAGTGACTGAGCAAATGACATCTGACAGGAATGTGTGGAGAAGGATGACGTGTTGTGCCGACCTGAAGTAATTGGGACAAGGGCCCGGAATGATGAAGATATATGTTTTGTTTTAAAGTTTAAAATAAATGTCGTGTAAGTGCGAATCGATAATGGAGACGAAGGGAAGTTCTAAACGCAGCCCCGGCCTGAGAAAACTCCGGCAAGAAACTCAACGGACTCTCCTATTTTTTTACAAACATTTACTTAGTCTAGATGCAGAAATTAGTTCGAGTAACAAGTTGAGTGAGCTCATTTCCAGGCCTGTTTATCATCCAAATAATCCTGGCTGTTGTAATAACTTTTTTTAATTAACTTTTAAATTTATTAATTTCATACTTTAAATCTATGCACATAGAGCCGAAAATTCATCAGCAGTTTTTGTAATCTTGATGGTTTGACAAAGGTTAAGAAATAGTAGATTCGGCGTTCGGAACTAAGACAATTCTTTTACAATCATTTCAAAATCACTACATGTATAAAATAAAGTCGCGTTTTCTGTCCCTATTTTTCTTGTCCCTTTGTATGCTTAAATCTTAAGAACTACGCAACGGATTTGATGCGGTTTGTTTCAATAGATAGAATGGTTAAAGAGGAAGGTTTATATGTATATAACATTATGCTACGACTAACAGGTGCGGAGCAGGAATGAAAAATGTTGCAAAAACGGGGTGACGCAGACGAAGTCGCGCGGGTCAGCTAGTACAATATAAATGACCCTGATACGCACCCAGATATATCGACACATCGGCATCCCCAATGTCCTACTTATATCCTTGGTGAACAAAAACACAAACAACTTGATAATAAAAGGGAATATTTTCACCTCTAACAGTGATTTAATAGGACGTATACGACCTTCTGTAAACAGCCTAACACAAATCTACGGCACTATATTAGTATTTATTTTGTGCCGGTACTTCATTCGCGTAGGGTCCCAATTTAGAAAGAAATAAAATAGATTTTATTCTAAGCACAACGCATATTACATAATTAGGTATGTCTTAGTCTTAGGTATACTACTACGTAGAACTCACAAAACGTCAAAATTAAAAATACATATAGGTACCTAATTAGGTTAGTTTAACCATTTGCAAATTGCAAAGGGACCACTTGAAAACACGGCCCCGCCTAGAAACTCAGCGGGCTTTTCTTTTTTTTGGTAAATTTACAAATATTTAAGTACTTAGTCTAGATACGATAATTTGTTTGAGTAGCATGTTGAATGACCGTTCATTTCCAAGCTTTTTTATTATTTAAATAATCTCGGATGTTATACAAGTGATAAAATTATTGGCATGATTTCTTTAAGTTACAGTTTTAAATTTCTTTATAGGGAAATCCCTAAAGTCATTAGGGAACTTGTTAAAAAAGTAAATATAGGGTTAATTTGGAAATATGGATGCAAGTTATGGGTGGGAACTCCAAAACATTCCATTAATAATTTGCTCTTTATAACTAAGGAAAGATTGACATGTCCTAAAATAATATGTATACACATTTTCAATATTATTCGTAAGCACGTAAGCATGTACAACAGACGTTATACTTTAACCAAAAAACATCTAAATGTAAGAACTTATACTTCAAACATAATCTAAATTCTATTATCAATATTCCAAATTATATTTTACTATTCATAATACCGTCACGTACGGACTCCTTTTTGAGAATATTTAGTGAAAGCGACGGAATTTAAAGCAGGGTTAGCGAGGTCGAGGGTCTAAAAATAAACCAGGATAACGGACAATGCGACGTATATTGCAATAACTATGATAATATCGGCCGTACTCGTAGTTCCTGATAAACAATGTCAAGGATGTGCCAATTTGAAGGCCAAATGTGTAATAGTTGCCGGCTCTATATATGCATTTTTAGGTGTCTCTTGAGGATAGCACGAGGTGCTATGACGGCGAAGGAACTCAAATCCATACTGTACCTTTGAAAAATATTGCAGATAAATTCTAATATAGGTAGGTTCATTCAAATTATGAAGTATATGAGCATGGATATGGTTTCTAAAAGCAAATTTTGAATGTACGACCTCGGTGCATTAAGTGTATTAACTAAAAGACAAAATATTCAAATTCAACTCTTAACTTTTTTTTCTTTCGTCTGATACTCTCCAAGACGTTAATTGGTAGTGCTTGTGCGGCTAAGCATGTAATTAATTTCCTTGCGATTTACACCACATAACAAGAAATTGGGTCAAAAAAATATTTTTCGTAATTTATTTAGCTGCAACATTTTCGGTTAGGAATACTTTTTCGGCATGTTCATTTTTTTTTACAAAGTGCCTGATCGGCGGTAATAGGCTCGCCCCCTAGGGTAAAAGCCGGATAGTTGCGCCAGTGGGATACTTGCCACGATTTCGAATACACTATGTTACAGATGTAAGTGGCATTACTGCTTTACTATAGTTGTAAGTACACCTCCCGTAGACCTCAGGGCCACGTTAACCGTCACCATAGACGCAAGCGTTTCACTCGTGCAAGCGAAAATCTTCCGCGGTGAATCTTCGACAGGTGTCGAAATTATATTGGTAAGTTATTTCTGTTGAATATTTTTATTACTAATTGTGGTTTCAATCCACCTTTTATTTCTTTGCGTGCATTAGGCTTTACATTGCAAAGTTTATTACATTTTTTTGTAACATAATTATTATTTATTTCGCAAATGAAAAAGGATAGTTGCCCTAGAAATTTATGCGGATAGTTGCTCTGGGAGCAACTATTCGCAACTATGAATTCTTTCACGAACAAAGGCAAATATTTTCTATTTGTGTTTTTTTATTCATTGTGGCTATAACTTAGCTAGAATACAAAAAGTATTCAGGTCGTGTGTTCTAGGCCCACCCGTGTCAGTACTTTTATCTAGACTTTTACTAGATTGTTTATTATTTTTATTTTTATACCACTTAAAGTGGCAGATATGCACCTAATGGAAAGTGGTTACCGTAGCCTATGGACGTGCGTATTCCCAGAGTTCATTCTACACGTTAATAAAATAAAATTAATAATTAATTAACTTTTCAGGTGAGCAAAATGCCTCGCAAGTATCAGCGTGGTGCCGCGTCACATAAGCTGGACAGAGGAAAGTTTAGGTCTTGCATTCCAAGAGTTGGATAAAAAATGGAATCAACTAAATATCGCGAATGTACGGGATACCACGGGATACGGGGTATCAGTTTTGGTTATTTTTGTTATATTATAACATTGTATATGAATAACGTTGATTAGAATTGAATAAAAGTTTGCAATAAATAATAAAGACTGGTTGAGCAAATCGACATGAATTTGTTTTTCATCAAAAATTATTGTGAGGCGTCTATCCCCGCATGAGGCAAGTATCCTCTGAAGTATTATTTACGTTAGGCAACTATCCGCTAGAGTGGGCAACTATCCTCTCTTTGAGAGGTCAAATAAAACAGGTTTTACTCAAAACCAATAATAACTATGTTCTTTACAATTGGCTTCTATAGTAGTTCAAAGACCTATAATTTGATATACACGTTGCAATATTCTTATTAAGCACATATTTCTTTATTATATAGCTTTGTTGAAAAGTGGCGCAACTATCCGGCTTTTACCCTATTGCCTGGGACCGAAATTCATAGTTGACGAAATGTGGGTTGTTTAATACACCTATCCCTTCGCGGATTACGGGCGTATTGACCGGATGACTTTCAATTCAATTCAATTCAATATATTTTATTGCGAATTATGGGTATAATATAAAGGTGTTACAATAATTAAATTTGGGCTCCACCATATTTCAGTCATATTGGCATGCAATAATGTCACATAGGTTATTGACAATAACATATTATTACTTTTCTGTATTAAAGCAAAAAAAGAAAATGTGCTCTCAAGAGGACGACATATATTAGGAACACGGAAAGTTTAGACATAAACAAGGTAAAGTGCAAAGGCATAGGACGCAAATTCGATAAAGTGAAGGAGAAATTACCGCGTTATCGCTGACGTGACGTTAATATACACCCGCCTAGTTCTTTTTATTTTTTTTCTCATCTTTAGTAAATAGAACCTTCTACATGGTAATATAACAAACAAGTAAAGAGTTGGTGCGTTGGTTCAATAGACATTCGAAGGTACTTACAAGATAGTACAGATGCCTTACCACCATCTCTTAAAGCAGTATTATTTCAACCTTACTTCATGTTTTGGTACCATGACGTCTTTAAAACAAGATTGCAAACCACATTCTTGACTCGGCAGTTTTGTGACGTCACCTTCATATTGTTCATTCAATTTGATAGATAAACGTCAATCAAAAATCAGTAAAAATAACAAGAATATTGAATATTGAAATTATTATGGAAAATACGTCTCAATAAATCATATCTTGTCCTAAAAAGTAAGTGTAGGTACCGTGTTTAATTATGTGAACTCATAGAATAAATAATTATAAACTATCTAATGATTAGTACCTACAAATTTCTACTGTTTAGATGGCGATTGTATACGAAATATTTGGTGTTTAGAAACTCATAACGCCGAGTCCATTTAAGAAAACAGCTACGCAGTTACGTGAGCAATGTGAACCCTTTATGTTGGAGGAAATAATGCGGAATGTATTAATTGATGGTACTACCTAATCGCAAAGACATTGGTTTATATCCAGTGTGATGAATTAAGGCCTCCGGTGAAGGAACATAATATATCTCAACAGACATTCGTTGAGACCTAGGTAAATGTAATATAGGTGTAATTATATAGTTTCTGTTAAGGCCCCTCACTTGTATCAACTATGTATGTAACATCAAATTTTATGTTCTAGATGTTGATTGCCATTGATCATGCAACTGATTCGAAGATGTTATCGGACAAGTAGGAGACCAATTAAAGCCATAAGACAATTCAATTAAACAAATAACATCCCTTTCCAATAGTGTTTGGCTAGATAAAAGTTTATTTTAAGATTATAATCACTTTTTATACTTGTACATCGAAAATCACTTGTGAAATAAAAGTATTTGGTTTATGTAATAATAGAATTTAATCAATTAAACCTGATTTTTTTTATTGTCCCTATTTTAAATAAAAAAAATCAAATCTAGATTGTGTATGAAAACCATAAGGGGGTTATTATCATTATTTATTTTGGTGACTGCTGTGGCGTAGCGATAGAGCATTCGGAAGCGGGTTCGATTACCGCTCAGCAAGAAATCTATCAGTCTCATTTAATAAAATCCAAGCTATTAACTCCCTATCTAAAAGACAAAAGTGAATGAAAGACAATGTTGTGTGTGACAGAGACGCAGTGCGCATGTCTATGATGTCCGTTTCCATAGTAACGATTGTTATAATAATATACAAACTAGCTGCGCGCCCTGACTTCGCCTCCGTGCACATATAATTATACATAATTATATATATATGCATAGACTTAAAAAAAAATTCACACAAATTGTCCTGAGAATAATGAATCCAACAACAAATAAATTAATAACATAACATAAACTCACGCCTATATCCCTGGAGGGGCAGGCAGAGGTGATAGATTGATTAAATAATGAAAAATTCTACTGCTGTCTAAAAAATAATGTGGAGCTTTTTCATTTTCGGAAACTTTGAATGCCATGAACTAAAGAACTTTAACTATCTATCTAATCGTGACCCGAGAGCCTTTAGTTAAAGTCTCGAATGGCATCAAGTACGGACACAATATTGCTAATTACAAGTTGTAAGTGACTTCGGGTGGACCTTCATCTTTTTCGTTGCGCGGTTGAGCTAGCGCCAGCCATTTCATGAAATGAATATGAAATTTTAGAAGACCCACTCGGTTCTTCTAAAATTATCATCAAGAAGGTCCCTTGCACCGGCCCTGTTTGAATTTCTAGTTATATACTCACTACGGCCCTGTTTGATTGCTCATTGATATTTTTTTCTTTTTTGAATATTCATGGTTTTTGACTTAATATTCTGCCAGTTATTTAAAAAAGGTAAGTATTTCTTTGAAAACGTTTTACGAATTACATAATTTTCTGTTAGAAAGAGATGGTGCTATACAATTGATATAGCTCCATCTCTTTCTCACAAACTCATCCTTCTTCTTGTTTCAATCTTGAAAACAACCTTACTCATATTCGTACCATGAGCGTACAATACAGTATTACTTGATTCCTGCCAACTGTCGAAAATGAATGAACTATTTATAATCTTTGTCTATTCCCTGCTATAAATCATTCACGTTAGGGCTGTGACCCGTAGACGATAAATCGGAGAACCTCCGGAGATTTTAGATTTACCCAATAACCCGGTTTTCTTCTTCAAAAACTTCGGAGATTTTACGTAAAGTTAAATAGTGTTCTTTATATTTTCCTTACATTCTTGAAATATTTTTTTTGTTTGGAGTTATTTTTAGTAAGGTGATTATGTTATGGATGATGACTCAATGTCCTAAATATTAAATTAAAATGTTCACAAATCATCATCATCATCCTTTGCGTTAGTCCCGGTCGCTTCCGAAGCTTTCACCAAGAAGTCCGGGATTTGCTTCACGAATATGACCATTTTTAAACTTTTAAATATAATTTCAGCTTTTACCGGAGAATAGCCGGAGGCATTCTGACGGTTTATTAAAACCGGAGGTAAATCTCTTTAGAGTCAAGCCCTATATCTAATGTGTTTTGTTTATTGATTTCTTTTTAAAAAGTTTTTTAAAGGAGTATATTTAAAAGAGTTTTGCTTTGAAGTAAAATATGTATTAGGGTAGGTTAACTTTATCTTTAAATTTGTATTTGTTTGATAAATATCTAAAACTCACTTGATATCTTTCATACAAATTATACTTGTATTTATAAGCATACCTCGGGGTACGAGGGGGCTATCTATACGCCGGATATGAGGAAGATGACTCCATCGGAGTGATGGAATGCCTTATTGCTCTACTTCGATGAAACCGCGTGCGACTTTGGTCGGTCTGAGTCCGAAATAACCTACTCGCTGGTTATACGGGAGTATCCGTCGAACACGAAAAAAGATAGCAAAACCTTTAGCTAAAGCATTTATTCTATAAGTTTGTGTGAATAAATATGGTTTCCCTGCTTTTTGGGTTATGAAAATGGTTTATTCATTAGTATTTTGCAAAACAATAATAAATCCGTCGCCTTCGAGCAACTTTAATAAGATGGCTAATTTTGACATAAAAACAATATTACTAAAAACAATACTGTTAAAAAATCTCATCATGGTACCAATTGAATGAACTAAAATGGAAGTGACGTCACAAAAAGGCTAAACAAGAATACTTTATATGTATAATGTACGGTTGTGGTACGAATATAAGCAAGATTACTTAAAATGTCAAACAAAACGCTCCTGCAATGAGACTGTTTCTTAAACGGTGGTGGTAGGCCCCCTGAACTATCATTGCAGCAATGATTTTTCATTAAAACAGACGATCAAACTAAATAAACGACTTATAAAATTGTGTTACAATGATGAATTTTGCACTTTGCTCTTTTAGACGGTTTCATGCTAATGTCTTTTAGAGTTTAGCCATCGCACACATGCCAGCCGAACACAATGCTGTACAATCCCCTGAGGGATCAAAGTGGAATAGCGAGTGTGGTACAGTCCCCTGGGGTACTGACTTGGGGGATCCTAGTGGAACGAGCGATAAAAATACGTTCATAAATATCGAAAATTTTGAAACTCGTTAGAAAATTATAAACAATGTTATGTAACATTCTGTCGCGCGTCGGTGCGTTCCAAACTTTAAGTAGATATTTAATAAAGTTCTGCTGAAGCATCGCCATTTTACCATGAAATGAATACATAACATACTAGATATGGCTACTCGTAATAAATAGAGATTTAACTCTTTCGTTTGATTACACTAAAACCTTTCTAGAACTTCAGAGTCAATAAAAACTTATAATATGATTGCTCTACGTTGCATGAATTAGATTTTACCAACGAGAATGGCAGCCATATTGGGCATGTTGGTTTTGGCGCGCCTTTTTCGGCGCGAACGCAAGAGCGCATTGTCACATTGTGTGGCTATTATTAGACTTGGTGACTATTGTACCGATAATAAAGCCTTTTGGGTCCAGTTAGAAACTATTTTATTAACTTTGACAATGATTTTATATATAACATAACATAAACTCACGCCTTTATCCCCGAAGGGGCAGGCAGTGTACTAGCACCCACATTTCGCCAGTTTATGTTTAGGTCCCAATGTAATAGGTGACGAGCCTATTGCCACTTAACCGAGCACTTATAAACCTGCATTCATACACACATAACTTCGAAAAACATCGAAAAGTCATTGGTGTGTGCCATGGTAAACCTGAGATCGAACTCGAGACCTCGTCTCGGCAATCCATTACCCATACCACTAGGCTACCATGGCTTAATAACAACAAATATATATGTATAAACATTTCACGAACAAAAATATACAATAAAATAAAAAATTAATACCTATAACTTACAGTACGTGAAACTATAAACTCTTACATAACAGAAGGTTTTATTGTGCGCAGTGCTGAGCGCTCCACCATCACTTACATAAGGACTAGTGGAAATCTCTACCAAAATCAGCGTTACACCAGCTGAGTAACGAGTGTTACATCTAAACCAAAATAAACCAAATTTAGAAAGTAGGAAAAAGTATATGAGAACGAATCCAAATTCGGATTATCTCTACAATGATGATGATTTTTACGTAATAATAGTAAGAGTGTCTTACAAACAATCCAACAAGTACTTACATTGAAATCACCGATATTCCTTATTACACCTAAATCCAGACTAATTTTAACACTATCAGCTTTTCGAACTCCATTAATTAACCTTTGACTCTTAACACGGTATTAAAACCCGAAAAGTTTCACAATATTCCACAAAGGACCAGAACCAAACACGTCAATGATTGATGACACTTAATTGCAAAATCCGAAGCGATATGATCGCCATTCATTGGTTGATATTATGGCTATATTATGGATGTTCGGCCATTAAACCTCTTGACATTTTACGTCAATGTTCCTGATTAGGTCTTGTGCTAACGTGCCCGGGGTTTAAACCGGTGTTTTAGAACAGAATGGTCTCATTTGATGCAAATGTGAATCCTACCTTAAGTTGGAGCTTGTGAATGAGAGTGTAAGTACTACTAAGATCTTTGTAGACCAAGTCAATATCACCGGAAGTTTATTATGAGAGATTTGGGTCCAGGTTTTAATCTCAGGATAGAGGGGTCACATCCGGAGGAGAGAGCGTAGGAGGGCGGACCTCAGACTTTAAATGCAACCGGGTTTTAGTGCTTGGATGAAACTATAGCAAGCGGTAGCCGGTTATTTGTTTCAAATAGTTCATCATTCACTGAGCCTATTCCCAACTCAGTTGGGGTCGGCTTTTTAGTCTAATTAAGATGCGGCTGAATTTCGATATTTTCCGTGAAGCGACTGCTATCGGACCTCCACAGCCAAATTGGTGATATCGAAGTTATATAGTTAGGTTAGTCGGACTTTTGAGGGCTCTGTAGTTACCCGTAACGATTGCCATAGATGTTCATATGGCAACCGGGACCGACGGCTTAACCTGCTCTCCGAGGCACGACCAAACCAGTTCGAAAAGCCATATTCATGCATACAAATATTTGCACTAAGCGAGGTTCGAACACGCACCTCTTCCGTAGCTTCGAGTTCACTACCGCCACGCCACCGGGGCTGTTTTAAATAATGGACTATTGTATTTGTCTACAATTCGGGCGAAGAACAAACTATAGTAGAATTCGTCATAGAAATCCTTCCTTAGAAGTTCAACAACATTCGTAAAAATTCCAATGTGCCCTACAATAAATAATTATATGTCTTGAAAATATGACAAAAGCGATGTGTACAAGGAGATTGGAACTTGGGAGTTAGGAGTGGGAAGTATTTTGTAAATGCGTTTTCACTTAAAAGTTTTCTTTTGTTGAGTACTCTCTTGGGATGTATTTTTTTCATAACTTTTCAATAAAGATATTACTTATAGATAATGCAGAAGAAGAATTAATAATAATGTGTGTTTCTCTTCTTTCCTAGGCTCCAGAATGTACGGTCTTCTCCTAGAGAATATGGCGGAGTACATCCGCCAGACCTACGGAGAAGAGCGATGGGAAGACATCAGAAGACAGGCGGGTGTGGAACAGCCCTCCTTCTCTGTGCACCAGGTGTACCCAGAGAATCTCATTGCAAGGCTAGCTAAGAAAGCACAAGAGGTAAGGTTCTCTTACACACGTTTTTGGAGGTTTTAAGGAATGTCCTCAGTGCCTTCAAGTTCCTAGATATCATTTTTTTTTTTGTTTTTTTTATAATATCACGCCTATATCACCGAAAGGGTAGGCAGAGGTGCTAGCATCCACATTTCGCCATTTTATATTTAGGTCCCAAAAGGTGGCGAGCCTATTGCCATTAACCGGGCACTTATAAACCTGCGATAAATACACACATAACTTCGAAAAGTATCGAGTCATTGGTGTGTGCCATGGTAAAACCTGGGATTGAACCCGAGACCTCGTCTCAGCAGTCCATTACCCATTCCACTAGGCTACCGCGGATCAATTATCGAGACGAAAGATTGCCAAATAAGTAATTTCGCTCGCACACCGTTTGACCTTGGCCCCCTATGGTTTTAAGAGCGTCATAACAATGATGATGGTACATTTAAGTCCTGTAACGCTTACATGTTTGCAACAATAGAATGCACGAGAATCGATGCTAATGTCAGCCATTAGATGCCGTCCTCTGTAGACGTATACTCCAAAATTTAAATGTATTGGATTAAGGTCTATATTTAAATGGCATTGTGTAGAGTGAAACATCTTTTCTTTGTTAATATAAAGTTTTGTTTATTTATAATACCTATATAGGTGCAAGAGCAAGAGATTAGAATGTCCATGCATTTTTATCATTAAGATACTCGTCTACTTTATAATAACCCTTTTCCATTAAACCTCTTTTCGCTTTTATATTAAACTTAGTGGCAGGTCAACCAAATTATGAGGAATTTTATTAAATATTTTTACTTTATAAAGCCTGAGTTTTGGATAAAAAAGACTCTTTCATTACCGCGTTACCGAATTTAAAATGTCAGTGGCAATGTGACTTTTAGTTTAGAAAATTAGAAACATTGACGTGCATGACTGCAATTTTTATTTCTGTCAAAGATCATCATTCTCTGAATCTTTTCCCAACTCAGTTAGTGTCGGCTTTCCAGCTTCAACTTCGATGTTTTCCGTGAAGCGACTGTGACCTCCACAACCAATGGTCCAATGACCAATGGCGATATCGAAGTTCCAAGTTAGACTGGTTGGACTTTTGAGGGCTCCAACTACCCGTAACGACTGCCATAGGTGTTTGTATGGCAACCGGGACCGACGACTTAACGTGCTCTCCGAAGCACGACCAGACCAGTGCAAACAGCCATATTCATGCATACAACTTTTTGCACTGAGCGGGGATCGAACTGTCAAAGATATTGGTTTATAAAAAAACGTTTCACTATTGATGTACTCTGTACCTTTTTTTGCGCCCAGGTTTTTGGTAAAGATACGTATATCACTCGCACAGTTGATGCTTGCCTTATTTTCGCCAATGGTTCTTTACGAATTATCGTACAATTTCATCAAATACATCTGCTGTAGATGATTTGAGTGAGATTTTCATGAAAATCTATTAGATGTGTTCTGTTTTGAGCAATTCTAAACGGACGAAATAACTGCACAGGAGAATTTCCTTTTTATAACCATTTTTTATTCTACGGCAGTTCCTTAGATTTATTTCTAAACATCAGTAAGCGCTCACCATCATGCAGAGCATCTGGTGTCGTCTATTTGATATTCCAAGTCCGCACACTAATATGCAAGAGAAACAAACACTCAGAGAAATTATACGAACAGTGATGGAATACGAAATAGTGTTCTTTAGGGATTATTCCACTTGAGTCACCCAGGTGATATCACCTGGGTGATCAAATTCCACATTTGTGTGTCCTAAAATCACCTACCAGCAAATCACCTGGGTGAACATAATCCACAAGATTTTAATTTATTTATCTTGTTTAATCAAATCACCTGGGTGAACATAATACACAAGATTTTAATTTATTTATTTTGTTTAATCAAATCACCTGGGTGAACATAATCAAAATGTTTAAAATTGGTTTCTTATGACAACAATTTAACGCATTTTATCTAAAAAATGTCCTATTGAAATTTTACCCTAAAGTAAAGACAATTGGTTATCTAATATATATCGGTCTTTTAATAGTTTTTGCATTGATTTTTTATTATTAATATTATGATTGTCAAGTTCTTCTGTTAATTGGCGACATCGCACCGTATTAAAAGGCCGCGTCCTTTCGTAAAGCATTCAAAAGTGCACAATGTTGTTATTATTACGTCGCATTACGCTGTTAAGTTTGTGGTGCCAACCTTCCAGGCAGTTGGTAGTGCGATGTCGCTCACCCAACATACACCAAATTGGAATCATGGATTCTTTCATCCAAGTCTTATGGAAATATTCCAAAAAGGTACGTACTGCTGGATATTCCTCATATTCAGTAGTTATATAGTTCCATCCTTCCGTAATTAAATCAAGTGGAAGTAATGGTAAAGAATTACATAGCGACGCACAGCGCCGACTATGCTTATCTTTTTTTAATTTTAAATATTCCAGTTTTCGCCAGACACATCGCTTAAAGTGAAAAAGACACCCTTTTACAATAACGCCTGGAAAAACAGCAATCACCGCTTTCATCACTGATTCTTCTAAATCACTTGTAAAGGAGACTGAAATGATTTCATACAATCTTGGGCCCAGGGCGTAAGAAGATAAAAGTGGTGTCAATTAATAGCTTATATATATTATCAACCTTTTACTGAATATTCTGCGGATTTTGTCAATCTGAGAACAGAGATATAAGAGATTATGTAAAAGTGACGTTATGTTACAATCTTTAACTACAGCTGATTCCTGAAGTGCAAAATGTGTTCTTTTGCACTTATAGTTATTATATTTACTAGAAAATGTTTGAAAAATCATATGAACTTCAAGCTATAGGTAGGTAACAGGTGAAGAGATAGGGAAAGGATGTCTAAAATAAAATAAAACATAATTTTTTAATACAGTGTTTTATTCGCCTTCTGTTATAATTAAAATGTCGTCTAGAATATGAGCGCAGCAGCCTATAGGTCGTTTCCCTACAATACAATTGCAGTACCAGTAATGAATTACTATAGCCTCCCTTCTTCTACGAGAGTCGTCGACTAAAATATTAATAAAATAAGTTTTATTAATCTTCAGCTACATTAAACAATACATAATTAACTGTTCTGTATTAGATAGATAGATAGATAGATTACTCTTTATTGTACACCAAAAACAAAACAAAAAATAAATACAAGAAAACATATTAGGGTAATAAAACATTGATTGATAAAAAAATAATTCTTTGCAATAACATAAACAATCTCCATAGGCCTTCTAATTATTATGTATTTTACACCTCCCAGGATGGTAGCTGGTTAGATGAGGTTATATTTACTCACAGACTGAGGTGCAAGCCATTGCTGAATCACTGACAGAATTGTTTCATCGTGTAAGGGTGGTCGACCCAGTGTATTGCAATGACCAGTGGATATCCCACAATTCACACAGCGATCCATAGTTTCAATAATATCCAATCCACAAGCCGGCGGTAAAATCCGTGTGAGCGATCTTCGGTGTCCAACGTAGCACACGGTAGGCAGGGTCAGAATCCGTAAAATACAAAGCAGTGGTCGTAAAAATCACAAATAATCGGGCAAGAAATCAAAACGTATTGGAAAACACGAAACGAGTGAGCAAATAGTGTTGTTGCGATAGCGATAGTCTATCGATAATTCGATAGTATCGTGATACTAACGTGACCTTGAGAATCAGTCATACTATCGATTGTCCTGTCGAAAATATCGACCCTGGACGATACTATCGATACTATCGATAGTATCGATTGTTAATAATAAGTAATACTTTTGCTTTAGATCAATAGTATCGATACTATCGATAGTAACATTACAGACACAAACGATAGTATCGATAGTATCAATACTACCGAAAGAAAGCGTGATACTATCGATAGTTTTGCCCTATCGATAGTCTAACATTGTACGATACTATTGCAGCATTTCGATATTTTCGATAGGCTTATTCGCGCTATCGACTATTTTTCAAGGTCAACTATCGATAGCTAAACTATTGCTATTGCAACAACACTATGAGCAAACAAAACGGTAACTGTCTAGTGTCAATTGTCAATGCTATTATTTTTCTTTTTAGCTGTCAGTAACAGCCAGTTACTGACAGTAACAGACTAAAAATATAAGAGAGATTTCAATCGATATTAAATCGATAATCATTAATATTGGTTTTTCAGTAATTAATTGATATTTGGTTTAATAATATGACTGTATCTATATGCGCTATATTGCATGTAAGTATATATAGTGCATTTAATTACTTTGAGTTAATTATTTACTGCAAATGTGTAATCGATTATTTAATCGATTATCTCACGAAAACTATTTTCTCATATTTCTCCGCTTCCAGACAGAGAATTGAGGTGATTTGTCATATTCTAAGACACAAAAATATTACTAATTTTTTAGATCATATTTCAACTTATTACATTTTGGGCCCACGGATTTCCATCTCCTTTTGATGGCTTCTAATTCGGGAATTGCGATTTTAACATCTCAAATAGTATAATATAAGATTCACGTGTTTTATGTGTCATAAGTACGTAAATTATTGGCACAATATTTGAACACGTTGAAGTGCCATCCACATCGCCGTGAAGAGTGTATAACTGCAAAAAGGGCGTCGGGCACACTTTGAAGGTTCCATCGCCAAATATGTGTTTTATCTGATTAATTTTCATCTTAGCTTCTTCCGAACAAAATAATAGTACTCGAATACCATTGCAGTTATAATCGGCAAATAGGAATGCAGCAAATTGGTGAGCTATTGTTACTTTGGCTGCATCAGTATGAATAATTTTATTGACTCGATAGTACTTATTTCTGGCTTTATAAAGTCCAGATCTCACTTTATTAAGTGATGGGATATCACAAACAATATCTAAACCGGCATCTTCGAGTTCAGCTATTGTTTCATTATATATTGTGGGTATAGGTACGCAATCAGGATCTATCACTCTTTTCTTACAAATGTCTATTTTTTGTGCTACAATGTTTTCGCTATGTAATTGTCGCTATGTAATTCTTTACCATTACTTCCACTTGATTTAATTACGGAAGGATGGAACTATATAACTACTGAATATGAGGAATATCCAGCAGTACGTACCTTTTTGGAATATTTCCATAAGACTAGAATGAAAGAATCCATGATTCCAATTTGGTGTATGTTGGGTGAGCGACATCGCACTACCAACTGCCTGGAAGGTTGGCACCACAAACTTAACAGCGTAATGCGACGTAATAATAACAACATTGTGCACTTTTGAATGCTTTACGAAAGGACGCGGCCTTTTATACGGTGCGATGTCGCCAATTAACAGAAGAACTTGACAATCATAATATTAACACGTTGCCTGCCAACCTACGAGTATACTCGTAGTATATGATCTGGGGTGCACCGCCAACTACGAGTGTTCTCGTAGTAGATTGTATGTAATTTCTGACGAATATTTAAACAGTGGCCGTGGAAGGAGGGCGCGGTTAAATTCTTTGGCATTTGAAGTATAACATTATTTAAATCAGAAAAATAAGTTTCATATAAAAAAAAATCAGTATTTTACTGTGAAGTCATGAAGGAGTGATACATTTTAAGACAATTTTCAACGCATGAGTCAGGTTTTTCAGGACATATCAGACAATAATAAACAGTTTCTTTGCGTTTTTTTTCTTTGGTGCAGACACGATTCGTCGGTCTTTGTTTTTTTTTGAGTGGAGAGAGGTGGTAAACGCTCCAAGTAACGAAATTCTTGCTTTTTCTGCTCATGATGACTGTATTCGTGAATTTCTTGCCTAAAAGATATTTTACAACTTCGTCTTTGAATGAAAGTGCATCTAATTTCTTTTCCAGAGGAAGGTTGGCTTGTAAGTTGTAGATGATGCAGACGTTATGAATGTAAATTTCAAAAATGTGGATCGTATACGAAGCGCCGCGAGCGCCGGGTTGTAGCGTAATCGCATGGCGGCCGCGGTTCCCGATAGACAGTGCAGGGGAGCAAACAATTTTCGCGCCAAATCATCTACGACTATACTCGTAGATTGGCAATAGCTAATAAGAATCCTATCTCATTGCCATACTACGACTATACTCGTAGTTCGAACTGGGTTCCACTGCCAACTACGAGTATACTCGTACCTACCATTTTGTATGGTGGCAATACGTATACAGAAAAAATTACTACGAGTATACTCGTATGGCAGGCAACGTGTTAATAATAAAAAATCAATGCAAAAACTATTAAAAGACCGATATAACGGGTGTTAGGGAAACGCTCCCGAAGCCGAAGACACATGGTAGTACTACGGGTAAATAAAATTCTGGCGGGGGTCTCAAGTCCGGCAAACATGTCAGTACGTAGAAAAACAATTTTCTTTTTTATCGATCAAGTGTAAACATGAGGAAATTGCCGATAAACGCACAACACTTAAGAACAACCAGGGCCGCAGGACGCTGTTACCAGCTGTTACAAATGAACTCTACGATTTGAACCCAGTAGGGTTACCAAACGATCAAAATTGATGAGACAGTCTCACTATCACTCCACTCACCCTCATCATTTTGAGATGAGAACAGACAAAGAGAGACTGAAACAGCTTACAAGTTGATAAAATAGCATAAGAATAATTACAACATCCACTTAAGTATTATGAACACATTTTTATGTTTATGAAATCATTCATGTTGAATATGAGACTGTCTCAAAAAATCCTTTACCTAATGTTAACCTACATTCAAAATTTCCAGCTACGCCCCTGACACGCCCCCCTAATAAATACTTGATAAAATTGGTTCCGTACACAATTTAATTTAAAACTCTAAAAATTGGACATGTCACGCGATCTTTCGCCTTCGTAAGATAAAAGTTCGTTACACGAGTGTCCAATAGTACTAATCGTTAGATCTTAGGCAACCTTTGATTCTGATCTGTTAGGTCGCTTGATTTCTAATAAAGATAATGTAAACAAAACTCACTAGACATATCATGTCACCCAGATAACATAGACTGCAGGAGGTTCTACTAAAGTGTTCGTTAATGTAACATTCACCACGGTACCCTAAAATATTTAGTAATAATACAATATTTTTTCTTTCATTTCAAATCGCCACGCCCCTTATTTCGATTGGTTCCGTAGTAATACTATTTAATGCTAAACTTTCGCAATAATCATTTTAGAAGCATAAAAATATCACAATAAAGTGTTAAAAACCATATTGAAAATACCAGGACGACATAAGTTGTAAGAGCGGTTTCTCAAGTTTTTCAAATAACAAAGGTTTACGGTACCCTAAAATAAATGATAAAAATAAAATTCATTGCTCATTTCTTCCTATACCTAAAAAGGGTGAAGGGTCTAATAACTTGCCTTGTAGTATAGTTTTATACCACTATTTTCTGCATTCCTAGTATAAGATGTAGTTTACTGAATTAATCCATATTCATATTTTCATATTAATATTACGAGTATAAAAACGAAAGTAAATCTTTTTGTCTGTCTGTCTATCTGTATGTTACGCTTATACGCCTAAACCACTGAATCGATCTTGATGAAATTTGGTACAGAGATGCATTAGAGCTTGGGAATGGACATAGGCTATTTCTTATCATGAAAGAGGGCGTTAAGGGGAGGGATAGGGGATGATGATGAGAGGAGTGCATAAAAGTTCGCCAAGAAATTGGGTATAGAACTGGCTTAGAGCTCGGGATAAGCTACCTTTTATGAAAAAGGAGAACCAACGGGGAGCGGGGAAGGAAAAGGTACAAAAGGTGAGGAGCAATTGGCACTAGACAAAAATAACTGTAATGTGCTTGGTGTTTTCGAAAGCGACTGCTGCTTCTCAAAAATTGCTGTGTAGCTGTTGAATTTTACGAGAGCGACTGCTGCTAGCCAAAACTAACTGTCAAGTTGTTGACTGCTAATAAATCGTTAGCCGCTTCTCAAAAATTGCCGTAAAGCTATTGAATTTTAATATCTCACCAGGCAAAATTAACTGGTGGTAGATCCGAGCCAGTACACGGTAGGTAGTCGCTCTCGTTAAAGCTGTAACTGCCTAATAATAAATAATAAGCGAACTCCGGGTTCCGAAGTGTGAGCTTAGGATGCAACCGGGAACCAGCCCGGATGATTATGATTTATGAATCACATCAAAACATTTATTTACATTCATCATTATCAGGATCGCTTACAGCACGGAAATCAAATGTACAAAAATGTAATTAGCTGCCGCAAGTAGGTATCCGCAACTAAAAAAACACACCACGTCATAGCTTAAAAACCTACATTTTTACTAATAGATTTTTTAAACGGACGTCAATCGGTACAACTACCCTAAATTAGTAGGGGAATCCCCGGGCGCGGTATCTTTTGATGTCCCTTAATCCGTTTGTCGGCGGCGGCCGCGATGCCTGGCGGCGCCTTTGACGCAAGCCGCAAAGCGAAGAAAATAATACCTACTACTACTATCAGTGTTGCCATACTTGTTAGATTTTGTTAAATTAAAAATTGGTGGGTTATTTTCCCAATTTTTAATTTTATTATGTATTATACAAGTTAATAATTTGTAACGAAAAGAGGTTTGTTTGTTATGCGTCTCGTCATCCTTATGAATCCATTTTATTAATTCAATAGGCTATTGTGTAAGTAAGTAGTTCCAGAATTCGTTTTTAAAGAAACTATTAATATTCCAACATCGTTAGCTAAACTAAATAACTTGTATTTATTAATGGATTCACAGTTAATGTGAGTAATGTAATGGTTAGGATTCGAACCTAGGATTTTCCATGGTAAGGTGAACCTTAACCACTAAGTAGGAGTGCGTGCCCCTCCTTATCCGGGTGGTGGAGTGTGAAGTGTGGAGACCATGATATACCCGGGTCAGCCAGGGTGAGAGGGATATGTCAGAAGCTACCTCGCTCTCGGCAACTGATGGCCCGTGACGGCCGTGCGCTTTGTTTCTCACATATCACTCCTACTGATTCCGGCAGTGGGAGGAGCCCCGTGTGGATTTTCGTACGATTAAAAAAGAACTAAGTAGGTACTAAGCTATGCGCATTATTCCTAACGCGCAGTAAAAAACAAAACATAAGCAAAATAATATCACGTATTACTTTAATTGAGCACATAGGTACATGTACTTTTTAGGCAAAAATCTAGTTGGCACTAGGCAACATTATTCCCAATTTCCCAATTTACAGAATTCCTTCTCTTTTGTTCAGTCAGTTGATGTGTGTGTTGTTGTTGGTTGTGATAAACTTGCGTGATGTTGGATTTTTATTTTAATAACGAGTATTATGAAATGATGTTTTGTGTTTTCAAAAAGTTGGTCGTCTGTACAGTGTACAAAAATTGGTGACGGAAGACCAGTAATTACCGTTGTGGAGTGATTTAGGAAGATAGTGAACCATACCTAATGAAAGTTTTCGTGTGTTACTCCTTCACAACGGCGACCGCCCAGGTTCTTCACTGCTTTGGAACAGAGAATTCTCGAAGTTCTCGAACGTTTCGAAGCAGACCTGTAGCTACTGAGAACGAGTAGGTACCGTGCGAGCTGGATCGGTTCTCGGAGTTAAACACGTAAATGTGTGGTGCATAATTTCAGTACCTAGGTACTCTTCTTTTTTATTAAATTCAAATAAGTTTACTGTTGTGTGTGACCTGTTTATGTGATAGGTAAAACCCCTTGTGTCGTGTTTCGTGAAGTGTATGAACTAGTACATTCCTAGAGCTGGAACAGAACCAGTACCAGATTAAGAACGTCACCGCGTCGCATAAAGTAAACCTCGGTAAGTGATAGGTACTCTAAATTTCTGCGACGTATCTCTAAACGCTACGTAGGTACCTACATACGCGCAAAGCAACGCGGGTACCAGGCGCACAGCTGAGTTTAAAGATTTTGCAGGTTATTGGACTCAAGTGAACTTATTACGAAAGTACAAAATACGATAGTGTTGTGACCTACCCCTTTTAGTGATATATCGAATAATGAAAGGATTTTTTAAGTTTTGTATGATAATTACCGATGCTATCTTTTTTTATTTGCCGTATATTTAGTCAGTGCGTATGTCTTCATCATACGATATACTACCAAGTCCTTTCGGCTTCGGGAGCGTTCTCCTTACACCCTGTATTTTAGATAACCAATTGTCTTTACTTTAGGGTAAAATTTCAATAGGACATTTTTTAGATAAAATGCGTTAAATTGTTGTCATAAGAAACCAATTTTAAACATTTTGATTATGTTCACCCAGGTGATTTGATTAAACAAAATAAATAAATTAAAATCTTGTGTATTATGTTCACCCAGGTGATTTGATTAAACAAGATAAATAAATTAAAATCTTGTGGATTATGTTCACCCAGGTGATTTGCTGGTAGGTGATTTTAGGACACACAAATGTGGAATTTGATCACCCAGGTGATATCACCTGGGTGACTCAAGTGGAATAATCCTTCTTTAGACACTGTACCTACAAATACCTAATATATTGAGTGTATTACCTACTTAAGTACAGTCACTTGCAATAATAATATTATGTAAGTACTAGCTGAAACGCGCAACTTCGTCTGCGTACCCCATTTTTGCAATATTTTTCACTTCTGCTCCGCACCAGTTGGTTGCAGCATGATGTTATATACATATAAACCTTCCTTTTATTTATTTATTTATTAAGGTACATCAACAGCATACAATATTTCACATTTTACAATCAACTATATCTATATTATATTCCCATATGTATACCTATTATAGACGTACACAACATTCGCTACCTACATCTAAAATATTATAGAATTAAAATTAAAAATACATTGATCAATCACTCTATCTATTAAAAGAAACTGCATAGAAATCCGTTGCGTAATTTTAAAGATTTAAGCAAACAAAGGGACATAGGGACAGAAAACGCGACTTTGTTTCATACTATGTAGTGATACACTTTGGAACCTTGTCACAATAATAAATGAAAAATCAACATTATGACATGATACGGTAAATTTCGACAAGTTTAATGTGAAAAAGTTCTAAATCGTATACATTATTATTGCAGGTGACAGTACCTACTTATCAATAAGATTAATTTTAAACTTAATGACAACACACTTGTACTTCTCCACGATATTTATTATTGAATACCTACTGTGGCTAAACATGTTTGTGCTGTTACATAATTTTAGGATCTTTATTCTATCATGTTTATGAGCAAATAGATTCTTTCTTTATTTGAAACTGGGTGGTTTTGCCTGATTCTCAATGGCTTACATTGACAGTAAACAAAGTGACTTTTTAAATGAGCCTGGATGGCCATCTCCGATATTATAAGTACTAACTATTTCATTACAAGAATTCGTACCTTATCTGTTTTTTTTATTTTTTCTAAGTGTAGGTACGTGATTGATTTCTGGCTAAGAATATTGATTTATCAAAAATTCAATGATGCAGTATCCATTACAATCGGTGATTAAAGAAATAGTCACCAGGCAGGCTCACTTAAACAATTCAAAACAGATAGATATTATTTGTGATAAATCATATACGTAGGTATTTTCGTAATAACAGCTTATCGATAAATCAATCGATTTCGACAAGCAAGTACGGCCTTGCCTTCCAGAACAAACAAATCGAATGATGCGAGAAACAATAAGAACAAATTATCAAAGTACTATATACTAGTGCTGGCCATATATGCCCATATGCTTCAAACTTAAAAAAAACTTCATAACCCAATTAGGTTGACGACACCTTGCCACATTGAAAACAACGATCGTACGATCAGGCTGATTATACCTAGATGGAGAAGCGAATAATCTATTTCAGATAGATTCACATCGGCCCATTAGCTCAGTTGGTTAGAGCGTCGTGCTAATAACGCGAAGGTCGCGGGTTCGATCCCCTCATGGGCCACAATCTCTTTTTGAAAATCTACTTCTCGTACTTTTTCACGTAATCGATTTTATAAACACTTTTTTTATTAACTTGCTAAATATAAAACATAAAAATATAGATTTAGGCAATATTATGGGAATTAAGCAGTATAATTAAAAAACTTACTAATATCTAAAATTGTAGAAAAATAATAAAAAAAATCACTACTTAATTTGATAATTCCTGTAAATAAGAATTTTAAACTAAAAAAGAAGCTTTGGAGATGCTGGGATTTGAACCCAGGACTTTCAGCATGCGAAGCAGACACTCTACCACTGAGTTACATCCCCGATGAGGAAGATGTCGAAATTATGAACCACATTTGATTAGCCTTGTTAATGTTTTTCAAGATGATTTATTAATAAACCAATCTCAAAAGAGGAAGAGGTCAAGTTTAATCTCAATTCGTTCAATTTTCATTAAACGGTAAATCGCCAAATCCATTCGGTTGGCGACTCTTTTTCTCTCCCCTTAGCACAGATTTAGTCCGTCTTGCCTTTAGATAAACAGAACAGTTAAAACTGTTGAAAGATATACAGCCTACAACAAATGCCATTAATTTTTCGGCTTTATCCTCATCATCATCATTTAGCCATAGGAATCATAGTTAATTATTAAAATAAAGAATTCATCGTTACATTGTTCCCTGCCCGCTACAAGATGCCATTGAATTTTAAGCTTTAACGCTATATAGTAAAGTCTGAAATCCATTCTTTGAAATCACAGGGGTTTAACAATAGTTAATCATCAGCAGAATCTGAACGGAGCGTTCACGTAAATATTAGGTATTATATTAGAAAACGACGAAGGATGGCAAACTGATTTTAATTTCGATTCAAATAAAATTAAGTGTGCATTTCTTCCTAAAGAGGGTTGTAAAGAAATCTTTTTATTATGTAAAATATTTACTTTTAAATAAGACGCTGTTGACCCTACACACTTTTGATATCAAAAACGTCTAAAACAAAATTGCTATGAAAAATTTAACAGGCGTTTTCTTTCACAGGTCTTAGGTATATCAGAACGGGAGTTCATGGATCAAATGGGAGTATATTTCGTTGGATTCGTTTCACAGTATGGTTACGACCGAGTTCTATCAGTGCTTGGTCGGCATATGAGAGATTTTCTCAACGGACTGGACAATCTCCACGAGTATTTAAAATTCAGCTATCCACGAATGAGGGCGCCTAGTTTTATTTGTGAAAATGAGACAAGACAAGGATTGACGTTACATTATAGGTCTAAAAGAAGAGGGTTTGTTTATTACGCTATGGGACAGATTCGAGAGGTAAGTTACTGAACGATTATTCGTCATAGTTCGCAGCATTTATCGCCAAAGTAGCACACCGTACTATCCTCAAGACACTAATCATAGAGACGCAAACTTTCTGACGCGATTTTGGTCAAGATAGATGCTGTTAACTATATAGTATTAACTATACTGACCCTATACTGTAACTATATAGTAGTTTAACCTTGGACCATGAATCTCATTAAACTTTGTTAATTATTTTGAAGTATTCCCCAATCCCTGAACTTATTTCTTGACAAAACACGACCTTGATTACTATTATAATATTATGGTTAGGCATTTTAATAGAATACTATTTATAATAATTCCGTGGGCAATATTGCGTATTTTTTTTTTACATACGGCACAAAAAAACATTTGTCAAAAAGTGACCTTGGAGGCGCCGGGTATCGATCCCGGTACCTCTCGCATGCTAAGCGAGCGCTCTACCATCTGAGCTACGCCCCCGGTGAGGATATCGGTGGAAATACTGTTTCGTATCATAATTGCGTCCTAAATAAACTTTTTGTCTACGAGATGACAGAAACGCTCCACTTTTTATTATGTTTTATTTTTGTATTATTATAATTAGTATAGGTTTGTATATATTTTGTATCTAGTTGTATATGTTTTCTTTGTTTTTTTTTAAATTAAGTTGCAATTACGTCTATATAAATAAAAGAATAAGTACCTACTATCATGAAAGAAACCTAATATTCATATTTTAGTTGAATTGTTTGTTTTAATTTTTATCTTTGCACGTCATAATCTTTATATCCCAAAGTTAATTTTAGTATAATAAATAGTAATTTTTACATAATGATATTGCTATGATGGTGGAGAGTGGAGATAGGATAGGATTAGTAATTATTTAATGAATTAGATTGAAATTTGTTTATAATAATTTATGTATCACGAAGAAAACAATCTGATAAAAAGTTTTAACACAGTGCCATCTGTTGATATAAAATTTCATCTACATCTTCTTTTCAGTATTAAAACTTCTTCAACAGATGGCGCTTCACTAAATTTTCGACTAAAAATAATTTAATAAGAACTCGTATACAATGTTTTCTTTCAGGTAGCTCGGCATTTTTATCACAAAGACATGCGAATAGAGTTATTAAGAGAAGAATTGTTATTTGACACTGTTCATGTGACCTTTCAACTAACATTCGACAACCGCGCCTTCACGCTCGCGTCTTTGGCAATGACTAGAGAAGAGAAACATTTACCTATCAGCGCTTCAGTTCTTTTCGAAATATTCCCTTTTTGTATAGTTTTTGGGTAAGTTTCCTATGCGAATTTTCTAGTTTCTCCGTTACTATATCTAAGAGCCAATTTCACCAATAACAGAACTGTGATCAGATAACAGTCACTCTTATAAAAGCCAACACAAACCCATAAAAGGAGAAACAACTGGCCACGAAACACGTCCATAAACCACGGTAATCACTTGAAAACAGGTGGGCCGTGTGCTTTATATCTGCCAACTAAATGATAATGTTGTTGTTAACAAGTTTAAGTTAAGTCATCATATATTATACATACCTACAATATTTTTCAGATCAGACATGATAGTTCGTAGTATCGGCAATTCCCTTATGGTGATACTACCGGACTTGGTTGGGAAGAAAATAACGAACTGGTTTGACCTCGTCCGACCTCTCATTGCCTTTAAGTTTCAAACGGTGAGTAATGTTGTTTTGTTGTATGTATGTAAAATGAAATCGAAATATTTAACCGAATAGAAGCTAAATTGAAGAAGATAGTTTTACTACTTGCTAAGTTTGTGAAGATATTTGGATATCTGTTACTCAACTACACACTACTGATTGTTCTGTACTTTCCTGTCCATCCTAAGGTTGCCTGGAAGAGATCACCTTTGGCAATAAGGCCGCCCATTGTAGTACATGCAACTTTACGTTTATTACTTAGGTACTGTACCGCTAACATTGTTCTAAGGTGTACAACAAAGAATTATCTATCTATCTATCTATCTATCAATCATCTTCAATTACCTGCATGGATATGGCTGGAATTTAGTACAGGCATAGATTATAGTTTGGATTACCACACAGGTACAAACAGACAGAAAGAACCGTTGATCCACAATAAGTATATCATAAACTCACAGGTCAATAAGTTCAATCGTTGTCATAATATCAACTGCAGATATAGTTTTCTAATCTTTTTTTTATCTTGGAAACTCAATTTGACTTCACCTCGTCTGATGGTAAGCTGTAGACAAAGTCTCAGGAAAGAGGGTCACCACTACAAACACGTACAGTGTGAAAATTGTGGCTCTCAGCTTGAACCCATCCCATATAAATGTTTACCATTACATAATATTATGTATTTATAGTTGATGGTATGACAGTCGTTCAATTTTATTATTGACTTGTTTTATGAGTTCATGGTACGAGCCCACTTCGAATAAAAAACATCTTCGCAAACGTTCGCTTTTTTTTTTATTTTGAACATTGATTCTGTCGAAAAAAAAATTTTAAATTAAGAACTGAGTCTATATTCCGAAAGATCACAGATAACCTATTCTTATATTCCACAGATCCTCAACCGCACAAACAACATCTTTGAGCTGGTCACTGTGGAAGCCGTGATGCATGAGAAGGCACCAGACAAGAGGAATGAGCTCCTCCGACTCTCAGACGAAACAGATGGCGCCACTGACAAGAATCTTAGGCTCAAAGGTAAGGTCTCTTTATCATAAGGAACTAGGATGATGTGTGCGTGTGTGGCTTTGGGTTTGTGAAGTGGAAACTTCTTGAGACACGTTGAGTACTTACTTTTTAAGGAAGCAAAAATTTGGATTGGTTTGGATTGTATTATCGTCACCGAACGCTTGGGCTGTACGACGGCGACGATACGCTTGTCTCTAAAGAAAACACTATTATTTCCCGTGCGGTAATCTAGACAGATTTCTGAGCGAGGCTGGCGATTCCGAGATAACACGGTAATCTCGGGTTATCAGTTGCCGAGGGGAGGTAGCTTCTGGCATATCCCTCACGCCCCGGCTGACCCAGGGCCAGCGAAGGCCCTTTCGGATGTGGGACTACGGTTTCCACAACTGTCACCGAATAGGGAGAAACGTGCTTCGCCACCGTAGTCCACGAAGACTCCTCCGCTTGTTATCTTTTAGGAAATATACCGTCAGAAAAACTTCATCATAAATAAATACTAGAATAAATCAACAAATATATCTCTTTGTATAATTATTTTAGTACAATTATTTTGCCCGAAACATCAGTCCCCTAATCTAATATTACGATTGTGTCACGAGTAGTCTATCAGAGACAATGACAACGCATTTGTTGATAAATTGCGAATATAAGTAAACAAAATAAAAATATGTGGGTAGGTGTAATAAAAGTAACAATGTCATTCTGACATCGTTATGACATTTGTGACAGATGAATTATATTGTAGTCGCAGGTGCGCCCTGCGGTATTCGCCTTTGTTCATTGCTTTGAGAGAAGAATATAATAACTGTCAAGGAACTAAGTGCATGTAGGTATACATAGGTATTTCGCGGTATTTAAGGCAAAAACGGGGGGAAACGGGATCTACCCAAAATAAACGTGTTCATCGGTTATTTGATAGTAATTTTTATTATTTGATAGAGTACTTTTTATATATACTTAATTTATTACTGGGAATCGACCCATGAATCAACAAACGCACGTTGGAGTTACATGAAAGATAATGGCAGTAGAGGAAGCTCATGCAGGGAGTTTTTTAACTCCAAGTATAGAGAGGCAAGTAGAGAGTCGAGTAGAGTCGTACAATATGATCGACATCTACGAGGGTGGAGCAGAGGGCAACAACTAGTTTTCTTATGAAGAAACCAGACATCACACATAGTTAATTTTATTAACGCTATCTACGCTACTTTTGGTAAAATTAGACTTGAGCTGTCAAAGGATTATAGATCAGAAGGTGTCCAGGATCTTTTGGAGCCTGGTGGTGCCCTTCTGTCAATTCCTTTAAATTTTAGCTTTGCAGAAAGTCCGGAGTTCAAAATTTTTGGTTCCCTGGAAGCAGCCCGCCGAGCCATGTACACAGATAAAACAAAATATCATACGTTCGTGTGCTTTCTAAAAGCAGTATAGTGTAACAAAACAAACTCCATAACCAATATTTCAATTTCACAGCTGAACAGTCGTGGGCATTGGCCGACTGCTGAACCCACATCACAAACGTGTCACGCTTCCTAATGTGATTTATTTCGATAAACAATGGCCACTGATATTCCTGAATGAACACCTAGTTCATAAAAAGATTACTCGGTTTTCTGCAGCGAAAGATACCATGTTATGTGTACTACTAAGTACTACACTGAATTACTAACACGTTACAAAGTATGGAAGCTTTTCATTTTTTATAGTTTTCAGAATTTATACGCCTTTGTAAATGGCTAAATATGACTAGATAATCTTATTTTATTTTATCTTAGCTGATCTTATTTTATCTTATCCTATGCCACGTTAATAGGAAAGTGGGCCAAATCTATAAATATACCTACTGTCAAAATTCCCAGCCGTAGTTTTTCCAAAATTACCCATTAGTCACTAGGAGGCTATTAAAACCGAGCCTAGGAAGTGCTAGGTATTCTGCGCCTATGATCTATCGTAGACTCCAACTAGTTGAGCCTGCTGGTAAATCCGCCACTGTGTCTGTATGTATCGCGAAAATGCACATAACTATAACTATCTAAAAGTATTATCGGATAGTAATATTCATAAGCCAGGACCGAGGACGCTGCGTAAAATACATACAATACATTACATATTTATTCATAAACATACATACTTAAATACAATTTTACATATACATAACTAGCAAATTATCTCAAGAAAATATTTATCCAACACGCTAAAGATAACAATTTTTCTCACCGAAAAATACGTACTTTTCCTGTGTCTACAAGAAAATTTACTGGTGGAGGTTAGTTTTGACGTAATCTGAGTGTGACCCAACCCTATTGAAGATCATAAGCACTAGGATGTGACCCGTGATTTATTGATGTCTAAAGCACCGGGATTCCCGGCAGGAAGGTACTTTAGCGATTAAAAATGGTAGGAACTTGATATTATTACAGTTGGTTGCATAGTATTTTTGAACTAATAGTCTCATTAGTATAACTTGGTTCATTTAAGAAAGGATTCTAAAATGGCGGAGCATCACTTCCTTTCGCTCGCACACATGGATCATGGAAGATCATGATGTTGGTTAAAATAAAGAATAAAGACATTTTATAATTATGCTAGCTGTACTATCTGTCAACGCAAGTACAAGCCGTCATTTATAAAATCTTTCTTTAATGCACCGGCTTATAGGTAGGTTTACTATGTAGAAAGAATGAAACACTGTAATGAACTCTTTTTTATTTAATTTAGAACTTTACGCTAATACTGATAAAGCCGAAAATTCAAGGGCGGCTTTTGTTTCTTTTTGTTATCTGAGTCGCCATGAACGAGCTCTTCGCGTTTCATATATTTTAAAAAACCGTTTCTCTGACACCTTTTAGATCTTGAAAGATCACTCAAGTGAGAGAAAGGTCAACCTTTTACGGCCACTTGATCTTCGGAAAATGGTAATGCACAGCGAACAGTTCTCATATAGGCACCTACACCCAATCAATAAAACCCACTGGCGAAGGTAATGAGACCTCCAGGAGCTGTAAAATGAAGGCTCGTTAACATCCGAACTTGCTTAACACATATTTTACTGCGTAAGATACCATGTGATCTTATTGCGTAGGCAACGTAAGGAAAGGTCTCACTGGAACGGAATAGCGATTCGACAGTTAGCGATTAGTTATAAGCGACAGACTTTTCTCTGTGTAAAGATGTTGTAGTTCAACTAATCGTGGTTGTGTGTGGCCCGGAAGTACTTATGGTCACACGATTAGGGTCTCCAATTTGATGAATTCGATCATTGTGAATAAATATATGTTGTTCTGTATTCATTGTTCTGTGGAACAGCTACCTATATACTAGACTCTGTAACTGAGCATAGTCGATCAGGTCCCTTAGGGTCAGCGCAGGCACACAGGAGAGTACTTTTAAGACACTAGGTATAATATTATTATAACAAGTGCACCTAAATGCTATAACCTGAAAAATAATGGCGCGTCCTCGAAGATACACACATATTATTTCAAGAATACAGAAGTTACTTTTCGAGTGCCTCAATAAAATCTTCTCCACGGGGCTCAGTAAGGGTCAATGTAGATAGCTCTCTATTTACGCTGACCCTTATTCTAAGTTACAAACCGTTTCGTAAATTAGCGCGTTCGTAAAACCCAGCACATTGGCTACACACTTGAATTAGTCTACGCCTATGCCAGTTCTTTTTTCTAAGTTAACCATACAATCCCCCTCTTCTCAGGTTTCGACTGCGTTTCAAACTCGAGAACTATAATAAATATCGCTAATATAATCGCTCGCTAACTTGTAGTGTAGCATTGGTACAAGCATAAGATTCTCGAAACAAATAACAAGGGCGCGATATGAGGTACAATGAAAATGAAAATAACGAAATGTCACGTCAAAGAATTGCTGATGTGTGACGTAATACGAAGATAATAAGTGTCACGGGAAGAGTGTCATTCTGAAAGTTAGGGTAGGGGAACGAAGCATAAAGATTAAATTGAGATAAGTACCATCTACACATGACTGCGTTACCGAATTTAAAATACACAGAGGCTGTGATTTGTGACATTATTGCAGGAACGTCACTGTAATTACTATTTCTGTCAAAATGGATAATCCATATAATAATATATAGGATGTAAGGGGAACGCTCCCGAAGCCGAAGGCCCCTGGTAGTTACTTATGGTACACAACACATTGGCACTACGGCAACGCAATTTTTTTTATTAATCAATATAAGTATATATTTTTTAAACCGGTTAACTTGCGTTATTCACTCTCGATAGTAGGTATAGCTGAATGAAACAAAAATTTCATGAAAAACATGAACTCGCATGATCGAAGCTTTACTTCATAATGATGGAGAGTAAACAATGCGAAAGCAAAAAATTAAAAACAAAGCAAAAAAAAATTTTAAAAAATTTGCTTTGCCGTAAATTTTTTTCATGTCAATATGATGTGTACCATCATTTATAAGTACTACCAGGGACCTTCGGCTTCGGGAGCGTTCCCCTTACAACCTGCATAAAAATGAATCGCGAAATATATTGGTAAGCGTTGGGCGCTTACCAACCAAATTAATTAAATCATGACTCTCATCAAGCCATTTGACAACCTTTGGAGCGTTAAAAATTTACGTTTTTTATTAAAGGCAAAGTCTCAGGAAAGAGGGTTACGTAACATAACAAATAACGTTAGCAATTACTCGTCAATAGTAGTTAGGTAGTACTTTAGATTTAGTAGTGATACCTACTGATTTTAGTAAAAAATTGCAGGCATGGTACCGAAGAAGCGCTTTGCATATGACGGAAGACCTTTGCCTGACGTTATTAATTTACATCTTAAAGGTATACAAGATACAACTTTAACTGTATCAGCTGTCACCGTTTGCAATGCACCTGAGAATATACAATCGCTGCACATAGTTGCAATAATGCGAATATGTTATGTAAATACAAAACATTTTTAGTTGACAATATTTTGTTGCACTATTTCTTTACTTTACAATATAATTTGAATAAAAATATAATTTGAATAAAATTACAATATAATACTTTAATACTTTACTATTGCAATTTTGATTGAACAGGGCACGTAAAATGAACTCTTAAAACAGGTCAATAATTATACGGCTTTCATACCACCGAATGCAACTGCAGCAGCCTGACTGGTAGTGCCTCCGCCCTTCAGAATACCGCGGCCAATAATAACCTTGTGTGTTGTTTCCGTCGGCGAGTAGGGTAGGTCACTGGAGAGGTTTTATGTTGTCAGTGGGAAGACCGAGAAACCCTTCTTTGTTTTCTGCACTGACAGCACAGAGACTCGCTTAACCTTATCCTCCCCTCCTTCCCCTCTTCCTCTCTATATGGTCGCCAGCACGATTGTGACCACCTTTCAGTGTAAGCACTTTGCACCAAGTGGGCCGTGTGCTTGTCTGCCACCAAAGTGGTACAAAAAAAATATTCATCTGTGATTACAAAGGTCTTTCAATTATTGGCTTGTTGTTAGAGTTCATGGTATGGGTCCTGTTTTATTTTGACAGTTAAGTAATCTTTCACTTTTAGCATTAGAACGTTAGTTATGTAACTATATAGTCTATTAATAATATCTATTAATCTCAGGACCGTAAGTTTGTCGACAAAGACAGTTTTGCACTAATGGATTGGACTCAAAATATAACAGGTAGGATACGTTTGATATGAATTATTAGCTATTTACTAAGTGAACCCTTACGCGAATATTATCTAGACGTTCAAATGACATTAATTTTCATAATATACATCACCATTTGATGCTTATTGTTTCAAACGCCATCAACAGAACACATTCCTGATTACCTTGCAACAATTACTTCGGCTGCATCGCCATAAGTATAGAAGTAGTAGACTGTTCGTAGTACCTATCCGTCAAATATTTTTAGTCCAATCCAACTTCTTATAAAATATGTAATTACACATAGGTTTATTTTTAAAAATTGTTAGATAAATCATTATTTTTTTGACAAGAGCACTGTTCAAACACCCTTCAAGATTTTTTTAAGTTTACGCAGCACTTCCCAATTTTATTCACCAATCCACTTTGCAAATATTTGACTTCCCGAAGGAGTTATTATAGTGTAGCTTTACGCTCTATCGTGGCATGATCGCGATCATAGAGCCCTTCGAATTTATTATGCAGATAGTGTGAGAAGGTCACCTGGCTTATTTTCGGCCAATATATACATGTATAAAGTACCTAAGGAGCTCCAACGGGTTGATCCAGCAAAACTTAAGAAAATAGTAACACTTTTAATTACTGAGCGCTTCAATCACTAGGAGCTAGGATAAATTTCATAAGCGAATAAAGTGTAATAAGTTGTATGTTCGTTGCATGAAATAGAAAAGGCAAAGAGCGTTAGATGTAAGAGCACAAGTAAGGAAGAGTGTGGTTAGACGTGTCAAACGGAAAAGTACGGAGACCATATCACTGCGAGAGAAGGAAAACTTAAAATACAATTTATTACCAATCCGTCTGCTCAGCTTCAAAACAGTAGCCCAAAACCTCCTTGGGAGAAGCTCATGTCAAGCAGTAGGCTGCGATTGATTGATCAGAATGCCAAAATAGCATATCATGAAATCAAAAGCATTTACTATTTTTTTATGTTTATTCAGGTCAAATGATCTACATGGACAATTGGCGAATGATGATGTACCTGGGCACACCTGTCATGCCTGACCTGGCCGCCCTCGTGTCTACTGGACTGTACATCAATGATTTATCAATGCATGATTTCAGCAGGTACATAGCCATTAAGTATATATCATGAATTATCGTTTTCGTGTGAGAATGTATTTGATGATTAAATATGGAACTATGGAATTATGGAACTGTATCAACATCAGCTGAATTGAGTACCCATCGCTTATGCTGATGTTCTGTTTCAGGATATACTTCATGCAAAGATAGATAGGTAGATAGTAAGATAGTCTCATGCCTATTTCCCTCTCGAATTAACACAGGCAGACGCGAATTAACACCCACAGCTCCCCTATGAGATTAGAGATTTGCCTATCAATAAGTTTAAAAATTTAGTAAAAAATAAGTTATGTCAAAAAGCTTACTATAAAATCCAGGATTATTTGGATGATAAACAAGCCTGGAAATGAACTGTTCACTCCACTTGCTACTCAGCTAAATTTTGTATCTAGACTAAGTAAACTATTGTAAATAGACCAAAAAAAAAAGAAAAGCCCGCTGAGTTTCTTGCCGGAGTCTTCTCAGGTCGGGGCCGCGTTTCGAACCGGTGCCGGTGGTCCATTTGCATTTGATAAAATATTGTTTGTATTGACGTTTTGTAAGTGCCGTTTACTGGTCTATGCAGAATAAATGATTTTTGATTTTGATTTTGATTTTGACACGTCACCAACCATTGTGCGCCTATTGCCGTATTCTGGCCACTATTGTTGACTCAAGTCATGGCTGTCTATCGAGTCTGAGTCGAGGCTGAATAGGGTATATTTCTGTCTGATGTTTAAATAGCCCTATCTCTTAGTCTCCTTGTACGACACCGCATGGAAAGATACGGAATTGTCCAAATTCTGCTCTGCCAAGAATCACACTCGCTTTTGCAGAGGGTTTCGTTCAAGATATACGCTTAAAATACAAATCCATACTCATTAGATACGACAGTGTCTCAAAAAAATTCTTCATATTTCAGAGATCTCATGTTAGCTGGAACTCAGCAGTCAGTAGAGTTAAAATTAGCCCTAGACCAGGAACAGCAGAAGAGCAAGAAGTTGGAGGAGTCCATGAGGAAATTAGACGAGGAGATGAAGAGGACTGACGAACTCCTGTATCAGATGATACCGAAGCAAGTAGCAGACAGGTTGAGAAATGGAGAGAACCCTATAGACACCTGTGAGGTAAGTGCTTGGCACCTGAGAAGATAGTTGTATGTATTTTTTTAAATCAATAAATGGCTTTTCCCTGGTAAAATCCAGTCTGAGTAAATTGTATAGTTCATTGAAAAATCAACATTATCGTTGAATCTTTGTGTCACTCCCAGCCGCAGACCCCTCGGAGCTCGATGTCCCCTTTTTGGCTTTTATTTCTGTAAATTAAATTTCAGCAAATGGACTTCCACTGGAGAAATTCAGCGTTGTCATAGCTTAACGAAAAATCATCATCATCTTTACGTTAGTGCCAGTCGCATCCAAATCCTTTACCTCTAAATCCGATTGCTGCTTTCCGGTTCCTAATAATGATGCATGTAAATCTTTTTTTGTTTTATTTCTGACTAGCTGACCCGCGCAACTTCGTCTGTGTCACCGCGTTTTTGCTGATGTTATATACATATAAACCTTCCTCTTTGATCACTCTATCTATTAAGAAAACCGCATTGAAATTCGTTACGTAGTTTCAAAAATTTAAGCATACATAGGGATATAGAGACAGAGAAAGTGACTTTGTTTTATACTATGTAGTGATTAGTTATATAAGCTCCTTCAGCTTGCCCTTCAAACCCTTAATAAATTAAATTGATGACACTTCTATACTATATAACATTGTTTATTGCAAACGATACCTCTATAAATCTCGTCAATTTTCCACGAAACCGTAGAGAATTTCCACCTTGTTACCTGTTGGAAAGATAATGTTTTACACAAACATGAGGCTGTTTGTGTCGTGGTATTATTAATGATAGAAATATGACATTCTCATTATTCAAGATCGTTTGCACTCACATACACACTTTCTTTTACCCGGAATGACAAGAAAGGGTTAAGTATACATTTTCGCGCGTATATCATTGACATTTATCTTCCAAATGATTGTCTTTTTTCTTGTGGTAATGGCATCCAACATGGCCGCGTCGTCTGCCTGTAATACTGCCGGGTAGCATCAAACGGAGAGGCTGCAATTATGTTTATTTTAAATGTCGTATTATTATTGTTGTACTGAAATTTTCTATCTATCTTTCTTCATAAAAACTCAGAATCTTTAAATAATTGTTTTTATGTCCGTTCTACATGTTAGCGAACACACTGATGAACGCTAAAACATACTCCGGATGTCCTGCCATACATCAAGAATGGCAGAAACCCCGTTTCACACGCTCTCTAACTAACGTGCAGAACCAGCCTTAATATAACGAATTTTTGAAAGAAAATTTTAAGTTATTACACAAACCAATCTCACCTACAAGTCGATGCTCCCTATATTTATATGACGACTTTCGAGGCGTGGCGGTAGTGAACGCGACTGCTACGCAGGAGGCACGGGTTCGATTCCCGCTCAGTGCAAATATTTGTATGCATGAATATGAATATTTGCATCGGTCTGGGTGTTTCTATGTATAATATGTATGTATTTACAAAAAAAATGTATCTAAGTATGTTTTTCCGCATTCTAGAACCCATAACACAAGCTAGTTAAACTATGCTTATCATGGGTCTGAGCTAGGATCTAGGAGGCGTTGTGTAGATTGTCCTAGAATATTTATTTCTTTATTTTTTATAGTCTTAGATTTGAGGGTGAAGCAACAGTAGCTCCCGTAAAAGCTTAATAAACAACATCTGGGAGCAAGTAACACGTTGAAACTATTTGTCCTTGACCTTGACCCCATGCTCCCTCTCAACAATTTCCGCACTTCCCGATAATAAGCCGTCAAGTAAACACCGAGTCGTGCTCATTCCAGCCCTGATGAGATAAGCGCTAAGTACCGTTATTGACATTATTCGTAGGAAAGTTTTGTTTGTTCATAACCTCTGCTATCAATTAGGTTTATATATGTTTCTTAAGTTTACTGTAATATTATAATTTTACACTAATATACACTAATACGTTTACACTAACATAATTTATAGTAAAATAATGTTATATATAATGGTATATATATGAATGTAATCACTACACAGTATAAAACAAAGTCGCGTTCTCTGTACTTATGTATGTCCTGTATGTCCTTAGGTCCCTTTGTATGCTTAAATCTTTGAAACTACGCAACGGATTTGATGCGGTTTTTTAAATAGATAGAGTGATTGCAGAGGAAGGTTCATATAAATATGAACCTAAATATTCATATAAATATGTTATATACATATAAATATGTATATAACATCATGCTACAACCAACTGGTGCGGAGCAGAAGTGAAAAATATTGCAAAAACGGGGTGACCCAGACGAAGTTATTTAGTACAATCGATGTTCTAAAGTTGCATAATGTAGGTTTACTGCTCTTTTTTTTCGAGAATTTATATTTATATCACGATAGCAATAACAAAAGCGCTGTTTGGTATCCGGCCTTTCTATAACAATTAGTGATAGTTGATAGTGATCTTTGGGATTGTTAAGCTGTGACAGAGTGGTGACTTCCTCTCAATATCTGGCTTTTGTTCATTTTATAATTTCTAGAAAGTGCCATTTCAAACACGTAAAAGGACTAATTTCAATTGATAGTCTAGTAGTACTTACACTCTACAAAAGTTAAGTGCTAAAACTTGTTAGCTAGCGTAGAGTATCGAAAAACGATATTTTACCGTCAATTACATTGTGTTTTTATATAGACTAGAACTCTAGGTAAAATAAATCTCTATCGATTTGTGTTGCTAGTAACAAATTAGTTTGTAGTACTCCACTAATAACCATTATTGCCAGTCTCAATATTAGATCTTTCTCTAGTTTCGCTCTTCACTACATACATAAAACAAAGCCGCTTCCAGCTATCTCATTATCATCGTACTCCTTGCGTTGCGTTGTCGTATTTTTTTTACACAACTTAAATCACAGACAAGCACGCGGCCCACCTGATGGTAAGTGGTTACCGTGGTCTATGGGCGAGTGTAACACCAGAGGAATAACACTCGTGCCGCAACCCCTGTAAGAACAGAGATATTCTGTGTCGCCAGCGCAAAATATGTAGGATAAGCCTTTGGTTTTCCCACTGACAACACAAAACCTCTTTAGTGAGCTCTGGCTACCCTACTCACCACTGAAAACCTAACACAAGGTTATTAAACGGCGATATTCTGTAAGTATCCAAAACTATTCACCTCAGAGTTCGAGGCCTGCAATTTTTTTGTAAATCAGGCAACCGGCATTATCAATCTGCTAACCTCGCCAGCTAAGCTCAATGGCTTGTGTTGACTTGATCACTAAGCTACCGACGCGTATTTGACTACTTCAATGTTTTCCGTAAAGCGACTACCTGACCTCCACAACCCAATGACGATATCTAAGTATTTCAGTAAGACTGGTTGTTCAACTTTTGAGGGCTCTAACGACTGCCATAGATATTCATATGACAACCGGTACCGACAGCTTAACGTGCTCTCCGAGGCACGATAAGACCAGTGCAAATGAACCGAGTGGAGATCAAACCCGCACCTCCTGCGCAACATTAGCGTTCACTACCGCCACGCTACAGAGGCTGGGGTGGTATGATAAATATAATAATGACTTATAAATTATATGTGACTTATATTGACTTTTACGGTATATCTCCGACCACAGATGTTCAACAGCGTCTCTATCCTGTTCTCCGACGTAGTGACCTTCACGGAGATCTGTTCCCGCATCACTCCCATGGAAGTGGTGTCTATGCTGAACGCCATGTACTCCATATTCGACACACTGACGGAGAGAAACCGTGTCTACAAGGTTTGTTGACTACTAAACTACGAGGGGCGTTCAATGTATTCTCGGTATGGGTATGTTAGAAAGAAGATAAATTATTTTTCAATGTAGTCTCCCATGATTTCAATACATTGTCGCTTCAACATTGTCGCGTCAGTCATTTTTGTCGTCGCTAATTTTAGGTAGCAAACAAACTAATGAAGTTATCAACATATATAAATGCCCTCAGATAATGTTGTTAGCTAATGATGTATTTTAATTACCCACAATAATATCAAATCACCCCAATACCGAGAATACATTGAACGCCCCTCGTACTATTCCAGAGATAGGGAACTGCCTGTCTTTGCCTATCCCGAGAGATACCCCGCCCTAATTCAGCAGTCCGACTGGGGAAGTACCTCCTACAAAATACAGCGGTATATTGTTATGGCTATCCAAGTCAACGACAGAAACACAACACAAGGTTATCCTTCATTATAAGTTCATATTACTAACTAACTGAAATGGTCCACCTGGAAGTCCCTTAATAGGTTGAGGTCCTAGGTCGACTGCTGTAAAGTGAACCTGGTAAAATGGGGTTACTTGGACGCGGGGAGTGGTAGCTGTGCCTGTGGTGCACCACTGCAGTCGATGGACCACCTCCTGTCGTGCCCGCTTTACCCTCACTCCTGCACAGTCGCCGACCTGAATGAAGCAACGGAAGGTGCAGGTGGTGTCGCCGAGTTTTGGGCTGGGCGTATCTAACTTTGATCAAATCAAATCAAATGAAATCAAATCAAGAATTATTTATTCTGCATAGACCAGTAAACGGCACTCACCAAACGTCAATATCAACAATATTTTATCAAATGCAAATGGACCACTGGTTCGAAACGCGGCCCCGACCTGAGAAGACTCCGGCAAGAAACTCAGAACTTTGATTTTCATTGTTGCCACTGACACGAAGAAGAAGTTCATATTAATCTACATCTTTCAGGACACTTCCAAGAAAGATGACTTTACTAGTTTAGACTATTACTTGTACACTTGTGAAGTCAACTTATATGAGGATTGAGGTATTCCCCGAAGCGCTACGGTTTTGAGGCGCATGTCTCAGTAATGTTCAATATTTTTAACAGGTAGAAACAATAGGAGACGCATACATGGTAGTATCTGGGGCTCCCGAGAAAGAAGACAACCACGCTGAGAAGGTCTGCGACATGGCGCTGGACATGGTGGATGCTATCACTGATCTCAAGGATCCAAGCACGGGTATGCTTTGCATTAATTTATCTTTCTTTTACACCAATTAGGTGGCAGACAACTACACGGCCCACATGATGGAAAACAGTCACCGTGGCCTATGGACGTTAGCAACACCAGGGGCGTCACACTCGTGCTGCCTACCCTGAAGAAACCTTCTAATGCCCTTCTTGAAGAACCCCATATTGTAATCGCTTAGGAAAACCACGGCAGGGAGTTCATTCCACAGCTTGAGCGTGCGAGGGATGCAACTGCGATGATGGAAAGTAGGTGTGGGCATTATGTCGAACAATTCCTCTGAACATAAGCCATTATACAGGCGATAGAACGCACACAGTGAGGCAAAGTCCCTCCTGATGTTCAGAGGTTCCACACCGCCTGAGAGTATGGGATTATCTACGATCCTCAGCGCCCATCGTTGTACCGAGTCGAAGGGGTCAAGCTGGCATTTCCATTTTAAATGATAATAAAACCACATTCTGTTTTTCGAGTCACAGAATTTCATGAAATACCCAAATATTGATAAAGCCTCATTTTCGTAGTCATTTCTAAAGCATCTGAACCTTGATATTTTTCATGAAGCTAACTGTCATTTGACTTTCACAACCCACTGGCGATATCGGTGTTCTAGAGTTAGACCGGTTGTCCAACTTTTTGAAGTTCCAAACTGGTAACGACTGCAAACGGGATCGATATTACGTGGTACATTAAAACTGGTTCGGGGATAAATAAATAGTTGTGAGATTATCCGTGTGGTGGCAGATAAGAAATTTTACCTCCTCATCTCATCCGGTGTCATAAGTGGCGACAAACGGAAAAATACGCAGACCAAATCACTACGAGAGAAGGAAAGCTCGTAAAAACCCTGTTCCAACTCATCTGGCCAGTGTGGTAACAGTAGGCCAAAACATTGGGCCTCACCCAACCTTGGAAGGCTTTGGCCTACTGTTACCATGTCCAGCAGTGGACTGTGCTACTTGATAACTTTTTTTTAAATTCCAGGTTCTCATTTATCAATCCGTGTGGGCGTCCACTCAGGCGCAGTAGTCGCTGGTATCGTTGGCCTGAAGATGCCGCGGTATTGTCTATTTGGGGACTCAGTTAATACAGCTTCCAGAATGGAATCTACTTCTGAAGCCATGAGGATACACATCTCGCAGACCACACAAGAACTGCTGTCACCATCGTATATGGTTACAGAGCGAGGTGAAATACAAGTCAAAGGGAAAGGTATGTACAAGATTTTAGCATTATTAAGCTTAGTTCACCGTTGACTACTGCACTCTATCTCATGTTAGGAAGTTTAATTATACTGCGTTAGATAAAGAATTTAAGAGTGTCAGTTCAGAGGAATTAATGATTCCCTTTCATTTCTCAATGAAAGAAAATACACTAGCTACTGTACAAACTCCATATGGGTTTGTCAAAGACGTTCCCTTCTTTATAACTGACTAGCTGACCTGCGCAATTTCGTCTGCGTCACCCTGTATTTGCAACATTTTTCACTTCTGCTTCGCACCAGTTGGTTGTAGCATATATTTATATACATATAAACCTTCCTCTTTACCCAATCTAAATATTAAAAAAATCCGCATCAAAATCCGTTGCGTAGTTTTAAAGATTTAAGCATACAAAGGGACATAAGGACAGCGAACGTGACTTTGTTTTATAACTACTATTACCATGTACTGATTACCAACGTATCCTAAGTGAATTTTCATAACCTAACATAATACCTTCGACATTACTTTAATAACCAGGAAGGGAAAAGAAGTTAAACAGCCGTTAGTCGTTCGTCATTTTCATAACCAGATACGAAAGAAGTTTTTTAAACTGGCTGTCGAACTTTTTACATTACGAAAACTTTGATCATTTTCATAGCTGTCTTTTAGTTATGAATATGAACCCGCTCCATACGAGCATTATATCCAACAGAGAAGATAACTAAGGTACAATTGCGATCCATTCATGTCCCTATAATAATGCAACATAACAATTACTCTACATCCAGTATGCCATACATCCACCGCCGTTATGTATAAGGTTCCCTTATAAGTTTATTTTATGGCATGTCAATTTGGCTTCACCTCACCCGATGTTGAGCTGAAGGCTCTCATGATCTCTGAATCTGAAGGCAGTCTCATGAAAGACGGTCACCATTGCAAACACGTACAGTGCTACAATGGTAGCGCTCAGGTATATTGAGACATAAAGACAATCTGACTATAAGACAAGAAATCCTCTTGAAGAGCGAATTTATAATCCTAAATGTCATATATGTTATAGGTGCAATGAAAACTTACTGGCTCGAAGGTCGCGAGTGCAGACCATCACTTACTAAAGTCATATCCCCTCAACTACAACCTGGAACCGAACTCGAGTGGGAGCGAGCCGCTGACGTCAGAGACAGCATCGCAGAACATTCCGCTCAGCAGCTAAACAACAAAGAGAACCATTCTTGCAGAGTCCAAAGCTCTGAAATATATTTACTGAATTCTTTAATCAACTCTGGACCTAATTCTCTGGGGAATAGTGCTGGAAATCTAATCGCTGTACAAACTGCAAGTTCTAGCGTTAGAAGTTCGCAAATACCCTCAAATGGTCCGACAACTACCATGACGTCTCCTGTGGAAGAGAGACGCATTTATTCACCTGTCACTTTCCAAGATGTCGCTAGAAGAAGCATTGCTAATTCTCCAAATAGAGCAGAAAGAGAACGAGGTAAATGTTTTGTATTAACTATAACTAGTTCAATAATACGTGAAACGATTAGATGAGCTAATTTTAAGATTTTATAGAATCTTCTAATAATATCCATAATATAATACTTAAACACTGTGCACTTAAGCCTAGTGATATAGGTAATGGGCTGCTGAGATGAGGTCTCGGGTTCGATCACAGGTTTTGCCATGGACCACACTAATGACTTTTCGATGCTGTTCGAAGTTATGTGTGTATTTATAGCAGGTTTATATGCCTGGTTAATGGCAATAGGCTCGCCACCTATTACACTAACTGGCGAAATGTGGGTGCTTGCACCTCTGCCTACCCCTTCGGGGATATAGGCGTGAATTTATATTAAAAAAAATACTTAATACAGATCTTTCTAAGCAGTCCATTTAAATGACTTCTAGTATGTGCTAATTTAAATAACTTCTTATATTGTTAGTATCGAGATCGAATTCTACAAGCGTGCCGGGGATGTGGACGGATGCAGAATCCGTAGAACCAGCAAGAACGGCTGACAGCCTCAACTCCTCACTCTGGTACGTATAAATCAATCAACACAATATATACATAGAGGTTTTTAACTGCCAGAATCGTGGAAATTACCCTACCATAGACTCCAAAGATCGTGGAAACTGAAGGAAGAAAAGCCGAAAGGTGGAACTTGTCATTACCAATCTTTAGGTATTTCCAGGAAGTATCTGCCGGTGGGCACATCCTTGAATTGACGCCTAGGGAAATGCACAGCGGACCTCAGTAGCAATCCGAAAAATACGCCGCCATGATGATGATGATGATAATGATGATTTCTTTAAATTGAAACATAATTTTCTTTGTCCAATTTAAAATTTTTCATATTTGTTTGGAGATTTAAAATAAAATTATCAAAACTATTAGTTACAGTTCGACATCCCCGTGTCGAGTTGGAACTGCACCACAGACTAAAGACAGAGAACCAGATAATGTTGTCGACACTGTAAGTAAAACTGATGTACGTATTTTCAAAAATGATGTACTTATTTTCAAAAATTATGTACATATTTTCAAAAATGATGGACCTATTTGCACATCTATTGTTATTAGCGTACACATTCTTATAAAATTTAAGTGTTACATAGCGATGTCCTTACCACAAACTTATATTCCATCAACTATGTGAAGCAATGGTGAACTTGGTATCTATTCAAATTAGAATTGTCAGTTCTTAAATTTAATTTGATTCATTTTAATCAGAACTGACCATGCAAGTCATAAACTTTACGTAATAAAGAGTTATGAAAAAATATCAAAAGTATTTAATAAGATCAAAGAAGAAATATGATAAGAAACAAATATATATATAAAGTAGAAAAAGAGGATAAGAGTTAAAAGAGTTTTCATATGTATCTGTTTGTGACTAACGTATTTCACTTTTCAAATCTCGCATGACAAAAATTTCACTATGGTGATGGTTACAAATTTTTAATTTCAAAATGCGAGAGTCCAATATTTTTCTAGATATCGGTAAATAGTCCTCGGCTAACGTTTGGATGCTTCACGCTAATCCAACAGTGCGTGTCGAAAATGTCGCCGGCGAGGTCAGCCCCACCTGCCCTTGGGGACTCGTGCTCGCTGCTTAGACCTGAAACTGACTCGTCTACCGCTAAGCATAGCGGTGATGAGATAGGTAAGTTATCTCAAGCCGTAATGAAAATGACTGATGATAAAGCTTTTATTATTGGTATTACTAACAGTTGCTAATAGTGTTATTTTGTATCATTCTAATTTCTAACATATTTGCACAAACCTACCTTTTATGAAATATGTCTTGATTTCTTAACTAACTACACCTAAGTAATAAAATAATGCTAACAGCATATCAGTATTTATCCAGTGTCTTTGTTCATATTCCTTAACAAAGACCATATTTTCACAGAAACAGATACAGAATATCAAGACGCACATGCAGATATAAATCAAGCATCTCATACTTGTAACGTAACCACAACAGAAAATATAGACAACCAACCGAAACCTGGAAAAGTAACGCGTTTTAAGGCACGAATAGCGCCCGGACACAACAAACAATGTACAAACCAAAAGCAATTCAGTAAAGATTCCATAAAAGAGAAACCAGTACAGAGCAACGTCCATCCACACGGACATCACCATTCGAAGAATGTGAACCACCATCAATGTTGCGGAGCATTTGGTAATCCTCATGTTAGACATAAATCTAATAATTCCAGTTGTCATCTTATTTAAATTGATCACATAAATAGGTTGTTATAACCACGGAACATAAAATCAGGATCCTTGCAGAATTATGGCATCATCCGGTCCATTACACTAAAGGATCAAAATGATCCTTTTGCACATTTATACAAATTGCAATACCCCTTTATTGCAACTTTGGTCCGTTTTACATTTATCTATAAGCTGGTGCATTAAAGAAAGGTTTTATAAATGGCGGCTTGTACTTGCGTTGACATATAGTACAGCTAGCATATAAAATATCAAATATTTTTTTTTGCATATGAAAAATAATAAAAACAAGACCGGGTCGAAATAATTTCTAACTAGCTGCGGCCGGCGGCTTCGCCCGCGACACGTGACGGCATCTATTTTTGTTTTCATCGGAAACAGTACCTACTTTTACACAGAGTCCTTTTAAACGTACAATGAGTCCTTTCACATTATATATCACAATATATAAGGACGATCATGGAAGATCATGATGTTGGTTAAAATAAAGAAGTAACATTATTATGAACAACGGTCTTGTTTATATTTTTTTTAAACTGAAAAAAAAAATGAAAATTTGTATGCTAGGTGTACTATCTGTCAACGCAAGTACAAGCCGACATTTAAGAATCCTTTCTTTTATGCATCGCATCAAGAGCACAGAGCGTGGAAGAAAATAAAGATCAATATTTTTCTTGTGTTGACGGTACGCGCGTGAGTTAGTATAGACAGTACTAGTGTGCGAGCGAGAGGAAGTGATAACGTCCGCCATTTATAAAACCTTTCTTTAATGAACCAAGTTATAAATTGCAATACCCCTGTATTGCAACTTTGGTCCGTTTTGAGCGTTTTGCGCTCCAACGCGGACACACTCGTATATATGTCTAATATTCTTTTTAACACGCCTGATATTAAAATTATTTTCGACAGAATAATGTCATGTTACAAATTATGCATGATATATATGCCTACTAAAGCGAATAATAGATTTTCTGATTCTATGTTACGTGGTAATAGCCTTGTTTCACTATTTCGACTGTCTAAAGACTTCGCTATTTTATTTTTATATCTTAATTTATGAGTTAATTGGGAAAGGATCACTACCGTCTATTCTTCAGTATCCTTTTTTGACCATTATAGATATTGCATATCCTGTTTAGTAAAGTCATCGGGGTTTTACTGTGTAGTATTTAAGATATTAGAATTGTTAGTATCAGTATTTTCACTACCTACTTTATTTGTAATTGTTCTTTTAATGTACAACTCGGCCTCGGTACTTTTATTAACTCACTCTAGTCCATAAATACATATTTAATAATAAATACTTATTTAAATATTATATTTAATGTAGTACTTAATTATTTTGTAAGGAATGTATACTGTGGTTAATGTTTTATCTAATCATTTTTAGTTTTCTAGATTGAATTTGTTATTATTATTATTCTAAAAAACAAAAATGTAAGGACATGTACATATATATCGCAATTATTTAACTTTTTAGTATAGATCTCAGACGAATACATCCCAAAAATAATTCCAAAGATTACGATTATGAAAAATAAATCAAGTTATGAGCTTTACATGATGACAATAGAAAATAAACATAAATATTAAAAATATATCAAAGTTTTGACACCGTGTGACGGTGGTTTCTATAGAATGTAATAATTATAGAATATATTTTCTTGTACACGAATAACACGATACAAAGGAAATATTTTTATCATACTTATACATATAGATAGATAAAAAAACACTCTGTGGTTTTAAGATTACTTCGATTTTTTTACTTTAATTAGGCGAGTGTAGCAGGTATTCCTTCGTTCATTTCATATTTTCGTGGTTATCCAATCTGAATGTGTATTCGTACAATAACTTAGCTTAATGTGGTTTCCTTTAAGCGTTCACATGCAATATTCATAGACATATTGCTTTGTACATTTATGAAGTTTTGTCTACAAAGTGTAAATTATACGTGAATAACTTATTTTGTCACAGACACAAAATGTACACAATACTAAAAATCCATGCTAAGCGACAATGGTCCTAAACTCATACCCTGTGGAACACCTTTATCGAAAGTAACTTAAAAATAACTAGCACAAATATGAGTATGTATAAAAATAAAATAAAAACAATAGGGAATGATGGAACTATACAGGAAAGTACTATTAGGTTATGAAAACATACAGAAATATACAGTACGTATACGAGATTGTACCTACACATGTAAGTAGATGTGAGTTGTTGTAAGTAGTATGTCACGCTCAGTTATCGCAGTCTTTACGTAGAGAGCTGTTAGCGATAAATTCATGAGGAAACAGTGAAATTATGAAAGCGAAACAAAATCCATTAATTGCTAACGTGTTAATAGAATCAAACAGTATTTCTACCGCCAATTCCGATTGTCAATTCCGAAGTATTTATAACAAATGTCCAAGAAATGTAGCTAACTTTCAGTTTAAATACAAACCTAAATAGTTATAGCCAATAAAAATTAGTCTTTACATAATCTAGTTACATACTCTGTTAGGTATATGAAATTGGAAGAAATCTGTAATGTTTAGTACAACAAATTAGGTTTCAATTTATGTTTCGAAAGGCAATAACGCATTTGAATTTGAATTGAAATAGATGCCGGACCATAACCAAGATAGAGAACCAATGAAACTATTTTTTTCTAATTCTCAGTTATTATCCTCCTAATTATTAAAAAATATATTTTCAAAATTGAATTATTTTGATATTTTGAAGATTATTTTTGAAGGAAAAGGATTTTAAAACTTGAGATGGAAATTATAAAATGAAACTAATTTAGCTTTACTAAATCAACATCGTTGACACAATATAACTCAGTCCTCAGAAGATTCAGCAGATTTTTTATCATATATTTACAAACATGAATGCTTATTTCAATCTAATTACAATATTTGTTTGAAACCTTTTTTGTCATTTTGAATTACATCAAGAATATGCCATGTATTCATGTACAGATTGACAAAAAGATTACCGAAATAAGTACCTACAATCACTTACTAACTATTTATTTATAAACATTTATTGCCTACTTCATCAGCACCACCAACAATAACACCATCAACAGCCGACTGGAAAGAACTGGATGAGGTCTTTGTGTCGCAAGGACACGCTGACTTCTCACTTATCAATAGTTCATTACCAATACTTATCTGCCTGCTACACTTCGTTATAGGCACAATTGATTCATCAAATATTATGTGTCCAAGAGCCACAACTTAGCTGTAAGTTTTTAAATGTATTTTGAACAATAAATGTTGTTGTATAGCAGAATTTCACCGGTAGTTCAGTGTTGTGAGTCAATTAAATTGTATGTCTAGTCGTTTCGAGATTATCCATGTTGATATTAAGTTGATTTTTTATTTTATTTTATTTTATATTTTATTGATTTTATTCCAAATGTGAAGTTGCATAATTATTTGCATGTTTCACTATAATATTTACAAAAAAGTTTTGTGATATCCTTACTTATTCAAAGCATTTTTTGTCGTGTACCTCGACAGTGACAGAACACAACATGGTTTATTTTAGTATATATTTTATTAACCATCATCTACTATGAACACACATACCTTCAAAATAATTAACCATGTTCATGTTAAGTACATAATATAACACACAGTCTTACTGCCCCTAAAGTGCTTTAAGTAAATTCTTATTATTTTTTTATTGATTTACGCTTTTATTGCATGATGAATCAATGTATTTTGTAAATTATCATCACTAACTGCGAGGTAGCATAAAAAGACAAATAAATAAATACTCTAGGTCAATCTACATAGCCATATCTAACCCGCATGGAAAGCATTGTATAATTAGCTTGTGTAACGACCATACCTATGTGATAGGTTCTAATACGAATGTTTTTTAAATTTTTTTATCTCATCTATTTTTACAGGATACCCTAAGGCGCTGCGCAAACGTAGACACTTTTGTTGCCGACACGGCACACCGTCACAGGAAACCGTAGTTGCTGTGTCCCGTATCGATAATCGGACACAGTTGCCGGTTCCCTGTCACCGACAGGCACACCACAATAAACTGTAGCTGTAGTTGCTGTATCCACACTCCGAATGCACCTCCTTCGTTTGCGCAGCTCAGTACTATTGTAGGAAATTTGTGAATGTTGCTTGTGTCTTCAACTGACGACTTTTAGTTTCCAGTTACCGACACCGAACACTTTTTGATCGTCCTGAATATAGTGTTAAGTGGAAGCAACTGGACTCACGTATGCGCAGGGAATTGAATGATTTCATACTTGTTCTATAGAATTCAAATATTCATCGGTAGCTTGTATCTGACACAAGAAACAAAAGTGTCTACGTTTGCCGCTGCTAATACCTACAATAGAGTAGGCAGTCTTATCATATAACCTTAGACTTATTTGTACCATTTATTAGAACTTACTTCGACTAACTGCATTACATAATATAAAATAAAGTCGCGTTCTATGTCCCTATGTCCCTTTGTATTCTTAAATCTTTGAAACTACGCAATGGATTTTGATGCGGTTTTTAAAATAGAAAGAATGGTTAAAGAGGAAGGTTTTTATGTATATAATACCATCATGCTACGACCAACAGGTGCGGAGCAGGAATGAAAAATGTTGCAAAAACGGGGTGACGTAGATGAAGTTGCGCGGGTCAGTTAATAATTAATAAATACATGTACATATAGTAACACTCAGAGCAATGCAAATAGAAATATCTCATGCATACAAATATTTGCAATGCGCGGAATTGAACCAGTTCTTCCTGCGTTGCAATCGCGTTCACTACAAACGCGCCACAGAGACACGAGAAAAATATACCAATTTAATTACACAGATTATCTATAGAGGTACAAATCTGAATGTTATTATTTTTATAAACCAATTTCAATTAGTTAATTTATTCAACTTCCTCAATCTAGAAAGAAAGTTTAACACAAACAATAAAAGCAAATAATTTTATAACTTCACAGTAATCACGTTACTGTTCGTTATTGCGAATTGTAAATTTATTTTATTATTTTTTGTATTATTATTATTATTATTTTTAGATTGACATGGTCATTTACAAATTCACTGTTATATCGATCGGGATATTTACCATGTTTTTGGGTTACGCGAAGAAATTAACAAACATGGTAAATATCACGATCGATTTAACAGTGAATTATTATTGTTGTTACATCACATTGTACAAAAGTACTTAATAACTTACCGTTTTGACTTCATTGCCAAGTTTGTGAATCTCACTTTTATGGTATTAAAATACATCAAAACGTTTGCTTGTGTTTTTTATGAGACTCCTTTGAGCCATTTCCCAGCTATAGTCAACTGCAGGAAACCGCCCAGCTGGACCAATTCGAGTAATGTTTTTTATTTATTCCTTGTAGCAGCAGTAGCAGAATCAGAAGTTCACGTGAGCGGAGCCGTAGGCAACAGCTAGTAAGTAGTACCTACCTAATATAAAATTGACTATGTCGATCGTTCTCTGTCCCTATGTCCCTTTGTATGCATAAATCTTCAAAACTTCGCAACGGATTTTGATGCGTTTTTTTTAATAGATAGAATGGTTAAAGAGGAAGGTTTATATGTATATCACATTATGCTACAACCAACAAGTGCAGAGCAGAAATGAAAAATGTTACAAAAACGGTGTGACGCAGACGAAGTTGCGCGGGTCAGCTAGTCGTCAATAAAATAGACTATATAGTTAACCAATGTTTATTATAATCATGAAGTCCTATAAATACAATCAAATGTTTACATAAACTAACTTTTACCACACACAAATGGATTTCCTTATCACGTAAAACGATTATACGATCACCAAACGTAAACGCAGAAAGTTACGTCAACGCAATACTGTTCCTGGAGTAACTACTTAGCTGGTGAAAACTTTAGTTACTGCACCTATTATGTAATACAGTTAGAAAATTATTTTACTTAGCACCAAAACACAACTTTAAATATCAAATACAATTAAAAAATATAGTCTTGGAACATTATCATAGAATGAATTGACACTAAAGGCGGCTTTTCAAGGTGCGTGATCCGAGGAACGACAGTCGTCTGTACATGTCCGTAGTGGTGCGTCGGATACTCGGCTTCGAAACATGAATGCAATAACAACACAATAAATACGCTCTGTGGAAATGTATTGATTCTGTGAGAATTTGCCGTGCTTAATATAATCTGCAGAAGCCGCTAGAATAGTGTTCTCAACCTTGAAGGCTTCGACATTTAAATCATTCCAGTTCTTTATCGTACGACAAAGGAAGGAATTAACTATTAGCAGATATATACATTACATTTTATGAAGCACGTCTACATTATAGACAGACACATACTGCGCAAGAAATAAGTTTTCTTTCCACGGCACATCGCGTCGCCGTCGCCACCAGTGCGGGCGAATCGAAACTTGTCCATTCGTAAATTCACACGCCGTGGAACGCCGCCTTCAGATAGCTTTTAACATCATCTTAAAATCAGCTGAACATAACTAACATAGCAATAATTTCTAACTCTACTCTACTCATCTCTACTGTAGTCAAACAAAACTTAGGTGTTCTTCTATTCAAAGCTCAACTCTGTACCTTTTAGGTGTTCCTCGGCCCACTCATCAAACTTCCGAGATAGATCTTCTGTCATATAATTTTTCCAATCTCCAATCTCGCCTTTTCTTATAAATCTCAGATCGGTAGACTCTAAATAACTTGTGCCGAAGGATTTTTCGAGAATAGCTTCCAAGTTGACTGCTCTGTTGGTCTTCATGTTTTGGAAAGAGAGATGCTCACATAGTTTTTCTACTTGAATGTCAGTCAACTCCTTGTTGAGGAATGCCGCGGTTTTCCTCACTACTGAAGGTAGGTCGTGCTTCATTTCTTCGAATTTGATGAAGAGGATATTTGGGTCATGACGTCGATTCCAAAAACCTGAGCAAGAAAGTTACAATAAAAGTTTTCTTAAAATAATGATTAACAAACCGCTATAGTACCTATGTAGCAAATTTTAGAATTTAGAAAACTAATCCAGGTTTTGAGAGAGGAGTGGCCACCCTGATAGAGAGGGCTATCCCTCCTCTAAAAATAAAATGGAATAAAATGGTAAAATGGAAATAAAATGGTAAAATGGAAATAAAATGGTAAAATGGAAAACTCACCCAATATATGATTCCAAACTGGTCCAAACGGAGCGCGGTCTTTCATGAAGATGTCACAGAACTCTTCGAAGGTACCCTTGAGTCCATGTACCAAGGTGCAGTAGTGGTAATAGGAAACCACCATGTCCTTTGGGTTGCGTGATGTGTATATGACCTTAATAGGACAATAATATCATCCTTCATCATCATCTTTAAGTATATGGAATCTCACTAAGAGAAAGCTTTTTTTTTATCGTGCGAAATATCCCCACGGATACCCCCCCAACGGAGCCGGTTGGGAAGGGTATGTCGGACTCGAACCGACTAAAACGCACGCCGTCTTTGGGTCTTCAGTTGCCGGAGGTGAGGTTGTAGCCAACATATCCCTCGCACCCCGGCAGACCCGGGGCCTTCTCTTCGAGATGACCCCCGTCGGGTGTAGGGACCATGGTGTCCCCAACTAGCCCCCGGGTATGGGGAGGCGCGTTTTGCGCCGCCGCCGCGGACTAAGAGAAACCTGGCACAACAATTCTCATCATCAGCTGGCAGACTGACCTGTCATCTTCATTTTAGCGATACTGCCGGTTGCATCCATCCGAGGCTATCACATCGGAGGAAGGGGTTCCATGGACTTGACTAGGATATCAAAAAAGAATAAAATAAACATTTTAAAACCCCCGTCACAAAAAATACCATGAAAAGGTAAAACATAAATAATTCCAGCGTTGTCGTGTCGATCGTTTCGAAAACATGTGGTAGTGCTGAAACAGTTAGAGCGCCCCCGACACAACAACGCTTGAATTATTCATTTGCCTTTTTGTGACATTTTTTGTGTCGGGGGATTTTTAAGTAGATACTGCCTTCACATACCTTGGGTTTAGCAGTTCCATCTGCCCTCTCTATATCAACTGGTAACAAATCCCAGGGCAAATGGCTGCGGATGTATCGAGGGTACGGTAGACGGTGCTTCACCAAGTCCACGGATGTACCTTCGAGTGACTCCTTGTGCCAAGTTGAATGACCTGCCACCATGATGCAGGACAGTTCTACTAGGGGACATCGTATCTAGAATAATAAATGTAAATTAGTCTTTGGATTACCTAAGGCGCTGCGCAAACGTAGACACTTTTGTTGCCGACACGGCACACCGCCACAGGAAACCGTAGTGGCTGTGTCCCGTATCGACAATCGGACACAGTTGCCGGTTCCCTGTCACCGACACGGCACACCACAATAAACTGTAGCTGTAGTTGCCAGCCGAATGCCGAATGCACCTCCTTCGTTTGCGCAGCTCAGTACTATTGTAGGAAATTTGTGAATGTTGCTTGTGTCTTCAACTGACGACTTTTAGTTTCCAGTTACCGACACCGAACTCTTTTTGATCGTCCTGAATATAGTGTTAAGTGGAAGCAACTGGACTTACGTATGCGCAGGGAGTTCAATGATTTCATACTTGTTCTATAGAATTCAAATATTCATTGGTAGCTTGTATCTGACACAAGAAACAAAAGTGTCTACGTTTGCGCAGCGCCTTATTTACACAATTCTTAAAAATGTGAATGGGATGAGGCTCCACCAAGATCTTCAGAGAATGGTCCTTCGAGCCGGATATGGCAAGTAACCTGTAGATGATTCCCTGTAGGTCTAATGAAGCATGTACTTGTTATGATAGAAAAAAAAAACACATACTTGCTGCAAAGACTTAGCTCCTTCGTAATCTAAGTCATGTCCAATTAGCCACACCATTTCCTGGCACCACGTTGAACCTATGAACAAAAAAATACTGACCAAATTTTCGTCATGGGTTCTCCAACTACCCGTAACGATTGCCATAGATGTTCGTATGCCAACCGGGACCGACAGCTCAACTTATTTTTATAAGCTCAACTTATACCAGTAGGTACAAATAGTCATATTCATGCATACGATTAATTGTACTGATCGAGGATCGAACCCGCGATTCCTGCGTAGCAGTCGCATTCACTACCGCCACGCCACACTAAATACTTATCGACATAAGAAAATTACGAATCTTAATTTTTTATAGCGATTAAATAGGTAGTGATAACGCAATCACTCTCCATCGTATCAATAAATAATATATATTAAACGATAATTTCATTAAAAAAACACCACTATAAATCATTTGCACTGAGTGGAAATCGAACTGTTGACTCTGATTACAAAATTTATTGAAACTCTACTACACATCACACAAGATGTTGAAAAACGAAAGCAAAACATTTATATACTTACCAGTCCGCGGATAAGAGCACATCCAGACATCGTTATCCTTCACCTCCATTTCCAATATATCCTGTCCTATAGCCATATAGTCTGTAGGCAAGATCACTCTTCCAGGATTTATCTCAAGCATACAATCTTCTTTGTCAAACATTCGGTCTAAAACCTCCCTAGTTTCGGGGTCTAATTTAGAAAACGTCAACACTGGCCTAGTTCTCATTGTAGATGAGAAAAAAAAAATACTTTTTGAAAATAGAATGTTTTCTTCAGACGTCCAGTCTTGGTGTGGTGCGGAAGTATTGTGTTCGCGAAGTTCACCCGCGAAGTGTTTTCCTTCCCGCTCTTTGCGATAGTCGTGGACTTTCTTGAAATAGGATTACCAGCTAATAGGTGTCCTGGCAGGACATTCACAATATTATAAACTTTTTGGTTGGGGTAAAACGAAAGTTCGCTGTAGATTTGCTGCATAAGTTGTTTAACCGAAAAATTCAACATGCACATCCAGAAACATTTCTAAGGAGTATTTACCTAGCCCAGTGTAGGTAGCCGCAGTAATTTCTTGGCGAAAAATAAAATTGTTTCTACAGTTCTATGTTACAATTATCCATAGGCCACGCCAACCACTTCCCATCAAGTGGGCCGTGTATTTGTCCGCCACGTGAGTAGTATAAAAAAGGAAAGAAAATTAATATATTTTCTTTACTTAAGTAGGTAGCCATTTGTTACAAAATGCCCGAGTGGCGACAATAGGTTCGCCCCCTATTGAGTGGAACCGAAAATCATAGATCCCTAAACGTTATTAAACCTCTGCCTACCCCTTCGGGGAGTTCGGGCGTGCGTGAGCATAATGTATGTATGTTAAGTAGCTAGGTATCTTCTAAAACTAAAAGCATACTACAAAACTAGGTAAATTATAAGAACAGTTTCAGTTCAAGATGGGATGATATATTACGTACTATAAGTACCTACCTATGTGTATTTATTTATCTGTTGTATACAATGCATCTCAAAATTGGTACAAACAAATTCTAGAGACAGTCCTCGCTGAAACGCTTCGAATGACATCACATACTTATAAGATTTAAAATCAGATAAATTAGATTAGTTGGATACCTAGGTAGAATTTGCGTGAAAGAGTAACAAACATACAAAAACCTAAACAAACTTTCATGTTCCTAACAAAATATTAGTAGGATCAATTTTCTCATTTAAGTTGGTCACCCTACTACTGCATGAATACAGAACTTGTATATCCAGTCAAGCTTCTTTATGGTCATCTTGCATTGTGCACCCTGGCCTCCCTGCAATGGCGATGCGATAACTTGATATCATTACGAATAACTTTCCATTTAAGTGTAGATAAGTTTTTATTTTACTTTAAACAATGCCGTTTAACTTGTTGCAACCTGTTGCTACTAAAGATTTGAAAACGAAATATTCAAAATTGTTTATCCTGTATTGACCATTTTTTTTTAGGAAATAAAAGGCTTATTTATTTTTATTACTTAATTACTTTTATTTATTGACCAATGAATTGAACTTACAAAACGAAAAAATTAAAAAATAAATTATTGGTTAGTTTAGCAAATGGAACATCGCTTTGAAACGCGGCCCCGGGTTGAGAAGACTGGCATGAAACTCAGCGGGTTTTTGTTTTAATTTTTTGTCTGCTTTTAAACATTTATGTGCTTAGTCTGAATACAATAATTTGATTGAGTAGCTTAACATCCAAATAATTTTGTATAATTTTAGTCCTCTATTAAATATGACCAAAAATCATGGCTGACGAAATGTAAGTACACCGCTGCCTACCCTTTCGGGGATCTACAGGCGTGAATATGATATGTAAGTATATGTTCAAAATTATAAAATAGACTAGTCAGTATCAACAAGCCGTAAAATATCAGAATCGCATAATATTTCCGCAACGCTTTTCCTTTCCTATCCGGTAACGTTACCTACGCGTTTGATAGCTAAGTGCAAGTGCTGGCGTGACGTAATATTGCATTCTTGCGCACTCAACGCTATTACACGGCGCATGCGTCGCTGGATCAGTGCGTTTTATTCACTGACATTATATTAGGGGAGGCGAGTTTAAGCTTGTAATTACTCGGGCGTCGTGGAAACCTATTAGAAATTGATAGTTTAGATGATTGATGGCATAATGACATAATTTTAATTTTTTTCAGTTGTACATTTAAATTTCTACCTAACAGAGATACTCGAGAGTTTTAATAATAAACTTCTTCGATATTACCGCACTAGATGGGTCCTTAATTATATTTTTTTTCTAATGACAGTTTGGTTTTACCAGTTAAAATCACTTTTTACGCTTCACTGTATAAAATTGATTGCAAAAAAGTGCATAGCGCTTACATAATTTGATTTATATTACGTACGTTAATCAGTTAAATACAGTTTTAATAATATGATAATATCAAAACTATTTAGAAGTTATCGATTATCGACTGGTACGTAATAATGTAACGCATCACTTATTTCCATATCCTGTCCAACTCCACCCTTTTGTTTGACTTCCGGTAGTTTTCGAGGCGGTCGATCGAATCGACAAAAACGTCAACTAGAACTGTAAACAATAACAATTTTATATCTTAGACTTAAAAATGTCTAAAGTAGCCAATGTTAATTCCAGTTTGGCGTATGAAATACTGTTATATCTAAATAGTTTTTATTTAGGAATGTTTTTTGTATGTGAAGTGGCCATGGGTATTCTAAAAGCGATAAATGTATCGTACCCCGAGAATGCTTTACTGACTGAAGCCGGCATATTTTGTGCCTTATGTGTTGTTGAAGTTATCCGAATATTCTTAGGGCGAAGAGGAAACCTCTCTAGTAAGAGTAAGTAATGATTTAACTTGTTTTTCTGACTCCAATATGTTTAATTTTCAATTTGAAAAATAATGTTTCCACCATTGATTTATTTGACTAGTAAAGAATGCTTTCCACACACCTTTTATTATGAAAAATCTATAAGAGACGTCCCCGAATCACGTGAGATATTATTGTGTCCCGAATAAATATTGTTTCTGTGCTTTTCATCAGTCAATTGAAGCCCCATTATTTTTAAATAAAGCGAAATTCATATAAAAAAGTCAGTACAGTAAAGATTTCTTTTTCAGAAGTGCCTGTATTCTTCTCTGTGATATTAACCATACCCTCGGCAGTTGGAGTATGTTACTTCCTCATATACCAGACATACATCCTCCGGTTGGAATATATTTGGTGTGCTGTGATGCTCATGTTCCACGCGTTGGAGCTCGCTTTTGCTATCCTCTTCATCTTCACTGTGTGTAAAGATCGACAGTTTGACTAGAATAAATTTAAAAGCACATCATTGCCAAAGAGATACTGATGCCAAATGTGTGGACTGACAATTTTAAGTGTATCTCCATTAGATATAGTAGTAGAATTAACTCCCGATATATTAATGCTAGTATATTTTATGATATTAGAACTATGTGTATTTTTATCATTATTTAAATGAATAATCTATATAGTGCTACTCTGGCCTACTGTTTGGGTCCATTATCCAATTCTATTATCAACTTATTACTTATTGTATTATAAATGGGTAATAGGATTGTATTGTTACTTAAAAAATTGTCCTTTAGAAATTAATCCTTAAAGATAAATGAGATATTATGTTATTAATATGCAAACTTTACCTATTTATGTATTTAAATTAAGCATCTGGGACAGGACACCCCATTTGTAATGGACAAAAAATTAAGGTGTGAAACACAGGTCTAACTAGAAAGAGGCTCAAAGGTCATGAGATCAAGTCCTGTCTGTTGATTTTCTGATATATTATACATATAGGCAGCATAAAGTTCAGAAATTTTCTGATCTCATCAACATCATACATAATTATATACCAGCCCCACTAGACAATTGGTCCTCAATGTTGGGGATTAACATTCATTCACATCATAAATATCAAAATATGTGTCCATCTGAAACATTGAACATTCTATTCTATTCCATTCTAAAAAATACACTTGTCTACAAGGGCAAAATACACTTGGCTAAAACAGTTTGACAATGTCTATTTCATTTACTTATGTTAGACATTTTGGTAAGTACAGGCAAGAAGATAAGTGTACTACCATTTATGTTTTAGCCTGTGCACCCACTGTACATATTCACAAATTAAACTTGTATTCTCGTGCATGAGCATTGGCATGCCTGATTCAGATTTGATCATGCTGAGTTAATCAAAACATTAGGAAAATAAGATGTTTCCATACCTGTGTAGAGCTATTGACTAAAGTCAGGTTAATAAAACTGATTGCACCTCATTATTTTTGGGTGACAAAGTGCTCACCTGATGGTAATAGGCTCAGAAGTCAGAATTCACCAGCTGACTGGTGAAATGTGGGTGTTACTTGCATCATGTCTACTTTGGGTAATTTCAGGTGAAATCCAGCCTAACATAAACTATTTCTATGTTTTATTACAGTAAGATTGTGATGTGAAGATGTGTTAATGCAGCTTAAATTGAATTAAATGTGTTTATATTCCAAATTAAAGTAAGTGTAATGACCTAGTCAAAAATAATTTATATTATACTTCTGTATTGTTAACATAGCTTCATTATGTACAAAAAGAATAAAAACATACACAATAATTATATTATTTTATTCTAATTCTACAATATAACATACAATCTTATTTGTTAGCAGGCGGTGTTAAATGTTCTGGCAGTTTCAAACACTCAATCTTTGTGACCTTTAGGGCACATCCTTCGGGTAGATTCCTCTCAATATATTCGAGATAGGTGTCACAAGTAGAGCCTGTCAGTCTTTGCAGGTGTACAAATCTAAAGTATGTCCTAACTTCGTACTGTACTCGGTGCTTCTTGTAAATGTGGACTGCACGGAGTAAGGTATGCCTCTCTTTTTCTGATTTCCTTAGTGCCCAACTGGAAAGAAAGAAAAGGTAGTATGACTAAAATGGGATAAAAGGTAATAATAGGCTGTTACTAGCTGTGGCATTCAGCTGAGTGGAGTCTTTATGCAATTTGAATGGTTAATCTTTCTCCTCTACGCCCCACTCTGTGTCAATGGAAACACAGCCTAATTAATAGTCTCAGTAGAAAATTAAGTTCATCTTTCTTTTGTTATGGCAACGTCCATCATAAAAAAATTTGCATTTGTAATACCAATAGACTTCTTTTCTTTTATTTATATATCGTAAAGAAAGAAACAAGAATTTTCGTTACTTTCCTAGCAGTACCTAACAGAACAAAGTTTACCAGTTGCAATACTAACCTCTTGGTGACTTCAATGCCCAAATGTGATGCCGCCGCCACACAGAACCAGGAATAACTTAAAAGTACCGCGGGATCAATCCCTCGCATTTCTAACTCCACTCTTTTATATAACTTGTCCAGTTCTATAATAGATGGTACTTGTTCAGTTGGTTTATTTATATTGACTATTGTTGAAGAACTGTAAGCTGCGGTACTCCGGATCAGTGGCGATGTTCGCCATATATTCTAAAACAAGGAAAACAAATAAATTCCTCTGTGTTAATTCTGCATATAGGTTAAATAAAACAAAATTTCTATTTACCCGGATGACGTTCATTTTTGTTGAATAAATTGACAATTTCCTAGTGCAAAAAGATTGTAAGTTTAATTTACGTTATGTATGCAATACATAATTTTATTTTACGTTAATTTTAGGGTAAAAGATAACCTCAATCTTCGTATTTCTGACAGTGACAGAACAGTATTAGATTAGATTTAGGTGCGTTCGAAAACACATTACTATTATGTGCTCGAAAACGAGCTTCAGTATATTTCCTCTTTTTCACAGCACCTACTACTAGGGTTGTTGAAAAAATATCGATACATCGATATATCGATATTATTTTTTCTAAACATCGATATTTTTGAGCGATATTTAATTCTTCGATACATCGATGTATCGATATTAAATTCCAGGTATCGAAAACGTATAAAAAACGATATTTATTTTGATAAAAAAGTCCTGAAATGAAAGCTTTTCAACTAACACTTTTAGGCAACGTATGCTTTTATATAGAATGCCTGCTGTTGTTGTATTTGCGAATGGCTTTGCGGAAATCCGATTTCTACATCCTTATATAAATATTACCTTGAGCTTACTTCTAACCTAATCTATCCAAGCCAAATTACGCGGTGTGGACACTGCGACTCAATTTGGATAGATGTAGATTAGAAAGCGAAGGTGGAAACGGAGCTCCTGCATTAGCCTTCGTGGTAGTTTTTTTTGTGACCACCATTTATTTATTCTTGCCGGATTCTTCTCAGGCCGGGGCTGCGATTCGAACCGGCGCGGTGGTCCATTTGCTCACTAATTTATAAAATATTGTTGTTATTGACAAATTTTGTACTGCCGTTTGGTTTATACAGAATAAATGTTTTTTTTTTATTTTTAGCTTTGAATTATGTTTCTTGATAACATTTCATACATTACTGGCAGTACAATGGGCATTCTATATATTGCTTAGACATTTATAGAAAACCGGTTTATACACATTGCCGGTAATATATACGTAGGTGTATAAAAATAAAATTAATATTCAGAGTGCCATTATTCTCTGGCAAATCATAGCGATATATCGATATATCGATATTTTATTATAAAAATATCAATATCGATATTGATATATTTTTTTAATATCGATACAAATATATATCGATACTTTATTCCATTTCCGACATCCCTACCTACTACTTATCATTTAAATAACTTTCATTTTACTAAGCTTATAGACCTTTATTACTTAGCCAGAGAACTAAAATTGAATTTCTCCGGGGATAAATATTGACTGAGGTCTCAGATTTTACTGAATGAAATTCATAAGTAGATGGTAGATCGGGATTTTAGATTTCAAAACACATTTATGTCAATACAACTTACAACTGTCACCTAGGGATGTCGGAAATGGAATAAAGTATCGATATATATTTGTATCGATATTTAAAAAATATATCAATATCGATATTGATATTTTTATAATAAAATATCGATATATCGATATATCGCTATGATTTGCCAGAGAATAATGGCACTTTGAATATTAATTTTATTTTTATTTTTATATACGTATATATTACTGGCAATGTGTATAAACCGGTTTTCTATAAATGTCTAAGCAATATATAGAATGCCCATTGCACAGCCAGTAATGTAAGAAATGTTATCAAGAAACATAATTCAAAGTTAAAAATAAAAAAAATACATTTATTCTGTGTAAACCAAACGGCATTACAAAATTTGTCAATGACAACAATATTTTATAAATTAGTGAGCAAATGGACCACCGGTTCGAATCGCGGCCCCGGCCTGAGAAGAATCCGGCAAGAAACATAGCGGACTTTAATATAAATAAATGGTGGTTACAAAAAAAAAACTACCACGAAGGCTAATGCAGGAGCTCCGTTTCCACCTTCGCTTTCTAATCTATATCTATCCAAATTGAGGCGCAGTGTCCACACCGCGTAATTTGGCTTGGATAGATTAGTTTAGAAGTAAGTTCAAGGTAATATTTATATAACGATGTAGAAATTGGATTTCCGCAAAGCCATTCGCAAATACAGACGTGACGTGAATGTATTTATTTCAAACATTGCCGTTGCAACAGCAGGCATTCTATATAAAAGCATACGTTGCCTAAAAGTGTTAGTTGAAAAGCTTTCCTTTCAGGACTTCTTTTATCAAAATAAATATCGTTTTTTATACGTTTTCGATACCTGGAATTTAATATCGATACATCGATGTATCGAAGAATTAAATATCGCTCGAAAATATCGATGTTTAGAAAAAATAATATCGATATATCGATGTATCGATATTTTTTCAACAAGCCTACTGTCACCTGTCCTGTCAGTGCAGAGTTCAGTTCACGGTTCATTGCACTTTCTATTTCTTTTTAGAACAATACATTGATGTCTAAAACATCCACAGATCCCTAAAGTAGCACTTGTAGTCTTTCTACATACTGAAACAATAAATCATTACATATACATACAACAATAGATCATCATTCAGAAACATCAATATTTTCAACAGTGTTTAGTTTAGTTTAGTGGATGTATAATAATAAAAATGGTCGGATCATTATTACTCTTGAAAATGCTGCATTGCAAACGTATGTGCGCTAGAAGAAAAAATAATGATAACAAGGCTGCCCGTGGAAAGCCTCATGACGACAGCCCACGAACTAAAGTGGTCATGAAGAAAGAAAATACAAGAACTAATTCCAGTGACACGTCTGCCGCTGGGAATTCATCCCGTGGCGAGAACTCCTCAAGAGTAACCGTCAAGAAGGAACATACCGAAACTGTTTGTAGAATCTGTCTGAAAGAAGGTAGCATACCTATTTATGGTGATGATGGCGACGAAGAGACCTCCAAAGCTGTAAATATGTTTGGTGGTATAGACATAAGAATTGATGATCCCCATCCGAAATATCTATGCCATCTATGCAACTCACTGTTACAAAGTGCAATATTATTCAGAAAAACTGCACAACAATCTGATGAATTACTCAAACACCCAGAAACTAAAGTTTCATTTGAACACTATGATACAATGGACTGTTCGGATGACGATATTCCTCTCGGCCATCAAAAAGTTAATGTCAAAAAGCAGGAAGAGTATTTCTGTAAAAGATGCAACATTAAATTTGATACATTTAAGGAGCTTGATGAACATAAGTTAAGTGAAGATCACGAGAATATGAGGCATGTGTGCCCGTACTGCCATAAAACCTATGCACCGTTGTACTACAAGAAACACTTAGCCTTACACATGAAACTCCCTTTGTATGTGTGCGATGTCTGTGGAAAGGAATTCGTACTGCAAGGTTCGTTCACACGCCATCGACTAACACATTTCTATAAACTCCCATATAAATGTACCTTATGTCCATACAAAGGAAGATTCAGAGAGTCATTGAAGATGCACATGCGTTCACACACTGGAGAAAAACCGTACCAGTGCACTGAGTGTCCATCCCGATTTATAAGTAAAAGTAATTTAAATAAACACATGTTAACACATAAAGACGAACAGGATTTCAAGTGTGATACCTGTGGCCGAGGGTTTTATACCAAACGTGAGATTGAATTACATTACAAGGTAGACCATGGTGGGGCTAAAGATCATGTTTGTAAAATATGTGGTAAAGCTTTTGGGTATCGGAAACAAATGATGAAACATGAGCTTAAAGTTCATAAACGGGCAAAGTTGAGAAGTGGTAGGACACCAATCTATCTTAAAGTGGAAAGTATGCAGCAACAGGGCGAAAAGATTGTAACAGAGAGTTAAAATACTGAGTCCAGGGTTCACATTCAGATGTGAACAGGAAACAAACAAGGTGGGCAATCTGGTAATTACTTTCACTCCCAGATTCAAGGCCCAGGGTCAACCCTGAAAATTTTGGAGGGCCCCATACATATAGGTTTGGGCCCCCCCCCAAACTTTTCAGGGACCATGCCAACCTTAACTGGGAGCCCATATTGAAGAAGTGATGTTTTGTATAATCTCAATATTGGCACTTTGATGAAGCTATTTAAAATAACAGTGTTAAGTTGCAGCCAGATTAGAATAGAATAGACACATAAGTTTAGTATTGAACTGGTAAAGCTTTTTTACTTTGGTTCATTGTTTATAATAATATTAGAATTATATAAATAATAATATAATATATTACATACTCTAATGGTAGTAATGGTTCTGTTAGTTCTGATTCCTTTCATCATTATTCTCTGAGCCTATTTTCCCAACTCAGTTGGGGTCGACTTTCTAGTCTAACTAAGATGCGGCTGAACTTCGATATTTTCCGTGAAGCAACTTCCATCGGACCTCCACAACCAAATTGTCGATATCGAAGTTTTGTAGTTAGGGTAGTCGGACTTTTGAGCGCTCCGACTACCTGTAACGACTGTCATAAAGGTTCGTATAGCAACCGGTACCAACGACTTACGTGCTCTCCGATGCACGACCAGACCAGTGCAAATAGCCATATGCATACATAAACAAATATTTGCACTGAGCGGGGATCGAACCCGCGCCTACTGCGTAGCCGTCACGTTCACTACTGCCACGCCACAGAGGCAGTCTCAGTGCTGATTCCTTTACGAAATAAAAATCAAGAGATACATTTTTCTTATGCAATGTTTTTTTATGATACAGGTGTATTTCTTTTCGAATTTCAGCCAGTTAATCTTGCGAGTGGGCCTAAGTAGCAAATTTTCGAAAGGTTTGAATTACTAGGCATCAAAAAGTTTATCTTCAGTAGGTATATTTATAGGTGGAGCACTGAGACAGAGGAAGGTTTTCAACAATCCTAAGTTTTTTCTTAGTAAGTATTGTACAGAAGTAGGTTGAAAGGTAACATTTTCGATGGAAAACTAACGTATTACTTTATTATTTTCATGGCGATCTGAAGTTCGGCCAGTTGGGTAGCTATCGGGGGTAAAGCGGTGCCGACCACCGGGGCCCCCCAGATCAGTGGCCCTTCGAGCCAGGGCCTGATATTAATATAACTACTAAACATTACACTGTGTACATTATAAGTGACGGAGCTTGGGGTGCTCGGACGGGAATTTTGACTCGGTGCACTCTGGGTAATGGAGACAGCAATGCCTCTTTCAAGGTGTAGGAGACGCTATAGCCTATAGTTTACGGACCCTAACTCCAACCTAAGTGGGAGTGCGCTTGTTGAGGATTGCTTTGAAGCTTCCACATTCCTCTCTGATTAGTAGTTGATGCAGTGGAAAGCACACAAAGTTTTCGGGCAAGATGGGGATACCGTGGTACTCACGCCTAACCTAATCGTAGATAGCGAATCAGTTGAGGTGTTAGGGAATGCCTGAGACGACATGCAGTTTTAATTGATTCGGTTCCGACATAAAAAAAATTAAGGATGTCGCGACATCCTTAAAATAACCTACCCATAAATTAATACGACGCGTAAGAATAGAACACCTTTTATCCAAGATTATGCCACATTGGTTTCTCTGCAATCTAAATGCGAAGTAAAATGATATAGAATCAATGGCTTTAAAGTTGATCTTGTTTCATTACAGTTCTCAACTTCTTACTTTTGCAACACTGATTTGCGGCATATTCGACTTTTGGCTATAAATTATTTGTGTTAATGAGTTTTGGCGGGAACGCGAAAAGTGTCACAACGCTCCTGTGTTTCATTTTCTAATATTGGTGTAAATTCGAGTTTTTATGTGTAAAAATGGTGGAGTTTTAGACATAACGGCTTAGACAAAGTGCACAAGTGTACGAAAGTGGAATATTGTAGTGAATTGTGATTTTTCGTGTTGGTGTCAAATCTCCCTTAGGAAAGTTTCTAGTAAAGTCTCCACTACTTTACTGGGGCAACTATCATCCGTCATCGTCATCACCATCATCAAGAATCATTCCAACTAGATTAGTGAATAAAGTGTTATAAAATAAAAATAAGACTTGACATAAAGGTCCTAGTTACCATGTCATAAAATCCCTTAAAAAAAAAATTGTGTTAATTTTGTTTTGACAATTTTGACATTTCGTTGATACGGTGTTCTGTGGATTCGATCGGCTTGCTGATTGATAATGCCTTGTTTATTGTGAATTTGTGATAAATTTTCCATTCGGCGTTGTTAATATTATAATTATTAATAGCTTTTGTATTAATATAAGATCGCTGTAGTTGTATATTACATGCTAAGATGGCTACTATGGACATAAAATCATTTTTCCATTCATGGTGTGCGAAAAAAGGATTGAATCCGGTGTTCGACATTCGTGCTACTGGTGAGAAATCTTATGGCTTTTATCTTATGGCTTTATCTTATAGCTTAATTTAACTTACATGTTGCTGCTAAACTTAAAAAGTTCGACTTTAATAAATATTAAATATATTATAATAACCTCCAGGACCCAAACACAGACAGCGGTTCCTATGCGAGGTTCGCGTCGAAGGTATTACCTATGCAGGCGTGGGTAATTCTACGACTAAGAAGGAGGCTCAGGTTAACGCGTCTAAGGATTTCGTAAGCTTCCTCGTGAGGAGCGGCCAGGTGCAGTCATCTGAAGTTCCAGCTGACGTCAGGGTCAAGCCCGAAGATGATGGAACACAGGACCAAGGAAATGGAGACTTCCAGCAACCACGATCCGTATTTCAGGTATTATGCTTTGTTATAGAAATATTCGAATTCTTTGGCTATGACTCACCTGCTAATGTGTGCTGCATACCCATATACATATAAACAAGAGAATCTCATGTGCGTTTCCGAGAATGCAACCCAGGAAAGCAGAATTTGAGGGTAGATGGGTGATTTGATTTTTGATCAAGTATAATAATAACAATCAGCTGTATCATATCTCATTTTAAGTGAACTGTATTGTTTTTATGAGAAATAAATATCTTTAAACCAATCTTGTTGATAAGACTTGCAAATTAGAGGTTCTAAGTTCAAATTGTAACCTAACTAACATCATTAATATTTGGTCCAATTGATGAATAATGTATTTCGGATCTGTATTTTGTATCTTTACATTTAGGTTATCAAATTGACTGTACTTCATCTGATGGTAAGCAAAGGTGCAGACCGAAATAAGGCGCCCACTGTTACAGGAGCTATCCTAGAAACGGCACACTCCGCTTAAGGGACTCAAGACTGTAGATTGTGCTAGTAAAGAATTCCAGGGTTTAATGGTGCGACAAAATAGAGTCGCTTACCGTTTAGTTTTTGATGGAATTGTTTGTGAACTGTATGTGGGTGCGTGGGTAAATCAGAAAACTACTAACGGTATCTTTTGTATCCACCTCAGGAGGGAATGGGACCACAAAGCATGGGCCAAGCGTACCAAGCTTATGGTGGTCAGAGTCAGAACTTCACATACATGGACCGTATGCAGCAGCAAAAAAATGTAGAAGAAGCTGAAGATCTCGATGTGAATGCTAGTTTGCACGGCAATTGGACTATGGAAAATGCTAAGTCCAAATTGCACCAGTTTCTACAAGTCAATAAGATAAATACGGACTACGCTTATAAAGCTGTTGGTCCAGATCATACACGGTTTGTTTTATCCTTTTTAAACATTTTTTAATATCATTTGAGATGTTTACAATATTGTAAATATCTAAAATTGTCCTGGGAGAACTATTATTTTTCCTATTATTATCATCATATCATACATAATATATTGTGTTTGTATTGACTGTGTTACATATCATTCATTGACATTTATTATATTATCACGAGCTGACCCATGCAACTTCGTATGCGTCACTCCGTTTTTGCAACATTTTTCAATCCTGCTCTGCACCTGTTGGTCGTAGCATGATGTTATATACATATAAACCTTCCTCTTTAACCATTCTATCTATTTAAAAAAGCCGCATCAAAATCTGTTGCATAGTTTTAAAGATTTAAGCATACAAAGGGACATAGGGACAGAGAACGTGACTTTATTTTATACTATGTAGTGATATGTGAATAAGACATTCTGGAACAGTATCCTGGGTCAATATGTACTGTGCTTGGGGGTACTGAAGTAATAAATAGTATGCAAAATTTTCTACTTGTTAAATAATAGATTGATAGAAGTTTAGTTGTCCTGGACGTATTCATTTTCTGGCCTTCCATCATAGAAGCAAGAACTGGGACAGAATGACCTAGTTATAGTACAATTTTATGAGAATTCTGTAAATAACACCTTGCATTTTAGCTTCTTTTCATCATGTTAAGGATCAAAGTATACTGAGATGGAGTTGGTGTGTTACCAAATGACCAGATAGTACTCATTAATGGCCACATATTAGATGTGAGCTTTAGTTAGTCCGCTCAGTGTAGTTAGACCCTTGTCTTAAAACACTATCAGCGCCTTTAGCACGAAAAACTATCGAAAGGGTGGAGCATTCCTATAGGCAGCCTGCCAACTGTGAACCTGTGCATGCAAACCACAACGCTCCACTGTCTCAATACCTTTACATTACGAATTCGATAGCTTTTCATGCTACAAACACAGCAAGTCATTCATAATTTTTTAGTATATTATTTTTATATATTTACTGCCCTTATTTGTGTAGAACTACTTGATAAGCCACTGATTATTCAAAATATTTGACAAGTCATTGGCTAATGGTATAAGTATAAGGAATCTGGAACCGAGGCCAGGTCATGCTGCATAAGGTAGTTTTACGAATGGGCAACAACTCTGGTGTACTGCTTGAGAGCTCCTTGAGACTAAAGACAGGCTATTCTAAATTCTATGAAAGTTATAATTGGAAGCACTTTAGCATGACTCATTGCAATGTGATGTTGCCTTGGCGTGAAACTACCTTTATACTTAGACCGTCCGCTGCCTTATGCGTGTGTACGGTGCGGCCGCCCGTTGAGGGTAAACGTGTTTCAGCTATAAATGTGTACTCCGTGCGGGCACACGTTATGGTTAAAACCTGACGGCCAATATAGATCTCGTACAGAAGACCAATTCTAGTTATATAAACCAGTTTCTCAAATTCAATCTCGATTTGATATCACTCTCCTAAATGTCAAACACGATTAACATTTGGGCGATTGATGACATTAAATCGAAAATGAATTTTGAACAGATTTATATTACTAGAATTGGCCTTTTGTGCGGCGCAAACGTATTTGAACGACCGAACGCACGGCAGGTTTCCGCTACGTGTACATGCATTAGGCAGCGGACGGCCTTATAGGCAATTGATATCATTAGGTATTAAACCTGCTTGATTAATTAATATTATCAATATCTGGCAAATATCGTTTTGAAGCCATCTTTGCAGCAGTTTAGAGCAAAATTGGCCTCAATATACACAGTTGTTTTAAAGAGCTAAATGTTTTACCACAGAGAACAAACCCAAGACGAAAGAAACTATCATTCAACATATAAAAAAAACAATAAAGTATTTTAAATATAAATTACTTATACATATATTATTTACCTATCTTGTAAATTAATATGTATTATTGTAGTTTGTATAACATAGCTTCCAAGTTAGTTAAATATATCTGATTTATTTTATATTGTTATATAAAATGTTGTATAAATTATAATATTCATGGTCTTGGGTTTTGTTCTCTATAGGTACAGGTGTGTTTGAGCTCTTTATTCTGACTGTACCTGGCCTCAGTTCCAGAATAAGCCTTGGTACACACTACTTGAATATGGTAAGTTTTTTGTGTCATTAGCTTAATTTCGTCAAGCATAGAAGTTGACGAACCCATAATGTAGGCTTGGCTTTATTAACTTAGCCTTATTTAAAAAGTTCTCAAATAAAATCATGAAAAATCATAATCATGTGCATGAATTATACAGAAAAGACACTCTTTTAAAGGTTTAATTAAGGCATGTATCTTTTATGATGAGCATTTAGATACTAATTGAACGATTTTAATGCAGCGTTGAGCTAGCCACATACCAAAACAGTAAGCAAAAAGCGTATATTTATTAGGTAGTCCTCACACCAAAACAGCAATATAATATGGACACACCAACCACATTTGCTTCTTGCAAATTCTCCAGAGCCCATACGATAACATCTCTCCTCGAGTAAAAAGTCTTATTACTTTGATTCCGTTCAATGTTTCTATAATATTTGGTCAGTTTGATCTTTCCTTGGACTATGACAAAAATTTCATAACTTTTAACCCTTTTGGTTCCATACGTGCGGTTTGGCATTTCTATGACAATTAAGTAATAATTTCTAATTGTTATCATTGGAATTGTTAAACCGTTAATGAGTGGTGGGTTCCCCTCTCTCCAATATGTAATTTCTTGTAATGTATTTCCGCCATGTAACTCCTACTTCTATATCTTTTCTTCAGTGCATAATGTTGAGAAGCAAAGGCTAACAGCATTTGTTGTATGCTTGCTACTTGCGGTTTTTAGTATGTGGACTGTTATATTGCGCACAGTATAACAACGGTGTTAGATTCGTAGTATATATATTTTGTCTTAACATTTTTCATTTATTCTTCTTCTTCTTAGATTGTTTAAAAATAAATATAAAGCTGGTATAGCCTCACCTTTACAAAACAATAATTATTGTGATTACGAATTTATATTTATAGTAGTTTCTGCTGCGAAATGTCGATATTCGTTCGACAATTGGGACGTAATGTGACTGGCCGTGAGACCGCGTCGAACAAGCAAACGGCGAGCAAATCTTGCGCGCTCTCTATAGTGAGACAGTTGTACCATCTCGGTGTGATTGAGCCCTTTAGCGGAACGTTGAAGAAAGACAGGTAATATATTATTCATTATTTTAAACAGAAGATATTTTGAGAGAAATAAATCTTTAACCCGCGCCCCTTGCGTGACAGTCGTGTTGCGTGACCGCCACCCCATAAAAGCTGTCAGCTTCAGAAGAAAATTTAATGTTTCAGATCTGCGGAAGGTATTATGAAACCACTTCCAGTAGCCATTAGCCCTGAACTTGAGGAACAAATAGAAGATGTTTTGCGTGGTAAGAATTCTTTAAATTTATTTTTTATTATATACTATATTTATATTAGGTGATTAGTATGGAAACAAACCATCTGACGAGCCATGTGCTTGCGGAAATAATATTTAAAAAGCCAATGGCTAGAACTGCTGTTAGATTAAGCTAGATTAAGCTGTGGTAAATATCGTAGGTAACGTAATTATAACTATTAAGTATGTATACAAATCTAAATATTGTATTGTGTTACTGTTTGTTTGCACAAATAAAGAAAAAAAACCATTCCTCATTTTCCATTGGGTTAGGCAGAAATAATATCTTTGCAATTGCCTGTATACCTTGCGTGTCCTCTACGTATTTTCACACATGTTTGCCGGTCGCGGGTCTGACTATAACTATAGTCTGCCATTGATGGCTTTACCGCGCCCTAGGTACGCGTGGTGTGACGGAATACAACTAAAGAAAGAGATTTTGGAGGAACGGGATGTGATGTTCCTCCAACAGTTGTTTTGTTGTTGGGTTGTTGTATATATACTGTACTAGCGAGAGAACTTCATTTTCGCGATGCAGGATCGTTGTGACGTAGTAGTGACGTCGTAGTTACGTAGTAGTTACTCGTGCTGTCGCTAGATGGCGCTGGGTACATGTGGTATCGCCACAAGATAGAAAGAGCAGTGGAAGGAGCAGCGATGATAGGATGAATTGAATCCTCCTGTCTCGCCGCGTGTCAAATAGCGGTACAGCGGGCACGGTCAATTCATAACACACGTATACCCTTATCGGGTTGTCCATTCACCCTCGCCTCATATATCTGCTCCAGTCTAACGTGTCCGAAGCATCTAAGTATCCCATTTTTTACAGATTTAAATATCGAACCAGTGAACATAGAGACAGCTCCAACAGAAAATAGCGATGGGTCTGGAGCTGTGACACTCTTGCAGGTGGACCGCGTGAGGGCGATGAGGGAAGCGAGGCCCATGCCCAGCGGGGTGGTGTCGTGGTCGCCCCCACAGACTAACTGGAATGCCTGGACTCAGTGTAATATTGGTAAGATATAAATTATTATGTAATATGGTTATAAAGACGAACTTTGGATGCATGATTGATATTGATAACACACTTGTACGTGTCCATTGTATTTATTTATTATATTTGTACCTAGCCGGTTTCGCCTTGCGGCATTCTCAATGGTTTACATTGACAGTTATCACGAACTTTGGACCCAACATGTGCTCAAAATGCGCTCTATACGCGCAGTACCGGGTAAAACGGGGTGAATAGCGATCATAGGGTGAATAGAAATAAAATGGTCAGTCTGGTAGTAATTTTCTTTCAAGCGAAATCTTGAACTAGTTCGAATAACAAAATCATCAAGTATCTGATAACAACTTTATTTGGAATCCAATAAAAGAAATTATTTAAAAGATTCCACTGACCCTTTTATCTTTATCTACCCCTGGATTTCTATTCACCCCATTTTACACTGTCGAATTATTAAATCAAAACTCTTAAATCAGTTCCATTTTAGTCAACATTTTAAAAATAGAACTATAAAAATATTCCTGATAGTTTTGAAGTATTTGCAAACATTTAACATTCTAATAGTCAAAGAATCAAAACTCCTTATACCATTAATCTCGGTCAGAAGATTCACTTGGAAAACAATACCTGGTTGCCATGTTTTTTGTGTTGCCAGGGCCGCTTTAGGGTTCGATTCCCCAAAACGCAAGGTACTATATAAAAATCAACATCCCTCTCAGTTCACAGGAATAATAAAGTCACTTAATTTTTTTTTTAAACAACTCATGACTATTACACAGCATACAGCCTGGTGGTTTATTTTTGAATCCCTCTGGAATATTTGTTTTTTTTTAGCAATTTCTGTTAAACCTCCTTTCTATAAATCCGTTCTATATTTTCATATTTATAGATGAAGGTCCCTTGGCAACAACAAGCTTGGAGGAAATTAGTACCGACATGGAGAAGCATTACAGAGACGTTAATCAGAATAGTACACTGTACCAGGTAAGAGTTCATTGTAGAATAGTACCTAAAATATATTGATAGTGTAGGCACCCTATTGTGTTTATAAATAATGACGTCACCACAGAGCGGGACGTCAGCAAAATTGTAACAACGCATTGGAGTCAGTCTTGCGCCTGACCCGTAACAGGCTTAACCGTAGAACTCTGTATAACATTGTACTAGTGGTAAATAAGTGGTAAATAATTTTTGTGATATCATATATTAAACAGTGACTTTTATTTAGACCCTTCGGACCATATTGTGGCAGTAAAGACACCGTACTTCAATAGCATTATCCTTCACGCGATTCGCGTATATAGTCAGTGGAAACAATATATTTACATTTAAACATATCAGTAAATAAAAAAATAAGTTAAAAATTGTAAGGGACCCCCAAACACAACACTTGTTTTGGAAAAAATCCACACGCACACACGCATACGCACACGCACACACGCACGTAGGTGCAAGAGTACACGCACGTGCGCACACGCAACACCCTGTCGTTTTTACATCGGGGGATAAAAATCTAAAGTACACCTACTTATTTTGCTCCACTGAGGATTATCTTAATATTTAAATATTGAAGATTTTTTTATAATCAAAACTTAGAAAATTAATATTGTGCTGTGCCCAACAGGGTTCATAATTGTAACAATAATTTTAACCTGAACAACTGTACTACATTATGGAACGCATTTAATTTTTTGATGTATTCTTATTGATGGATTAATCTATTAATTTATTGATAATATTTTATGATTGATTAGGAAAGTCTACGTGAGCGTGAACAGTTGCCAGTATTCGCAATGAGGTCAACGATTATGGAGGCTATCAACGAGAATCCTGTTATTATTATCAGAGGCAACACTGGATGTGGAAAGACTACCCAGGTGAGATTGGTTTTAAAAATCTTAATCTACTATATAAAAATAAGTCGGGTTTTCCTTCCTGACGCTATAACTCCAGAACGCATGAACCGATTTCCACGGTTTTGCATTCGTTGGAAAGGTCTCGGGCTCCGTGAGGTTTATAGCACAGAAAATTTCAACAGAAAAGCGGGAAAATAATTTTTCACATGGCGAAACGGAGTTCGCCGGGTTTGCTAGTTTTAGTACTTCTCTTTCTTTCTTTTCTTATATATTAATATTCTGTTTCAGGTGTGTCAATTCATCCTGGATGACTACATAGCGAGTGGGCAGGGCGCCTGGGCCAATATCTGCGTGACCCAACCGCGGCGTATCTCGGCGGTCAGCGTGGCCGAGAGGGTCGCCAACGAGCGGTGCGAGGACCTCGGCAATAGTATAGGGTACGTACACACTCATGCCAACTCTTATTTTCTGTGCGGAAATCCACACAGATATACTGAAGTCAGCTTGCGGCGGGATCTTCGACAGATATTCGCAAGAATGTTCATTACGAGTGAATGCTCCGGTTATCAGTGCCTTGCATGTCAGTGAATTCCTTATTGGATGACATAGAACCGCGAAGCGATGTGAAGCAAATCGCGACGCAGTTTTTTCGATAGATATTTTTATAGATTCGCATCGCATTATGTCGCATAGCAGTTATGTGTACAAGCCGTGTTATTAACAATTATATTATCAACTAAATGTTGCCCGCGGTTCCGCCCGCGTGGATATCGGTTATCGCGCAGTGCAATATACCCTATGTTACTCAGTGAATTTAGTTTTCTAGTAATGAAAGATTTTTGGTAGTCATTTTAGAATTTATTCATTACATACAAATATACACACCATACAAATATTTTATCTTTATAATATTAGTGTAGATAAATAATATTTTTGATGTAACAGGTATTCCGTACGATTCGAATCCGTGCTACCTCGACCGTACGGCTCTGTTCTGTTCTGCACCGTCGGAGTTCTGCTGAGGAAGCTGGAAGGTGGCTTGCGAGGCGTCAGCCATGTGCTCGTTGATGAGGTAAGTAATCAAATTAGAACATTTTTAACAGCTTTCTTCACAATTTTCTGGCTCTCCCAAGCGACTACAATATGGGGTTTATCGAGAAGTATGTCAGAAGGTTCTTATGAAGTGAAAATGAAATGAAATGAAATAAATGTTTATTTACGTATATTAATATTGTTGTTTACATTTAACGTCTGCCAAACTGTAAAACAGTTTGTTGGCAGAATGAAGCTCCCTGTTTCTATCCTTATCATTTAGGTATACAGTATTTCATTCTGTTGTAATTATTGATTAAATATACATTATTATCATTATTCGACAGCACGAGTGTGACGCTTCTGGTGTTGTATACCCATAGGCCACGGTCCCCACCACACACCACAAGCACACAGCTCACCTGTTCCCAACAGCTTGTCTGCCACATAAGTGGTCTTCTTCTGTCGTATCGATGGCAATTTTTGAGTTGCTCGTATTGTAGTAATTTGTTTCACGGCAGCGCCCGAGTATGCTGGTTTCGCTAAGTGGTATAGATATAAAATACCTAATAATGTGATTATTGTATGTCTTATTGTTGTGTGTGCCAGGTGCACGAGCGAGACGCGGACACGGACTTCGCCCTGATCCTGCTGCGCGACATGGCGCACACGTACCCCGACCTGAGGGTCATCCTCATGTCGGCCACCGTCGACACCACACTCTTCACTAATTACTTCGGCAACTGCCCCGTCATTGAGGTAAATATCAATCATTCTCTGAACCTTTTCCCAACTCAGTTGGGGTCGGCTTTCCAGTCTAACTGAGATGCGACTGAACTTCGATATTTTCCGTGAAGCGACTGCCATCTGACCTCCACAACCAACCTTGAGGACCATCTCCTCGAGGGAAACCAGTTGGCTCCAAGCTGGCCATAGTTGGACAACCTTCAGATGTACCTAACTCCGTAGATATAACTTACGGGTAGGTAGTACAAAGCTGCCTCGTTACTCACTATTCAATTGAGAAGACCTCCACAACCAATGGTCTAATGACCAAATGGCGATATCGAAATTCCAAGTTAGACTAGTTAGACTTTTGGGGGCTCCAACTACCCGTAACGACTGCCACAGATGTTTGTATGGCAACCGGGACCGACGGCTTAACGTGCTCTCCGAGGCAGGCGGCCTAGTTCATTGTAATAGCAAAATCATCAAATAATTCTGGTAATTGCCTTAATTTTTTTTAATAAAAGGAATTATTTACGAATATCCATTGACCATTCAATCTCCGCCTACCCCTGAATCCCTATTCACTACGTATTACAGTATATTATTGCTGTTAACAGGTGCCCGGCCGCACATATCCAGTTCAGCAGTATTTCCTGGAGGACAGCATAGAGATATGCAAGTTCATGCCTCCCCCTGACACCCGCAAGCGCAAGTCGTCCGGCAAGAAAGCTAACAGCAAGGATGACGATGACGATGATGATGAAGGCGTTGCCGTGGACGAACAGGACGAGGACCTCAACAAGAATTGCCAGCTTAGTGATAACTATTCGCCAGAAACTGCACACGCCATGGCGCAGATACCTGAGAAAGATGTAAGTATTTGTACAAGGTATTTATTTATTACTAGCTCTGGCCAGTGGCTCCGCCCGCGTGAACTTCTGATCTCGTTACCGCTGCTTGAACTTCTGATACCGTTCCCGCTGCTCCATAAAAACCTTCCGTAGAGTTCAAGGAACAAATATAAAAAAGAATTACTCGAATTGGTCCAGCCGTTTTTGAGTTATGCGCTTACCAACATATTTCGCGATATATATATATAGATTATGACAACCTCCGTGGCGTGGCAGTAGTGGAGCGACTGCTACACAGGAGGCGTGGGTTCGATTCCCGCTCAGTGCAAATATTTGTGTGCGTGAATATAAATATTTGCATTGGTCTGGGTTTTCTATGTATAATATTTATGTATATACAAATAACAGTATCTGAGCATGTTTATCCGCATTCTCAAACCCATAACACGGGCTAGTTAAACTATGCTTACCATGGGTGTAGGTGGCGTTGTGTAGATTGTCCTAGAATATTTATTTATTTATTTATTTATTTATTTAAGCGTAGTCCATATATGTACAGGGGGTCTAGACAAGCGGATCCACAGCTAAATTCCCCACCGCTCGGAATGTAGCGATATTCGATTGTCAGACAAAGTCAAGCGAATTTCGTGTTCATCTTGGCCATTCAATTCTGCCCTTTTGTTTATGATTTTTCGTTTTCATGTGCCAAAAACTGTTGTCAACAGTCTCAAGCGTCAAAATGACGATGTCGATTCGGTTCCAAGGATAATGAATACGCATTTGCTATAAAAACTCGATTCCAACTCGATTTTTCTTTTCGAACTATCTATTGACGATGTAGCCCGCGCAATGCACTTTGTCTAGGCCCCCAGAGCACTATCAGCGTCTTTGGAACCCAAATCTCCAAACCTGCATGCGGTTTTGTCTCTGACTAGCTGACCCGCGCAACTTCGTCTGCGTCACCCCGTTTTTGCAACATTTATCATTCCTGTTCCGTATCTGTTGGTAGCATGATGTTATAATAAACCTCTCTTTTTAACCATTTTATCTATTAAAACAAACCGCATCAAAATCTGTTGCGTACTTTTAAAGATTTAAGCATATAAAGGGACATAGGGACAGAGAACGCGACTTTATTTTATACTATGTAGTTATGAAACAAACGGGCCTCTGGCTTACTTCTCGGGGTCTTGAGGTCAAGCCTTCGCTTCCATAAAAGTCTTACTAGCCAAATTAAAAGGAAGCGAAGTCATTACTATATGCTTGCGCAAAATTGGAAGACACTTGTGCAAATTTCACTAACGTATATTTCCACAATCCTAGGCTCACCCCGTTATACTTGAACATGTATGTGTACTATAATAGTATCTTTCTTGCCTTAGCTGAGTTTCGAGCTGATAGAAGCCATACTCCAGTACATCCGCGGTTTATCCAGTGATGGCGCAGTCTTGGTTTTCCTACCGGGTTGGAACCTTATCTTTGCGCTGATGAAGCACCTATCCCAGCACAGAGTGTTTGGAGACACCTCGCAGTACATCATTCTGCCGCTGCACAGCCAGATACCTAGAGAAGACCAAAAGAAAGTGTTTGTTACAGCACCGCCGGGGTTGACTAAAGTAAGCTATTGTTTTATTATTCATCGCAGTTAATGGGGGAGGGGGAGGGGAGGGGGGGGGGGGGTTATGAAGGGGGAGTAAGAGTGCCGGGGCATGCGTACCAATGGTCTCACTTCTATGGACGCCCAAGATCGTGCGAACTGGAAGATGAAAAGCCAGAAGGCGGACACATGATGATGATCGTGTACGGTTCCCTTGCTAAGTAAAGAGCTCTTATTCAGAGTTGGGAGGTCAAGCAACAGTCACTACCGCAGCCAAGCTGACCTACAATATTTATTTATAGCTACCACTTAAAAACAAGGCTCTAAGGTGGATGCTCGAGCTGAACTAGAAAATTACCACATTTAAAAAGCGCCCATGTGTATGAGGCCTAATAGTTTGGGCCTAAATAACGTTGTGTAATAAAATGTCCAGAAAAGCCGCGGTGGCCTAGTGGTATAGGTGATGGACTGCTGAGACGAGGTCTCGAGTTCGATCCCAGGTTTACCATGGCACACACCAATGACTTTTCGATGCTTTTCGAAGTTATGTGTGTATTTATCGCAGGTTTATAAGTGCCTCGGAGAGCACGTTAAGCCGTCGGTCCCGGTTGCCATACTAACATCTATGGCAGTCGTTACGGGTAGTTGGAGCTCTCAAAAGTCCAACCAGCCTAACTTGGAACTTCGATATCGCCATTGGTCATTAGACCATTGGTTGTGGAGGTCAGATGGCAGTCGCTTCACGCAAAATATCAAAGTTCAGCCGCATCACAGTTAGACTGGAAAGCCGACCCCAACTGAGTTGGGAAAAAGGTTCAGGGAATGATGAATAAAATGTCCAGAAAAAACTCAACAGTGAGTGTTAATTACATATTTATGGAGGTAGGACATGATGGTTAACTGAGCAATCCGACTGAGGAAGTACCTCCGTCCTAGAGAATACCGCAGCTAATAAACTTGTGTAGTAAATACGGTGAACGGTCGTAATGCCCTTGGTGTTGCAAATGTCCAAGGGCTCCGTAAACACTTTCCATCAGGTGGGCCGATTGCTTGTCTGCCACCTAAGTGATATAAAGGTATTATAATAATTTCAGGTGATTCTGTCAACGAACATAGCCGAAACATCCATCACCATTAATGATGTGGTGTACGTCATAGACTCGTGCAAGGCGAAGGTGAAGCTGTTCACCTCCCACAATAATATGACGTCATACGCGACCGTGTGGGCCAGCAGGACCAACTTGGAACAGGTAACCATCTAAAATATAATAAATTTAATATATATACTAAAATAAACTTAATAATTATATATAAAACTAAAAAAAAATAAACAAAAAAAAAAAGCAGCGTCGGTAGCTTAGTGGTTAAGTAGTCGGCCTTACGATCGAGTGGTCCCGGGTTCGAATCCTGGCCATTACACACGCCTCCCCTAACACAAGTTATTGAGCTTAGCTGGAGTGGTTAAAGGGAATATTTCAACTTCGGTTGCTAATATTCTTTTTTAAAAAAAAAAAAAGATAACAATGAACCCTCGCATGTCCTAAGCCAGTAAATTTTGCAAGCCTATCTGTTTTTCATCGGATGCTATTTCAATGAATGTTTACAGCTTGATATCTTTATAGAGTAGTTAAAACCGATGTTACAATTTTTGTGATTCCATAAAGTTATACTTAGAGAAACTAAGTGTGCGAGTGACATACGTATCTTTGCACAAAACCTAGGCGTGAGAAAGTGCCAGAGTACATATGAACCGTGAAACGTTTTTTTATAAACTAAGGTGATAACTTTGACACAAAAAATATTGCAGTGATGTCAATATGAACCGTGATAAGTTTTTTTATAAACCAATTTGATAACTTTGACAGAAATATATTATTGCAGTTACTTCAATGTCCATACTAAAAGTAAAATTCACTTACACTGACATTTTAAATTTGGTTACACAGTAATGAAGGAGTCTGTTGGTCTTCTTATACTAGTAATATTTATGTCTATGAACACAAACTGTTTTAACAACTCTAAAGATATCCAAGTCAGTCCAATATTATCTTATCCGGAATCGGCAGAAACTGATGGCATATCAGAGCATAGGATTATTATACCACCATCATTGTTCTCAAGGCTCCTAATAATCATTGAAATTTCAATTTTATGTCAATAGCGTAAGGTCTATTCTCATTCGACAAATCAAATTCATATGTCTACACTTGCACATATTCTTCTTCCCAACGTGTCAATCCAAAAGTAGGGTGATGTACTTCACTGTTTACACCCTTATGTTAATTTCAGCGTAAAGGTCGTGCGGGCAGGGTCCGGCCCGGCGTGTGCTTCACGCTGTGTTCGCGGGCGCGCTACGAGCGGCTGGAGGAACATCAAACCGCAGAGATGTTCCGCACTCCTCTGCACGAGCTGGCACTCAGGTAGAGCATAATACACTTTTAAAATCTAGATATAACCGGTTTTTTATACCATTTAGGTGACACGCACACGACCCACGCAATGGAAAGTGGCTACTATGATCTATAGACGTTGGCAACTCCAGGGGCGACACTTGTGTTGCCGACTCTGGCGAGGGGAGGGGGGGAGAGAGGTGAGTGTTAAGAGAGTTTCTGGGCTTCATATCTGAGAACAGTGTCAAGCTAAGTCCTCAGCCTTCCCACTGACAGTGCCTCCCCATACCCGGAGGCTAGGCGGGGACACCGTGGTCCCAACACTCGAAGAGGGTCATCTCGATAGAGAGGCCCCTGGGTCTGCCTGGGTGCGACAAATATGTTGGTTACTATCTCACCTCCGGCAACTATAGACCCAAACACGGCGTGCGTTTTAGTCGTTTCGAGTTCGATATAACCTCCCGAACAGGCTCCGGCAAGGGAGGTATCCGTGGGGATTTTTCGCACGACAGGAAAAATAGTCTTCCCTCTAACAACACAAAATCTCTCCAGAGAGCTCTGGCTGCCCTATGCACAGCCGGGTATACAACATAAGGTTATTATTAGTTTCCCCTGTAGGACTACTCAATTCAAACACCGTCATGTCCTATCACTTATACGGTTGCATTTGTTGCGCTCTTTTCGCGTGTGGCAACACTACGGCTAACATCTGATCGTATTTCGTCTTGTATATATTTTAATTTTTATTTAATTATTACGATAATTGGGGTTAAAATTCATCACAAAGCACAATGTTATCATCATAAAGGTGTATTAAGCAAAAAATCAGTGTGTAAAAGTGTAAAAAACTTGTGAAAATTGCGTCCAGCTGATTTTGTTCAACGACTGAAGTCAATGACACCGTACAATATAAAAAATATAAAAGTGATTTCTTTTAATTGTGAACTTTGTCATCTCTTTTACTAAATATTAAGTTATTGTTACACAGGTAATCGTACTAAAAACTACTTATTATCATATTAGTATATACTTCTCGTATTTTAATACATTTCGTTTTGAGGTTACCGATTTATTTACTTGCGTAGGTAGTGTATTGAACGGGCAGCCTTTTGGTATTTAATTCCTTATACATTAAAGTAATTAATATTGAGATGCCAGTCACACGTAGCATGTCTTCTGCTCGACGTGGTGAGACCAAACATGATCTTCTGAGAAAACTTGATCTAACATTGAAGGAATTAGATATATCCAAGACGTTGGTTGAGCAGTTGCACAGAGAAAGAGATGACAATGAAAGGGAACTACTGGATAGTTTGAATAAATACGACCTAATAAAAAAGCAGATGGCTGAACTGCACACAGAGCACAGTTTAGTGATAGATGAACGTGACAGATTACTCAATATTGTGACTGGGTTTAGAGAGTGCAGCGACGAGTACGAGCAGGGCCTCAAGCGGATGTCGGTCTTAGAGCAGGAACTGCATGAAGCCCACCACCACATTAACCACCTTGAGGCCGAGAAACGGGACACCTTAGCAACTCAAACCCATAACTTATTTGAGGAATTAGTCGGTAGCACACCCAGCCTTGTTTCTACTGAACCAAACTTAGAACCCACAGTGACCATAGATTTAACAAAGGATGATACCTTAATAGTTCATAATCCTAATTCAAAAAGGTGGGTAGTTCAGTGCAGTAGGAACAAACTTAAGAAATATATAAAAATTAATAAATACATTAAAAAAACACAAAAACTTATTAAAAGACAAAAGTGTTTGTACACAAAAGTCAGGTATATTAATGAGAGAAGGAAACTAGGAGATGAACTTGATATGTATTCATTATTAATTGAAAATAATATCAGTGAGTATAATAACAATATTATGAAATTAGAAACGGAAATGAATAATTTGAAAAAATCATTAGATATAATGACCGACAAGTATTTTAATGTCAAAAGTGAGTATCAGGAATACATTCTGGCTATGAAGGATCTGATGAGTCCAAACCCAATATTAACATCTGAAGATAATTCACTCAGTCCTCAGTCAGTCTGTACGCCCTCTCTTACTTCACTTGAGTCAAAAGAGATCAGTAGTTCCCTCTGCGCTCAAAATAATCAAAATAATATAAATAATGAAAATGTAAAATCTGAAGTAGTCATGTTTTGTGATGAATTAGGGAAATCAATGGGCCGGTTATTAAGTTCATATTTACAACAAAATATAACTAATTATTGTTTACCGGGATTAACTTACCCTAATATTATTAAAAAAATAAACAATTATAGTTTAGAGGGTATCAATACTCTAATAATTTTAATTGGTGATAGGGGAAATACGGACAGGAATGCATTCAAGCATTGTCTTGAACTGCTGAGATCATTAGATGTTAAAAACATAATTTTATTTACACTGCCATATAGCCGTAGTTTGTCACAGGCAGAAAATAACCTTAGATTTAAGCTTAATCAAACGATACATACATTGATGTATCATAATTCAGACAAGTTCCACTTAATGGACATAAATACATATTTAGAAAATAAGTTGTTATTGACATCAAATAAATTCTATTTGAATAGGTATTTTAAGAGACAGATAGCATCTTCGCTATCTTATTGTATTGAATACTCAGCCAAGAACTTGGCTAGCCACACTGCTTTTATTGGGCAGAAATATGACAATAAGTGTCTTGAAACCTTGGAATATGTTCCAATTAATAATGACAACAATTTAAATTTAATTCTAGGACAATAGAGGAAATCTCTTGCAAATTAGATTCAAAAACTAAGGGGAAGTCTGTGTTCATGAATATTGTTCACCAGAATATTGAAGGCTTTTCAGGCAAAGAGTTACAACTGGAATTATTTTTAAATGAAAGAAATATTCATGTACTTTGTGTAACTGAACACTGGCTAAAAAAACACGAAATGATAATTAGTATTGATAATTACAGAGTTGTTAGTTCGTTTACTAGAGATTCTGCTATTAGAGGTGGGTCACTCATTTTAATTAATGAAAAAATAAAATCCAAAGAAAGAAAAGACATAGTAGCACTCTCAAGTGAGCGAAATATTGAGTTAGCATGTGCAGAGCTTGAGCAATTTATTATTATTAGCGTCTACAGATCTCCTTCTGGCGATTACCACCAGTTTGAATCTATTATGGAAGAAACCTTAAAAAAGGTATGTAAGTGTAAAAAGATGGTAGTTGTATGTGGCGATTTTAACATTAATATCTTGGAAAACTCCCAGAACGCGTTAAGGTTCCTTAATCTCTTTAAATCTTTTAACTTACAAAATCTCTTTAGAGAACCAACTCGCAAAACAGCCACATCAGCTACCTGCTTAGATAACATTTTTTCTGACGGTGATGTAAACGAGAAATCTATAATAAATTTCATTAAATCAGATCATACAGGTCAGCTAGCTAGATTTGAGCACCAACATATTCCATTAACAACAAATATTGTATGTAGACCAATCACGACATATCGATTAAAACATTTTAAAGGAAACATTAAAGATAAAATACCTCTTCTAGAGATGAATAATAACGATCATCCGAATGATCTCTACAGAGATTTGTTCGGAGTAATCAAAAGTGAATTTAACAATATTTTCACCAAAAAAACAATAAATGTAAATCAATTTAAAATTAAATTTAGTGATTGGGCTACACCTGGAATATACAAAAGTAGGAAGAAATTATATGAATTATACGATATAAAGGCATCTACTAGTGAGCCACAGGTAATTGAAAATATTAAGATATACTCGAAATTATTCAAGAAAGTATGTTTAATCGCCAAATCTAATCATATACGGGCTACAATAGAAAAATCTGATAATAAAATTAAGGCTACATGGAATGTCATTAACAAAGAAACCTGTAAAACGAGGTCACGTGATCGATCCTTCGACTTAAAAATAGATGATCAATACATTACCACTGATTCTGCAGTGGCCCATGCTTTTGAATCTTTTTTCACAAATATTGCAATTACTACTACGAGTGAATTAAATTCGTCGCAAAACGTAGCCGATTCCATTCTTAAATCTTGTGTTCCTAAATGTAATGTAATCTTTAATTTTCAGTATATAGACACTGAAACAATACTTAAAACATTTAAACAATTAAATATAAAAAAGACTGAAGATCTCTGGGGCATTTCAACCAATATAATAAATTCAATAATGCCCACTATTGCGCCCTACCTTGCATTCATATTCAATAAATGTATAGATGAAAAACAATTTCCAAATCTTATGAAGTACAGTAAAATCATTCCGTTATTCAAAGCAGGGGACAAAAGTGACCCATCCAATTTTCGTCCCATCTCTATATTACCAGCGCTAAGTAAAATTTTTGAAAAAATAATATTTAATCAACTGCTTTCACATTTTGCAGCCAATGATTTACTTCATAAAAAACAGTTTGGTTTTACTAAAGGCAAAAATACAACAGATGCAGGAGTCGCACTAGTTAAACATATATTTGATGCATGGGAGGAGAAGCAGGATGCCATTGGTATTTTTTGTGACTTATCAAAGGCTTTCGATTGTGTTGATCATGAGACCTTGTTATTAAAGTTAGATTATTATGGTGTCTCGAATAGCTCACTTAGCTTACTTAGGTCTTACCTCACTGGCAGAGTACAAAAAGTAAACGTTAATGGCACCGATTCTTCTGGCGCCCCGCTAGTCATGGGAGTACCCCAAGGCTCGATATTAGGACCCCTTTTGTTCCTGATATATGTAAACGACCTTCCATACTTCATTGAAAATCTTTGTGAAATAGTATTATTTGCTGATGACACTTCATTAATTTTTAAAACTGACAGACAAAAAGTAATACTTGACGATGTGAATAATACCCTTTCTGTAATATTGCATTGGTTCACGAGTAATAACCTGCTACTTAATGCCAAAAAAACAAAATGTGTAAAATTTACGATGCCAAATGTAAGACATATAGACTCAAACATTATAATGAATAATGAAACTGTGGAAATAGTCAATACCACAGTTTTTCTTGGCATCACACTAGATAATAAACTACAATGGGGTTCTCATATCACAGCCTTAGCAGGAAGACTTAGCTCAGCTGCCTATGCGGTTAGAAAGATAAGGTCACTAACTGACGAGAAAACGGCACGATTAGTTTATTTCAGTTACTTTCATAGCGTTATGTCATATGGTCTGCTGCTGTGGGGCTCAGCTGCCGATATTGCAACTATATTTATATTACAGAAACGAGCTATACGAGCAATCTATTGCCTCGGACCCCGTGACTCGCTGAAAGAACTGTTTAAAGAAATTAATATTTTAACAGTTGCCTCACAATATATTTACGACAACGCCTTATATGTAAGGAAGAACCTAGACCTCTTCCAAAAAAAATCAGACTTTCACAACTTGAATACGCGAAATAAAAATAAACTGGCGATACCGAAACTAAGGCTTCATAAAGTCAGTAATTCGTTTGTGGGCAAATGTATAAAAATATATAATAAAATTCCTCAGGATTTGGCTGACCTGCCACTTGATAAGTTTAAAATAGAATTGAAAAAATTTTTAACTAAAAAAAGCTATTATAAAGTAGACGAATATCTTGATGATAAAAATGCGTGGGCATAATAATCTCTTGCTCTTGCACCCAGTTATTATAAATAAACAACTAAATATTAAAAAGAATAACGATAATCTACCTGAGTTTCTTGCTGGTCTCTTCTCAGGAGATTTAACTACCGAACCAGCGAAAGAATCATTTTCTAATGATTTATTTACTAAGTATCCTAATTTATTATGAATTATAATATTTTTGACAAATGTAGGTACATAATTATTGTAAAACTTTGACATTCATAAGTGCTCTTTATGTGCCTAAACTGAATAAATGAAATTGATTCTTTGATTCTTTGATTCTTTGCTCTCACCTTACTATTTTTCTCTTCTTGTTTTGCTATTATGGAAACTACACCAAAAGGAAACCTATGTCCGAGAAACTTTTTATGCAAAAATTCTAGATTGACGGTGTTCAGGGTAACGTTCTCTGTATCTAAACTGAACGTAAGTCCTGCGACTGCAACAAGTTTGTTACCTCACATCTAACAAATTCTGTAGAATTATATTATTCTGTAGACTTATATTATTCTGTAGAACTATATTATTCTGTAGAATTGTATTATTCTGTAGAATTATATTATTCTGTAGAATTGTATTATTCTGTAGAATTGTATTATTCTGTAGAATTGTATTATTCTGTAGAATTATATTATTCTGTAGAATTATATTCTTCTGTATATCACAAGTCAGTGAATATTCCGTCCCTCGTGTCCAGCATCAAGCTGCTCCGCCTGGGCAGCATCGGTCACTTCCTGTCGAAGGCGCCGGAGCCCCCGCCGCTGGACGCCGTCATCGAGGCGGAGGCGCTGCTGCGCGAGCTGGGCTGCCTCGACGCGCACGACGCGCTCACGCCGCTCGGCGCCATACTCGCCAAGCTGCCCATCGGTTGGTACCTCACCCACATCATTGTCATCATCATTATCAACATCATCATCAACATCATCATCATCATCATTATCATCATCATTATTATCATCATTATCATTATCATCATCATCATCAATATCATCATCATCATCATCATTAATATCATCATCATCATCATCATCATCATCATCATCGGAGCACAGGAACCGCCTGCCGCTTCCTCCTCCACTTTTCATGATCTTAAACAGCCCTCCTCAGGATTTGGCTGACCTGCCACTTAATAAGTTCTAAATAGAAGTAAAAAGATGTTTAATGGAAAAAAAAGTTATTATAAAGTAGACGAATATCTTGATGATAAAAATGCATGGTCATAATAATCTCTTGCTATAAGCCGCGGTAGCCTAGTGGTATGGGTAATGGACTGCTGAGACGAGGTCTCGAGTTCGATCCCAGGTTCACCATGGCACACACCAATGACTTTTCGATGCTTTTCGAAGTTATGTGTGTATTTATCGCAGGTTTATGCTAGTGCCTCGGAGAGCACGTTAAGCCGTCGGTCCCGGTTGCCATACAAACATCTATGGCAGTCGTTACGGGTAGTTGGAGCCCTCAAAAGTCCAACCAGCCTAACTTGGAACTTCGATATCGCCATTGGTCAGTAGACCATTGGTTGTGGAGGTCAGATGGCAGTCGCTTCACGGAAAATATCGAAGTTCAGCCGCATCACAGTTAGACTGGAAAGCCGACCCCAACTGAGTTGGGAAAAAAGGTTCAGGGAATGATGATAATAATCTCTTGCTCTTGCACCCATAACTTATCACTACATCATCACTACATAGTATAAAATAAAGTCGCGTTCTCTGTCCCTATTTTTCTTGTCCCGTTGTATGCCTAAATCTTTAGAACTACGCAACGGATTTTGATGTGGTTTTCAATAGATAGAATGGTTAAAGAGGAAGGTTTATATGTATATAACATCATGCTACCACTAACAGGTGCGGAGCAGGAATGAAAAACGTTGCAAAAACGGGGTGACGCAGACGAAGTCGCGCGGGTCAGCTAGTTTATAAATAAACAGAACTATATTATATTAAAAAGAAAATGAAGAATAACGATAATCTACCTGAGTTTCTTGCTGGTCTCTTCTCAGAAGATTTAACTACCGACCTAGCGAAAGAATCATTTTCAAATGATTTTTTTACTAAGTATTTTATTTACACTGACGGGCTCATAAACTGCATCAAAGTAATAGACGACTTTGAAATAAATATTTTAACCAAGTATGCATACTTTCTATACAGATTTAAATTGAAACCTCTAGATTGGTTCGTGAACTTTAAAACAGCGTAGGGTCATATCTTTAAGTTTAAGTTTATGTACTGGAAAGGACCTTAAGACTTTTTTTGAAGAAAAAACAGAAATTTAAGAAAAATTGGTTTAATTAAAAAATTGGTTTTAACAATAGACACAAACTTTATGCAAGGGTTTATTTGTGTTTTAATAAGGTGTATTACCCCCACGTGCCCTTATTACGGATTCTAATCGGTTCCGCATAGATTTTATAAGGGTTTTTAAAAGATCTTGCGGAATATTGTCCCATTCTTCTGAAAGTGCTGTTCTTAGTGCTGCCACTGTCGTGGGCGAAGGGTTTCTCGCATATTCAGCTCTTTTTAAATTGTCCCAAACATGCTCGATGGGATTAAGATCCGGGCTGCGTGCTGGCCAATTCATTGTACGTATCCCAACCTCTTCGCAATAATGTTGAACTCGTGCAGCTGCATGCGGCCGGGCATTATCCTGCATTAAAGTAAAATTTTCGCCTATGAATCCCATGTAAGGCACCACGTGATCTTCTAATATCTCTGTTATGTAGCGATGTGCTGTCAAACCCCCTCTATTACCGTTTTGACGGACCATGTCTATGAACACAAGTTCTGTACGCCCGTTCATCGATATGCCACCCCAGACCATACATGAACCGCCTCCAAAAGGAACACGCTCCTCAATGCAACTTTGAGCATATCGCTCCCCAAGTCGACGATAGACTCTTCTGCGACCATCTGCACCATATAAACATGTCCTACAATCGTCCGTGAACAATACAGAGGCCCACTGCTCTTCTGTCCAATTCAGGTGATGACGCGCAAATCTTAAGCGAGCTTGTCTGTGAGCTGTAGACAACTTTGGACCATTTGCTGGTCTAAAAGGGGTGATATCCGCTTCCTTTAACCTTCTTCTTATTGTTCGTGCACACACGTTTACTCCACGCACTTCATTAAGCTCGGTTTTGATGTTAACTGACGTGAGGAAACGATTTCGCAGGGAAGTTATAACAATAAATCGGTCATCACGACCTGTGGTTGCTCGAGTTCTGCCTGTACCACGTCTCCTCCTGTAAGAACCTGTCTCTACAAACCTTCTGTATATTCTAGAAACCGTAGACTGGTTTAAATTTAAATTTCTACCAATCGTTCGTTGATCCAAGCCCTCCCGCACCAATGCTACAATTTGTGCCGCTTGTTCGGACGAAGTATCCATATTATGGTTCAAAAACTCTCGATGTGTTAAAAAACTAACCCAACAATTATGCTGGTAACAATAATTCAATTGACAAAACAAAAAATGATGAGAATCAATTTAAAACTTTGCTATAAATAACACGCAAATCTGATACTACAAGTAAATTTTCTTTTCCCGGCTATATTCGTTTGTTTTACTGCAGTTCTATTTTTAAATTTAATTTTTTTTAAGATTAAGAGCCAGTCTTTCCATATTTATATAATTTAATCTAAAAAGTTTGCATACTTATTATAAAAAATCCTTTTAGAGTAAACCTGAACTTTGATGCAGTTTATGAGTCCGTCAGTGTATTATAAATTATAATATTTTTGACAAATGTAGGTACATAATTATTGTAAAACTTTGACATTCATAAGTGCTCTTTTTGTGCCTAAACTGAATAAATGAAATTGATTCTTTGATGCTTCTTCTTTGCACAGGAACCGCTTGCCGCTCCTTCCTCCACTTTTCACTTTCTTAGACATCCCTAGCAGTAATACCATTAGCAATTAGCATGCATGTCATAGTCATCAATCATTCAAGACTCAGGTCCTTTCTCTACTCAGTTTGGCTCGACTTTCAGGCTAGTTACTAAATTCAATACTTTCTGTGAAACAAATAATCTTAAGAATCAAGAATCAATTTCATTTATTCAGTTTAGGCACATAAAGAGCACTTATAAATGTCAAAATTTTACAATAATTCTGTACCTACATTTGTCAAATATTGTAATTTATAATAAATAAAATACTTAGTAAATAAATCATTTGAAAATGATTCTTTCGCTGGTTCGGTAATTAAATCTGACCTTTATGACCTACTGGTGATATCGTGATTTTGTGCTTGAACCTAAAGGTTTATTGCTCTGACTACCTGAAACGTATAACAACTGGAACCGAACTTAACGTGCTCTCTGAGACACAAAGAGCTTTTTAGCCTAAATCACTGTGATCACTTACTAACACTATATCGCTTCTCAGAACCGCGTCTCGGCAAAATGATGGTTCTCGGCTTCGTGCTCGGCGTGGGAGACGCTCTGACCACAATGGCGGCCAACTCTACGACGTTCCCGGAGATATTTGTGGTCGAGGGGCGGAGGCGCTTGTCTATGCACCAGCGGGCCTTGGCGGGAGACCGCGCCTCCGACCACGTGGCTATGTTGAACGCTTTCCAGGTAACTTTTTATAAGAATAATAAAATATTAGACGTCTTAGACTAACTTAGACAACACTTCAAAAAGCGGACGCCGTACTTTTGAGGTGAGGGTTTTGGATGCTATCGGAACATAGATGATGATATTTCATTGCATGAATATATGCTGAAAATATTTGCATTGAACGAGAATTGAACTCGTGACCTTACAGTTGAACACTTAACCACCACCCTCACACAATCGTCATTATTGTTATTCTGTCTCAGAACACTGAATAAAAAACGGCCAAGAGCGAGTCGGTTAGTCGGTTCGAGTCCGACATAATCACCTAAACCGATTTTGGTGGAGGCGGTATCCGTGGGGATTTTGCTGAAAAAAAAGTGCAAAAATACCATTATTTGTTTATATTTGTTATGGTGTCAACATTACGTTAGTAAAAATAGAAATACATTAGTAACAGACCGACAATGAAGTAATAGGGTTCCGGAAAATAAATGCTGCCGCACCATTAAGTCCTGGAATTCCTTGCCGGCGCACGTGTTTCCTTCTTCCTACAGTCCAGGGTCCTTTAAGCGGGGCGTGAAATCGAAAATGGCATCTGATGAGGCCGTCAAGCTAAGCGCCACCATTGTAGCACTGAACGTGTTTGTAATGGTGACCCTCTTTCATGAGACTTTGCCTTCAGCCTAACATCAGGCTATGTAAAGTCAAATTGACGTGACATAAAAAAATGGGTGCAATACCCCTAAAAGGTTTTAGACCATTGCACTATGATGATCTATCTCCCATTATTCATGACGTATTTTTGTCTATGACCAACAGATGTGGGAGAGAGAGCACTCTAAGGGTGACGACGCAGAAATACGCTGGTGTGAGTGGAAGGGCATACAACAAACCACTATGCGGGTTACCTCTGAAGCTAAATACCAACTTGTCAGTAAGTACCAACTTCTAATCCTGGCACACACAACACTACCGACGTCCACCCCTTTTCAACGGGGTTAGAGAGCATAATTATTAGTAATTTTGGTTGCCAATATTCTTTTAAAGAAAAAAAAGAAAAGGTGCATTTACCAGCTCCTCCATTCTTTTTTTAATATCACTTAGGTGGCAGACAAACACGCGGCCCACCTAATGGAAAGTGGTTACCGTGGCCTATGGATGTTTGCAACACATTCGTACTGTAACCAAATAGAGAAGGGGAAGGTGGTAGGGGTAAGGGAGAAGAATAAGAGAGCCTGTGCTGTCAATGCAGAAGATGATAAAAGGTTTCTCGGTCTTCCCACTGACAACACAAAACCTCTCCAGTGAGCTCTGACTACCTCTCCGCCGGAAACACAACACAAGGTTATTATTAGCCGGTATTCTTCTTTTCTGTAAACATTGTAAGAGAAACAAGACTGGCGTGCCCGGTTTGGTTTGATATAATCTATGGTTAAATTTTCTTCATTGTATATCTTAAAGTAGCTGTTTCAATATATTCTGTGTGTACCGCCAGATATCCTGACCACGGCCATAGGTTTCTCCGAGGAGTGCTGTATCCCTCAGCGCTGGGTGCCGACGGGTGAGGACCCTATACTGGACATGGTGGTGGCGCTCATGTGCTACGGGCTTTATCCCAACGTGTGTCTGCATCAGGGCAAGAGGAAGGTAACTACCGTAGACAGTATTTCAACCATTATACATCAAATTTGCCTTTTGTACACTAGACTTAGCCACTCATATAGCAATTCCTCTGTGCACTCCCAGGTTTGCTGGAAGAAAACTCAATTTTGAGTTAAGCTCGCCTTTGTATATCTAGTCTCACTATTTTATATAAATATAATTTATGTGTATATAAAGAATAAAATAAATAATAAATAAATAAATAAATTGTTTTGAAGTTAACGTTAAGTAACTTAAAATATAGTGACATTTATATTGTCTGACGTGTCGTGACGCATCAGAAAGGTTTAAGGATTACATTTCATATGGTTGCGTTCACTCTGATGCTGTGCTTTGTGATGGCTTGTGTTGTGTCGCGTCAGATGTAGCAGAGCGAAAGTGACACAGAGCGTCACGACACAACATGTCAGACTAATGTATTAGCGGTTTAAAGTATGTATCATTTATTACAATATCCGTGAGTCACGCGGTAGGGTTGTGTGAATGTCTGTGATATCGTAGGGTAAATTACAAATAAATGAAGCGAAATAATATATAATATGACAAGATCCTTGCAAGTGGAAACAACTGCTTCGTCCAACGCTAGTTCGATTGCCACTCAGTGTGAATATTTGTATTCATAAGTATGTGTATCTGTAGTAGTAATTAAAAAAAAGATATCTATGTTTATTTACATTCTAAAATCTACTTTACAAGTTTCGAATTCGGGTCTGAGTAAGGCTGTGTTGTTTGTTACAAAATATTTGTCTACCCTTTTGACTATATGTATGAAACTATTAATTCCAGGTGCTAACCACGGAAGGCAAGCCCGCCCTGTTCCACAAGACATCAGTAAACTGCAGCAACCAGGAGCAGCGGTTCTCGTCACCGCTGTTCGTGTTCGGCGAGAAGGTGCGAACTCGCGCCATCAGTTGCAAGCAGACCACCATGGTAGCGCCTCTACACCTGCTACTGTTCGCGTGCAGGAAGGTTGAATGGGTATGTACTACTGCTGTGGTATACTATCACTACCGTCAAACGGGGAGAATAGGAATTCAAGGGTGAATAGGAATAAAATGGTGGAATATTTTAAATAATTTCTTTTACTAAATTTCAAATAAGCCTGTTATCAGATATTTGATGATTTTGTTATCACGATGAACTAGCTCAAAGTTTAGCTACGATTTCATTCCTATTCACCCCGTTTGACTGTATGTTATGAGGATCTTCGCCAGATTTTGTCAGTAGCCCTATTCTACTTTTTATCGTGCACATAATCCCCACAGATACCACCTCTGCCAAAATTGGTGGAGATGATTATATCGGACTCGAACAAACTAAAACGCACGCCATCTATGAGTCATGTATTGCCGGAGGTGACTCGTGCCAGTAGCCGTTGGCCTCTAGACAAAATTACATTCTATTGATGGTTTTGCGTCAAAGCGAACCGTTTTCAATTTTGCTTTACTTATTTGACGCTGTAGTGATTTTAATAATAAAAATATGTGATATAAAATATTTCGAGTCACAAAGATTCAAATTGCATTAAATTTTTGTAGTTATATTGACAGCTATATAATAAGGAATATATCGAATTTGGACCGTTTTCTCATTAGATTTGAGCCGGGAAGCTCAGAGGAGGATGGCAGTGTAAAAATGTATGTTATTATCACAGATTGACAACGTGGTCCGCCTGGACAACTGGCTGAACTTCGAGATGTCCCCGCGCACGGCGGCGCTGGTGACGGCGCTGCGCCCCGCCGTCGAGGGGATCGTGGAGCGCGCCGCGGGACAGCCAGACTCCGCGCTAGACTTCACACCCACTGAACAGAAGGTATTTTGAAACAACTTTTACTTTCTTACTTTATACTATTGTGCGCGCCAAAACCGTTGGAGGTGTCGAACTTTTGATTGCCGGTGATGAGATTATACAAGACATATTTACTATAGTTAGGTACTGAGGTGTTTGACTTGGTTTTTTATGAATTTTATGACATATAACATAATAACCTTATTTAGAATAAAATTCGCGTTTCCAAATAGTTCGATCCATCAGTATAACAATTTGGAATAAAAAATTCCAAACAGTTCGATTGTCGAACTACTGGTAGGACTAGATGGAATCATCGTATAATACGCACCTGTAATCCACAAAGGGGTAGGCAAAAGTGTATTAAACACCAACATTTTGCCAACAATGATTTTCGGTCCGACGTAATAGGGGGCGAGTCTATTGCCACCAATCGAGCACTTCACGTTGTAAGTACTTCGATTTGTTATTTATTTTAATGCACATTTTTTATGCTTATAGGTCCTTAACTGCTTGAAGGCTCTCTGTGTTATGAACGCTGGTGACTATAATATTCAACGCCAAGCCGGCACCCCGGCGTTCACCAGACCAGACGGAGCTAAACGAGGGGTTAGCAATAGAGGCTGGGGTACTAGTGGACCCCGCGGTGGATTCGGCAGTAACCAAGGTTTTGGTGGCAACCAAGGTTTTGGCGGCAATAGAAGCGGATTCGGTGGAAATCAAGGCGGGTTTGGCGGCAACAGGGGCGGCTTTGGCGGAAATCAAAGCGGATTTGGTGGTAACCGAGGTGGTTTTGGTGGAAATCAAGGCGGAATCGGTGATAACCGAAGTGGTTTTGGTGGGAACCAAGGCGGTTTTGGTGGAAATCAGGGCGGTTTTCGCGGGAATCAAGGTGGTTTCGGTGGGAATCAAGGTGGATATGGTAATGGTAATGGTTACGGCGGCGGCGGTCGTGGTTTTGGACGAGGAGGTCGGGGGCGGGGTTCTTGGCGCTCTTATTAATAATAGTATAAATTAGTATTTCATTCCTACTAAATATTTAGTAAATTTTTTATAAGATCCTATTGTTGAATAAGATCTTTATTTATAATTAAATTAATAATACTGATAGCATATTGTTTTATTTATTAAGAAGAAAGGATAATATAACAATAGTTAGTAATATCTTTTAAAACTACATACATAAACTCGTAAGTAACTGCAGCCGACTAAAATAAATCAAACACTAGCAATAATAACTAATGATATTAAAACTATGGAAAAATTTTAGTAATATGAACTTGGTCGTTTTAAATCGAATACAATCCATATACACAATGAGAAATGTGTATATTTTGGTACTCGACATTAAAATTTAAGCTATCTTATCCAGAGAGTATCATATGATGTCAAAAATATTAGCACCGAAATAACAATTGGGAATTTTAGTCATTCAAAGTTCCATTAAGTGCCATCAAAATAGTATAAATTACCTTGTAATATTTAAAAAATACACAGAAAATAATTGACAAATTACTATATCTAATCCTATCTATAGAACCACGATATTACTACCAACAAAAAACCACTGTCGGAAGTGCCATCAAAACAGTATAAATACCTTGTAATATTAGTGAAAATGTCGAATATAGAACCACAATATCTACCAACAATAACCGTCATCACAATAAAATAATATACAAAGGAATTGGCTAAAAAGCCAAAGCCTTCGTCATTCAACCGGGTTTTGAACGACTATCAGTATAAAGTCTTTATCTGGCGCGACCATCACTTCACTTTTCTTGCTCCGTATTCTGAGAAATGCTAAATCGTTGGTCGGGTCTAGATCTCGAACTACAGACTTCGCTTTGTCGACTAGAGCACTCAAAAGACCTGCATATTGCACCGAGACATGGTTATCCAACGTAGTTTTTATAGGTATGCCTTCACCGTTCACTACAATAACTCCAGCAACGCCTTTATGGGTGGATAACTTACGAACTGTTTCTTCGGCCTCGTTTGCCATTGGAAGTGTAAAATATACTTTACAACACTGTCACTTATGTTAGGAGCCGTATTTTCATGAAAAATAGAGATTTAAACACAGTATGACATTTGATACTACTTGTGCTAAATCTGACAGGAATGAATTCGAATTTTGAATACAAGTCAAAGACAAATAGTTCAATGAGTTTTAATTTTATTTAAGTTCCTATCTCTATACTTCAAATAGGTTGAATATTTACAATAACATGGAAGATATTCTTAGACTTAAATGTGCTGTGTACTGTACACGTAGTACGCCTTTTTTGGATCTCTTTGTGTGTTACATGTTCGACAGGTCTAGTTTCTCTTGCGATTTATGTCCAAGATATGTGCCAATAGATATACTAACTAAGGTAAGGTAAAAATTGTATTTGTGTATAACTGAAGTGGTAAAATGTTCTGTTCTTCTATATGTACCGCGTAAAATGGGGTGAACAGGAATCGAAGGGTGGATAGGTATAATGTTCTCCAAGACTGGATGGGACTGTGACCAGACTGGTATTTGAATAATGATTTGCGACATCTTAGTTCAAAAATATTGTCCGACGAAGACCCACTAAGATCCTTCTTACTTAAAATCAATAAAAACTAAATTAACACGTTTTTCTAAACATATAATAAGTAGGTAACTTTAAATTTGGTACATTCGTTTTGGATTAGGTGTGCAAAATAATTTTATATACAACTATGTATATGAAATTGTATATATATGATTGTGTATGGTTATAATCTTGCCCGCGTTTGCATTCAGCTGACCATCAGGCGAGGTGAAATAAAAAAAAACGTGTCCTATATAAAAAAAAAATGAAAAATACGATGAAAAGTTTATAAATCATTTTATTTAAACACACAAATACGTACAACACTCATTCACTTGATTAGGTTATAATTGAACGATTTTATTATTGTTAATAATATAAAGAGGAACTAAATCAAATAAATATTTAATATTACTATCAAATCTAGGAAAAAATCGTTCAAATATAACTACCACTTAACGATTAAATTATTTAATTAATGATAACAAACTTCAATTATGCGTTACATTTACAAAACAAATAACTATAATTATAGGTACTTGTTTAATGTATAGCGTAAAGGTGTTTCTCCACGGCTAGTGATTTAACGGACAAAGCTTAAGCGCGGTCCTGCGCACCTTGGAGCTAGCCTGTAACAGTGCAGACAGGTTTATAGTACATGTACAGTCAACAAAAGAGATACGGTACCACATTTACATACAACATTATATGAAAAGTGGTACCGTATATCTTTTGTCGACTGTACATGTGCTCTTGTCCGAGAAAACACCCACCATGGATAGCCGATGTTAAAAAAATACGATTTAATTTTGAATTGCGTTGTGATGGAAGTGATTTCAATGCTCTACACACATGTACCTACATATACGGGGTGTTAGGGAGACACTCCCTAAGCTGAACTACATATTGGCAAAAAAACATACGATCTGATATTTTTTTTACTTTCTTACATATTTTTCATACCGTTTAGTTAGCATTATTCACTCGTTACGTATCATTAAAACTAAATGAAACGACAATTTTACTAAAAAAACCACCCATACAAAAAAAATAGCTTTAGTAACAAGATAAAGAGTGAATAATACAAATTAAACGGTAAAAAAAAAGAAAAAATATTAACAAATCGTATTTTTTTTTGTTAATGTGTAGGTACCTACCTGGAGTTTATCTTCGGTTTCGTATGCATTTCCCTAACACCCATAATTATTATAATCTGATGGTACTAATATAGGTAGGCATTTATTTTTTCAAATTGATTCTTCAAAGTTTGTTTTACATATGAGCGAAAAACACAAATGTATAAAATAAAATTATATACATATTTTGTATATGTACTTACAGGTTATGTTACGTCCCGAGAAGGCCTTCAATGGCCTAGGGTCATCCGTAGATTGAAAAGATTCTAAACGGTCGTGCGGTTTTGGTCGGTTCGTGTCCGACATAACCACCCACGCTACAATGCGCGTAGGGGTATTGGCACGAAAAAAAAAACAAAATGGTTATATTACGTCCACTATTATGAAAATTCAACTGCATTAATATTTCGTACATTATGTTATATTCGTTACCTATATTGCCCTACATTCATTGTTGTATTACTACTCGCAGTCAGTTAGCCATAGTTTTCTTTAGATTTGCGAGTAAGGACATTTAATTCTGAATAACTACAATCAATGCAGTTTAATTTTCATTTCACTATCTGGTCCCACACAGGGCCATATATAATTATTATGCGTTAACCTAAAAAGGTGCATCAAGCATATAACGAAGTGAGATTTCATGACCAGCAAATATTATAATTACTTTAATAAAAATAAGTTTTACATAACAGTCACACCTGTTATCGTATTGGGGTGTCTAAAAGGAGGGATTCCCCTCACACATTAGGACAACAATAGTGACCAATGACTAATGTTGTAAGTCACTCGGGAAGTCCCAGAAAAAGTCTTAGAATGTCGAAATTGATCATACGAATATATTAAAAATGTGATGTTAGGGTTACGAGACCGGGATTTGCACTAACTAGTCATAATTAAATTGGAGACGTTGGAATATAATGAATTCACGCCTTTTGAATTCCCTAACTCTTTAAGACCATAACCTTCCACTTAGGTTCTTCTGAACCTAAGCCATTTTGTCGTACAATTCACCAATTTTATTCTATATCTGTGGCGTCAGTGACGTCCATGATGTTAATGATAATGGAGGACTTCCAATTGTACCCAAGTCGGGGTGAGGTATGTGTTATACCAAAGGTTAAGCCAAGAAATAAATTATATACAACCATGTTCAATCAATTCCAATGCACTCCACTATCGAGACGAATATAACAGAAAAGAGTCGGAAACAAAAGTAGCGGAACACATCGAAATTTATTTTTTTAAATCTGGATGTGTTCATCTATTTTTTTACAGACCATTCTAACATACATTTCTACACAAACATGTTACTAAATTAGAAATATCAATCAAAAATAGTCTTCAAGCTCTTATGAATAAGTTATTGATATTGTTTTAAATTATATTTATTATCGAGAATACCATCCCATTTGTATAACGAAAACTTATTGTTATTCTATACATCGCTTTCGTTCGCACAAATTATATTTCTTCGGGGGCGTTGTATTTTAACTTGAAAATAATTTAATTACTCTTGTAACAGTAAACACAAACGATTTATTTTAATAAAAAAAAATACAAAGCACCCGAACAGAAATCATTCAATATTGTCTATGCCAGCCAGCCAGTCCTAATAATTAAATCTAAATCAAGAACGAACCATAGATATAAAACAAAAGAGGTGCGCAACTTTTAAAACAGGAATGTCTTTACACTGATCAAAGAATCGAACACGTATTTTAAATATTCGCGCTAATACACGTTCGTTTTTCGAATTTGCCGCCATCAGTACAATCTTTTCCTAGATTGTTCTTGACGTTTCTGATACCACATGATGCCTAGTACAACTAGGACTATAATAACGATGGCTATACACATCATGTATAAGAATGTTTTGACGCCAGACATGGCGGGTTTTGCGTCCTCGATTCTTTCCCGCGGGGCTTCGAACGATTGTGCTGAAGGGATTATCTTGGAGCGATCTTCGTCTTTGTTTTGCTGGAAAAAGATGAAAGGTATTTGAGAAATGTTAGACGTCAGATTTGACAGCTGACACATGTCACAGTACTATCGAACAAATTGTAAGGAAGAAAATTAGTGAATTGCTATGAGTACTCAAAAATATGTAAACAAAAACTATAAAAAAAAAAAGAATTCTGTTGCTAAAATACTTTTTACTTCACAAAAAATGGGAAAGCATTTATCACCTATTTTTGACGCTTTTACCATAATCGTCCTTATACCTCCGACATAAAGTTGGAATTGCAAACTCACCGCTTCCAAGAGATCCAGCTCGTACATCTTGATCGCGATGATGTCGTGGTTGTCGCTGAGGTCACCCGTCGTGGATGACGCTCCGAAGTAGTAGCCAGTCGGGAGCAGCACGTTCTCTACCTTCAGGCATTCCTTCCAGGCGTTCTTGCCTTCCAAGTCGGTTGATACTGTAAGGGAATATGGTATTAGATACTTTTTTCTGAAAATGTACAAGTCTTATACAAAGTTACAACAAAATTATCAACCCTTTTAAACTTCGAATGAAGAAATACAACAATAATTAATTTTCAAGTCTATCAGATACTTTTGACCGAGTTTTAGATCATCAAATTTTGACGACAGTACATATAATCAGTCAATTCATCGATCAATAATTCAATCACCTACTTTAGGATTATTGTAGTACCAGCGAAATTTGCCACAAATAAATCATTCAGACATTCCGTTTTCATTGAGCTACTTTTGTTGTTGTTGATTGTACGGTAAGCTGCAAAAGTGCATGGATAGCTTAAGATCGATAATCCTATGAACTTTCAAACCCCAGTTTATAAATAAATAAACTAGATGGCGCCAGTGGTTTTACTAGCTACTAATAAGCTTATGCGTATTAGTAGTAAGTAGTAGCAAAAATTATTTGGTTAACTCAGAACAAGGATAATAAAAATAGGAATGATGTTAGCAAACGAACAAACTAGTAAGTCACTGAGTTTAAGCAGCTATTAAATAAACTGAACTACCCACGTAGTTAATTTAATTATAAATTAAGTTCATCCTCTAAGATTAAAACATTAAGTTAAACTAAAAAAATCTAGTAATATTCTATTTCAATGCATGGTTAATTTTGTGTTTGTATAAATTGATAATATAGAAAAAGAAGTTAGTTTTTCTTACATTTAAAAAGTAGCGCGGCGCCATCTGTGAAACGTGAAGTGATATATTTGTGAAACATTTTACTTCGTCAACAGATGGGGTTGAATAACGGCGCAAACGATATAGTTTTTGTAATGTCCATGCACTTTTGCAGCCTACTGTACATTGAAGATATTTAAAAAAAATAGGTTATGTTAAATTGAAGATTCAGAACCGTCTCGGGTCAACGCTCGGCTCGGAGCCCGCACGGTGCAGCGCGAGTCATTCTTGGGGCCTAGCCGACATTTGTGAGTGATATTTGCTGTCGGAATCAAATCACATGACATTCCGACAACAAATGTCACTCCCATACATTTTCAGAGCGATGACGAATGTAGATTCAGAACGAATGCATATTGGCTAGGCACCTTGATTACTCTTTGTTTAAGTAAGTTATTACCCAATTCGAAACGTGTATAGCTTATCTTTGTCCTAGAACTAGATTCAATAATGAGTGTTACTTTGTATGTGGGTATCTAAGTAATATATTTTTATTATCGCCATAAACACACGTTACGCTAGTCGACAGCATAAATATGATTAAAAGAATATTATTCTGTAAATATATACATACTTTCACGACTAGAATATATCCCGTAACGTAGGTATAGGCGGAATTGTATTAACATCCATATAATGGGTAGATATTTGGCTCATTGCTCCTGTTTTATCAATGAAATCACATGAAGTAACTGAGCCTTTAGGAGAGAGGTGACGCCGTAGTAAAACCGAGGGAATATATTACAGCATCCCTACCATTATAAAGATAGAGGCAGATATCGGGTATTTCCCACTGACTGCCTATCCCAGAGAGAAATAGGTAGTATTTACTGTTTATAGCAATTATAGTAGCTGTTACGAATTGCAAAGCAAAATAGTATTTATAATAAGTATACAGAATCAAATTCAATTATCCTATCGCAGTCCACTGTCGGACATAGGCTTCTCCCAATGTTGGGAGAATTGGCTTTTCTATTTCCACGCTGGCCAGACGGGTTGGTACAGGATTTTATTTCGAATTATCCTTCTCTAGAACATCAGCGCTATCTAAACCCAAACCAATCATAGCATGTTATATATTTTGTAAATATATATGCATAAAGTCTGCAAACCTTATGATGACGAAAAACTTAAAGCTGTGCCAAGTAATTCATCATTATTATCATTTCAGCCATAGAGTATCCACTGTTGAACATAGGCCTCTCCCTAAGCTAGGTATTAAGTAAAGTAAAAACATAACACTTTGGAGACTTCCGCCATACCCTTCTAACCTAAACTATCGGTGTAAGAGCGATTAGTGTACATACCTGTGAGCGTATCGTCCATGTAAGTGATGGATATGTGTGAATCGTGGTTGTAGTTTCGGAACTTGGCCTCGCAGCCAGAGATCTGCGTGTGCGTGCCGTCGCGGTCATGGTCGTAATGCAGCGTACCGTTGTTTATCATTGCTGATATGTACGGGTGCTGATGCTGAAGAGGAAATAGACTTATAGTTTTGCTTTTCTACCCTAAAGACTACTGGTTAGGGCTTTTCCAGTGAAGCCCGAGCGAATTGATTTTGATTGGTACGTCGGCTTTACGGAAACGTCTACTATCAGGTCAGAGATCTGCGCCAAAGCCTCGTTTATTGGTATTCCAAAGATTGGAAACTGCGGTTCACTCACTTTATTTCTCCATAATTTTGGTTTAACTTAGCTTTTAGGCGTAAAAATTTAATTGAAGTAAAACACAAAACATTAATAGATTAAAGCCCGAAACACTTTTGCAGCTAATCACGACATCGACATAGTAGTTTGTAGTTAAGTACTGTGATGTCACGAGCACGACAAGCGCGTCAAAATGGTGATCGTTAAAAATTGATAATTATCAGCCTATACTTAAAAAAATGTAAACTAAATGTTTTATATGTAAAAAAATGCATGCATATTTCCTATTATGGGTGTCTGTGACGACCATTGACGGCACTGACCTACCATTGAGCATAAACCACGCAAACACATAATAACATAACATAACATAAACTCACGCCTATGTCCCCAAAGGGGTAGGCAGAGGTGCTAGCACCCACATTTCGCCAGTTTACATTCAGGTCCCAATGTAGGTAATAGATGGCGAGTCTATTGCCATTAACCAGGCACTTATAAACATGCGATAAATACACACATAACTTCGAAAAGCATCCAAAAGTCTTTGGTGTGTGCCATGGTAAAACCTGGGATCGAACCCGAGACCTCGTATCAGCAGTCCATTACCCATACTACTAGGCTACCGCGGTTACACATAATAACTTAAAAAATTAATAAATAAGAAAAGTGTACAGTCAAACTTACATTGTGAGCACCATTATGGTTACTATAAGTATCTAATATGATCGCGAGCCCTTGGAAATAATCCTTGCTGCCGAAGACGGGCCCGTTCTGCATACGGTCCTTTACGTACCATATCGCGAAACCATCACCGAATAGGTCTTTCCCTCGACCGTGCACTTTGAACTGCACTTGAAGCTCCCAGTTCCTTGTCTGGCATGGCTGGAGGGAGAAAGAAAGAGAAATATAGGAATAATATTTCTTGTATAACAATCAAAATTTGGAATGTACAATTAGCATTATAATTATGTAATGATGTATGTGCAGTACCTTTTTTATCGTGCGAAAAATCCCTACGGATACCTCCCCGTCGGAGCCGATTGGGGAGGTTATGTCGGACTAGAACCGACTGAAACGCACGCCGTCTCAAGATCTTTAGTTGCCGGAAATGAGATAGTAGCCTACATATAAGCATCCCGGCGGTCCTCCCTTTCAAGATGAACCAACAATATCTTACGTTACGAGATAACTATGCAGTTTAGCTATAGATCGTAAGTATTTTGATAGTAACGATATTTAATAGCGGTTATTTAACTGTGTCAGATAACGAGCAATACAACATTCAGTTAAGCTATTTCATTCAATTTAAGTATTGTTCTTATTCTCAATTGGCAATATCGATATCAAAATATAGCTCAATATGTGACCGGTGCCAAGTTTCTTTGATGATAAGATAATATACAGTATTCTATAATAACCATTGCATTCACGTCACTACTGTTCTTAAAGTCGTTACCATGCGGAATATTACACCAGAATTTAGTAGCACTAGCATGAAATTCTAACGAATTCGTAATGTAAAGGTTTCGAGAGAACGGAGAATTGTGATTGGCAGTCTACCTCTTGCGAACCTGTGTGCGGCGCACACTGTGCGCGTGTAGCCCGCCAATCGCAATGCTCCGTTCTGTCGATACCTTTACATTACGAATTCGATACAACATTTGGCTGAAGTTATTATTATTCCTATTGATTTGTAATTGGATAACCTTGTAGAGGTGTGTTGACACGTACATTTCGCCAACTTTGTAAACAGAGGTCGAGTCATTAACAATATTACAATGTCAACACAGGCGAGTTACTATGTATTGTTACATAGTTGAAAAACACATCATGCTCTTCTACACAAGGGACTCCAGACAAAGTGACATTCTATTAGCGAAAACGCCAGTGCAATCGCTTAGTAATGGGACTGACATAAATCTGTAAGATGACTACGAAAAAATGAAATTTAAATGCTTTGTGACTCGAAATATTTTATTTAATACATTTTTGTTATTAAAATCACCGCAGTGGAGAGAAATTCATTGATAGCAAATTGAAAACGGTTCGCTTCGACGCGATTCCATCGTTATAGAATGTCACTTTGTCTGGATGCCCTGGGGGTATCGTATAGACAAGTGGTGGTTGGTAGTCGTTTTGTAGAATAGAATAGAATAGATCGATCAATGTATGCGAAGAAGAAGAAGAAGAAGAAATAAATCTGGTCAGCTTGTGACCACACCTAGTGCAACCAGGCCGAAATGTCAAGCAAAGCAAATCTTTTCTCCTCTTTAAAAATACACGTGTCAACCTTAATCTACATTGTTGTCTATTACTTTGTTTAATTAAGCGACTTGTGTGTGTGCGGACACTGCGCAATGTGTGCATAAGCATGTATGTCTTGCTCGCTTGTTCTCAATACATGTAAAACAATAAAAATACTCAAATGCAAATTATTGTGTACTGTATAATGCATTAATTTACTATTTACTTGATTCGCCATTATATTCAACTTCTTCAGACATGAATATCATAAGTGAAAATAATTCCAACTCAGAAATTATAACTTCTACGAGTACCACGAGGAAATGATAGACATAATATGGACATCTATGACAGTGCTTACGAATAGTAGTGCCTAAAAAAGTCCGACAACTGGTCTAAGTACAGAAGTCCGATATTCCTATTGTGGACGTCAGAAAATAACGAAGACTAGTTACATCTCAGTTAAAGAGAGAGAATGATAATAAATTACCTATAAGAATTGATCGACCAGAAAAAAGAAAAAAGTTTAGGGAATGTCCGTGAGATGGCGGTGAAAGAATTATCAGCCCACCTCATCGGAACGGGGTCGTCGGTCGTAAGAGGCGACGATAACACTGCGAGTGAAGGAAAACTCGAAATAACACCCTTCTTCTTCTGTCGAATCGATGGCATTTTGGAGTTGCTATCGTGGTGTAGTAATTTGTTTCACGGCAGCGCCGCTACTCACGGAGAGGGCCCGAGCATAGGTTTCGCTTTTCGGGAAGGCTTACTACGTCCCCTCCAATAAAACCCTGTCTGGCCTGCGTGGAAATAGTAGGCCAAATCTTCCCAACATAGGTAGGGAAAGGCCTATGTACAGCACTGATAGGCTGAATGGTGAGGTACTTTTTTTTTTTTTTTTTTTTTATCGTGCGCAAAATCCCCACGGATACCACCTCCACCGAAACCGATGGAGGTGGTTATGTCGGACTCGAACCGACCAAAACGCACGCCGTCCATGGGTCCTTGATTGCCGGAGGTGAGATTATACAAGACATATCTCTCGCACCCCGGCAGACCCGGGGACATCTGTGTTGAGATGACCCTCTTCCCCTAATGTGGGGACCATGGTGTCCCCATCTAGCCCCTGGGTATGGGTGGCATTTGCGCCATCGCCGTGGCCTGCTTCTGCTAGGGTGACCGGCGGCTCCACCCGTCACCCCCAGGCCCGCGCTCATGGGGGACGGAGGTCATTTTGCGACCTCCGACGTCCGAGTCGCCTCCGCTCATCGCGGGCAGTGCGGGCCCGGAGTCTTCTCCGGACCCGCTCCGCCCCCTCCTTTTCGAGCATTACTTGCTCGCAGAAGGAGGCGGCGGCTGCCCAAGCACTCGCGCAACGTACCATCACCGTGAGCAAGGTGGCGAGCGAGACAACTCCCACCCCTAGGGCTGTCACTAGGACCCGCCTTGGCGTCTCCCACGCCGGGCACTCGGTCAGCGTGTGTGAATGGTGAGGTACTGGTTACGTGCGTGCGTATTTTACTTCGTTGGCTTAAATTCTATACACCCCATGATACACATAGATTACATCATTTGCAAGTTAATGAAAACTACACTGACGGACTCATAAACTGCATCAAAGTTCAGGTTTACTCTAAAAGGATTTTTTATAATAAGTATGCAAACTTTTTAGATTAAATTATATAAATATGGAAAGACTGGCTCTTAATTTAAAAAAAAAAAAATATTTAAAAATAGAACTGCAGTAAAACAAATGAATATAGCCGGGAAAAGAAAATTTACTTGTAGTATCAGATTTGCGTGTTATTTATAGCAAAGTTTTAAATTGATTCTCATTGATTTTTTTTGTTTTGTCAATTGAATTATTGTTACCAGCATAATTGTTGGGTTAGTTTTTTAACACATCGAGAGTTTTTGAACCATAATATGGATACTTCGTCCGAACAAGCGGCACAAATTGTAGCATTGGTGCGGGAGGGCTTGGATCAACGAACGATTGGTAGAAATTTAAATTTAAACCAGTCTACGGTTTCTAGAATATACAGAAGGTTTGTAGAGACAGGTTCTGACAGGAGGAGACGTGGTACAGGCAGAACTCGAGCAACCACAGGTCGTGATGACCGATTTATTGTTATAACTTCCCTGCGAAATCGTTTCCTCACGTCAGTTAAAATCAAAACCGAGCTTAATGAAGTGCGTGGAGTAAACGTGTGTGCACGAACAATAAGAAGAAGGTTAAAGGAAGCGGATATCACCCCTTTTAGACCAGCAAATGGGCCAAAGTTGTCTACAGCTCACAGACAAGCTCGCTTAAGATTTGCGCGTCATCACCTGAATTGGACAGAAGAGCAGTGGGCCTCTGTATTGTTCACGGACGAGTGTAGGACATGTTTATATGGTGCAGATGGTCGCAGAAGAGTCTATCGTCGACGTGGGGAGCGATATGCTCAAAGTTGCATTGAGGAGCGTGTTCCTTTTGGAGGCGGTTCATGTATGGTCTGGGGTGGCATATCGATGAACGGGCGAACAGAACTTGTGTTCATAGACATGGTCCGTCAAAACGGTAATAGAGGTGGTTTGACAGCACATCGCTACATAACAGAGATATTAGAAGATCACGTGGTGCCTTACATGGGATTCATAGGCGAAAATTTTACTTTAATGCAGGATAATGCCCAGCCGCATGCAGCTGCACAAGTTCAACATTATTGCGAAGAGGTTGGGATACGTACAATGAATTGGCCAGCACGCAGCCCGGATCTTAATCCCATCGAGCATGTTCGGGACAATTTAAAAAGAGCTGTATATGCGAGAAACCCTTCGCCCACGACAGTGGCAGCACTAAGAACAGCACTTTCAGAAGAATGGGACAATATTCCGCAAGATCTTTTAAAAACCCTTATAAAATCTATGCGGAACCGATTAGAATCCGTAATAAGGGCACGTGGGGGTAATACACCTTATTAAAACACAAATAAACCCTTGCATAAAGTTTGTGTCTATTGTTAAAACCAATTTTTTAATTAAACCAATTTTTCTTAAATTTCTGTTTTTTCTTCAAAAAAAGTCTTAAGGTCCTTTCCAGTACATAAACTTAAACTTAAAGATATGACCCTACGCTGTTTTAAAGTTCACGAACCAATCTAGAGGTTTCAATTTAAATCTGTATAGAAAGTATGCATACTTGGTTAAAATATTTATTTCAAAGTCGTCTATTACTTTGATGCAGTTTATGAGTCCGTCAGTGTATTACTATTACTATGTAAATTAGAACATTATGGTGTTAGAGGCAAAGCCTTGCAGCTTCTCACGTCGTATTTTAAAAATAGAAAAATGTTCGTCGAACTAAAACAAGTAATGCATAGTCGTGAAAATGTAACCAGTAATGGATCTTGTGAACGGGTATTCAGATCTAAATTTGAGAACAATTATATAGGAGTCCCCCAGGGATCAATACTGGGTCCAATATTTTTCATTTTATTTATAAACGATATGATAAAACATATCTATACTAATATTATAAAGCTGAAGAGTTTGTTTGTTTGTTTGTTTGAACGCGCTAATCTCAGGGACTACTAATTGGAATTGGAAAATTCTTTTAGTGTTGGATAGTCCATTTCTTGAGGAAGGCTATAGGCTATATAACATCACGCTACGACCAACAGGTGCTTAGCAGCGAGGGTGAAACCGCGGGGAACAGCTAGTAGAGAATAAGTTAGCAGGTCACACTAAGCTAGTGGTTTTTGCAGATGACACTAACGCTGTAATATCGGCAGATACTGCTGACTTGCTCAACATTCGCGTTAATGAAGCCTTAGAAGCGTTTCACAACTGGTTCACTATTAATGGGCTCAAGTTGAATGCGACTAAAACTAATTTAATTTTATTTCGCACAACTTCTAGTAATAAGAACCGTCTGAATTGTACCTTGGACGGCGTGAATGTTGATGTCGTGGAGGTGGTAAAGTTCTTGGGGGTACGGGTCGACTGTGACCTTAACTGGAAACCCGAACTTGAAAGCATAGAACAGTCCATAAGCTCAGCATGCTATGTTTTAAGAAGCCTAAGAGATGTTATCGACAGACCGCAACTTAAGAGGGTGTATTTCGCATTAATTGAGTCCAGGTTGAGATACAGCATTTTGTGTTGGGGAGGCAGTTATGAGTACATCTTAAATAAGGCCTTTGTATTACAAAAACGAGCAATTCGTACCATCGTCTGTATCCGTCAGCAAGAATCGTGTAGGCAATATTTTAGAGACTTGAATATCCTCACTGTGCCATCGTTGTATGTTCTTGTTCTTTTAAAAAACTTCTCTAAGTATATTCATGAATATGAAACAGAGGATGAAAGAAAACTTAGGGAAAGCACTAGAAGGAAAGACTTCCAAACTAAATGTATTCCGCATCTTGACATTGTAAAACATGGCACTTGTTACATGTCAGTAAAATTTTTTAATAAGCTTCCCGATGACTTAAAAATATTATTGTACAAACGGGAATTTATATATAAACTTAAGCAGTTTTTGTTGGAAGGCTGCTATTATTCCCTAGCTGACTTTTTAAATTTGACCAAAGACTAATTTGACCTTAAAATGACTTGTATACTTCTTAATTTATTTATTGTTTGCATTTTTTATTTTTGTTTTATCTTTCTTCGCTATATTATGACATTCAACACAATGTAAAAATTGTTATGAATAAATGATTATGATTATGATTATGAATGAACCACGTATTATTTGGGTGCCTATGCGAATAGCAACTGTTATGCCAAATAAAACCTTATACAGTTAAGTAAAAGTTAGATTTTGTTACATCAATTGAATTAATATGACCTTGTTATGGTCGTTTACCCTCAGAACGTAATCGTTTGGAACATGAAGGTTAGTTTTTCTACATCTTACGAATGTACGTGGCCCGTACAGTAAGTACGTTTCATGTACGAGTACTTAAACTATAGTACAGTCATCATTATTAGCTTAACATGTTCCATTACCAAAATATTTGCCATTAATAATCATCAAAAATAGAACGTTTTACGACAAGTGGGTAGGCATTATGAAACTATTATTATATATATCGTCGCTGATACTGCAATACCGCGTAACTAGCAACAGACAATACCGCGTAAGTTAGGTGAGGCAAATTTTACAGGAGAGCGAAAAAACTGAATAACTTCTGCTGTACTTGTCAAATACGTTACCGAACTTACAGTTATATAAAAATGTGTACCAGTTAACGTATACCTTACTATTTAATTAAATTCAATCAATATTTGGCTAGAAAAAACACTTACGCGGATTTTTATTTTTTGTGACATTTGTTATTTGCGCTTTTTTGGGACTTACGCGGAATTTGAGGGTGGATAAAACAGAGTTAAGCTATAATAAAGACCGTATATTTACTCAAGTAATCACAGTCTCATCATTTCCACTTTGGAAGGAACTAGCTTATTATAGCCTCATAATTAAAACGTCATCATAACAACTTGTTATTGACTTATTAGCATGAGAATAAAGGGATCATAATTAGTATTTTTCTATACTTAAAATATGTTTACAGTATGCATAGAGTTTCGAAATCAAAAATAACTATTATCAAAATATAAGCTAAGCTATATAGCATCTTTTTTTAACAGATTTGTAACGTAATCCACAAAAAAGAAGCATAGGTGGTCGCTTTTAAGTCCCAAGTGGTTTCTTATTATTAATATTGGCGGCAATAGTCTCGCCCCCGATTACGTGGGACCGAAAATCATAATTGGTGAAATGCGGGTGTTCAATACACCTCTGCCTACCCCTTCGGGGTTTACGGGCGTGAGCATATAATGTATGTACCTATCAGCATTTTTTTTCTCGATCTTGACTGTCTCCCAACCTCTGCTTCAGTATCTCTCTCAGGAAACCAATCAATATTATGATCTAATGACTCGATCAGTTGAACATTTAGTTATTTCCGATAATGGAACATAGTCAGGATCAACGACAGAGTCATCTGATGAGAAATCTAAGTATGACTCATTAACAACTTTCGGAAAACCTAACGTGCTCGGGAGGGGCTTTAAAATTGTGGTCAAAGTATCAGCTTTGGCAAACGCGTTTTCGATCTTTGTAGCTGCACATGGAATTTGTTCGATAGGCTTTTGAAATGTAAGTGGGTGTATTTAGAAGTGCCCGGCGTCGATCCAGGAGCTCTTGCAAAGTGACAACATTACTATTGACATCTGCATTTTGCCAAATTTTATTTTCGTCAACAAATTCTGAATCTACTTCCATAACCTTCTAAAATGAAAGAAAAACACCTTGTTATCTACGTATCTTCATGATACACAGTATTTTTCACTTGTGGGTAATTCACAAGTGAATAGTTTTACAACTACCCACATGTGAAAATTACTAGATTTTAAGAAATTTTCGAATTCATTGATAAACACACATTAAAACAATATCAAAAACATACCAATTACCTTCCTATTACTATAAAAATCTATCATTTGCCGCAGCGCCATACAAAAACAATACGTCTTCTTGTTATAATCGCGAGAATACGCGGTATTGGAAAATATTTTTGACAGATTCGCTCGCGCGGTTTTAACTAATTGACATTAGTTGCCGATTGAATGAACAAAACGTGAATCTGTGAATGCGGTACGTAGCGAATCGACATCTTTTGCCTAACGCCGCGAAATCTCAAATTTGCTACTTTTGTATTTCCGCGGTATCATCCACTGTTAGTTACGCAGTATTGCAGTATCAGCGACGATATATATATTATTGCTGCGATATGTCTGCTGCAGTGGCAGTTACTCCCGTAAAAACCAAGATGAACAATATCAAACCCAGGACCGTCATTAAACTATTTGTGACATTATAGGATAATGAGGACCGTATTGCTTTGACAAAATATATTGTTATAATTTGGTGATCTGGCAGGGGGGGGGGGGGGGGTTATTATCCCCGCCGAAACTTCGTCAGGGGGTGTAGTCGGCGTTGAAATGTCTATAAGGGCCCTAGACAAGTGGCCATTCGTTGGTAGTCGTTTTGAAGAATAGAATAGAAAATTATGTTCGATGTATGGGATGAACACATATATATATTGACGTTTATGACATTTATGACAGGCATGAAGGCATAGTGCATACATGCATACAAATATTTGCACTGAGCGGTGATCGAACCCGCGCCTCTTGCTAAGCAGTTGTGTTCATTACGGCCACGCCACAGAGGCTGTCTCATTAGTAAACGTAATATCTACCTCATTTAGGTTAATTCGCTTTAAATAACTTTTCACTAAACTGTGTATGTAATAAGAGATAAGGCTTAATCTAATGTTTTTGTATGAACTTAATGTCTTCAGATAACTAAAACTAATATTAAACAAAATTACATGTACTATGCGTTTGAAAACGGTTTTTAAATGAGTTGATAACTGTCATAATGACATTTTGATTCGCGACTATGACCTTTTTTTATATCAGTTAGGTGTCGGATAAGCACACGGCCTGCCTGATTGAAAGTTGATTATGGACGTTTGGAATACCAGGGGCGTCACACTCGTGCTACCAACCATGTAGAGGGGATGATCATCCCCTCTCCCCTCTTTACATTCCATTGGACCCCTAAAATTTTTGTTGACCCAAGAGGTCAACGGTGTTCCATATAGGTATATACGTTTTTAGTTGGGTTGGGGTTCCTCCTTTCTGGGGTTAGGCAGAAATAGATGGATTACTCATAATAATCAATAATTCGAGTTCTCTTATAATTATGCACAAGCTAAACCTATAAAGTAACTCTTTTATAGTCAATCTCAAATTGAAATGCATTTCCAAATGACTTTTACTATTGTTTCATGGCTTGGATTTAATTAAAACAGAAATAATACTTCTATTTTTCTACTAACTTTGGACAATAACTTTATCTGTTACTTTATTAAAGACTAGTTGATGGCCGCAGCCTCACCTGGGTGGAATTCTATTTACCTTTTCATGATCCAGAGGAGATTTTTAAACCTTCAGTGGTAAGGAACATATGGACAAGATAAAAGCCAAATCGATTGTGCCGATCTCCAGTTTAGTACTTAATGATATTTAGTACACTATTCACTAATTCTCTGCTTTTCATTCTCTCCTAAGTAATAGATTCCTGCAGGGATAGAAATAAGCAGAGCCTCTGTACAAGTATTTCGGACAATGTATGTCTACCGATTCTGCACTACAGCAGTAGTGAACAAGACTGCTAAACAGGGGGCATGGGCTTAATCCTCGCTCAGTGTAAATATTTGTATTATGAATATGGCACTGTACTGCTCATGCCTTGGAAAGCACATTAAGCTGTCGGTCCCTGTTTTCATATGCACATTTATGCCAGTTGTTATATAGGACAAATGGATGATCACCCCATGCATGTGTCCCCTTGGAAAGTACTAAATTTATTTCAATGATTGGTTTTGTGTATATAAATATCTATTTTTATTTACAAGAAGAAGATATCAGTGCCAAGATAATAAGGGGTTTCTAAGTACTTTTTTTTTTTGTTAAAGAAAATAATTGCGTAATTAAATTATACACTATGAACTAGTTACCGAGTAACAGTAATGACGTAATTAGTGTAACAAATTTTATTAGTTACACAACTCATTAGAGTAAGTAATTAAAAAGGGTGGCTTCAGACTAGGCTATAATACATAATAGTGTATAAGTATATAGTTCACTAGCTGTTGCCCGCGGCGCCACCCGTGTGGACTTCTGATCCCGTTCCCGCTGCTCCATTCTGAGCATCTAGGGTATGAAAAATAGATGTTGACCAATTCTCAGACCTACTCAATATGCTCACAAAATTTCATGAGAATCGGTCAAGCCCTTACGGAGGAGTACGGGAACGAACATTGTGACACGAGAATTTTATACATACTATAACACAATAATATCATGCAGCATACATTAAGTATGGACAAATTCACACTTATGTATATCAGCATTGTATTCTAATTTATTGTACCATGTTATACTATAGTACAGTATAGTCTGAAACCAGCTTTACTGTAACATGAACATAATAAAGTTTCTGTTGATGGGGGGGTCTTTAGTAACACTTATGGTTACGAGATTTACCAGTGTTTATGTATATTCCGCTCCCAATGTTGGGAGGTTTTAGCCTACTATTTTCAAGCTGACCAGACGAGTTGGTACACGGTTTCATTTTAGGTTTTCCTTCTCTTGCAGTGATATTATCTACATATTATTGCCAACACCCTCCATGATGCTGATATTTTTTCTCTGTGACCCCATGGTGATATATTATTTTGTAAGATTCATACATACATATATTATCACAAAAATAATGGGTAATCAGTGAACCAGTAAATGATACAGTCATGCCAATTAAATATTGTGGATATGGCTATAATCACTCAGACCTTGGAGTATATTAGCAAATTTTGTCCTATTAGAATGAGTGGTTGAAATAGGTATGGATTTCAATGTCTCATCCTAGATTGATGCTAAAATTGTCACTATGGCAACACTAACAAATTTAGTCCTAGTAGTCCTAGATTCCGTAAAAAAAAAGTCTTGGATTTATGAGGTGTATCTACACTAATACATGCAAAGGAAGGTAGCATGTACTAGCTAGATGGCTAACATAGTGATGTAAGTATATTCCAAAATGTATACATAAGTATGAATATTGTGCAATAAGCACACAGTATCACACAAAAAAGCAAGCAGTTAGGAAGTTTAAAATGTCTACAATCCTATTTGTAGAAAAAATAATTAGGTAACTCAATTATTTTGAAAACCAAATAAGTTGCCCTTCAGACAGTGTGAACGGTCACTGACTGGCACTGAAAGATACTATTAATAGGAGTGAGTACTGCACATTATCACTTAGTTCAATTATATTATCAGAAGCTTACCACTGTATTCCATATCGCTCCCGACTTCGACTGCAAGTCGGGGGTCAAACGCACGTAATTTGTCGTCACTATAGTGCTACCTAGGAAGTCCCAGTAAGGCACCGACATTCCACTCCCTGTAGTTAATTAATAAATTTATTGTTAGCGAAAATTTTAAGCATTATGATCACTATCAACACCGGGTGAGTGACCCGTCACTCACCTTGGTAAGGTTTTGTTAGAGAGTGTTCTCGTCTAATGTAATCCCTTGTGTTCCATTCTGCTAAAATGGTGTTCACTAGCACTAATATTAAAAAGATTTGCACCCAATACAACCCTTCATAGATCATTTTTGTAATTTTCTAGACACACTAGCCGATGACAAGACAAACGCCAAATCATGGCATGGATGGCAGCTTGGCAGCCGCTTGATAGTGTTGCTACGCTACATATTACAAAATACCAATTACCTTTTACAATATGTCAATTTTATTGAATGGTTGTAAAAAATTGATCATTTATATAATTTCTAAAATTAAAAAAAGAAGTTGAAGTTTCTATTTTATTTTTCATGATAAGAGTTATATTATAATTTGATGCATGTACATAATATGGTAACACAGAGAGATTAATTGGTAACAATTTATAAAATGTCTTATTGACAGAAATGTTGCTGTCGGTAAAACAGTGTCCATAATATGTGAACTAATTTCTCAATTAGTGCATACATAAACTGGTAGATGGTGGTGTTGAAACTTTCCGTCCACCGCCATCTATTGAAGAGAGGATTACAACTCAAAATATAAAATACGCGTAGCTAAAGTTTAATAACCTGCATTTATATATATATTAATAATTTAAATAAAACAGGCACAGAACAGAGGTTACATTCGTCAGTTTTACAGAGCGTTTCGTGAAATGTGATAATAAAATCATGAATATTAAATCGACATGCTCGGCAAATCGCATGGGCAAATTACACCCGAGGCAAAATATTGCATGCGATCAAGCGAATAATATGAACGAGTAGCCATGACAAATGACAAACTGCCGTTATCGGTCATTTAAATTAACTGTGTTTTACGGGATGGTTAAGAGGTAATTTTAGCTATTCAGTATCTTAATGAATAATAAAACAAATCAAATAGGATTCAGGTTCTATCCAATTGTCCTTATACCTACCTAGTTTGAGTTATAACCTCTTCGGGTACCCAAAAGTGCCAGCGGGAGTGGTTATGTCCGACTCCAAACTGGTCAAAACCGCACGCTCTTTGTCTTTTCAGTTGCTGGGGGTGAGATAGGCCTCTAGGGAGATTTCTTTTTTATGCACAAAATCCTCAGGGATATCAAGGTGATATACCCCTACCGGAACCGGAGAGAGTGGTTATGGCAGACTCGAACCGACTAATACGACCACCGTCTTCTTGTCCTCTCTCTTCGACAGCATATATGGACCGTGTGCTTATTTGCCACTGTAAATGGCAAGAAGTAAAGTTACACTAAAGAACGAAGAAATTCAAGAATAACACAAAATTGACATTTGTGGACCATCACAAAGGTCGTGGTCTACTTAATCTGCTGGCTGTTGTACCTACACCTGCTGAATGACCGATGCCTCGACGCAATTTTTTTTTCGTGGTTGGGTTGGGAGGTCAATTTTTGATTTAGATTTTTGAAAGGGAAGCCGTGTTTAAATTTATACCTATAGTCGTTCTATAAGAGGTACGATTAATTCCACCGGCTTCCCCTTTGAAAATTAAGCCACTACCTACTAGAAATACTTAAGTATGTGTTAACAAAAAGTTAAGTTGCACTTGTGAAGTGTGACGCTTCACTCATTGCAAGCACTCCCATTAAGTTCCCAACGAGTGTACTTCCGTTGGCTGTGGGTATTTATCTCGACGGGCCCGTTGACTGTGGGTCAATGACAGTCATCGGCAGCTGATTGAGCAGTCTTCTCCTCAAACTTGTGTTTTTTAAGTGAAAATTCGTTCTCGTTCGTCGATATTTTTTGGGATGGGGAAAAATCTCTCTGAATTTTTTTATACCACTAAATTGGTAGATACGCACTTGGCCTACATGATCTGTAGGGCGGAGTAACTTCCCCAGTTGGACTGCTCAGTTAGGTCGGCAGATACCGTTTACCTCCGCCATTTTGATTGATTGAAGTTGTGAAACCGCTACCGACATCAATAATGACAGATTGTGATGGTTCACATGTGATGACTCTGTATCTATTAACAACACAATATGGTCCACACTATCATTTCTGTCGGCACTCCCAGAATGTCAGTATTTCTTTCGTTCTACTGTCATCTAATCTCCACATCCCAATAGCGATATTATTTAAGATCTGTAGCAATATAAAGCTGCGAGGAGATGAATAAATTAATATTCTAGGACAATCTACACAGCGCCATCTAGACCCGTGGTAAGCATAGTTTAATTACTTCTCCTTTCGTGAAGGACTACACGTGCACGGCTAAGATGTCACCCACATACGTATGGTAAAAACAATCAACAAGTAATTCGGCGACTCTTTTCTTTGCCACTCTATAAAGTCTTAGAATTCTTCACCAGCTTTCCTTCTTCTTTCAGTCCCGGGTCCGTTAAGCGGTGCCTTTTAACGGACCGTCATTCTAGGAGCAGCATTTATAATGGTTGTCACTATTCTTTGGGTCGTACACTACTTTATTTTCATGTGGGGTGCGGTGAATTGAAGAAAAAAGAACATCTCATCAAGACTAATAACATTTGACGAATTGCTACTATCACCAGACTTGACGTATTGGAACAAAAATTGCAAAAAGTCCGCTTGATAAATCGAAACAATTTTCAGACTTGACAAATTTAAATCTTAATATTTACACAACTATGCAATGTGTTACCATTTAGCTACAAACCACGAGTCTCATTGTGAAATCCAGCCCAAGTATATATTTTTACACTTACTTATCTAATATATAAAATTTCCATGTCACAATGTTTGTTACCGTACTCCTCTGAAACGGCTTTACCCATTTTTATCAAATTTTATATGCGTATTCAGCAGGTCTGAGAATCGGCTACTATTTATTTTCCATACCCCTAAGTGATAAGGGTTGTTCACCCTTAAAATTTATGAGGCAAAACAACGTTTGCCGGGACAGCTAGTTAATAGATATAACGCCTCTACGTAATGTATGAACATTTATACTAACACTTCCGTCAACGTGTTTAAATATAAATTTTCTCAATTTACATTGTTTACTTTAAACGTGTTAATCAATATCGACAAAGTTTGTCAATACGCCCTACCGACCGCGTCAAAATCGAAGGGTCACCGGTCACTTTCGCTCGGGTGGATGATGGATGCACCTACTTTCACTCAAGTTTGCTACACAAACCTCAGCTAAGGTCAAAACCGCACATGCTGCGGTCATTGACATTTGCCTGGCAACTTTTACTGTACAGGTCTTGAATTTTGGCGGTCTACAATTGACACGTGTCTGTTCGAACTATGCGAATTTCTTGCGGTTTGCCGATGTAATGACAAATTAGTGTTCAAATTCGATAAAATAAAGATTGTTATTAATTACTTTCGTACAAGTTAGATACTTATCTAAATGTCAAATTTCAATATCTCTACAATACATTTTAATGATAAACAAATTAAAAGAAATAAAGATAACGAAAAAGATATGGCAGAAAGATTGAAAACTATTGTAGACGTAGACAAAACAAAATTTGTAAAATCAAATAAAAAGGGCGGCAATTTATTTGATTATACCTACAAAATTTAGTAAGTACTTATTGTGTCTATGGTTATCTGTAGCCTTTTTTAACTAAATATAATATTGGTGAGGTACTATAATCACTGTTCTACTCGTATTCAAATTCAGAATCAAGTTGATACTACCTACTTATCTTGGCCTCATCGTCGATCCGCACCTTCATGATTGGCTCAAATCAAAAAGCTATACAAAAGGAGCTTGCAATTCCCATTAGATAACTCTTGAGATAAAAAATATAAACTTGAGTGATTTTATATACAATATCACAGGTAATATAATGCAACAAATGTAAGTACAGTACCTACATGCCTAACTATGTAGGCATCTCTATCATTGGAGTAATCACGTTTTATCGCAAAGTTTCGATTTTGAAGTTGCATTGTATGCTGCGTCATTAGCTAATGATTTACGACTTGGGACATTCAAAATTAGAAACGCATAATAAAATGCAAACTTTTACAATTTTCCGATAGAAAGCTGGTCCGACGACGCGTTGCATATTTTAAATGATGTTCGGTGACAGATTGAAGTGGTATTGTGATTTATATATAATCCAATTATTATCATACTTGTATTTTCTCTTTCTTAGTTCTGATTTCACTAGTGAAAATCAGTTGACCTTGGTATTGGGTGGGTTTGAACTTGGGTTCTTGAATTTTATTCAATCGAAATTATTAAGTAAAACTTTGATAATATTGTGATAACGAGATTGTAATATCCATTCTGATTATAAAAGTTTGGTCAAAATAAATTAACGATCTAATTTCGATCTAACAAATGTAAATAAAAGATATTCCTGTAACAAAGTATTTAACATCAAACTTTGATTGTAATGTGATTAAATGCATATTTAGATCTATTTCAATCAATGTTTTTCGTAGCATCTGATTATTTAAATATTTCCTATGAATATACGTGATTACCTACAATAAAAAATATTGTAAGTTAGTAATTCTATTTTATTGCAGTCGTTGGTAGAGATGACAAAAATTCGTGCGCATTGCACGCGCGGTGCCATGTTTTTAAATTGTACTTACTTTTGTGCACAGAGTAAAAATTTTACTACAAGCTCATTAAAGTGACCTTCAGAATGCAGTGTTTTTCGCACTAGTAACAAAAAAAATACATTGATCATACGTCACTACCGTGCTCATTGAATACCGCACCGTGAGTTCAACTTCACAGACCTTGTGACCCAATTCCGGATCACTCCCGACGCTTTTACCTTCTACGCCCTAAAATGTGACGTCACAACTTTCTATAGACACATTCATAGGTCAATGAAAGTGATAGATAAAACCAAAAGTGCACCCTGAAGGCCAGCCAGTAGACAGACCTACGACAATAACAAAAATTTAGGTCAGAGAAAGTGGTGAAAGTCTATATTTGACCATGAGCTACTATTCTTAACTCTCCCTAGATATTTTTATCGCGTTCTTGACATTCCCCATTCACTTTTTTCTCATCATACATACGAATTTAAACTCTATTTTTAAGGTGGTTAATATTAGAATTGCACGTTCGAAATGTAGGTCAAAAACAATGTTCGTATGATTGTATTTTGATGATGATTTCTTTTTGATTTTTTAATGAGTACGCATTAATTCATAGCACTGAGATTGTTGTTCATGTTAATGCACGGTTAACGACGGTATTTGAAATTGTTAGATGTAGTGACGTAGGTTCAGTCTGTGTATCGACCACAGAACAGAAAAAACTAGGTATCGACATATTCCAACTATAAGGTAGTCTGTGGCATCGAGTAGAAAAAAAAACAATCTTGCACTATAGTTCGAACTTCTCCTTCTCCGAGACAGATATATTTCGATTTTTGAAAGATTTGTTATCATGCTCATGCTGTTGACCATGTAGAGGGAAGGTGTGAAGGTTAAGAGTGTTCTTATGCTGTCAATGCAGAAGATAAAACAGGTTTTCTCAGTCTTCCCACTGACAACACAAAACCTTTCCAGTACTCCATTTTACGTCACTGGTAACCAATACGGCAATCAGACCAATTAATACTACAGTGGTAATATGCACACTTAGGCTATGGTATGAACTCCTTGGTGTTGCAAACGTCCATAGGTCACGGTGGTTATATGCCATCAGGTAGGCCGTGGGCAGTTTTTTTTCCCATGCGCGGACTCCCCACGGATACCAATCCCATCGCAGCCGATGAGAGAGGTTAAATTATGTCGAACTCGATCTGACTAAAACACACCCCGTCTTTCGGTCTTTAGTTGCCGGAGGTGAGATAGTAGCCAACGTATACCTCACACCCCTGCAGACCCGGGGCCCTCTCTATTGAGATGACCTCCTTCGGGTATAGAGACCACGGTGTCCCCGTCTAAGGTGGGCTGTGTACTTGTCTACAACTTAAGCAGTATAAAAAATAAATAAACGAAAGCTAAAACTAATTTGCCTGTCGTATTAAAATAATGAACATCAGGACAAAGATTACAGTTCTCAGCTAGATTTCTATTTGTGTTCGGTCGTAAGCCGAACAATACGAGGTAGGTACAGCTGCATAGGTGCATTGGTGTCTAGCGCGGCGGGTTACTGGAAAGATCGTGAGCCCGCCGAGATTTTCACTACGCTTTCTACACTTTCACTTCCGAGACACCGGGTACATACAGACAGACAAAACGACTATAGCATCAGCTATTTATCGGAAGTCTGACTCAGTGTTTACAAGGTAACATTAGGAGGAAAAGTGTGAGTGGTTTTGTTTGTAAGTGTACGATGATGATACGATTCGATGCTTGTATCATTGGATTGCGATTGTCGTATGGGAGTTAGGAATTTTCAGTGACTTTAAGTTTTCAGTATATTTCAATAGCAATGACCTCCGTCCTCCATGAGCGCAGGCCTGGGGTTGACGGGTGGAGTCACCTGTCACCCTAGCAGAAGCAGGCTGCGACGGCGGCGCAGGATGCGCCTCCCTATACCCGGGGGCAAGGTAGGAGACACCATAGTCCGTACACCCGATCTGCGAGGGATATGTTGGTTACTATCTCACCTCCGGCAACTAAAGACCCAAAGACGGTGTTCGTTTTAGTTGGTTCGAGTCCGACATAACCAATTTGTCGCACAGTAAAAAAAAGAAAATTTCAATATTGACAATCCTGTAGTTAGTAGTCAATTCAACTAAACTGGGTTGTCCAGTTTTAGATAGGTAGGTATTGACTTCATAAGATACAGATCGTACTAGTTTGGGAGTCAATGGTTCTGTAAGCTAGACCTTAGTTACTAAACAATATACTATTATAATATTACCGTATGCATATCAGAAGTTCGTGTCAGTCGGATAATGTAGACGTATTTAGCTGTGTTATAGCGGACCTTAAAAGAAACCATCGATCGACCGGTGGTATCCCGGCCACTAGTTGTTCTGTCCACACTCAACGTCATGTCCTGTCCATCGCAGTCTGGTTCGTTGTACTTGTTACAAATGTGGACCCGCCTTTACGGTGACTTTAGGATATTATACAAATGTTATTCAGTGAGAATTTCAATTGCGCGTTTAGTATCGAAGTAGTACAGACTGCTATCGCTAGATGACGCTAGATGCTTGAGGTGTCACCACACTGTCGATATAATTTACTGCCATCCTAGTACTAACACTATTATTAATTCTGTGACGGCATTTATATTTACCACGTCAGTTTTTAAAGTAGGTTATATTAGTATTTCTCATAGGTGAACAAATCCTATTGACACCTTGTAGTCTAGTCAACTTCATCTGCTAATTCGTATGCCTAATAATTAACCAATGAGACTCTGGTGCAGGTTTACCTCCTAAACTCCTCAACAAACCGGTATTCTATCTCGAAAGGGATGACCTCGTGTCGGCTGGGATGCGAGGTATATGTTACCTAACTATCTGACCACCAACAATCGAAACCCTGAAGACAGCGTGCGTTTTAGTCGGTTCGGGACCAACATAACCACTCTTATGCTGCGTAATAGTTAAAATGAAACGATCGATCGACTGATGGCCGTGTCAGCACAACTCCAGTTTGTGTGTCCATGTGCCTCAAATTGTTACGTCCACACTCAATGTTTTGTCTTGATATCACGCTCACGTCCGGTCCGCTGTTGTTCATGTCATAAGTCTGGACGTATCTTTGGTATATCCACACTGGTGTGACTTTGGTATGCGTGAGGATTTCGCACACGGAAAGAAATCAGTAATTATATTTCGAGGCTTAAACTACCGTGTACCGTGCTCTGACTACGAAGCTATTGAAACATATCTAAAGCATTAGACCTCTAGGACGTAAAGAAAATTGTTACAAGCTTTAGAAGTGGTTCAGTAGCACAGTTATTAGAGTATTCCTGTAAGAAACTGGTCGCGGATTCAAGTCCCGTCTGAACATTCACTTTTTCCAATTTTAAATCAATACCAATAAGCGAACCTCGGGCACCGAAATCCAAGCGTTATAATAAATAATAATAATAAATATTCTCAGACAAATCTACACAACGTCACCTAGACCCATGGTAAGTATACTTTAAGCTTGTGTTACGGGTTCTAGAATGCGGACATACTTAGATACATTGTTTTTGTAAATACACACATATTTATACATAGAAACACCCAGACCAATGCAGATATTCATATTTATGCACACAAATATTTGCACTGAGCGGGAATCGAACCCGCGCCTCCTGCGTAGCAGTCGCGTTCACTATCGCCACGCCACAGAGGTCGTCATCATAATTATAAGCACAATGATGATGACTCTCTATCTAATACCTCGTTATCATAAGATATTCCTAACACAAACTGGTTGTCCATAACTTTATTGCAGCAGTCTACCCACCCTTTCTATGTCAAAGTGTTCGCAACATTGTAAGGCTGCATAGCTAAATATATAAATGATTATCTGGACCTGCCGGCCATTACTTGGCCATTTCCGGGTACAGACAGTTCAAACTGGAAGGGAATTTATTCAAACTAGTGGCTCTTTTGACATTTGACGTGTACAGTCACCTGCAATAATATGTATACGTTTTAGAACTTTTTCATATTAAACTTGTCGAATTTTACCGTTTCATGTCATAATGTTGACTTGTCATTTTCTATTGTGACAGGGTTCCAAAGTGTATACATATTATTGCAGGTGAGTGTACTATCTTGTTCTGAAAGAACACGAAACCGTCTAGCTTGTGTGAAAAGTTTTATTCGTAGTAGAAGAAGCTTGTGAAGTATGTAATATGTATGATATCCACGCCCATTTTCAATGTCGTCTTTACCATAGAGGGGCATTCGGGGCACGTGCCCAGGTCCCACCACCTCATGGAGGACGCCTGAAGAGGAGACAATGTCTCGCATATCAACTTGACAAAAAAATTAAAATTCTAAACTATCGCAAAGGGCCTTCAAATTCTTGTGTGCCCAGGGCCCCTGTCATAGGTAGAGATGGCTGTGCCTAGGCAGAGAGTCCATCCTCCAACATTACGAGTGAAAACGGTGCGCACTGTGCGATATGAAAGGACTTCATCTCGTGCACGCTCAAATTGTGGAATGAACTCCCTACTGCTTTTTCCATTCGACTATAAAATGGGTTTCTTCAAGAAGCATCATTAGAAGGTTTCTACAGCACAAGTGTGGCGTCCCTAGTATTTCTAACGTCCATATGCAACGGTGACACTTGGTCACCTTGGTTGGATATTTGCATGATCCATGAGGTGGGTCGTGTGTTTGTCTGCTGAAAGAGTACATCCTTTCCTAATGATAGGTAACCTGATCAAATTGAAGTAAACTCTGTTATTCTGACGTATAATGACTTCCTAACACAAAAATTGTTGAACAAAACGTTCAGACTGATAGAGCCCATAGAAGCTTAGCTTTAATAATATTAGTCCATAGAGATCTGTGGCCAAATACTTATATGATAGAATTGACCTCTCCAAGACTATAGTAGCGCCGTTTACCATTCAATTCGACCTCCTTCAATACATACAAAGAGTACAACAATTTGATTGCTTCCAATAAAATTAATTTATTTTATCAATTGAGTTCTGAAATGCAATCAAAGCAGAGGTTGATGACCGCTGTCGGATTCAAAATGTCTGTTCGTAATATTGTACGCGCGGACCACATTCGAGTTTCGAAACGTTTCTGTATCCCTAGTATGAGTATTAAGTTGGGTCTACGTAACGACACCAGCGAAAGCACCTGTTTCTATAGACAATTGGCAATACCTTTATAGAATAGAATAGAATGATAAATGTATTTTCATTTTTTTAATATTAGTATCTGAAATTACTAATATTTCCTCTAATTCCTGCTAAGCTGAGTCTTGTGATACGACTGGGTTCACGTCCGTAGTGTGATGACCACAGGATTCCGGATTCCGAAACCGGGACCTCTCGATTGTAAGGCCGACTCCTTAACCACTAAGCAACCAACGGTACGGGATTGATATACGTCTATTCCTGTCATAAATGTCAAATTACCTGTCATTCCTATACATTGATCAATTTATCGGTCAAGTGTGAGCAGACAGAATCGTACAACCAGAAGACGTAGAGTGGAGAGGACGTAGTAAGCCTTCCCGAAGAGCGAAACCTATGCTCGGGCCCTCTCCGTGAGTAGCGGCGCTGCCGTGAAACTAATTACTACACCACCATGGCAACTTAATAATGCCGTCGATTCGACAGAAGAAAAATCCAGAAATAACGTCTCTACTATAGTGATCCGGTGTCTTCTTTAACAATTAACCCATTGACTGCTACCGTATCTAGAAATAATGTTTAGGGTTGACGTGTCACTTCCACACTCTTTCAACAAGGACTTAAATAATCACAGTGGTCAACTAAATGGTAGTATACCGTGTAGTAAGCTGTGCCTGTAATGATGCAATCTTTATCTTCCTTCAATGAATACAGACTATGTATGGTTTTCCGATATCTGTATTGCAGTTTGTTTATTGAAGTGATAACGACCACACCTTTGTATGCATATTGATTACCTATTTGCGTATCATATTGTATCTGCTTATTATAGCGTAAATATCTACTTTACTTAGTTTTTTTTCCCCCTTCCCACCTCCAGCTAAGCTCAAAGACTTGTGTTAGGAGTGGGTTCACGTCGGTAGTGTAATGGCCAGGATTCGAACCCGGGACCTCTCGATCGTAAGGCCGACTCCTTAACCACTAAGCTACCGCCGCTTGTTATAAGTTTAGGTGCTGTATGAGTGAATATTCTTGCACGTTGAGGTCTCGCGTACTTCAGAGGGCATGTAGCCGTCGTGTCTTAAATAGAATATAGTTTTCAGATCTGAGATTCGACAGTTGCTGGCGACAAGTTTCGGGATATGGGTTCTATAGAACATATTTATCATGAAACGTGTCTGAAGTCGGGTATGTGTCGCTTGTTCGGTTTTAACTCTACGCTACGCCACTATCCTAGTACGTATTTCGTTCGTGTTTGCATGAAAGTTTGGAAGTCCCCTGGTAGCCTTACTGGAGTTCTAGTCAAAAATTGACATTCTATTGGGGAAACCGTGAGTCGAATCAACTTAGTAAAGTATGGGAGTTACATTAATCTGTAATTAATGAAATTTGACTTGAAAAATTCTATTTCACATCTTTTTATTATTAAAATCCCCGTAGTATCGAGTCATTTATTGATAACAAATTAAAAACGATTAATTTCGACGCGATTCCATCAATGGAATATCGCTTTGTCTAGAAGCCCTGTTCTGGGCCCCTATTCAGTAACGCCACGTTTACGCAACGCGTGGATGTAGATTTTACAAGTTCTTATAAGTTTTAAAATCGTTTTAAAACACAACTTAACTGTCTCGGTCGCTTGGTCTATTGTAGTCGTTTTCTAGCCCCTCCTATTGCACCCTCGAATTTAGTAACATTCAGAAGCTGTTTCCTCTTTTAGTTAAACCACCGCCACCTTCAAAGTTAGACCACCACCGCCCAATAATACGTTACTGTCCTAAAGGCCTAAAAAATGTCATAAATCAAATGTTGCTATCACCTGTGGTTATTGCGGAAATGTCTCGAACGTTTACGACTAAAGTTGTGTCATTAATCGACCTGTATTTGCCATTAGTCGTTTTGTAATTGGCAATTTTGATTGGTCAATGAACTCTTCTGTCCGGTAACAAGGGCGTAACCGTGACTTTGCTTTTTTAAACATGAGTTATTTGACAAAGGGAGTGTTTATATCGAATATACTAATACCACAGATACCAACATTCCTGTAAAATGGCGAGAATAGGAACTACAGTTGTCACTGTCAAATGCATACTGTTTTATTTCCCTCGGGTGTAGGCAGAAGTGAATTAACACCCGGATTTGACCACCCATTGTATTCGATACCGTATTCCGGGCACTACTGTTGAGACATGCATCTAAGGCTGAATTTCCCTTGTTAAATTCTACCCTTAGTAGCATCGCATGGGAACTGATGGGGTGGCTTAAATTTCATAGATAAATAGAAGCATGAATTTAGCACGATTAGATATTATTGAAAGATTAGTGGCCTCTCTTAAGGCAGCTATCGCCGTTACGTCCATTTGGATTGGATGCATTGATTTCAATACGGTTGGAAATCCAAAGTTGGAAGACATCCATTTCATTGGCATGCATCACATTCACGAAACGATTTTGGAAGACGCCCACTCTATTTGGATCGTTCGACGTATCGTCAAAGGCTACCTTCAGTTCACAGTTTTACTAATAGGTATGGGGATCAATTACTTATATTTCTCGAGTCCACGTCGACTTTACTTGTGAGATAAAACCACTTCAAATCCACCAATCACAGATTTATATCGAAACAATCTGCGCGTGTTAGTCTTGTTTCCCTCGCGACTTTGGTCCAACATGTGTGCCGATAGGTATATCTATGGTGTGGCGGTAGTTCTCTACTACAACATCTTTAAATAAGTGGAAACTGTTATTACCTAATGACAAAATAAATAATCTGTTTTAATAGCTGGTAAACCATACGTAATAAATAGATTTAATGGGTTTTTGAAATATATGATAATTATATACCTAAAATAGTAATGAAAATGATAATAAAATATATAATTCCGTAAAGGAATTCGATATTTAAATGAGTCGTAAGTACTATAGTATTTTCATCATATTTACATACATACGCATACAACGCATACAATGATTACTTTGTTCTATTCTATGTTTATTTGTTGTACTGTAAAGATATTAATAGTTACTTATAAATTTATAAAGAAAGCAATTATTTTAAAAGTGAAAACGTTTTTGAAAAACGTATCAACGTTGAAGCGAAGAGAATAAAACCTTTTTCCAACACTATTGCGGCTGCCTTTCTGTCTAACTTCATTAAAAATAAGATATATTACGAGAAGTGACTGCCATCTGACTTCTACCATCCACTGACGATATCGCAGTACTAAGTTTTCAGACTTTTTAGGACTCCAAATAGTTACGAATATCAAAAATATTCTAATAGCATCGACCGATGGCTTAACATGCTCCGAGGAACGGAGAGGTCTCATTGAGTTAAGAATGGTCACCCATCCTAACGTCTCTACTATCGCATAACCTTTAATGTGTCAACTCACTTAATCACGAGCCCCTCAAAGATAATTATAATTATGAAACACTAGCCTATGCCCGCAGCTTCGCCTGCGTAGCTATCACTTATTGCGACCTAAGCGCCATCTGTGCAACTTAAATTCTATATTACTAATCATAAGATAAGTAAGATTCCAAGTTGTACCAAACCCCTCCAAAAAAAAAACCGCTTCGAAATTCGTTCAGTACCTACTTTTTGCGTCCATCGCGGACTAACATATTTTTTTATAATTATATAATAGTATAGATTATCTATATTAATAGCAGACGTCCGCTCAACATCTGTCAGTGATTTTACGACCAAATTTATGGGACATAAATCAAGAAATGTGCGAAGATGATGAATATATACCGTGTAGGTAGGAGATACCTAATAAATCATTGCAACACTATAAGGTGGCTGTCATTATCTCCCAGGGATCGTTGCTCAGTAAGGAAGGCTTAAGTATTACCGTAGGTGGCGAGAAAATTTTTATAGAGGCGCTTTATCGTAAATAACTTAGGGCTGGCAGGTATTACCTAGATTGGTAAGGAAAAGGATCCTTCGGTATCATCTCTAAAGAAGTTGCAGCATGATTGAGCATAGTTATATGTATCAAGCGATTCAGCGATACGTTCAGGCACGAGTGGAATTCTTATCTAAATCTGTGTCTTCAAGAATTGAGTGCACAGGTTACTTCTAGACATAATTCTTCTTACTATTATTATTATATCTACTATGGCACAAATTAATTATTGACTGTTTGAATATTTACATACCGCACAAAAGTGGTAAAATGTACAAGAAAACATTTTTTTAATTATAAGACCACACTTGTTGTACCTGCATTCAGTGCATGAATAAATGAAAATGAATATGAATATGAATATGAATATAAATCATCACTTACCAACAGATAGTGGTCGCGTGAGCCTATTGAACAAAAAAAAGTTTTCGATGGTATCGACCGATGCTGAAGGATCCTTTTCCTTACCGTTGTCAATAGTGTGCGGCCTTTAGAGAATTTTTACGTTGAATCATTTTTTTATTAGGAATGGTGTGGAAGTTCATGAGCTGTGTATTGATAGAAGCGATTGGCAGGAAGCAATTTCTGCCAACCCCGGCGGTAGAGAATTGAGTAATGGATAGTGTTTCTACATTAAAAGATGATAAAAGAGGAAGAAGTGGATTGCGTATCCCAGGGTCGTAGTAAATGAAAAGGTGTTGTGTTTGCCCACCATTGACCTACCCCTATGGCAATAGTTGGCATGTCATTGCAATTCAATTATCCTATTGCAGTCCACTGCTAAACATAGACAATAGACATCTCCCAATGTTGGAACGATGGAGACAGTAAGCCACTGTCTCCACGTTCTCAAGACGGGTTGATAGTAAGGGTTTTATTTCGAGTTTTTTTTTCTGCGTCTTCCGTTACTCTTCTCTTCGAATGAGATAGTTTGGTGAGTTGGTGAATATTCTTTCGCTATCTTTGCAATTAGCTACAGTCAACTCAAATCTCAACTATTTCAAATAAAGAATTGTGACGTCACAGTTCATTATAGCCAATAATTAATAACGATAACCGTTCTTTCACTATTCTTCATTTAACACTCTCAGTTGAAACAATATTTTCTCTATCGGAAAGTATGAAATTGATTGACACTATAGACACTGACATTGACACAAAGACGACGAGTTTTACACTCTCTTTGTGTTCTCATACATTATCTTAAGCTTTCAATTAATACACAAAAGTCTTTAAAACGTCTGTCATGGACTTAGTCTAACTTTAAAATATTTTCACTTCAGTGGACTGCAAACAATTCAAGGATAATAGTCCCAGCAGCTGGCACATTGTTGCAAGACGAAGCAGGTGTCTTCCACTCATAAAGGCATACTTTCGGTTTCATTTAATTTTTTCCTATCGTGTTCGCTCATAAGACAAATTATACTCATTGTAAATACATTTACTTCAATCTTATCGAGATAATAAATTACAGAAAAAAGATACTGCGGACTTTGTACGCTCTTAACTTCGCGTGTCAAGTAATGTTGGTTTATTTCATAGATATACATATAATTCTTTCTTATATAACTATGTTACATAGTTCGCGCATAGATATAAATAACCAGGCGCACAACACAGACAGGTGGTTCAGGTTATATGAACCCGCCGGCTTGGTGTGACCGCGAAATTATTTTCAAGACTACACCAACCTCGAGCGCACACAAACACACAACGACATCCATCTGCACACACGTCTCACTACTAACCTGCAAATGTAGTGGTAGTCGTGAGAAACTTGCTGTTCTATACCAAAACGGCGGATAAATAAGCACTGTGAACAAGAAAATGAGCTCTACCTACTAGCAATACCGGTTAAATTCGCCACCTATATAAAACGTGTTCGCGTCTTTTTATTGACATGATGCGTATGGTAAAGTTGCTATCTTGTTCGTAATGTCCGCGAACGGAGGTACATTCAACTTTTAGCCCAGTAAACTCTCGGAGTTCGTTCACCCACTGCTTGTCAACTGACGTAAAGAGAGCGAGACGGGAGAAGCGAGAGATAGCGGCGTCTCTGTCGCACGCAATGTTCAAGTTTAGAAGTTTTTATTGAGCGTACGGCTGACGAAATAGTTTACTTTTGTTTTGGTTATGCTCTCCTGGTACATTTGACGGTTTACGTTCGTTGTATCGATAGATAACGTAACTATGATGAGTTTGCGTCACGTTATCACTTGTCGATGTTTTTATTTAGTTGCCTCGGCCGGCACAAAGAGAAATACTGCTGAGAAAATAATAATTAATGAAGACTTGACTACTAATACCTTTACATCGTTTTTTTATAAAAAAGGTTCGATTGTAGATGAGCCTATCGTATCCTATCTAGGCATACGATCGCCTTTGATTTTAGTTCTGGATTCTAAATTCTAATAAGAAATTTTCCAACATGAAAATTTTTCTTATTGAAAATGAAAATCAGTTTGAATCTAATGCTATTTTGCATTGTGTTAGAACTTTTTAAATATATATTTCCACTTATCTCGACTGGAGTCAGTATTAATATCGTTTTGAATTCTATTTTTGATTTGCAAGTTGTAAGCGTTCCATTTGTATGGAATTGATATTATTACAACTCAAAACAAATTTCAGTTTTGGTTTCCACTAATCAACTGCATGTGGATGATTTTTTATACTCGTAATCCTCATATTTATCATCAACTCGTCATCATTCTCTGAGCCTATTCCCAAATATTTATTCCCAGATATTTATCTTCAAGTATAATTTAAACATTTACAAACATTAGAAGGAAGAAAAATGATAATAATTTCAAATAAAATTAGAATAACATAATTTCAAGATTCCAAATATAAATACGGGTAAAAATCCTTTTTTTTAATTTAACAACTTTTTATCGGATTCTGTTGCGATATTAATAATAATATTTGGTATTATTTATTTTTAACCCGACATTTCGGCAACTTTTCCGCAGCCATGTTCGCGGGGTGACTATGGATGGTAGTTGTCACATAATTTGAAGTGTTGGTTATCTCAAAGTACACGAACTATGATGAATTCTTGGTGTTACTATTTAAATAGCATCAACTGTGTCGTTAAGACTTACTAAATTTTGTACTTCCTTAGATTTAATTAAGTAAGGCTATGAGTACTTACGCTCCAACCATATTCTCTATTAAAATTTGCTTTTTTATCATAATAACTTATATATTCTTTAGCGAGTTCATTTTATTTGTTAATTTTCTGATTTTTACTCATTCTGTTTCATGATTTTATCTCGATTTCAATTCCTGTATACTGTATATCCTTATATTCCTGGTTTCTAGCCTACTGGTTTCTCACGCTTCATACGTCTTCAATAATTTTATGCAAAGCCTATGTGAAATATATGTAAATGAAGTATAATATTTTGTATTGATTCATTGTATCTTATTGAAACAATCTTGGAACTCATGTGAAATGCGAATTTTATATTTGCTGTTACAGAGACTGTCCACAAAGGTTGGTGTTTATTTATAAAAATAGTTTTAAGTTTTGAATGAATGTAATATAGGGTCATATATTCAAATAAAGACCAAATTGGGAAATGGTGCCCACACGAAATCATGTCTTCAACCACTAGTATAGATTCACCTCTCCTCTTTTCCGCATTCCACCACAAATTGAACGATTTACGGACGGAAGTTTGTACTTCTGAAGCTCATATGGTCCTGGTTGTGTAAATGCTGCATTGTCTATGTTTACTAGGTGGGTGTACCGGTTTTTTATAGTAGTTGACCGATTCATTCAAGCATTGTGGTTTGGTCACATTTTGACGATACAATTCTACGTAGGTACCTTAACTGGGGGTGACGGGTGGAGCCGCCGGTCACCCTAGCAGAAGCAGGCCACGGCGAGTGCGCAAAATGCCACCCCATACCCAGGGGCTAGATGGGGACACCATGGTCCCCGCATTGGGGGAGGAGGGTCATCTCAACAGAGATGTCCCCGGGTCTGCCGGGGTGCGAGAGATATGTCTTGTATAATCTCACCTCCGGCAATCAAGGACCCATGATCGGCGTGCGTTTTGGTCGGTTCGAGTCCGACATAATCACCTCCATCGGTTTTGGTGGAGGTGGTATCCGTGGGGATTTTGCGCACGATAAAAAAAAAAAAAAAAAAAAAAGGTACCTTAACCAATATTTTATAGTTTATAGGCAGTAGCCGCCTTATTATGAATGGGCAACAGATTTCATGACAAATGGTTTCTCGAAAGCCACTTATGCCTTGTATTGTTTAAAAATAAAATGCTATACAACTGTGGATCTGTTCGTGATTTGTTTATATATCGTGAATTGCCTAATGTATCACTAAAACATTACCAAATATTTTTTCTAGTAAGTTGGCATTGGCACCGGTTAGGTTTGTTTTTATCTGTGTGAGTCGTGTGTACATTTTAGTATTCGGTGTTTGAATTTCAAATCCCGCCTGAAGCCGAATAGCGCCCGAGGTGTAAATGTAATCAACGAATCGCTACGATCAGAATAGCTCTTCAAATCTGTGCATTCCTAGTACCTTGCTGACTAATGTTGGTCTCTGCTTTCTTTTACAATCGACGTAGATGGATGTCTAAACAACAGATTTTCAACTAAAAATAGATTTTATGCTACCGCATTAGAATTTAATTTTGTATTTACTAAAGATTTATAGTTGTTGTTGCAAGTGTTGGTACAAAATTCTGCAATGCAGTTGGTAAATGAAATTTCTGTTTTATTTTCTTTCGGATAGGGTTTGCTCTGACGGTAAACGTGTGTTGATTTTCTAAGCACGCCATGAAGGCTTTTACGCGAACGGTTTTGCGGATACTGCGGTGGCTGGCCAGTAATTGTTGGTTTTAGCGATTAAGTGTTAAAGTGCTTTCGAACAAATAAGGGAATGTATGTGAAAGAAAGATTTTTTGAGACAGTGGTTTTCTTTAGTTCGTTATTCATATTATGCGTCTCTTCCTTATGAATAAGCAGTTGCCTGCTATTTATGTTTTTACACTATTCACTTGTTCCTCATATATTCACTCTATTCATATATATATATATAACTATAATATGTTCCCGAAGATTAATCAGATTTCGCCGGTTATATTTTGTTCATAAATTGTAGAGGGAAGCTTATTGCTGTCAATCCGGAAAATTGTGTAGCTTGAGGCTGCTATTGAGAATTTTTCTAACAGAATATAAAAACCGAAGCCCGAAATGGTAATCATTAAACTTAGTATCTCACAGTCGCAAATTGAAACACTTGTGCTATGGGAACACAAGAGCAATAAATTAGAGTTAGATTCAATATTTATTATGCATGTACTTCTTATTAACATTTATTAACAACTACGCTACTCTATGTAAGTAGTACATCACGATAACGGCCCAATAAGGGTTGCCTTTTTGTTTTCACAAGAGTGGTACCAGCACCGAACCCTGCGGTACACCACACGTTATTTATGTCTTGCAACCGAGCCCTGCTGTACATAAGTAGATGGTGACCCTTTTCTATAGGGAAGACGTTACCATGCGACGGAGATGGAGTGACACTCCATGATAATCGAGCCTATCTCTAATGCAGCAGTAGAAAAAGATATCGAAAGCGCTGATCATGTCTACAAAACACAGTTAGACCCACTTTGGTTTCTAACATTGCTTTTTTCGTCGTGTCCAATTTGATTTTCTGTCAAATCAGCTATATACTCGCACCCTTACGACCTGCTAGTTTAAACCCTATCACAAAAAACCGTATGGTCTCATTTTAAGACCCATTACAGTCATTTGATGGTATGTAGTTGTCAAATCCATCCCCACTTCCGTATTGTGTCTTTGGTCGACAAGGCGGTTTGTTAAAATTTGCTTTAAGAGCTTGCATACCTCGTCGAGCAACAAGTATCTTACTGGGCCTTCCCAAAAAAACAAGACGCGGCTACGTGACCTTACAAATCACGTATTCGCGTTCAAGTAAGCTCACGTTTAAGTTTATTATAATGTATGTAGTTAAGTCATGCTGTCTAACTTGGGAGGTTTCCCAAATTTAAGGGAGAAATGAGAGAATTGAGATTTTTATGGGCTTTGTAACGTTATATTTTTTCAAGTGTTTCACAAAAGAAATTATAAGCCTGGGATGGCTAATTCAATCAAATTAAATTTCTTAACTTATGTTTATATAAGTACTTATCACAATTTTACGATTATTATTGAAGCGATGAAGTATTAAACCTTACATGAACATTTGTACCGACTAAATTTTAGAGGTAAATATTTTTACAGTTAGCAACACTGAGTTAAGCTTATCAGAAAAATGTGAGGAACATCTGACAACATTTTGGGGCAGTGTCAATGAACTTTGGCCGTAGTGCAATGAAGTCATTATGATGCACTTGCAATGTTATTGGTTTTTTCATGACTACCAAAAAAGTATAAGTATCTTTGTTTTAAAAGTTGTTGTGTTGTTGTATGCGAGGCTTTCACTGCGTACTTACTCTGGAATCCACTCAATCCTTCTCCTTTTGGTTTGGCCACGAAAAGAAGTCATCGCCCAACCCCGAATTGCAAACCGGCGCTAAACCCACGGTTATCCGATGAGTGAAGGCGCCTCGAGAGTCAAAGATGGTAGATCCGTCTATCCGAGTGGATTTTCCGCACGATAAAAGAAGCAATTCCTCTTCGTTTCCCTAAATGTAGACTGACAATTCGTGTACTGATGGAAAAAGAATATTTCCACCCCATCTCATCTGAAGAGGGTCGTAACAGGCGAAAAACGGAAAATACGCAGACGGTATTGCCTACTACGAGGGAAGGAAAACTTTGTACTAAAGCATCTGGCCCGTATATTATATAGGTTTAAGTCTCTTTGACCAGTGAAATGAGTCGTAAGGATATTCAGTACAAGGCTTGGGGGCAGAAAGGCGTACATATATACATTTATAGTCACTCCCACCACTCGAAAGGGTAGACAGAGGTGTAAGTATTAACAGTTAACATTTGGCCAATCAAGATTTTCGGTCCAATGTAATAGGGGTGAACCTATTGTCGTTCAGCGGACAATTTGTCATGGGCTGTATGTTTTACGTATACCGTAGCTGCCTTCTAAGACAACCACTAGAAGAGATGGAGTATTCTACACCACCGGGAACCAATACAGCAAAGAAAACCGTAAAAGTAATAAAAAGGAGGTTCTACGTCAATTCTGATTGGTACATATTTTCTTGGGCGTTATTCACACCATTATGTATTCAAAGATTGTAAAGAATTATTACAGCGTTCGTTGCAACTATTGAATTAACAAAATAGTCAAGAACCCAAGACACGTTGCATTGCAACACACCCGCCCATCCAATTTCCGCCCCCGACAGGTTTATGCAACAATATAAGAAGTCGCGATAGCATCATGTCACTTGTGCGGTCATTGATCTTTTAGCCCACTGCTGGTAGACGTGCAAGTTAGACGGGTGCAGGAAGAACGTGTTTAGATTGATGCGCTCCTGGTAGGGCTGCTCGATCACGGAGAGTATCGACACTTTTTTTTTGTTAATTTGACTCCAAAATAAACACGGTTGAACAAGGTAGTAATCGTGCCATGCTCTGCCACACGTCATTGGATTACTTGACTTGACTTTTTGGTTTGTTGGCGAACCCAGACATTCACCCAGACGTCCGCCAATGTCCGCAGTTAGGTAAATAAACGAAGGTGTTTGGTCGGTACTGAAGCATATGATCGGTAATCCTTCAAATTTATCCCAGCAGAGGTATCCAACCAAAAAGAAACGGCATCATTGGGTTACCATTATTTTACAAAGAAAAAGGCCAAGATATCATATTGCTCTGGTCGTCATGGAGACCTAGCGATGTCTATATGACAGGCTGGTGATAGTGGTACATTTCTGGTCATGAAACAAAAGGAAAATCACGTTTAATCTACGAGTATGTAAGTGGCAATGGTGATTCATATCAGTATAATGATCAGCAATTCATAAGTTCCTATCTATTATTATATCTATCTACTCTTTGATTTGACTTTTATTTGACCTGCAACTACGACACGACAAATACGACAATATGTTTCCATTTCTGTGCTCCTAGTACCAGCGGTGAGTTGCTATTAGCTACGGTGGTTATTTGTTTGGACGATAAGATAATTCGCCATCTCGTTCAACCTTCTTTAAGTTTTATTATTTTTGAAGGCGCTTTGTTTTGCTTTGCGTGTAATTACTTTTCAAAATTAAGCTTCTTATTTCAAACTATTAAACTTTATTAGCATCCTTATAACTTGATGCATTTTATACCCTCAATTAGCCCATTTTAATCGCGGCATTCGGTTGTGGAAGTTAAAAGATCATGCACTCGTAGTACGCGTAGCAAGCAAGGCACGAGCATTTTGAAAGATCTACGCAGGCAAACGCGAAATGCAATCGAATCAAACGGGTGCAGGGAGATCGACTACAGATTATGAACGCCTGGTAGGATTAGTAGAAAAGTATTCGGAGTAAGTGCATAAGTTTTCGCGAAAATTGTTCTTAATTCTTTTTTATCACTCTTTCTCATCATCCTCATCATCATAACAGCGACGGTTTTTCATAGCATCCAAGACTTTTACATCGGAGCTTACCATCCACTTTGCAGTTTTCGTCACCCCTGTGGCAATGAGACAATTGACGCGTATTTTACCTTCTACGATGTCAAGCTAATACTTACTTCTTAGATCTACCAAAATTATCTCTCTTTTTAGAGAAGAGAACCATTGGAATTCACGCTGGAATTCCAATGGTTTTTCTCATTTTTTTTCATGTTTTTAAAATTCAAAATATTATTGAATGATATTAGGCCTGATAAAGTCACTGTATTATAATTGCTGCATAAATACTGCATTCACCTGCCATCCTTGAGCGCAAGTCCAAGAGTATCAGACACCTTATCAAAGATACCGATGATAAATTCTAACGATCTCTACCCGATTGTGTCTTCTGATACGAAGTTATACCATGGCTGATTAGTTATAAATTATCCCAATCATTTTGTTAGTTAGTGTGTATAGTATAATAAATATACGATGTGCTAATTTGCATAGATATAAGGTAGTAGGTAATAAAAGGTAATATCAGAAGTTGGATTGGCTATACAATTCGACGCGGTAAATTCAAAACTATTTCGCAAGATAAATTAGTTTTTTCACCAAAGTTATTTTAACTTAAGTCCTTAGATGTGATCTTAACAGACAGGACTACTATTTGACCCTCATGAAAACCTTCGAAATAAAAAAAAATATTGTATAGCCTAACCGTATACAGCAGTCATTTCCATATCTCCAATGACCCCAAATGCCGCACTAAATATGCAAAATTACATACAACATAAACTCCAGTCAAACAACCAGCTCAGCAGGTGATCCAAAATATTTACGATTCAATAAAACTGCGCTAGTCTAGGCTTGTATAAAAATACTTTAATGAAATTTGCTCAAGTATTTTCCAACACGCATCACAAAATATTTGTACAAGCATAAATTTGCGCAAGCATATTGTAACGTGTGTGGCTTGGCTACCATTATAGTTAGTGACTTCCCTTGCCCATTTTCTTAGGTAGTTTAAACTAACGGCGATCAAGACGGGTTGGGTGTATCCACATCTAGTTATAGTATCAATACCTTACAGAGGTAGCTACGTATGAAGATACACCAGGAATGTATGATACTCTACAATGAACGTCAAAAGTAGCTTAACTCATTCAAAGGATACGTTGAGGAATGGTAGAAGATGTAGTGAACAGATAGAGAAAGGGATGATCTGGGATGTTTTGATGGTTCAAAAAATGTTAGACTCCGACCATCATCATGACCCTCTTCCCCCAATGTGGGGACCATGGCGTCCCCATACAGCCCCCGGGTATGGGGTGGCACTTTGCGCCATTGCCGTGGCCTGCTTCTGCTAGGGTGACCGGCGGCTCCACCCGTCACCCCCAGGCCCGCGCTCATGGAGGACGCAGGAACATGGACCCGGCCTGAGAAAACTCCGGCAAGACACTCAGCGGGTTTTTCTTTTATTTTTGATTTATACATCAGTCAACATCAGTCTAGATGCGATAATTTGCTTCAGAAGTAGCAAGTTGAGTGATCTGTCATTTCCAAGCTTGTTTATCATTTAAATAATCTTGCCTTTTTGCATAATACATTTTAATTGAAACAAGTACCGACACAGTATCGTTTCAAATCAGTAAACTAACAAAACAATAAAATTAGATTACTCCCAAAACTATTCTACGAGAGTGAATAACAACGCATGTTGCTTTTTTACTTTTTATACGTTCATTTGGACATCAATTGACTAGGCGAGCATAACTATGTAGAAGCTTTTATTTTCATATGAAAGATTTACTTTCGTACTGTTGCTGAACTTTGGCCTGTTACTATTACCGGTGTTTTCGTTATATGAATTGGCAACACTGAGTCCATGAAATTCATAAATTCTTAATTTAAATTATTGATATCCGAAAGCAAATGTTTAAGTGATTTTAATATTCCAAGTTCAAAACAGTATTCGTATTTATACATAAAATCATATTTCTTTCCCATTGGTCACACACCAAAGCTTCGTTTTGATCAGATCATGGCATACGTTTTTCACCTCTCCATATCTACGAATTTTTCTCTTTCCCCCAGCCTCCTAGACAACTGGCTATTTGTTAGTAGAATAGAATAGATTATTAAATAAATTTCTCTCTATGCACAGAACTCTCTTGCTTCAATATAATCTTAATAAAATATAAGTTCAAATTCTAAAGACATCATTAAATTAAAACTTATTGCAATTCACTGCTGGACACGATGGTCATCCTGATTCATGGTCTCCAATCTGGAATTCCTTCAGTAAAATATAACGAAACAAAATAATATTATTTCAAATTCTTAGATACTATGTACTCACTTCTTTGATGCCAATATGATCAGTTATTTGATCTGTATCATAATGCCAACAACATTTTCGGTAACATTTTAATTAATTTATCCATTAAACTAAACAGTAATGTTCAAAATAATATTTCACTACCTTTTTGTAGCATTTAAATTACTTAAGGCGTGAAATATGTGCTTACTTTAAAAAAAAAATGCTGATATTAGGTGCGAATGCCCTTTTTACTTTTTTTATTGAACGCGGAAACGCAAAGACACTTTTAAAAAATGGCGCTGTCAAGCCGGTTGTGTTATTTTAAACTGATTGTAAAAAACACGTACTAAAATGTATGCGCAAACGAGATCCCAGATACCAGGCTTACATAAGATGATGGAGCTCGCACAGTCGTACTAGCCGCTAACAACTACAACCATGCCTCATTAAACATATCGCCTATGCGCTCACTCGCACACAAACTATATTGTTAATTGTGAACCCATCTCTTTCTTTTAACTTAACGTACGACCAATTACTTAGGCGATACTTATCGCGCAGGTGTCGCCAATCAGATGATATAAATTATAAATTTTTAATATCAATTTGTCTGCGCTTCGATTGCGTGCAAACGTGTCGTGAATTCAATGCGGTTGATTGGTTATAGCTGTCTCTTTCTGACCCAAAAACACATGCACACTAATATAAAGTTCGTTCACACGTTGAAAATTTAAACAAAGAATTCGATTTTCGAAAAGCATTTGGAACGTGTTGATTCTATTCAAACTCGGAAGTGACGATCGGGCTCGCTAACGCAAGTGAGTTATCAACATTTCTCACGGTTCGTTTCCATCGGTGTGTGTCGAGTCCATCTTTGTTTCGTTGCACTGGTGTAATGTGTATGTATGTTATCTGGATAGCTCTGTGTGCGAGAGCTGAGAGCAATGAGACGCAAGCGCTTCCTAGGTTCGTTCAACTTTTAGCCCAGTAAACTCTGGGCGATTGACTATACTTAGCTGTGGCTGTGTTGCCAGTATCTATGGTGTACAATGGGGTAGGCTGCATAGTGGCGCGTATTTAATGCGATGTTTACACTGTCTCTTTGTTCTGGATGCTTTATACTGTCATTTGTTATTCTATTTGGTTTAAATATTTACTTGTGTACCTGCAATAACGATTCTTCAGGATTACGGAAGCGATAGGAATTGAACATAAAATATTGTGTAATTTATGTAAAGTGTGGTACTTCAATATTTAACCAGTAGGTAATATAATTTAACGGCAGATTGAGTGTATCGGGTCCTACCAAGGGCTTCGGAACCAAAGTCAACCTTATCTACTAGGTTACCACCACGCCTTGGCATATGTTTTCCTCTCGGCGTTGCCGTTAGAAGGTCCAGAATGGTAAATGTTTCCAAATCCTACGCTAATCTTAGCGTATCCGAAAACAGTTTAGGATGCTGCTGCGGTGCTGACGCTGTGGTTGATGAATGATAATCATTAAAAATTTAATACTAGGCACGATTTAAGACTTCAGAAAATTCAATGGTATGTTGCTCCCCTCGGGCATGGAGCCCACGAGGTCAAGATTTCTAAATCTCATGCTAATAGAGCAGTATTAATATCCAACACAGTCAGTTCCATCCTACCTGTACCCGGTGAAGGCGGTAGAGCCAGACATTTGTTACTCATGTAGCCTGGCGGTTGCCGCAGAACAGGAACCAGCGAAGGCGACTCTTCAGTATTCATCTGCGATTGCACGAGCGTGAACGCTGCCGCATATGTGGAATTCCTCACGGGATTCTTACACTATGGTATTACGTATTTGTGCTTACTGCAAAATTTTGACGTGTTCCCGAGACTTGTCACCTAATTAATACACCGTCCTTGTAATTAATATATCAAAATATCATCATCAAAAACAATACATCAAAATAGGGTAGGCAGCACGTGTGTGACGCCTCTGGTGTTGCAAACGTCCATAGGCTACGGTGACCGCTTTCCATTAGGTGGGCTGTGTGCTTGTCTGCCACCTAAGTGGTATAAAAAAAAAACATGAAGTCTCGATCTACTATCAATCTCCCAAATGTTTTACGATAACGATTTCAATGAAATGAGGGTCCAATTCTCGTAATAAAAAAAAATTATATATATTTTTCTTGCTTCGATCCAATGTTCAAAATGATTACGAGTTTAATGTCCTTTTTTTGAAAATTGTAATTACGAGAATACAGTTTTTGATATTTAATAAAAAAATTTCAAGTCGAGACTCAATTTCGGACATCTTTTTATTAGGAGAATTGGCGTTCAGAGGTGGACATTTCTGCAAGAATGTGAACGATATTCAAATCACGTCCACACGTGTTTTGGAAATCAATAGTCGCTGTTGAAATGATAATGGACTTTGTAATTGATTTCCAGCATAAAACTAACGTCGAGATCATTATTTGAATTCTACTTTTTGCTAAATTATTGTTTATTTATTTATTATTTACTCTGGATATTTATTAAATAAGTAGTCGATGAATACGTTTGTTCTTTACCATTTCGCCACAGAGAGGTAGCACTGAGTTGAGTTCAATTAAATTAAATTTAACTGAACGATTATGTTATGATTTTCTTGACAAACTATCAAATAAATTAAAACAATACTAAAAGCTATGAAAAACTAGAAACTGAAATAATTAAATAGCTAAATTAATATTTACATGCATGAAATTCCTTCACAACATCACGATTATTAAAAAAAAATAGTAAAGGCTTCAGAAAAAGAGGACTTGGTAAGAAAAAGAATGCCTAACTGAAGCAGTAAGGTCAGATAAAGAAGTCATTATCATCAAATCAATTTAAAGCTTGAGCCACAGAGGTATTTTAGGGCCCTATGAGATTTTACCTTTGATTGTAAGATTTCATAAAAAAAAAATAAGTAACAAAACTTTTCTTACGAAACTATTTTGAACAATCATTCATTCATGGTTGTTAATACAAAGTAAATGTTCTCAGTGTAAAAAAAACGTAACACTGCAAGCATTTTATTATTCTTCCCATGAGTAACTCCCATTACCTGTTTTTTATGTGTAATCGTTCATAGAATGCCGATGGAATATTAAATTTTGTAATCGTTTCTCTACTATTTGTTTTTGTATCTAAAATATAGCATTAACGATAAAATGTTGTACATAATCAATAATTCTGGTAATTTGCAAAGATAAAATAACCCGAAATAACTAGCGATTTAGCAATAAAACTTAGAGTTCACTTTTATAGTTTTTCAAATGGCTACGGTGGCTACGCTACACAGAGCCATCTGTCGTTGAGTAGTAGATTCACCACTAAGCACAAAATTGTTCCCACAAAGTGCTATCTTCGACAAGTAATAAAGCGATTAAATTGCCTAACTTAAGAGGAAAGCAATAATGTATCGAGTTTATTAGTTTGTCTTTATTTGCATTATAAATCGTTCACCTTTATTCTGTTTTGATACAAAGTCACTTGTATATTCTTATTGGGTTTATTTTTACACGTTGATGACTTATTCATATTAAGCATTTAAAAAGCAATCTATGAATACTATGGAAGTAATAATAAATTATTTTCATACGCCTGAGTTCTAATTTAAAAAAATAAACACTATGTTATAGTATTTTTCATAGAATTCTAATTTCAAAACATTCGAATGAGACTTTATTTGAAAACAAGCACAAACCAAAAACAATATTTGAAAAAAGAATGCTAAGAATCGATTAGCAGTCAATTGTTCGATACTTCGATATTAATTAGTAAAGAATAGGGTTGTTGAGGTCGACGGCCGAAGTTTCGGCGATTGAACGACGGTGGCATGGACAATCGAAATGTCTAGACTCAACTGTAGACGACTTGATTTATACGCGTCGTCTTCTTATTACTTTCTTAAAAAGGCAGTAAGTGGCTATTAAGTAATCTAAAAAAATACAGAAGCCATATAGGCCACCTGATTTTACGATTGATAGTAAAAAATGTTCGTTTATTCCATATGATAGCCACTATCGTGAATATGGCGCTTGTGGATAAATATCTGTATTAAAAAGAAATAAACTTAATGGGCAAATAAAAATTTAAGAACAGTTGAATATTTTAAATACTCAATTCGAATGATACTAAAAATAGTGAAACGCCATAAAATAAGTAGGTATACACAACATAAAATTTAGAAATCTAACGTATAAATTTCACTTGTACGAACATTGAACATACCAGTGCAAATATTAACAGAGATTTAGTATCGATAACCACCCATACATAGTAGAAGTTGTAGTGAAAACGAAAACAATTATCAATTTCCAAAAGTAATATAAATTTCCAAAGCGCAACCGATATAAATTGATGATGATTTCTTCATTTTTCGGCTCGATTTTATCCTTACTTATTATAAAATTCTTTCCCTGAAAGTCTGTAGTTTGATTAGTGACTTACTAAATGTCATATTTCTTTATTTCATATTGTGGAAAAGTTATAATAAGCAATTGAACTTTTAGCGTTATTATTAATTCGCTGCGATGAATAATATAATAATTGACGAAAGGAATTTATCAGCGCTATTAGCTTCTGTAAAAGAAAACTTACAGCACAATATAGAAAATTTTCAAACACATAGATCCTGTATTGCGTTAGTAATAGAAAGGCTACAAGCTATTCCATATTTGAAATTTCGAAGTCATGTGTTAACAGCCATTATTAATCTAGGATCATTCACAATCGATATAAATTGAATCGATTGAAAAGATTTCAACCAGACACTAATACATCTCTCTATAAGCACCATATTTAGAGTGTGATTGAACAGGACAAAAAGAATGCTTGAATTACTACACTTATAAGACTATAATTATGAGAAATTATGAGTGAGATAAAATTGACAGTAAGAAAATTTCAATCGCTAAAATCACAGTGCTGTTGCATCTTCACGCAAATGTGTAAAAATTAAAATATCCTATTCATTTTGTTGATGCTCCTCTTACCCTCTTGTTGACAGAATCTTTGTTAAATGTTGGACATTGGACATTATAAGTCACGGACTACTACTAACTAAGGATTATGATGGTCAGGCGGTAGTACATCTTTGAAAAATCGATACTTATACCAATCAAAAATAATAGGCCAAACTGAAATTAATAGTTGTAATAAGTTAGTATTTTATTAATTAATTAAATAAGGCTTGTAAAAACCTAGATATACTATTATTTACGTTATTGAGCCAATAAATAGTCTTTTGGCAGTATTCCGTATAGGTTCAAAAAAGGAGGGAATCAATATGTTTATCTACAAAAAAAAAAACAACAGAAATTAATTATAAGTTTTGCAGCCTCTTTTTAAAAACCTACTTTGAATTTGGAACTCAACATGCGATAGTTTTTTTTAATTACAGTTTCCTGTAACAAACTTCTTCTTGCTAATTTATCAAATGCAGACATTGCAAGGGGAAAGGGGGACTAGGGGCTAGGACGGCCGATGAACTTCGCAAACGCCAGATCGATCTGCTGTACATAAAGATGTATGTCACAAAATTCCTGTCAAGATACTTTCATACTTAAATCTATAAGCTCAAGTGCGTTTTTAGATATTATAGTCAAGCGGGATCATTGAGCTTCGTAGCAATTTATGTTAGTGCAACAAAACGTTGTAAGTGATATTCAATCATTTCGCACGATGTTCAACTTTATGGCTTGGTATTAGGATACCGTTTTGCGCTGTTAGTGAAAGTGGTAAGGTCGTCGTGTCTTCCTGGTACATATCATATCAATTAAGTGTATAGGTTAGCTAATTTATGAAGTAATCAGGGCAGTTCATTCATGCATTGAATTAATATGACTCCTATTATGTTTATTTATTTTGTGATTCATTGTAAGAGAGCATGAATACGCCATTTTTACCAGTTAGGTGGAAAAAGAGTATATTGCGCGCTGAAGTAGTCTATGATCTCTTGTGTTGTGAGAATGTTGTATTATTCGATTCTTGAGGGGATTTCCCCCTGGCATGCAGTTATTTTAAACACAGTTAAAACTTGCTCTTTGTCTAAAACTACGATATTAATGAAAAAAAAACATGTGGTTTTAGAAAATATGAGCCACGGTCAATAATTACGAGACAGTCCGAAACTGTCTCGTAATTATTGACCTTTGGTTTATATGAAAGTGTCCGGTTGTATAGACGGTATTCGGTTCCGTAAAAACTGAAGAAAACTGGAAGGAGAAGCAGGAGAGTGGACTTGAGGATCCAAAGTGCAATCTTTAGACACATACAGGTTTGATGCTCGTATGAAGACAAGAGCGTTTTTGGCATGTCAGTTAGATGCAGTCAACGCAAATTTTGACCATTCCTAATTTCTTCATTTACTCTTCTCGCTCTTAATTTTTTTATAAAATAATAAAAAAAAATTAAACACTTTAGCAATGTTCTCTCATCACCACAAAGGTACTCGTCATTTTATTGTTACAATGTATTCCAATAGAAGGTTGGTAAATGTTATTCCGATAATCGACTTTTGTTGCTGACTGTGCTACAAAAGCTCTTGGACAAATTTGAAATAAAAATTGTATGAAGTGCACCACTATATAACGACTAGTCTTAGAAGCTACTGGATAATAGATCTACTTCATTAAACAACGTTACCACATGGTTAAAAAGTAACAATCTACACACAAATGCACAAAAAACCAAACTGGTACAATTCCAAACTTAAAATAGTAAACGCCAGCAACTTCAAATAAACCATGCGAATGAACCCATTGAAGAAGTTGATAATATTAAATTTCTAGGTATAACCATTGATAAAAACTGTAATTGGAAGGCACACATTGACACATTATGCATTAAAATAAATAGATTTGTATTTGTCCTGTACAAATTGACACGTGTAGCTGGTTTAGAGGCTGCACTATGTGCCTATCATGGGTATGTCTCATCGGCGTTGCGCTACGGCTTAATAATATGGGGTAACTCTGTAAACTTAATTTTGGCTTTCCGGGCTCAAAAAAAATGTATACGGGCAATGTGCAAAGCACATCCCATAGAAAGCTGTGTCCCGTTGTTTAAGCGATTAAAAATATTACCAGTACCTGCCTTATACAAATTTGAAATGTGTATATTTGTGCACGGTCATATTGGTCTGTTTGATTTCCATAATGATATGGTAACCCGACCAAGTAGTAGAAGAGGTCACAAGTTACATATGCCTAAGGAAAATCTTCAAATATTTTCTAACAATGTACACTGTATGGCAATTAGGATATATAATAAACTACCCGCCCAGTTTAAGACTCTAAAGCTTAAGACATTTAAATATGAACTATTCAAATTCCTTCTGAATAAATGTTACTATTCCACAAAAGATTTCCTAAGTGAACGTTTTGAGTCTAATATTGACTTCTTTTGTGAACCTTGACATGTATATCTATGATTTGACATTTTGTAATTATATAACTTCTATTATGACTATATTTAAAAACGAGGAATAATTATATTATTATTAATTGTATGCTGACATAATTTAAATTTATATTACAACCTTTTAATATTTGTACGCTGGAGACAGCAGAATATTATGTACAACCAAATTTGTAACAACTTTTATACAATATTCTTACAAATAAATGAATCTTATCTTATCTTATCTTATCTTATTAATGTAATTAAGTTTATGATACTACTTGCATGAGTTTACTTATTTTCTGCAAGAGAAACAAGACCTCGCTATTTATGACACTTTTGGTTAAATACACTTAGGCTGTCAAAGCATTATGATCTTAAGGTATTCAGAAACTTTTGGAGCCTACTGTACCTACTACGTGTTCTTATACCTATAGTTCACTTTTAAATTCATTACAGAAGGTAACTTTAATTATAGTAATAAAACCGTTTCCTTCCTGTAAATGATTTATTGCGAAGAAAGTAATAAATAATAACTTTCATAATAACTTGCAATCATACGCTATCTATATCAATGATCTTATAATAATAAGTGTCGGTAGCGGTAGCTTCTGGGATACCGGGGGCTAGACGGAGACGCCGTGGTCCCTTCACCTGAAGGGGATTATTGGGAAGAATCTCACCTCTGGCAACTAAGGACCAAAAGACGGTATAACCTCCCCAGCGGTTCTGTTTAGCTTAGCTGGAGGGTTGAAATCCCCACGGATACCCCCATCCGTGGGGATTTCAACCCTCCAGCTAAGCTCAATGGCAACAGTCGATACACGTCTGTAGAATAATGACCAGAATTCGAACCCGTGACCTCTTGACCATAAGGCCGGTTCTTAAACCAGTAAGCTACCGGACGCTTTATCAAGTAAATACCTACATCAACGCAGGCGAGATTTTAACTTTATTTTTCAAAAGGTATTGACAGATCGATCTTCGTGCCCAGTATTATAATTACTTCACACTGGCATACTGCAATGTCCAAGTCCAAAAAAATAAAATAATTTTGAATACCGAACGAACTGTTTCAAATGTGCGCAAACTTTTCAATAAGTAGGCTGATCAATATCAAAACGCACGCAATAAATAATACATTGCGAATTGTTATTCTAATCAAGTGCAAAACGCAGTGTTTCTCTCAAAATAACGGGTATTCTATCAAAACGTTTTCTCATGTGGAATAACGTGACGGGTTGCGACGTATTATTTGGGTTACGTGAATTCTATATGACTCAAAACGTGACAGTTTATTTGAATTTAGAATAAGTGAAGTTTCGAGATAAATCCTGCTGGTTTATTGGTCGTATTAGTTTTTGGGTATTGGATTTAGAATAATGAGGTTCCGTTTTTCATAGACTTAAATTTACCTTCACACGTTGTAGCTGAAAACAGTACGCACGATAAAGTATGAATAGATTTTATACTCGCTGGGTATTGCACTCGTTCATAAACTGCGGCAACCGCTCTACATAAAGTGGTCTTTGTGCTTATTTGCCACCAATAATATCATAATTTATTACCACAGTGTTAGTCCCAGTTTTAAATAAAATATACACACAGGAGTCTGGGGACCCCTCTACTATTTTGACGTGACAACGTCTTATAAATTGGCTTGCCGGGTGACACTTCAAGAAACTGCGTTACGCTCCGCTCACGTTATGCGCTCACAATGAGAGCGAGTGAGAGGCACGCGTCCCTTCCACTCGGGCATGGTTAGCCCGCCTAAGAGCGAGAGAGACAGACATACCACTCAAAGTCGTTGTCACGTAAAACTTTCGCCCGTATACCGACTTTACAGGCAACCAATTTTTTTTGTTTTGTATATCAGTTGTTTAACCTCATGCTTCTGACCCCGAGAGGAAGGCCTTTTACAGAGCCACATCCCTTAATCAGCCGGTGTACCTATTAACTTGCAAGTGAAGTTGACTCGAACCTCGAAGTTCTTAGCAGGTCCAATAGGCATTAAAGGCAGGATTCCCTATGAATAGGGCATTATAAAAACAAAAGAAATATCACATTATAATTCCCACCAAAATTTGAAGTCTGTAACTGCAAATTCGATTACTTAAAATGACACCACAATAGAAAGTCAACTAATCCGAACCGCAAAAAACCAATTAATATTAATAGTTTTTGTTCAAGAACACCCTATTTATGCAGAATTATTCTGATGCATTGATTTTGCAGGCGCCACACTGCAATTGCGTTGTAACTTGCAGTTGCGTACATTGACCCATACAGCTGTCAAAATAACAACTGAAAAACAACATTTTGAAAGAAAGAAAGGAAGAAAGAAATAAAAAATCCTCAAGACAGTGACTAAAAGAACGGAGGCAAATATACTTTCCTAATTTTTTTAAATAAATTATACAATAACGAAAATAAGTCGAAAACATCATGTAATATAAAAACAGTGTATTCAGTGTATTTATTATAAAGAGTGTTTCTTTTTAATTCGAGTAATTTACTAATTTCGTAGTTCTGGCTACGAACTTATATAGGCGTCTTCTATGGAAAACCAGGAGTAATAATTTAAAAAAAAATCATCGTTTTGTTGAAAACATGAAATGATCATCAGATACTCGTTTCAATATCCTTCTTCTCGCTCCTAACTCTTTAGAGCTCATCACCTATTTAACAACACCTTTCACTGCAAACTGAACAAATAAAAACTATATCGAGAGGGTTATGAAAATAGCTTCATGAAAACTTGAAGCCTCACAAATAAAATCTGACGCATTTTCACACTCCCAGAGCAGTTGTATTATTTGTTGTATAATTCTATAATTTTGTATATTTTTTATACAGCATGGTACAGAAAGATGTAGTCATATTTAAATAACCTAATAACACACATGATAATAATAGGTATACTAATAATGCACTGACCAAAGTACAAATAGGAAAAAGAAAACAAAATCCAATTCTTAAATTAAGTACTCACGATTCATGAGCTTTAAATTATCATGTTAAGTACTTCACAAAAATCACATTATTAAATTATTAAAATTTTAAAAGTCATTTAATTTTTCGTTCGTATATTTCGTATTTTTTCACATCATTCGTATATTTTTTCTTATTCATTTTTTTTATCTTTGGTCAGTGCATATGCCCTCGTTATTGTGACGATCCTTAAATATGACCATACCTTTCTGAAACACGCTGTATAAGCGAGAATGTAAAAATAAACTCGCTTACGCAATGTTGTTTAAAATTGTACTTTCATGAAATTCGTAGTGCCTGACTAATGCCAGTAGTGCCATCAAAACACCGTGTCTCTGACCTGCCATGCAAATTTAATTAAAACAATAGTTGCGTAATACAATAGTTTCATTTTCTATCTTTAGAATTTTTCCGTTGCCTATCTGTTACTTTTCTATCATACAGTTTTGCTTCATTTTTCAAGACATCACAATTTTTTAAGTGAAACCTTATTTAGCCGTGTGTATGAGGAAAAAAATTTGGATTCACATTGTTGCCTAACGTCACACTGACGTTCCACGATGTCGCACGACAATAAAAAATATATGACCTGCAGGTATTTGACAGATAAAATTAGGGTGACAATTCAAATCACACGTCACGTCTTTTTTAGTCTCGTTGAAAACTTTTTTGTGACGTAAATACTTTTTTCAACACATTTGTTCGTAGAGTGGCTCTCAGTGACTTTTACAATGCGATTATTCATAAGCGAGTTATAGATTTATTTTTAAATTGTATTATTTGAATAGCTTTCTTCTAAAAAACTTTAAATACAAAAAGGATCGTGTTCTATAGTATAACTCTAAGTATTAATACACCTATTGCTTACTAATTTCTTCCAACATGAATAATTTCAATTCGTACGAGTTTAATAAATAAAACTTTAACTCAAATATAACTTTAGTTTTCTCTGTAAAATCTTTTAATTCTCTATTTTGTACGAACAAAAAAAGAAACTTCAGTTTTTTAGTCTATGGTCGATCACCATTTCAGGACGCGCGCACATTTTTTTTAACAACTACTCATTTTTTCCTGCCATTGCGAAAAATTGTTCGCAACTCGTTTTCACTGATAAAATTATAGTTATATTTATGATTTTTTTTCCACAAGCGTGTTGAAAAACGTCGTATGACGTATGTATTGATGATTACCGTCCTTGGCTCTCTCAAGAGTTTGCGGTAATCACCAACATTACACACATGCACCATCATAATGTACTATTACACAGACTGTTTTCATGCAGTGCCATAATTATATTTTATATTCATCTGAATATGTTGTTATTGACAACAAGAATTTTGTGCAGTCAATAAGTCTTTATTTTTCTACAATAATACAAACAAAACGTCATTTCAAAAATACCTATCTACACCAGTTCCTTTCGCCAACAGGAAGTTCCTACACATTTCCCAACACCCATTAAAATATTACATTTTTGGTTTTCACCATTGTAATTATTTTTAGTACCATTTAATACTGGAAATTCCATAGTAAATTCGCCTTTGTTACTGGTTGTATCCGCATCTAACCGGTTCGACTGAAAAAGTACCAATATCCGCATTGCCGACAAATTCAAATGAATTCACAATGAAAGTAAAAACCTTTTTAATTGGCGTACATGTTAAATTGGGCTTTATGATTGTATTCAACATCGAGGATAAAGATTTTAAAGAAACAACACCATTTATATTAACTGGAGTTGTTATATAGACTATAATTGTTATTGGAAATTTGGGAAAACACAATTTGGGAAAAAATATTTTTATTGATAATCTCGTACGTAGTCGGACCTCAGCTCTCTGGTCAAGGTAAACGGGAAATAATGCTGTGATGATGATGATAATGACAAAAGCTCGCTGGGGTGGGGTTAAAGGACATATGAAGACCCACCAAGACCCGCTCCAATCTCACCTTAGTGATCATACTATCAGCGCAAAATAAATACATACAGAAGGCGAGTTGCTATTAGTCAATTGAATGCCATTTACCATAAAGTCACCCAATATACATTATGACAACTACGACCTCCTAACTATATCCTATCATAATTAGGTACACCTGTTGGACCGAATTTTTGGGTCACTTTGGCCCATATTCATAATCAAAATTAGGTATGCGTTAGACTTCTTTTTTGTGTCGGCTTTATACATACATACATACATACATACGCGTACCGGTAGACGAAGCGTGGGACGGCCTCCTGCGAGATGGACGGACGACATAGTCAAAGTCGCGGGTACCCATTGGATGCAGACCGCCTCCAACCGGTCGGATTGGAGGGCGATGGGGAGGCCTATGTTCAGCAGTGGATTTCTTGTGGCTGAAATGATGACATACATACATACATAAAATCACGCCTGTTTCCCGTAGGGGTAGGCTTTATCCTAAATATATTAATATTACGAAAATAGAACGCGTTGTATCTTTTTAGTACCTTGTGGATTCAGTTTCTAGAATGCCAAAATTATACTATTTACCGACTATAAAACAACGCATGACATTATATCGCGCGTCATACATAATTCTGCCCTAGGTCTGAACAACCTCCCACTGTATGACGTGTCTGAATATTTAGCACGGTTGTTGACAGACTTCATATTTTATTTATTGGCTGTTTGTGTGCGCCGTATGATCGTATTTTTGTTATTTTACCTACATCTTGAAATATGTATTTATGCACTTCTTCTACGAAAACAATCATCAAATTAGCAATGATATAGTTATTAATTTCTATGTGGCCAGTTGGTACTTCACAAATATAATTGTGATCATATAAAACTTATTATTGGAGTGTTGAAATACATGTTACTGGGAAGTAAATACTTTTTGCATTGATAAACTTTTTACCTTTTAATAAAAATATTAGATTTTTTTCTTAATTACTACTAGTTCTTCGGGTTACTTTTTAATTTAAAAGTTTAAGATAGTGCAGGTCAAGAGAGTTGTATATGACAAAGCAGGGTTTTATATCTTTACATAGTGGTGTCAACTTAAGGCCTCGATCTTTCCACTGACAATACAAAACCTCTTCAGTGAGTTCTGGCTACCCACTCGCCGCCTCAAACACAATACCTCAGTATTCTATAGGTACTTCCCCAGCTCAATTAGGACGGAGTATATCGTCATCCTACCTCCGGCAAAATTTCTTCTTCCTCCTTTTCTAAAGAAGACGAACCTGGGACCTCTTAGTCGTAAAGCCGATTCATTAACAATTAATCTAAACAACACACTCATTCAATTGAAATATAAACACAAACAAAATCACCATAAGTTACCGCGCATGCACTGACGGAGATCTATTAATAATCAAAATCTTCAAGTCACAAGTACGCAGGCGCCAAGCGAGCATACAGTCCACCACGTGACGGCGTGCATTGCCGAGAACCCATGGCCCCATTACAACGGCCGATGACTTCAGCAGGGAGCTGAATAAATATGACTTCATGAAGGTTTATTTCGCAAGATATATTTAAAATTTTCAACCTACCTGTAGCACTGCATGCTCACGAGGAATTTCGATCCTGTAGGACCCATTGGAACCTATGCTCGGGGTAAAAAGTAGCTAACGTAGTTTTCCAGATTATAATTTATCATTATTGCAAATTTCTGCCAAATTCGTTCAGCAGTTTCCTATGCAGTTTAATATTTAACTGTCACTGTCACTTGCGAAATCTTAGTGCATCGTATAAAATAACTTAGCATTCATGATATTAATATATTAGCACAGATTATTCTCATATATTCGTGAGAAGGTTGAATAGAGAGTTCCTTGCGAAATGCACTCCATTATTTATTTCGAAGCCCTTCGAATTTTGTATAACTAAATGATATTGGTTCATTATCTCCTGTTGTTGTTAGAAACAAAATGCATTCAATTTACGGTATAGGTTTAGCGAGGCTATGATATTTTACATTTAGAATTATGTTATCATATTCATAATATACCTTTCTATATATACAATCTGTGAAGTACCAAATTGATACATTTACTGCAAGTAGTAACCTACTGGCAGGAAGTAAATAAAAAAGGTGGTGACCCACCTTCTTGATCTCTACGAACCTTTTCAATGTCCTATGAATATGAACTAGAGAGTCTACGCACAGATTTAGGTACTAGCAGTGAAGAAGGGTGATAATTTTGACAAGGGAAGCCTAATGACGACCTCCGTGGCGTGGTGGTAGTGAACGCGACTGCTACGCAGGAGAGCGGGATCGATTCCCGCTCGGTGTAAATGTTGTGTGCATGAATATGAATATCTGCATTGGTCTGGGTGTTCCTATATGTAGATTTTTACAAAAAAAAAAGTATCTAAGCATGTTTATTATCCGCTTTCTAGAACCCGTAACACAAGCTAGTTAAACTATGCTTAGGTAGGTACCTACCATGAGTCTAGGTGGTGTTGTGTGTAGATTGTCCTAGAACATTTATTATTAATTATTATTTAAGCTGGTGTAAATTAAACTTGCCTCGATCTGGTTTGTCATGCACCGTGCGATTCATTAGGAAGCCGACAGAAAGTTGGTTATATGACTTATATGGAATACTTTCGATATTGGTAATGAGCAATTTCTAAATTAATCCCAAAGATTAATAAGTTTATTCCTAATCTGATCAGTTAACCTGTTACCGGCACATGTTAAGGCGGTTATTTGCGCGTTTTCATACGTTGCAACTATACGCTACAGACTATGAAAACTAAAAGGCTGGATTAGTGATTTCCTTTTGATAAACATAACGTAACATAACATAAACTCACGCCTGTATCCTCGAAGGGGTAGGCAGAGGTGCTAGCACCCACATTTCGCCAGTTTATGTTTAGGTCCCAATGTAATAAGTGGCGAGCCTGTTGCCATTAACCGGACACTTCCGGCAACCACGAAAAAGCATCGAAAGGTCATTGGTGTGTGCCATGGTGTCGCAAACCTGAGATCGAGCCCGAGACCTCGTCTCAGCAGTCCATTACCCATAGGCTACCGCGGTACATGCTTTATTTAGTCTTTTACAGCACAAACATACATGTGACAAGTAAAAAATTATATTAAAAGTGTCGTGCATATCTGTGCTGCACCAGGAAAGAAGGAGCCAGCTCGGCGTAATGAAGGGTACAAATACCTGGCGCTGGTTTTCAACTGGCTCCTCGAGGAACCACATAAATTGTAGTTGCTTGGAACAACCACAGCAGGGAGTTCATTCGTTCCACAGCTTAAAGTAACACCAGTTCTTACCTGTTTTTTATACACAATTTTTGCATAAATTTTGTCAGGTTTTTTTTCAAACTGGTTTGTCAACACTCCTCTATGTGTAATTCATAATGTTTTCAATGTGTAATTCATAAGTGTCGTGACGACTGGCGACTATTGACTTACAAAATAACCACGAGTTTTTGGAAGTGTTAGATAACATATAACAATTGTTTTTTGGGGTACAGTCGTATCAAAAACCCAACCCAAGGAAAGCGTCAGCGTAGTCATCTCTAAAGCCGGGTCTCAATTTGTGATATGAACAATGGATCGGACTGTGTGGAATCAGTATGGGACATGACGTTGAGTGTGGACGGAACCACTCATAATCGTATCAGTACCTACAAACTAGAGTTGTGCTGATGCCACGAGTTGTTTAATAGTTTAATTTAAGGTCCGCTATCACGTAAAGCAGGACTCCAAACTAGATGGGACCCAGGAACAATAAAAATGACTAAATACGGGGCTGTAAACCACTTATAAAAGTAATAGGTATTATTATTTTTATTTCTACTTTTTCATTAATTTGTCTTTTACAATTCTGTCAACATCAACCTTAATATTGGTAGTAGCTAGACTAGAATTTCGTTGCAAGAAATATAATTCGCTCATTAATTTATTTAAACAAAACAATAAAAATGTTTCTGCGGAACAATTCAAGCCGCGGACCATGGTTTGGACAGCGCTGACGTGGGGAAAAACATACGTCGATAGTTCATTTGTTTAGGTACTTAAAAACGTAAACAATCTTAGCGTGCTTTTTAATATGTTTTGTTTAAAAACTCAGTATAAAAATATTTTTTTTATAAAAAACACTTCTCACTTTTCTACTTAGTAACGCATTTTAAAGACTAAATACCTGTGTCTAACCACTAGTTAGTAAGTAAGTTAGTCTAGTTTATTTGTTTAACACAAAAAAGTTACCACAAGATTGTTTACCTTTATTTAAGTACCTAAAGAAATGGAGTGTAGATTACATTTTTTTTATACCACTTAGGCGGCAGATAGACACGCGGCCCACATGATGAAAAGTGGTAACTGTAACCTATGGACGATTGAAAACGTGCTTCTGATACGATCACGATGAATGTTACATAAATGTGGACCCGGCATATCAAAGCTATCTATTGCAGAACTCTGAGAAGACCGATTATTCCTCCTGGTCTTTTGGTTTGGCTTTGACATTCAGTGTTTGGCTTTGACATACATCGAATGTCTGCGTGTGTACACCGCCATGACACTTAGTTTCAGATGCAAATGACGAAATGGGAGCTTGGCTGAAAGGTTTAAGTGGATGAAGTTCGTGATGCGTGTAAAACCAAGGACAGAGGGCAACCTGTTGTCTCTGCTTACCCCGAAAATGTATGTGCAAGTAGATATTAAAGATTAAAATATAAAAAAGGTACGGATCCTTGTGCACAGTGACGCACCGCAACTTGGAAACATGCCTCTCTTACCTATCACTTAAATATGTATGTAGTATCATGTTTTATTAATACCTTGGCCACGTGTTCACTAATTGTTATCAAGGAACAGAAAAAAAAGAATACTTTATTCACATATTTTGTACAATTTTTTTGTGTACCTATACCATGTACTTTGTACCGCCGAAGTCGGTCGGAGAGTTATATACTGACTCGAACAGACTAAAACGCACGCCGTCTTTGAGTATTTAGTTGCTAGAGGTGAGATAGTAGCCAAGCCAGCACCTCGGCAGACACGGCGCCATCTCTGACGATATGTCCCCCTTCGGGTGAGGGGTGTGGGGTTCGGCTTAGGTGTCACTGGCATACGGTACAGAATATTCCATCAAGAACCAAGCGGTACGGTGAGTCTTTTCTCTGCCGTACCATTAAGTCCTGGAATTCCTTGCCGGCGCACGTGTTTCCTTCTTCCTACAGTCCCCGGTCCTGAGGCCGTCAAGCTGAGCGCCACCATTGTAGCACTGAACGGGTTTGCAATGGTGACCCTCTTTCATGAGACTTTGCCTTCAGCTTAACATTGACAAATTGACGTGCAATAGATAAAAAAAAGATACATTTTGCGCCCTCGCCTCAGTCTGCTTATGCTAGGGTGACGGGACCCGTCCTGACAGGCCTTTCCTGCCAGGCCTGCGTTCATATGGGACGGAGGTGATTCTGTGACCTCTAACGTCGGAGTCGCCTCCCCTCATCGCGGGCCGTGCGGGTTTGGAGAATTTAACTATACCTTGACGTGTGACTCGATATTAATCGATGTAAGTTCTAGAATCTTTAGATTATGTACATACAAAACATACATTTATATAAAAAGCGACAAAAAATCTGCTCAGTTCAGTCCACATGGCGACTTGTTTTATTAACCCACGAATAATAAATAAATAATAGGACCAATAAAAAATGACAAAGACGAAAAAAAAAACAACATAAAGATTTAAGCTCAACTTTTTTAAATTTACAATTAAGGTCGGAGTTCTATTATGCAATTATTATCATAGCACCCGTAGTTTTATATGATAATAATTGTATTATTATAAGATTGAATTACGTGGAAACATGTTTTGTAAATTCTAATTTCAATCAAAATGACGTCTGCGTTTTGCCAAATTCAGATTTTTATTCTATGAAAAAAATGCTGTTTCATGTATTGCTTTCATCGTATTTAATCGTTGCTTATCGTGTTTTAAATACCCATTTGAAATACGATAATTTCCATTGTTTATTTCTATAACTGAGAGTGAGTAGGTATGTGGGAGTGCTGAAAACCTTACTCTACCTTACAGTACGAGGCGTGAACCCCAAATGTGCTCTAAATGAGCTCTATGTTTTGGGCTGAGAGTATGTAACTTTATTCTAATAGTTAGTTGCCACTGACACGAAAAACGAGAAGCATTCCTCTTGTTTTTTTTCCCTTCGCCATGTACGTTTACATACAGTCATACACACAAATGTAAAACATTCATTACCTGATTAGTCATATACCATGATAACCACTTACTATTAGGTATAAACTGTAGGTTAAAACTTTCCAATTAATAATATTTTTATATTTAACACACACATTATTAATAATCAGGCATTTTATTTTTCTTATAGTTGTAATAAAACAATTGTCGTACTACGAAATGCATACAATATTCAATAAATAAGACATCCATATAAGTTACCCAAGTAAGCATATAACATATTAACGTAATATTTTATCAAAAAAAAGTAGTCGAAAGGAAATTGAAAGTGATATAATTAATCATAGATAATTAAGTAGTTTATAAAGAAGATATAATAGATAACATTATTTATGGCAATAAAAACGCAGAATATTTATTTGCTCACCTCCACAGATGATTAATATTAAAAATGCTATTTTTCATTGAGTAAAGAGGTTATGACAAATGTTAGAAAAATAAACTATGTGTCATTAATATTATCTGTAACGATTTGTGGGCTTGTAATACACATTTAGACCATTGTAACCTTTTGTTGGTTTAATCCTTTTGTGATTAGTTAATATAGTGTAGCGTTTGAAGCGGCCTGCGTTTTGTGGCTGCGTGGACAAGACAAGGTGCAAAAAAATATGTTCGGACTTCAGATATGAATGACCGATATATTTATGTACAGGATGTTTTATAAAGAATTGAAACTGGAGTATGTATTTTATTTGTGTACTTAGGTCATACGTAAAGTCTTCACACCAAAGCCGGCATATCCATTGATAGATTCTGTGGAATCTAGTTGACCACCGTGGCTTCTCCCAAACCATTCCTCAATGGTGGGTTATACTATCATATAGGGCTGGTTCTTAAGACGCTACGAGAAACGAGTTTAGTATTAAATACACAATGTTTAAACACAAGCTCTTAAATTACGGAGCAGATAAGAATCAACTTCAGGTGTAAAGATCTTTTCGCAGCTGGATCAAAAGACATTTAATTTAATTGCTGTTTAGACGGACGTACGCATCTAATAAAAAAAGAAATGAACTACCTAATAAATTAATAATTCATTAATTTCATCATATATCATGATATATGGATGAAGATACAGAATATTCCATCAAGAACCAAGCGTTCCGGTGAGTCTTTTCTCTGCCGCACCATCAAGTCCTGGAATTCCTTGCCAGCGCACGTGTTTCCTTCTTCCTACAGTCCCGGGTTCTTTAAGCGGGGCGTGAAAAAGCATCTGATGAGGCCGTCAAGCTGAGCGCCACCATTGTAGCACTGAACGTGTTTGAAATGGTGACCCTTTTTCATGAGACTTTGCCTTCAGGTTAACATCAGGCGAGGTGAAGTCAAATTGACGTGCCATAAATAGAAAAAATAAGTGGCCAAGGTTCATTTGGAAAGATTAGAAGGAAAGAGGCGTGCTATTGTGTCAAATCAAAATCGAATCAGCCAGTCATAGTCCACTGCTGGACATAGGCCACTCCCAATGTTCAGAGGCTTTGGCCTATTATTTCCACTCTGGCCAGACGGGTTGGTACAGGGTTTTATTTGGAGTTTTCCTTCCCTCGCAGTGACATCGTCTGCGTTTTCCATTAGTCACCTCTGTCTTACACCCTTCGGATGAGATGGGGTGGTGAGTATTCTTTCTGTTCAAGTTCAGTGTGTGTGTGTGTGTGTGTGTTTATGTGTGTATGTATGTATTATCGGCTGAAAACCAGAGCTTGACAGCTGTCTAGATAGCTGTCAAACTTAATGCTGAACCAGAACCTTTTCAGTTAACGTGTACACTAACTACTAAAATTATCTTATTGCTTTATTGAATACCTTTGCATCTAAACTTACAGTGTGTATATTAAGTGTCTAGAATAAAGTACGTAAGTAGTAGTTCACACGGAGGTAGGACACGACGGTATCTCCCGTCCGAAATGAGCTGTCCAACTGGGGAAGTACCTCCGCCCTACAGAAGACCGCGGTCATAATAACCATCGTGTTGTGTTCCCGCCGGTAAGTAGGGTAGCCAGAGCTCACTGTACCCCTCCTTCCCCTCCCCTTCCTAGCCTCCCCACCCCTTCTCAGCTCTCCCCCTTTCCCTTCAGGGTAGGCAGCGCGTGTGTGACACCCTTAGTCAGAGTTGTGACATATTTGAAATACTTGTATTTAAAATACAAATACAAAATACAAAATACGTATTTTGGATTTTATACTTAAGTACTTTTTTAAAAAAGTATTTTGTATTTTATTTGAAATACTATTCGAGACGTATTTTATATTTGTAAAATGCTTTGTAAAATACAAAATACTTTTTTATTCTTAGCTTCATTTTTCTGAAGCATTCCGCGATTCAGTAAAAACAAAAAATGCCCGCTAGTGGCGCAGCAGCTTCTATGCGCAAAATGACAGATGAAACAAAATGCATATATACTTCTTCTTCTTTTCTTAAAATGGCTTCTGCAGCAGGATAGCCGCAATTTTGCCAGTCTCTAGTAAATGTAAACGTTTTATAAAATTAATGGCGAGACGCCAATGTCAAGTTTCAAGTTTTAAAAAAGTCTTCCAGAGCCACGTTAGCCACGCCAGTAAATTCGTTTCTGTGTGTTCGCCCCCCACGAGATCAGGTAGACGATCAGGACGTGTGGTTGAATTTTAGGGGGCAAAAGAATAATGCATATAAAACCTGACCAATAATATATGAGGGACCCCTCTTGACAATTCTCAAAGTCACTGTTACGTTTTGCAGTGTTGACAGCTATTTCATTATTACTGTGTTGTTCGCTCGAAATGTCTTTAAAAAAATGCCAAAACAAATTGTATTTAAACAATATGCCGTGTAAGGCTATAAGACATTATTTTAACGATTCGTATTTAAGTGATTATGAATGTATAAATGACAAATAAAAATACAGAAATAGAAAAATATATTTATAAAAAACCAGTATGATTATGCGTCCACACAGACGCAACATGTCAGATGCTCTTTTTGAAGATTTAAAAAAAATAGAAGATCAAAAATTCTGAAAACCAGTAATTTTACCATAAAGTATTTTATATTTCAATAAAGTATTTTGAAAATACATATTTTGTATTTAGTATTTAAATACAAAAGTCAAAAGTATTTTGTATCTTGTATTTGAAATACTATATTAAAAAAGTATTTGCATTTTGTATTTAAATACTTTTCGAAAAGTATTTTGTACATCTCTGCCCTTAGTGTTGCACACGTTCATAGGCCACGGTGGCCGCTTTCCATCAGGTGGGCCGTGTGCTTGTCTGCCACCTACGTAGTATAAAAAAAAAGTAAACATTACTTAATATCTTTTTTTTTCTAAATACTCATCACTTAATTTAAGACATCATGCTGTATATAACATGTATGGTGGCAGCAGGCGGTGTAGGGCCGGACAGCAAGCTACAAGCTGTTCTAGGTACAAAGCGACGTGGACAGTGGACGTAATTCGCACGTCCTCGACCGCACGAGTTGATCATGTACGGCTGGCAGAAAGTACGGGCTTGTCAAATTTGACAACTGGTTTTTTTTTTGGATTGTTTGGATCATAATTAAAGCTGATTTACACTATATATGTTTGTTTTTTGCATACCTTAACATTGAAGCCATAAACTATTTTATTTATTTTGATTCATATTTTTTTTATTTATTCGCGAGTAAACGATTACAACATGTGAAAGTTAATTATTGAACTTAATTTATTGCACACAATTATTGCTTATACATATGTATGTACAATAAAATGCCATTCCGTAAAGGAGTTTTAGTACTATGCAGTTCACAGTCCACTGTTTGAATTCCACTGAAAACTTCAAATGTGCATCATACTAGCCGATTTCACTTCATCAATAAAAAAACTGTTACGAAGATCAGACCTACCATCTGGGATGGATCTTCATATTCAGGCCTTAAAAGCAACGGATGAAAGACTACTAATTATGTAACGAAGAATGGATTTGTGTGCATTTGTGGTGTTACGAGATTGGAAATATTAAAAAATAAGACGTATGAGAAAAAGTTGAAAGTTGTAATAATGAATGAAAAATTGTGAAGCGAGCGACTGTATATAATTATTTCGAGAATAAATTAAAGTATGGATATATAAAAATCGCAATAACCAATATTCAGCTGATAACCGGTATAAAGCAGTTTATTTTTATAATAGGAATATAAAAATTACAACGTAAAAAAATAATGGTCGCCACTTATTTTTGCCTCCGTACATGAAGATACCAAATAGATCCTTCAATGCTCAATGGAGTACATTGTGATAAAGTTGACCACATTGTACCACACAAAAAATATGGATTATAATCTTGTAATACACTCTGGGACGTTTAACATGTTTTTTTCTCATGGAAATGAAGGGTAAGTGGGCCTGAGGCGATTTGATAGGGTTGATTAAGTTTTCATTTACATTTTGTCGATATATCGATATTTAAATTAACTACTTATGTGCACTTATTTATATTGAAAATAAGTTAGTATTCAAGAAGTGTTTTATAAAAAAATAAAATTAGGATAAAATATTAAGACCATATTGTAACTAAACTGGCATAGACATGGCTTCGAAATTCAAATATTGTATTTATAAAACATGAAGGAAGAAAAGCCCTCAAAGGTTGAACTCAAATGCATATTAAAGACTAATTTAAAAAAGGAACATAAATAAATGGATGAATACTTACAAATACATATTCACATTAAAACCTTACTAATTAACATTAAAGACAATAAACAATAAAAAAAATCTCAACCCTTTACTATCGATAACTGTGAAAAAATGTCCATCACTAGAGCACAAAAACTGCGGAAATCTCGCAATATCGGAAAGCAAGGTGTTGGATGACCACCGGTACTCTGTCAATGAATAAAGTTTGGAACACAAAATGAGCATACAATTGCATACGAAGATGGATTGTCCATGTGCCCATCACTCGTTGACTGTCAATTATTTACACACATTCTCAAAAGGATAGAGAAATAAAGTAAACTCACTAAAGTACTAAATATACACACTACTACACAGTACTACATAGTATAAAAAAGGTGCTTTCTCTGCCCCTATATCCCTATGTATGCTTAATATTTTGATGCGATTTTTTTAATAGATAGAGTGATTGAAGTATAAGGTTTATATGTAACCGGTGCAGAGCAGAAGTGAAAAATGTTGCAAAAATGGGGTGACGCATATTTAGAACTGTTACGTGCGTTTGTGTATACAGGTCATTCTACGGCAATGATACACGGAGGGTAAATACCTTCATTATTGTAACCTTTAACTAAAATCTACAGGGAGAGAAATCATCAAAAAAGTGCGACTTTGTATTCAGCAGAATGAGATTCGAACATTTGATAATTTTTTATACTATTTATTTATTTCACCTACCAATATTAATTTTGTATTCAAAATGTTTTAACTATAAATAGTATTATCGTGCTGAAAACGTTAAAGATATAATATTGATTTTACTCTCACGAAACACAGGATTCTATTTCCGTTATAAAAAAAAGCCTATATGCTATTTCATACCTTAATCTAATTCTGAGGTAAAATACTTTCAGCACTGTTCTTTTGTTTTGAATGAGAAAGTAACAAACATCGATCCAGCCTCATAAACTATCTCATTTACTATTATAATAATCGGCCAACCTATGTCTAGCAATAGACTGCAATAGGCTAACTATTGAAGCCTTAGATAACTCTTAATATATGCCATAGTACCCAGTATTCCACCTTGCGCATTCTGGTTACCAGTCTATCCAGCTATGTAACTTTTTAGGTCGTCCATCAATCTTGCTGAGGGGCATCCCACCATAGAAATTAGTAGAATATCACCTCAGTATTTTCCGGGTAAGACCTGCACAAAGGTAGTTCCATGACGATAGCCTGTTCCGAGAAGTGCGGAGGGTCTTGACATGTAAATTGCGGTCAAACATCGATCTTGTTGAATCATTTTTATGGTTTAAATATGCACAAAAGGCCGACCTTACTCAAGTAATAAGATCATTGTGATGTCTGTTTATTCATTGATTAACTGCAATGAATTGTCTTTGCCTCGTCAATCCCCGCACTCATTCTATTCTATTATTTTAAAGGGAGCCACCTTCTGAACTTTCAACTCTGAGAGTAAAGCCTATCGAACCCCGTCCGTCAGCAATAAGTCTACCGTCTAGGATGGAGGTAGGACAAGATGATATCTCCCGTCTTAATTGAGCATTCCGACTGGGTAAGTACCTCCGTCCTATACGTAACCTTGTGTTGTGTTTCCGGCGGTGGTGAGTAGGTTAGCCAGAACTCACTGGAGAGGTTTTGTGTTGTCAGTGGGAAGAACTAGAAACCATTCTTTGTTTTCTGCTTTAACACCACAAAGACTCTCTTAAACTTCTCCTCTCCCCCTTCCCGAAACGCATGTGACGTCCCTGGTGTTTCAAACGTCCATAGGCCACGGTAACCACTTTCCATCGGGTAGGCAGGCCGCGTGCTTGTGTGCCACTCAAGTGGTACAAAAAAATAGATTCGTTAGAGGTAGAGTCGTAGAGATAGAGAATCGTACGTCTTAAGGCTTGGATTGTAGGCGGTTTATGTATCACATTGGAGTGCATGGGAGATAGTGGATAGTTTTTCTACAAATATGGAATTATATATTTGTAAAGTCTCCTCGACATAGACAGCGACGCGAGGGTTCATTTCAAGAAAAGTCCTCGGAGTTTGCTTGTTTTTTTTTTAAATATTAGCGATCGAAATTCCTAATAAGTATTCCTTTTGACTATTCCAGCTAAGCTCGATGGCTTGTTTTAGGAGATGGTTCACGTCGGTAGTGTAATGGCCAGGATTTGAACCGTACAACATCTCGATCGTAAGGCTGACTTTTGACCACTAAGTTTCCGACGCTTGTAGTAGTTGTAATATTGTTTTGAAAATCCGGTAGAAAATGGTGACATTCTTGCATACAGGTGTGTGGTATTATCACGTTGAAAGGTATCCCCTGATGTCAAAATATGTACAACATTGTTTTAGTTATGGAAGTAATTACGAGCCCACATTTTCAGGCAGATATTTTTCAAAGGCTCCATTTATTAAAATGGAACTTTTTTTCAATCAAAATCATTATCGTTGCGTTAACCTTGGCAATAGTGTGTGCAATAGTGCATTGTCACTGCACGTGCCATTGCATGACTATAGGGTACGGTAACCACTTCCCATGTTGAACTTCATAGGTGGACAGTGTGCTTATCAATCACCTAAGCAATATAAATAAAAAAGTTGATTCATCATTAACCTTAAATCTTGCTTTCTTCATTATCATTTCAGGACGTCCACGGCGGAACATAGACCTCCCACATCGACTTCTAATCTGACTCCGATAGCCGAAAGCCAGAGCCTTGTCCATTTATCGGCGGCCACCACGGGCAGCTGCGGTATGTTCAGGCCCAAATATGGTGTGGTCGACCCCTTACCCTCCTTCTTAATCTTTTTCTTATGTCGAATCGGCGGCATTTTTGAGTTGCCATCATGGTGTAGTAATTTGTTTCAAGGTAGCGCCGCTACTCACGGAGAGGGCTCGAGCATAGGCTTCACGTTCACTCTTCGCGAAGGCTTACTACGTCCCCTCTTTCCTACTCTCTTCTCCTTCTTAATAATTCCCGTAGATCTTGCTTTAATTTACATATTGTATTTATAAGGTTCTTGCAGTAGACAATTGTAATACAACGTATATTAACATTATTAACCCGGGAACATTGATCTTTAAAATCAAGACCCAATAACACTCTTTGCACAACATTTACATAATATTTCGATTCAAACTGTCATGGCCGCTGTTGTAATACAAACAAAACATAAAGATTCAATATAATAAATGATGTTCCGAATCGATTCAGACGTCGGTTCAAACACTCAATTGGTATTCGCTTCAATGGACGCGTGCGGAAAACGATAATAAACGATTTATTTTACCACTCGGCAAAAATTAAAACTGGCAACTAACCGAAAATAAACTCTCTTTTAATATCGTTAAAGTTTAAATATGATACTCTAAGAAAGATCGTTAATAATATTGGCCGATCTGATCTTTGATATGATTTATATGGCAAGAATTTCTGGAATATTTGGAATATTTTGGCAAGTAACAGGTTCCTTTTTTATTATTCCACCTAGGTGGCAGATATATAGCTTTGCTGTGGATATTTGCAACACCAAGTGCGTCACAATCGTGCAAGCCACTATGTAGAGAGGAAGAGGGAACGATGAAGGTTTAGAGTTCTGAACTGTCAGTGCAGAAGATGAAGCAGGGTTTCTCGGTCTTCCCACTGACAATACAAATTATGGATCGTTAGAAAATATGGAAAAATACGATATAATAATACACCTTATAAGTTAAATTAATATAAATGAAATACTATACGTGGATATACTTTTTTTCCCGTGCGGAAATCCCCACGGATTCGCCCTCGCTGAAGTCATCACGGGTGGTTATGTCGGATTCGAACTCATCAAAATATCGGGCCGTCCGATGCCGTGGGTGAGGTAGCTCCTGGCTTAACCCTCACACGCCGGCTGACCCAGTGTTATCGAAGACACCACGCTGCCGCCGCGATCAGCTCCTGCTAGGATGACAGGCAGCTTCACCTGTCACCGCTATGCTCGCACTAGAGGATGGAAGTTATTCTGTGACCTTCACCTTGTGTAGACGCTTGAGTAAGGCGACTCGAGACGTTGCGCGCTGTGCGGGCTCGGCGTCTTCTCCGGATCCCCTCCGTCACCTCTTTCTGGAGCATTACGTGTGCAGAAGGAGGCGTTGACACGTGGATATACTTACCTAATGAAATGGTGTTGCAACATGTCACCTTGAAGTCCGGGATCCGTGTTTTTTTCAGTCTAACTGCGTTGTGACTGAACTTCGATATTTTCATTATCCCATATTTCAACCAGAACCTTTCTGCTGTTAGTTTTCCTATCGAACACGTTTCACGAATCACGTTTATAATACTTATTAGTAGGTAAAATATGGGTAATAAGATTCTGTCCCTTTATGGCAACCGTATTCCAAATTTTCCAGAACCACGTTGAAGTTATTCTATTTAGCAGATTAAACATCCTTCTATTATGCTATCACCTGATACTAAGTAAATTAAACCCAATAAATCGCGATAAAATTCCTTGAACAGTGGTTTCATTTCAATTTGTATCACCTTCGAAGAGACAAAATGTATGCCTCATATCATTCCATCGCATTTAACAAAGGAATTAAAACGAACTTGCGTGTATTGTAACGTAATGATACTAATTACCTGAAAAGGCCATGTACTAATACACCACTTCAAATGCCGCACAGTGAGCATAAACGCTATTGTCGTGGATAAAATTAACAAGAAAAATGCCACCCAAAATACATTAGTAACGGAGTATTTAACTTCGCAATTGTCGTCATACTTAAAATTATTAGTGCAAAATTGGGTGAACGTATTAAGTATTTTATCTTGGGTGGTAAGGTAAGGAGATGAATAAATAATCATTCGAGTGGCCTTTTCAAGTATTTATCTAAAGGATTACGTACGTTACGACAACCAAAGCAAAGAAGGCTATTGTTAAACATGTTTTGTTACGAGAAAGCTTCCTCTTCATAATTATTTACTTATGTTATGGAGGCTCAAATATTTGAAGCCAAATTTTGAATAACAATGATGTACATTTGTTGGAGAAAAAGAGACGAATATCTTTATGCTGTCATATGAACATCAATCAATGCCAAGAAAGTTTTGTACTTTTATTAGTTGTTATTATTTTAGAATAAAATGTAACTATAAGTAGTAAAAAAATATAGGTGTAAGTTATTTTCTATAGTTTCACTAGTCTCCAGCTGATTCCTAGGGGACAGTTTCTAATTGAAATCTACTTACATTGTTTATTTTACTTTTTTTTATCTCAAACGTATTATTTTTCATAACGAAGATTTATTGGGGGTTGCAAGAATTGTGTAGATTTAGAAAAAAAATTAAAGGAAGCGGCGCTAAAGGAGTAGGATAATCCCAGTGGAATTGCAACCCTTCTGTGGTTCGCGGACATTTTTTTGTCCAGTCGAGTAGTTGAATGGACCCATTGTGCGGTCATAACGTACAGGAAGCTATTGAGTTCAATTGTCCACGGTCTGTTGGTCATCGCATACATATTGATTTAAGAAAGTGCAATGTAAGAAGGGAATTATAAGTCAAGGGACTGGATTTTAGGGACAGCGATTAAACATAACCACGCCTATATGTTATGGAGAGGGTAAGCAGAGATGAAAGAGAATCTGTTTTATTGTAACAGTGAGATGTAATACCACTTACATTTTGTCAATCATCATTATCCTTGCGTTGGTCCCGTCCGCATCCGAGTCTTCCCTCAGAATTCAAGGTTCGTGTTCCCAGTCGTACTGCGGCGCAACTGAACTTTAATATTTTCCATGAAGCGACTGCTATCTGATCTCCACAACCCAATGAAGGAATCGTTGTATTGCAGTTAGACCAGTTCTTGGATTATTGGGGGTTCCAACTTCATGTAATGTTCAGTCACCATAGATATTCGTATGACAACCGGGACCGACAGCTTAACGTGCTATCCGAGGCACAACCAGACCAATGCAAATAGTTATATTCATATTATTTACGCTATTGATCGATGGCACTTGCGGGATACGGGCACTTATTGATATACATTATTGATAACCCACTTAAACTTCTACACTGTATTCATTATTGTACCTAACCGGTTTCACCTTGCGGCATTCTCAAAGGTTTACTTTGACATTGGTCTATGTAAACCTTTTGTAATTATAGCTATAATCATGCATACAATTATTTATACTTTTCTTCTGACGAATCAATGGCATTATGAAGTTGCCATCGTGGTGTAGTAATTTAAACAAATTACATAGCAGCGCCGCTACTCACGGAGAGGGCCCGAGCAAAAGTTTCGCTCTTCGGGTAGGCTTACTACGTCCTCTCCAATATAAAATTTATACTGATCGAATCGAACCTAACCTCTTGCGTAGCAGTCGCGTTCACTACCACCACCAGACTGTCAACACAAGAGCTACATATATGTTACTACTCGGTCGCCCGGTCATCGTCCCATAAACGCTTCGTTTTTCTCCAATAAATGAATCACTGCCATTTAGCGTCTCTTTATTATGCAAATTTACAGATTTTATTTTTCCGCTTTGGCTATGTGTGTCAGAACAACAAAGGAACACTTTTCTAAGCGGGTTAGCAGGATCGAACGTGTATTGTTTGCAGATAATAATATATCTTTTTAACTTTTCAGACTAGTTTTGCATTGAGAGTGAAAGAGATGATCTACAACGACGGAGGTAGAACATTACGTTATCTCTCATCCCAATTGAACAGTTTGTGGAGAGGTTTTGTATTGTCAGTGCCACCAAGGGCCTTGCCCACAAACAGTCTTAACCTCAACCTCCCCTCTTTTCTACAGTGATGCCCCTATTTTCTTTCTTTTTTAATAATGCACAAAACCCCCACGGATACCACCCCTGCCAAAATCGGTGAAGGTGATTATGTCGGACTCGAACCGACCAAAACGCACGCCAACTATGGATCTCTGATTGCAGGAGGTGATAAGACAAGACATATCTCTCGGACCCCGGCAGACTCTTTCTATTAATTACCCCCTTCCCCTAATATGGGGACCATGATGTCACCTTCTGGCGTTGCAAACGTCTATAGACCACGTGGGCCTATTATTGCGGCATCATTTATTTATTTATTTAATTCTTTATTGCACACATAACATGAAAAAGAAATAATAATTACGAGATTTTATGTACAAAAGGCGAGCTTAACTCAAAGTTAAGTTCTCTACCAGCAAACTCGGGAGTGCATTACTATAAGTAGTAAACCTTCCTGAAGAGCGAAACCTATGCTCGGGCCCTCTTCGTGAGTAGCGGCGCTGCCGTGAAACAAATTACTACAGAAGATGTAGTAAAAAAAAACTAAAAGCTATTATTATGAACACTGTGGTACTCTATATATTACACCTTAATAGAAGACTGGTTGTGCGGAAATCTACAAATATGTTTGGGTCTGTATTCCTACCTACCTACTTTCTTCTTTCGATTAGGTAGTATAATTAATCATCATAATCACTACATAGATAGTACTCGTATAAAACAAAGTCACGTTTTGTCCCTATACCTATCTCTATGTCCCATGTCCCTTTGTATGCTTAAATCTTTAAAACTACGCAACGGATTTTGATACGGTTAATAGATAGAGTGATTTGAGAGGAAGGTTTATATATAGGTATATAACATCATGCTACAACCAACTAACAAGCAGAAGTGAAAGATGTTGCAAAAACGGGATGACGCAGACGAAGTTGCGGGGCTCAACTAGTTATCTAATATCCTAAACTCCAGTCATAGGGTAATTGACTCATACAAAAGTATTAATCTTCTCACCTACTCTATACTGTCGTGAATTTCTACAAGTACACAGTAGTTAATACAAACAGTTATTACCAGTAGTAACGAGCTTAGTGAAAGGGGAAACGGTGTGGGTTCGGTGCCCGCGCGCGCCTTCCTCCTTCCGACTATGACCAAGTAAATACTTCCTATACTGTGAGTTAAATATAATGTTTTAGACGATGCATAAGTGTGATTTGATGCGGTTTATGATAAACATTATCGTCAATAGCTTAGTGGTTAACGAGTCAGCTTTACGATCGAGAGGTCCAGGGTTCGAATCCTGGTCTTTACACTACCGACGTGAACACACTCTTATGACAAGCCATTGAGGTTAGCTGGCGGGAATATTAGAATTTTGGTGAGTAATATTCTTCAAAAAAATTGTAATAGAAATTATTTTCTACATAATCGAAAGTAATCAGCCGAGTTCAATCATTAATATTTTATTTAGATAATATAGTTGGAAAATGGCCGCTGTCCGGGAAGCATGCAGTTTAATGCGCATGTACGGAAGTGAAAGTCCGCAGTATTTAAGTACTTCCGGTTCGGGAGCGTAATAACATGTCGGGAATAGCTATTTCGAGATAATGTACTAGTTTGATTGACTTTGCAAGATCAATATTTACATGTAAATGCTATTTCTCTTGTCTATCAGAGTTTAGTAATAAGTAAATGTCCCGATAGGGGTCATCTTGAAAGAGAGGGTCCCGGGTCTGCCGGGGTACGAGGGATATGTGGCTATTATCTCACCTCTGGTAATTAAAGACCCGAAGACGGCGTACGTTTTAGTCGGTTCGAGTTCGACATAACCTATCCAACCAGCTCCGGTCGGTGGGGGCTATGCGTGGGGACTTTTTGTATCTCCTTTTTTTTTTCTGTACTTAGCCTCCCTTTTTGGGCCATTGTGCGAGCAGGGTTACTGGCTAGAGCAGCCAGCCCAGCTCCGCTCAGAAAAGCAGAAGCTTACTGGGGGCTTCACAGGCTTCGCGGAGCGACCTCACTGTGCCGAGGATTTGTAATCGTTGGGGGGCTACTGCCTCGCATTCCAGTATTACGTGGGCGGCCGTTTCCTCGGCAAAGAAGCAACCCCTGCAGAGGGGGCTGTCTGTTAGACCGATGGTCCATGGGGACTATTCACACGATTAAAAGTAATAAGTAAACGTGACAGTGGAACACCTAGGTCAACCATGCCTGTGTGGTCAAATAGCGCTGGCTTGCTAAAGCCCACCAAGATGAGCGATTCGGTGTAAGAGAAAAAGTCTAAAATATACTTACCGTATATAACTAAGAGAATATCAAACGTTATTTATTTTCAAGGGAAAGCGAAGAACAATAATTTATTTATTATTAACTAACACTTATTATAGTACTGTAATATTTGTATTTAACACTATAGTCATCTACAAATAGTTTACAGAAAGTGAACATTATTTTCCAGTGCAGGCGCAGCTATGAAAGTAGATCTTAGACATAAACAACCTCGTAAAACTTTTATTGCTTCAACTGAACGAATGTGAGCTGGAACGTATACTCGTTCACAATAAATACTTGGGAGATCGGACTTTTTACTATAGTGACGTTCAAGGTGCGTTATAGGTCGGTATAGTCAGTATACTAGGTTTAAAACCAGACACCGCGTTAGCCTAGTGGTATGGGTAATGTACTGCTGAGACGAGGTCACGGGTTCGATCCCAGGTTTTACCATGGCACACACCAATCACTTTTCGATGCTTTTCGAAGTTATGTGTGTATTTATCGCAGGTTTATAAGTGCCTGGTTAATGGCAATAGGCTCGCCACCTATTACATTGGGATCTAAACATAAACTGGCGAAATGTGGCTGTTAGCACCTCTGCCTACCCCTTCGGGGATATAGGCGTGAGTTTATGTTATGTTATGTTATGTAAAGCCAGACACCAATGGTACGAATGGAGGTATACCTAGCGCACGGCATCTAACTTTGCAAGGTTTGGTAGTAGTTGAAGTCAGTTGGCGCTTCGTACACTTAGAGGCACAAAAAGCAATTATTGAAGCAAAAACAATAGCTCAACTCTTTTCAGTTTACTTAAACTAGTCGCTGACCAGCCATTCTGACGTCAGAATGGCTGGTGACATTGTTATTCCTTATATTGTCAAAATTATTGAGGTAGCAATTATTTAATTGCAAATAATAGAAATTAGGTAGCAATTTTTAATCACTGTGTTGATGCATGTCTGTTTTCTCTTATCAACGTTTGATATAGGGTGTGGAAATTTGTGAAATAAATGGCAGTTTGGCCACCAGGAAACTTAATTCCTCGTGGCCAATCTGTTTGGCCAGGAGGAAAAACCCGATGCTAAATGAGGTAGGTAACCAGTCATTCTGACGGACACCCCTAACAACCTGTATGACTATACAGTGTGTTAGGGCGTGGATGTCACAATCAGTACTATGTTATAACCCGGGTTACAACCACGGTAGCCTAGTGGTATGGGTGGTGGACTGCTGAGATGAGGTCTCGGGTTCGATCCCAGGTTTACCATGGCACACACCAATGACTGGGATACTTTTCGAAGTTATGTGTGTATTTATCGCAGGTTTATAAGTGCCCGGTTGATGGCAATGGGCTCGCCACCTATTACATTGGGACCTAAATATACACGGGCGAAATGTGGGTGCTTGCACCTCTGCCTACCCCTTCGGGGATATAGGCGTGATAATATAAAAAAAAAAAAATAACATAGTACTGATTGTGACATCCACGCCGTTTACCATTGGTTATCATAAGTACCTAATAATCTTAAAGGTTAACAGTAATACCTACAGCTACCATTAGTGAATACGGTAGCGTTGGGTTACATTAGATTAGATAAGCTTGAATTGGATTAGATTATATTTGAGACCACGCGAGTAGCGAACTTAGTATCACTGCTATATCGTTCAAGAGTCTCTGTCTCTCCATATATACATTTGAATGGCGACGCGTACACTGAAATCGTAGTAAATTTTGCGAAGCCCAGTCACAGAAGACTCCGGACCCGCACAGACAGACTTCCGTCCTCCATGAGCGCGGGCCTGTGGGTGACGGGTGGAGCCTGTCACCCAAGAAGAAGCAGGCCGCGGCAGCGTTGCAAAGTGCGCCCATATTCGGAAGCTAGATGGGAACACCATGGTTCCCACATTAGGGGAAGGTGATCATCTCAGAGAAGTCCCTGGCTGCCGGATGAGAAAGTTATGTCTTGTATAATCTCACCTCCGGCAATCAAAAACCCATGGACGGCAGTCCGTCACCTCAACCAACCTTGGTGGGAGCGGTATCCGTGCGGATTTTGCGCACGGAAAATAGTCACCCTTTGTCGCGACTCGCGTCTCTGTACAGCTCAACTGTCACAAAGTATCGGCCAGATGGTGAAACAATAATTTTATATTGAATTTGTACAAAATCTTCTTCTGTCGAATCGATGGCATTTTGAAGTTGCTATCGTTGTATAGTAATTTGTTTCACGGCAGCGCCGCTACTCAGAGAGAGGGTCCGAGCATAGGTTTCGCTCTTCGGGATGACTACGTCACCTCAAAAACAAAATAGGTACTATCTTGACTGACGTTACTTTTAGCCACGTTTTTTTGCTTTAGGTACGTAAAAAAGGCGTGAATTTATACAAGAAAATACTCACGAATGGTGTACCAGTGTCCTGTACTCCAGGCTATACATAGAAAGTAGGACAGGATGTACAGTACATGGCAATGTCAGATGTACGGTTTTAGTATTCTGTACAATGCCTAGCCCGTCTATGAGTAATGTTCACTAATGTATTATTACGAAGACATGTCTGCGATATGCTAAATAGTTCCAATGCACTTTCTTTGCATTGATAAACTAGGTTTTGTTTCGTTAATTATTAAGTCATTATAACTAAAGGGAAAAGAAAGAGGAAGAAAATGAGAAATTTTCGTGATTCCCGTAGAAGGAAAATTTTGCAAAATGGACTTGATGGTGATACAAAACTAAAATTGCAGAAATTAAAGCACTTCGAACGGTTTGTAAAAATCGAATCAGCTAAATTCTGAATCGTTCTAGGTATTAGGGTTAATTGTCTTAAGGACCTCAGACACTGGTTGTCGCTTGCTGCCCGGCAGTAGTTTATTCCCAAATGAGGCCCGAGGGGGTTTCTGTACCCAAAAGAAAAGGTATTTTAGTTACAAAATGCATTTTGGTTTCTCATTTCCTACAAGGGCATGCAGATAATAGATAAGTAACTATACTGAAAATATCTCACAATTTTTCAAGAAGACACAATCGCCAATCCGATTTTTGCAATTATTCCTTGCAAATTATGAAAGTTTCTAAAAATAAATTAATAAATAAGTAAAATATTCTAGGCCAATCTTCACAATGCCACACAGACCCATGCAAGGCATAGCTGTGGTTTATGGGTTATAGATTTTTTGTTATTGTAAATAAGTACATAAGGGTTTTAACAGTTCTTCTTAACACTAAAAATTATCTACGCGAATAAACTGTGGAAGGAAAGTTATTGCACTGTTTAAATAAATTTATATCAGCGAGTGACGGGTTGGAACCTCACGAGGCTGCATATTTTACCTTCATTAAGTGACCACAAATCCATAATAACCCACTTAATGCACTCTAGGCTAACGATAGTGAATTACAATCGTGAAAATCTAATGCTTCTAACAATAAATATCCTTAATTTTTAGATAAATACGCAGACTTCGTTAAGATGGTTAATGTTAAAGGGAATTTTAAACATAGTTGACTTTGTGCTATAGGAACCGAGAACGATAATAATGAAAACTAAAAGGTTTAAGTACGTTTTAATTACTGAATTTTATTGGGTAAACGTGACAATCAAATTTAGTTCATTTTTTATAAGAAATATGAAACTATTTTTAAATTGCAAATTATACTTGTTTTTTTATTATTTATGTAGGTACATTGGGCTTCATAAGTTCCTGGATACCTTAAGATCTATAATCCTTTGACAGCCTCAGTCTCATTTAACTAAAAGTAACATTAGATAGCGTTAATGTAATAAACTAGATCGATATCTTGTTTCTTTATAAGAAAATAAGTAAAGTTATACAATTATAGCCTAAACAAAATTACATTAATAAGTAAATTACGATAATAAGATCTATCATCCAGTAGCTTCTAAGTCTAGTAGTTGTGTAGTAACCGACTAAAACGCACGTTGTCGGAGTCGGAGATGATATAGTAGCCAACATATACCTCGCAGCCGAGCAGACCCGGGGGCCAGGGTCTTGTATTTTTAGTTGCAGTGAAGTCTTCCTGCCAATTGAGTGTTACGGTCAGTTACGGTCAAAAAGGTCATAGTTCCCTTGTATAAAGTCAAAAAATAGCAAAACTACTTGGTAAAACCAATGCACCTTAAGCGGGGCGTGAAAAAGCATCTTTTGAGGCCGTCAAACTGAGCGCCACCATTGTAATACTGTACGTGTTTGTAATGGTGACCCCCTTTCTAAAGACTTTGTCTTCAGCTTACCATCAGGCGAAGTAAAGTCAAATTGACGTGCAATAAAAAAGTAAACGTTTGAAGTAAAGAACCAGGAGAGTAGAAAAGCAAACCCTTTACTCCTAAGTTTAAAGCTCTGGACGCTACAGGTCTTGTTCGTGTTTTTTACCCGACTACGGCAAAGCAAAAGGAGGGTTATCAAAGGAACAAATGCCTCCTTCAACACCGATCGGCAATCCTCACCTGCAATGAGTTATATTACTGGATGCAGAAAGTAGTAATGTAGTGTGCCGGCTTGCAGGGGAGATCGACTTAGGCTGGGAAGATTTTAGTGGACTCCTTACGCATCAAAGACTTGCAGACAAACCGCTTGTCTCCCTGTAATTTAAGAGACGCTACGCGATCTGATTCCAACAAAGATTGTGTGTTTTTCCAAGTTTAAAAATAGTAATATTAAGTTAAAAAAACATTAAAATTAACGATTAAAGAACGCTCACCATAACAAATAAAACATTTAAAAATATTAAAACTACATTATCATTTACATAATTCTATTTTCATAAGCTTATCTATGTACCTCAGATAATATTAATGGTACCTAATTAATTTGTTAATGTTTTAATTGAGCTGAAATCATAAAAAAATATTTATAATTATTATAATGTAACGAATTCTCGTCTTCAAATCTAGGTGTGGACAGACGGCCAGACGAGATTTCTTTTTTTTATATAAAGGTAAACAAACTCTTTACGATTTACAAACAGAAGTATAATAATTAAAATGAAATAATGTAAATTAAATTATGAATCACGGGTAGGAAGTTGATGTTTCATAGTTTTATGTAAACGACTGTATTATTGAACCCTGGTCTTTGGGGTTATGGTTAGTAATTAAGTTTCTACGCCTGCGATTGAGAGGAGTAGCCGCCTTGATGGAGAGGGCTATCCCTCCTCTAACCTAGGAGCCAGGATGGGGTCGACACAAAGGATCCAATAGGGTCGAAGTGTCCGCGGAAACTCCAGAGCACGCACCCCAATAACATAAGATAAGATAAGATAAGTTTCTACGCTACCTAACATAACACCAGGCTAGGAGGTCAGACGGCATCATCATTATTATTGCGTCAATCCCGATTGCGTCCGAGGTCTGCGCCTAGGAGTCAGGGGTTCACTTTCCAACTTTTGCTTTTCCACTTCCCATGACCTTAGGCATCCTCGTTCCATCACCACAACGCCAAGCCAGCCCTTCTTCGGTATACCTCTCTAATTGGCGGGGGTGCCATTGCCAGCACATCGCAGGTCTACCTCTCCTACCGACTCCTACCTATCATAGTACCTTTGAATTTGCCTGACGTTTTAACCAAGTTACACCGGTCGTGGTCACAGGCTGACTTACTCAGTGCATATCATGGAATACAGAATTTATTTCAAACTCTCTGGTCACGGGCCCCTGTCATTTAAAAACAGAAGTAGTATTCAGTGGTGGTTACAACATGAAACAGAGAGTCTAACGTGTAGCTAAATCTCGCGGATAACGGATATTAGCACGCATATTTGATTACTATCGTATAATTAAAATTATACCATAAAGATATAATCTAATCATAAAATGTTAATAACATTAATGATATTATTTATATTCACTATAAAAATAATCGTTACCCAAATAGTTTAAATTTTAGCAATTAGTCTTTTGCAGTCCACAAACATAGGCCGTGCAATCTCTACGTCATAGCACCAGATTATACACATTAGGGTTCAGTTTAAGTTTAACATAACATAAACTCACGCCTAGATCCCCGAAGGGGTAGGTAGAGGTGCTAGCACATTTCACCAGTTTTTGTTTAGGTCCCAATGTAATAGGTGGCGAGCCTATTGCCATTAGGCAGGCACTTATAAACCTGCGATAAATACACACATAACTTTGAAAAGCATCCAAAAGTCATTGAAATGTGCCGTGGTAAAACCTAGGATCGAACCCGAGACGTCGTCTCAGCAGTCCATTACCCATACCACTAGGCTACCGCGGTTTAACTTTTGATCTTGAATCACTTCTATTATCATCAAGTTGTTCCAAAAATTGTGTCATAGTGCTTGGTTGAGGTCAGACACTCAATCGTAAAATTCAAAATAGCCTAAATAATACAGTAATACGAGAGCGGACAAGCTCCAATAAAGATGGGTGGTTATAGACTATGTAATTATAATAATGTATATTGTTTATAGTCCAAATTTTGAATTTTATTTTATTTATTATTAAGTCTAATCTATTAACCTGCTCCTCACTGTACCGGGTTCAAATGTGTCCATCACGCTTGACCCGGCCTTGACCCACCGGATTTTTTTACTTTTTTCAAATGAAATATATGATAATTAATTTGGTAATGAGTATTGGAAGTTAAGAGGTAATTTTAGTATGAAGTACTATTCTCACGAGTGGTATAGGTTGCACGATGCAGTCCACGTCGAAGCGACGTGGGACATCCGCTTAACGTAGTATCACCAACTTTTTGTATTATGTCGGACAATGACTGAAAATTTGAACTAATTAGTACGATTGACTTAGTACTATTGACTTACTAGCAGATAACGAGCTGTATGGCAGTGGCCAATGCAACAAGCTGGATTCACTTTTAAACTTCTGCGTTGCATTGTATACCGAGTGTTAGAAATTCTTTAAGAGTAAGAATATTAGCAACCGAAGTTACTAATATTCCCTTTAACCCCTCCAGCTAAGCTCAAAGATTTGTGTTAGGAGTGGGTTCACGTCGGTAGTGTAATGGCCAGGATTCGAACCCGGGACCATGTATTTCAAAAAGGCTTTTTATAATCCAGGATTATTTGGATGATAAACTAGCCTGGAAATGAGCTTTTCACTCAAATTGCGACTCAAGCAAATGACTGTATCTAGACTAAGTAAATGTTTGTAAATAGACAAATAAAAAGAAAAGACCGCTGAGTTTCTTGAAGACTTCTCAGGCCGGGGCAGCGTTTCGAATCGGTGCAGTGGTCCATTTGCTAAATCATTCTCTGAACCTTTCCCCAACTCAGTTGGGATCGGCTTTCCAGTCTAACTGTGATGCGGCTGAACTTCGATATTTTCCGTGAAGCGGCTGCCATCTGACCTCCATTTGCTTACTAACTTTTTATATTATTGATGTTGACGCTTTTTAAGTTCCGTTTAGTGGTCTATACAGAATAAATAATAATTTTTCAGCCAGATGATCTGGTTGACAAGTCTTACCGTGTAAGTATATACATACACTAAAGCCAGCTTATTTCAGAAGATATAAGCAGATAAGGAGTGCTATAGTATATTAACACTCACTATTCATTTTCAATTCCACGTAAAACAGAAAACCTATTGCCAAAGTACACATTTTCATAACATGGTACTTACAGTAAGTGCACTTAACTCCCTTCTGGCAATAAAGCACTGCTAGCAGCTTCGTGAATACAAAGAACCCCATTAGGAAGGTATTCTAGACAGCGATTGTCTATGAGACAGACCTATGGCTCTAGGCCAAGGTTACTTTTGCGATAGAGATCTAAACTGGAGGAATTCATAACCTTATTTAAAGCCTCTTTATTTTTAAAAGGGTATGTCAGTGAGCGGTATGTCATTGAAATTGTCAATTTTGAATCGCATCAAAATTATTCTTTATCTACTAGTTATTTTATAATTCGGGCTTGTAAAACTATTTCTTTTCTGTATCCCACCATATCTTTGGATAAAAGATCTGGAAATAATTTTTATCTTCGATTCCGAGTGATAAATTGATAGATTTTATTACTTGTACACTTGCTACTGCGCCCACGCATTGCGTATCTAAAAGCTGATTAAAATATATAATTATCTATAATCTAAAAATCGAATGTATGATTGAAATTTCTGTGTTATTTTACAAATATACAGTTGTTTGTAAAGTTTAATTTTATCTGGACACACGCCTGCAGTTGAATCTGCGTAAAATATCTACTTCACGTTATCCCGCGACTCGCAGGAACCTATTTGTGGAAAGAAAAGTCGTTCATATGCTATCCGAGGAAATTAATGTATGACTGTGCCAAATTTCATATAGATCTGTTCAGCCGTTTTGGAGGTACGAGCCGTACGATTAAGTATGACTCATCCATCCACTTTTTTGAGACAATGGATGGATAAGTGTGTAATTATTACTTTAGATATTTTTTTACTGGGAGACGTCAATTTATCTTTACCTAGTGGTAAGCTGAAGGCAAAGTCTCAGAAATAAGAGTCACCATTACAAATACGTACAGTGTTATAATGGTGGCGCTTAGCTTGACAGTCTTATCAAATGATTTTTCACGGTCTTCTTAAAGGAACCGGGACTGTAGGAAGAAGGAAATACGTAAGTTGGTAAGGAACTCCAAGAATTAATGGTGCGACAAAAGAAAGACTCACCGAATCACTTGGTTCTTGACGGAATATTCTGCACCAGATCTAAGGCCTGCACGTGTTGTCCTGTGTAGGAAAGGAAATAAAAATTAAATGAAGAAATTAAATATTTCTTTATTATTTTAAAAGCAGTCGGTAACGTGGAATATGTTAAGCAAATACCCATTTGCACTGCACATTATTAGTTACAAACCAAAAATCTCTCCGAAAAAAAGAAATCCACGACGCTTATAATTCAAACATAAGTTAGACATCAAACTTAAAGGACAGTCTATTAATTACGGAATAAATGGTGAACCTAGCGGTGTTGTTAGCATTTAAAACTATTTGCAAGTCTAGTTTTGTCGAAGGGAAATACCCAGGGCGCGATGATGCGAATGAAAGTGTCAATGGGAATGCTATAAGCATTACCTACGGATGTTAAAAGCTTTTGAAACATACGAATAAAGTCATAGATTTTAAAATATAATTAATGAATACATTTATAATTGTGTGCAAAAATAATTTGAAGACTTAATTTGAACTATGAAATCGTTTTTCGATTTTATTGGTATATTTTAATCAAGTCTTATTTACACAAACCACAGAAGCAGCTGCCATGAAGCAACATATCTACTTTTTAAACTTAGATTATATCCCATGGGTTTTCTGCTGTTATTAGGATGTTTTGGGTATCTGCCATCGCCTCAGCCATCTAGACCTTCGAGGTCCAAGCCTGTAATCAGTGGTCCTGCAAATTGATTCTCCTCCTGCAAATCGATGATAGAGTTGGGACTTTGATTGGAGGCCGCTCCCACAAATTTTAGTCTGATAAATATAATGAAGAATAATAATCAGAATGAAGCAAACAAAAATTAGTGAGGCAAATTTTTTTTTAAATTTATACTGTTGATAGTAGTTGATGAAACTTATTGTTATACATTATTGATAAGTACAAGTGTGTTACCAGTAATGTATTAGTGAGGGTCATTTTACATGCAGACATTGCGAAGAGGACGTGGAAACGATGAAGCACATACTGTGCGAGTGCCACGCCTTAGGAAGACATCGAATGGATCTACTCGGGAGGGGATACCCCAAACCAGAGGATTACATGCACCTGCGATTGAGAGGAGTAGCCTCCCTGATAGAGAGGGCTATCCCTCCTCTAACCTAGGAGCCAGGATGGGGTCGACACAAGGGATCCAATAGGGTCGAAGTGTCCGCGAAAGCTCCATGAGCACGCACCCCAACAACATAAGATAAGATAAGAAGAGGATCATTTTAAACTCTGCCTAACACTTATAGGTTAGAGCGAGACAATGTGTGTATTCGTTATGTATTTAAAAAAAATGTTTTAACTATTAATTTATTTAAAAAGTTTATAAAATAGCGTGCAAACATCGCAAGCTGTTAGACAACTTGAAAGTATACTCGTACGTGACACTTTAATAGGTTTTCTAACCTCTCTGACGCCCAAATGTAGCCTCTGTTCTATCTTAATTGATGTATGCACTCACGCAGTAGGGTTACTTTATACATAACAATTAAATAGTTTTAAAACTAAACTAAAATAAAGGAAATAATAACTAAGCTAAATAATAGTAACTATTTACCTATAATTATTTTGTTTACTCAATTAATTTCTAGGATATAATATAATACCAATGTCGAGATATATATATGTATTGTATTGAAATGTTGTAACTTGAAATTAACTTAGTCTAGGGCGGTACAACAAAAATTATAAGAATAAAAATGAAAATTATTATTAATATTATAATGTTTACACTATCAAATATACAGAATAAGAATAATAAAGACTGGTGACTCCCGTTCCGGTTCGTTCCCCGTGCAAAGGCTGGCCGTCGCATTCTACCGTGGAAACGCGACCAGTGTGATGGGCACTTTTGCCCCGGGAGCGGTCAGGGGTGGGTTATTTACATATTGGATATGGGATATATACATTGACATGACATTCATATTTGAGATATTAAAATGAATTCATCAAAGAAAAAAAAAGTACTTTTGTAAGAATAAATATAATGATAAGATGATATTATTAACCTATTCCCAATACAATTTGACTGCCTCCGTCAGGGCTGGTTCTCTAGTGTGGAGTTGTCTTTTGTAAAAAAGAAATAAAAAAGAAAAAAAAACAATCATCATAATCATCATGCCAGCGTTAATCTCAAACGCATACGAATACTGCAGCTAGACTAGTTAGTGAACATTTCAGGACACCAACTATCCGTAAATCCTGCTATAGATGTTCGTATGACAACCGGGATTAATGAACGTGCTCTCTGAGGCACGACCAGCCCAGCGCAAATAGCTATTCAAGCATACAAATATTTGCACTGAGTGAATAAAAGTCGTCATAATATATGTCACAAAAACATGACACTTATGACACGCCAAGTATAACATAGCATGCATAAAATTTACATAATCTGGATTATGTCATGGGATTACTAGAACTTGGATAATCGCATTTCACTCGAGGTCAGTCGAGGTGCCAACAGGCCAATCAGTGATTAGTACGCGCCGCACGTCCGTCGCTCATTGGCTATGCGCGCGCAGTACTGCGCAAACGCACCTAGCCTAGAGATGGTGTAGGAACACTATGATTACAATATTATCCAACAAATTATTTAGCTATGCAGATTTCTTTTTACTTAAATTATAAAAATTGTTTTCATGTCTGGATGGTAGATTTTGGTAGTTTTTTTATGTGATAATTCTGGTAGTGTTAGTTTAGGAAAGGAACCATGGTCACCCCATTTTGCCGTTGGTGGAAAAGGAGGCATGTACCGGCCGGTTTCTGTTAGGGTGACAGGCAGTTTCACTTGTAACCCCCAGGCTAGGGCGACAACCCAACTTATTTAGGTTCAGCCGTAGTAAATACTGGCATCTGGGATGTTCACGAAAGTATAAAATTTCAGAAGTCCTTAAGAAATAAAAGTATATTCTACCTTTATTCGCTAAGACTTTAGTGAGAGTATGTTCATCACGAAATAAAAATAATGCTGTCTTCAATAAAAGTGTATGACAATAAAAGTAGTTCTTTAAGTAAACTACTCATCCCAAAACAACCGGAGCTATACATGCAGGCGGGGGAAGTCCACTTGAATTTGCTTGGAGCACTAGGGGTTCAGATTTGCAAGACCAAAAATGTCCCACGTACTCGTAATAGGAAGCGAGCTTATTGCTGTCATACGGGCTCTTTATCACTGACTGCACATATTTAGGTAAGTATAATACTATTACTTATATAGGAAATGGGGCAATAGAGTGCTGTGTAATCAAAAGGAGTCCGTCTTCATAGCTACCCTACGCTGCAGGTCAATGGTGCAGTGGACTAAGGCGCGTCCGCTCACAGGCACCATGCCAACTGCTAATGCATAACCATAGAGCATAGAAAAGGTTTAGAGGCTAGCTTTCATTGTCTATGATTTATATTTTTTAGAGAAAAGAGGTTTGCTCGGAAATTGATGTATTTAAACCCAATTACGCTATTTTGCTTTTGCCCCCTAACCAGACCCCGAAGTCCTGAAAAATGCAGCTAGGATAAACTGTACGGCACTTATGAGACACATATGTCCAGCAGTGCACTGCAATAGGCTAAATGATGGATTGATGCCCGATTGTTGAATTTCATAGTTTGAAATTCTGTTTCTTTCCTATATTAGAACAAAATAGGTACCACTTTTCGCCTGAATTTGACTTTTGGCGTGAAGATTAAATCAATTCAAATTATAATATTGTTGATTCTCACGTCTATGATATATATTTCCAGTCTTTTTTATTTTGCATTCTCTCGACAAAATGCAATTACTTCCAAGCTATCTGCATCACAGGCAGTATTTAGGCTACAAACAACCGTCCTTCCAGATGCGTATGGAGGTGTTTTGGCATGCAATGTGCAGCATTAATGTTGAGATGGCAACCTTTTTATGACTTGCATGAAATCATTATAGATAAGTGTAACGTGCGTGTCATCAATTTATTTTATTTTATTTTTATATAAATAGCCTTGTGGTATGGGTAATGGACTGCTGAGACGAGGTGTCGGGTTCGATCCCAAGTTTTACCATTGCACTTTTCGATGCTTCTCGAAGTAATGTATATATTTATCACAGGTTTGTAAGAGCCCGGTTAATCGCAATAGGCGCTAGTGCCTCTGCCTACCACTTCGGGGATATAGGCGTGAGTTTATGTTATGTTAATGGCAATAAGCTCTAAGCATTAACCGGGCACTACAATTTATACAATGCATTACAATTTACTATTAGGTTTAATGACCAAAAAGAAAAAAATTAAAGAGAATCATTAAAAAGTGACGTTATTCCGGCTGTAAGTTACAAATAAACGTATTATATTCTTTCTTACCTTCTTTCTTGTCTAGAACAACTCAAGATGATACACCCAGTTTAACTAGAGACATACTGTTCCGTAACAACTTCTTTTTTCATGCGAATACGACTGCACCTCATTGGAGGTTCGGACTAAAATAATCCGTGTGTACTAGTGATATTGGCGTTTCGATGTTTGTTCGATTGTTGCGGTTCAAAATCCCTTCTTATTACCTCTAAAACAATGTTAATTAGACCGTTTTGCTTCTCACTGCACGCAAATCAATTTCTTTCGCATATTTTCACAATAGTAAACTATTGCGAAATTCTCTAGTCCAACATACTCTATGTCGTATGCGATATCCTGGTCACGCATGTGCATAGTAAAAGTACTTTCGTTCGAGGTCGCATTGTCATTCATGGTGCCTCCATCACATCTACTGGCACCAAACGATTGCTCAGCACCTACTTTTGGAATCAACAATGTTGTGACTACTTGGCAGCCTTCTAGGTTTGCTAGAAACATTTTCGATGTCCTTGACGTTTTCTAAGGACGAGAAAGTTAAGGTTTAATTGTCTAGCTAGATGGAATATTATTTCAAAGAAAAGTATTAATAATATGTCAAAAAATAGTTTGTTCATTCATTCTGTTGATCTAATTGTGACGAATTTTTGTCATGAAGTGGTACGGAGGTTATAGAATAGACCATTGAACCCGGTAGGTAGCGTTATAATCAGTGAACTAATTCAAAAACGCCAAGTTTTTAAAACACATGATTTCAATTCGTTAACCAAGTTATATTGTCAACCATACAACTAATTCGTTTTATTATTTATTTTAATGAATACAATTTAGTAGATAGGTATATCCTACAAACCTAGACATAGGTACCTATACAATATTAATTCTCCGTGGCTTAAGTCTAATACTTCACACAATGAAGAACATATAATGAATTAATATTCAACAATACTGCCGATAATTCTCATTCATATTTGAATGCAAACTGAGCGTCGTAACGTATTGAACTTCAAAATGATTTTTAATTGATTTGCAAAACATATGATCAATTCACGTGATCGGCCACATTTTAATATTGAAATCGCCTCGACGACGCTCAATTTATGTATTCCATACAGTTACCACGTCTTTATCTAGATATAACCGGAAAAAAAGCTCATGAAAAAAATATAAATCAAAGGTGATTATAATTCGAGCGTAATATCCGTGAATACAGAACGTCTATCCATTTCATTACATAACAAAACATTTTTTTAATCTGGCATATTTAAAGATATTGTGTTGGTTCAAAAAAAGATAAGGACACGCTTGCCAATACTTCAGATTTTTAGAACATTCGCGTAATGTTATTCTCTGCTCCGCCGGAAAGGTTGACTGATAGAGAATGCCTGAGGCATTAGGTTCGCCTGGGTACATATGTGCATGAAGTTTTAATAAATAAATAAATAAATTATTGGTTTACCGCAACCCACAAGAACATATTCCTTACCAGCCAAGTCTACGTATTGTGTATCTCCTGATTGATGGATGATCGTCTGACGCTAGCTTTTCTATCTGGATTGGTAGCCAGACGGTAGTCCCCCTATAACAGGGGTTAAATTTATTGACGAGTCGATTTCTGATCTCATTAGATAACTTATTGTAGAAGCGTATTCTGTTACCCCTGAATAAAATACTGATCTTTTTTTTTTTTTTTATAATATCACGCCTATATCCCCGAAGGGTTAGGCAGAGGTGCTAGCACCCACATTTCGCCAGTTTATATTTAGGTCCCAATGTGGCGAGCCTATTGCCATTAACCGGGCACTTATAAACCTGCGATAAATACACACATAACTTCGAAAAGCATCGCAGTCATTGGTGTGTGCCATAGTAAACCTGGGATCGAACCCGAGACCTCGTCTCAGCAGTCCACTACCCATACCACTAGGCTACCGCGGCCGGTACTGATCTTCTATACTTTGTAAAATGTAGCTTGGGTCCTATGACAGCTGTCAGTGAAATCCCGCACATGAAGTCTTGAATTTTCTATTATTGAATGTAGTAGTTGTCAATGTCATACTTTATGGGCATACCGAACTAATTAGTGATGGGCGATGAATCATCGTGATCACATACTATGAACTATCGATATTTTGAATAAAGCTTAATTTGAAAATGAAATTAATATAAGGAAAAATTAATTAGAATTTAATCTTATTTCTTAGGTATTTTAATATCATAAAAATATTTATATATTTCAATAAACTTGTTCCTAAATAATATTGAGTAAATAAAATCCTACATTCAATCCATCAACGCCCTGAACCTGTTTTTGGATTTTGTAAGGAGACACGCCGCGTTTGGCTCTTGGGCCATGATATAGGCATAAGATACACGCGCCAACATCTTGTTTGATATGAACTTCCACTGATCCACTCCACTCATTCTTATCAGTACGAGTGCCGACGCCTTGTATGCAACGTATATTCCGTTCTCATTACAATTAAATACATACATACAATTAAATTAAACCTAATTATATGTAACATCCATCAATAATAGCTGATAGTATCGATATTTTCATCCAATTTCGGACATCCCTATGAACCTCATTTTGACATCTGTCATAGGACCCAAGCTATATTTTACAAAGTATAGTTTATAAATAAGATACTCAAGAGAGGGGATATAATGAATGAACTTACAAAATGTTCATGGAATAACAGATTTGAAATCCGTAATATAGGATAGTGTGGCCGACTTTTTTATTTATTTATTTATTTATTTATTTATTTACTTAAATCCACTATCCTAACAGGTAAACCTAATGCGACAGTGAATACAAATGAAATCTTAAAGCTAATCTAATTACAAATAAATCTTACAAACTAGGTATATAAATCTATTTACTAAACAAATCTACTTACTAACTACACAATATATGACTCTTGTGAGTTCGTTCAATGAGCACGAGAACAGGTCAACCTGTTCAGCAACCGTATTGAGCGTACGCAGCGCGCGCGACAACGGCGCCCGCTGCAGCAGGTTAGTGCGCGCTCGCGGCACCTCCAGCAGCGGCGGCAGGCGCCTACGCCCTACGTACTCGTCCGGTACACATAGCTGTACTGCCTCAAGTATAGCGGGGTTGTGTATTGTGCCGCGTAACACTTTTAATAGGTATGTGGCGGACGAAACTTCCCTTCTCACTTCTAGTCTGTAATAGCCTGTCATGCCAAGTACAAATAAAGTTGGGTACACAATTGGGTATCCCGGGTACACGCCGTATTGTTTCAGATATATGAATCTAACAAATTTGTTTTGTATTCTTTCCAGCATTAACTTATACTTATCTACGTGTGGCGACCAAATTGTAGAATTATATTCTAGATGGCTTTTCACTAAAGCTTCATACAGTGCCTTCAGAGCCTTGATGTTAGTGAATTGACGCGCTTGACGCAGGATAAACCCTAAATTTCTATAAGCTTTTTTGCACACCTCTATTATGTGCTTCCTAAAGCTCAAGTCAGCTGTAAAGTTAATTCCTAGGTCTCTAACCTCCGTAACGCGTTTTAATATTTCCCCGTCCAAACAGTATTCATGATGGCTGGGAGATCGACCGCGAGTAAAAGACAACACGCTACACTTCTCCACATTGAAATACAGCCTGCTGTCCGCGCTCCACTCAACAACCCTGTCAATGTCCTGTTGTAAAACAAGGTGGTCAGAAGGCTGCTTAATTTCAAAGATTAGTTTTAAATCATCGGCGAAAAGCAAGGTTGTAGAATTTTCGACTACGTCCGGTAGATTATTTATGGTCAAATTAAAGAGGAGGGGCCCCAAATTACTCCCTTGACTCACACCAGACCTAGTGAAATAAGGTTCTGAATAAAATCCGCCACTTTAAATTGAAAATCAATGTAAGTTTTGAATAAATGTATTAACTAATATTTTATTCAAGGGGACATTTTAATATTTGCATTTATGAGGGAGGGTTATTCATTTAAAATTTTAATCAACAAATGACGTTAGTACAATTTTTATATTACATAATATTTTTCCTCATTCTTTTAAGTGTTTCAAAGATAGTTTATCAAAGAGTAGATATATTATAAGGCTTTGAAGCTGAACCTAAGTACTCAGAGACTACTTAAGTTAAAACTATTTGGAAAGCGTTTCGTATTCTACGATTTTGCTTCTATTGTGCAGTAAGTTGGTAAGAGTGGGAAGAGAATAAAAGAGGTTTAGAGTTCTGACATCTTGAAGAAGATGCACCATTAGCCAGAGAACGATCAACTGAAGGCGAAGGGCAGAGCTGCTCGATACCCTATAACTGCCTGACATGTAACATTTTGATCTGATTCCCACTGAGCCTGTCCTGCCCTACCAACGAACGGTAAAGGGCAAAACTGTGGCTGTGACCCTGTTATTTATTTGTTTATTTATATTATGTATTAGGCACAATGCACATTGACGGTTTAAATGCCGTAAGCATTCTCTGCCAGTCTACCACAGGTAGGCAGAGCTATTACGAGGTAGGCGCATATTAATAAAGTTATGCGTTTTCCATAAGGACTAAAGACTACTTATATTTTTATTTATTCTTCTCTACGTTCTATCCTACTCGAATCTACCATGCGTTGTTTCCAAACAGGCTAACGATAACTAAGTACGAATAAAGAATATAATTTGGCTGACAGATACATTTTCGCGCCCTTCGCGGTCGAGACTATGGGCAGTTGGGGTGTTGACGTCAAGAATTTAGTTCGCGAATCGGGGCGCAGATTGAGGAGCAAAACCGGTGACTCTCGCTTCACCTCGTACCTGGGGCAGAGGTTAGCAGTGGCTATCCAGCGGGGAAATGCCGCTAGCGTCATGGGCACCTTTGACCCTGGTACGGTGAGGGGCGGGTTAATTGATTGATGTTTTTGAGTAGACTGTTCCCTTCCCAATCACTTTTACTCATGGCAGTTTTCCCAGATAACGTACTTGCATCACTACTATTTTGCAATTGGATTGGTTTTCTTTGGGAATTTAGTGTGATATAGTCTTTATAAATAGTATATGCAACGTACTATAGGCATATAATAATGACTAATAGTTAGGTAAGAGCAATTTGTGAGTTATTTGCCGCGAATTCTAAGCACTGGGAGGGCTATGATTTGCGGCTTCTCTTGTTGACTAATCTTATTATGAATTGCAATAGTAGGTAACGCATTACTTTTCCTGATTCTGTATTCTAATGTATACATAGATTTTACAGATAAAAGTCCATATTATTTTCTTCCTATAATTGAGAAATTGTAAAACAAATCGATTTCATTAAGAATATGGTCTTGTCTTGATATCGATACAGAATAGAAAATTAGACAACAAGAACATTTCTAAATGTATATTATCACAAAAAATAAGAGAAATTGGCCAACCGTGTACTCAAACACGGAGTGTCACGGTTCCTTGGTGAGGTAGAAGTGAAGTAGGAATAGATTTAAGAATGCGATGCTAAAACTAATTAATCACCATCCATCCAACATTACTTTCGACTTAAGTGACATCTTTCTCAATAGTTCAATTTTATAATTATTTTTTAAATACAAACATCATGGGTGGTCAATGGTACCTGACTACCATTGAGTACCTGACCGAGTTTGCACAAATGTACATATAATTATAAACACTTAAAATACGAGTGTGGTGTGGTGGTAGCTTAGTGGTTAAAGAGTCGGCCTTGCGATCGAGAGGTCCTGAGTTCGAATCCTGGTCATTGTACTACTATGGGGAGGCGCGGCCTGCTTCTGCTAGGGTGATAGGCGGCTCCATCCGTCACCCCTAGGCCCGAGCACTACTCTGGATTATAACAACAATTTGAAATTTTGATATTCAGATCATTTTGAGTACTTTTCTAGTTAATCTGATGCTGACTGCATTTCTGAGGTATCCACTCGTAAATTAATGTACTTACCATTTTGAGTTGGATGATTTGGTTTATCCTGGAGTCCTCCTGGACTACTTACCGACCTCTCAACCACAACCAGTTGCGTGCATTCCATAGAGACAAATATACACAGTATATCCTACCCAAATCTGATAAGGTAAGCACTTCAAAATGCCTACAGTGCCTACTCTGTCTAAAAACCCCTGAATAACGCAAGTTCTCTTTTGACAAAGATATACTGAAGGAATAAAAAAATAAAATTAGGTAATTCAAATTATTTAAATTCGGACAGTTCTGTGGACAGAACTAATGAAGAAAAAAATACCAGTAGTTCTGCCAACAGAACTACTCAACAGAACAAGTGGGAATTGCTTTCCTATTTGTTCTGTGAACAGAACTAATGGGAAAAAAATTACCAGTAGATCTGCCAACAGAACTACTCAACAGAACAGGTGGGAATAGACGTGTATTTTCCTGTAACAGAGCTTCGTCTATCTATCAGCAGGTGTAACTAGCGGATGGTTTAGGCTCCCAAGATCTTGGTGAGGCCTCATAGACCCATCATCTAATATTATAATTGGATACTTAACTTATTAAATTTTTATGCGAAGGTTATAATTATTATAATTGAGTGTGAGATACACAATGTGTTTCCTATTCTCATTACATAAACTATTCATTTGCCGACGAGCTGTACGCTGACAGGGTTGTCAATTTAGTTGCTAGGAAAAATAATTTTATATTTCTATACTATTGTAATTGTAACGTAGTCGTGTCTGTACTTTAAAGATGTTAAAATAAACTTAGGTTAAGTTAAGTTAATGATTCTGAAACCAATAATTTCAAATTTGAGTTTCTTGCCGGAGTATTCTCAGGTCGAGAGCCCGTCGCGTACTAGGTAATGGTTCATTTATTAAACTAATTTATAATATATATATTATTAACTTTGACTTCTTGTAAGAAGTCCCGTTTAATGGCCTAGGTATATACAATTTTAATCACTAAATCTAAACAAAGAATCAATATAATATTTAGCATATTTTGGTTAATGAAATTTTGGGTTTTATTATTTCTTTTTTCAATTAAAATTATTTTTTTAAATTCTTGTTTATTTGCCATGCGATGCGAAAACTCCTGAATGAATGTTATTGCGGTTTTTATTTGGTTAGATTTCAAATGTGGTAAGTATATTTTCAATCGTGATTGGTTGAGTACAATCGGAGATATTAATTTTTCCATGAAGTGCCAACCCTATTAGTGTACGTCTTGTGGCAGTGATTCAGTGCCGTGTTCCCTGTGTTTTTGCGAGCGGCCAGGGTGTTGCTCGCGCCACGTGCTCCCGGCCATCGAACCCGGCACACATCTCCTAAAGGAATACTATGTGCGGTTGTAAGGTAGAGGGTGCTGTTCTCGGCCGTATGTTTTAAAATTCTGCTTATGAACATCTTTATGAGTTTATGAACTCGTAATTTGATGTTTGAGATGGAATTTTAATTATTCATCAATGTATATTTGAAGTTTAAAACTAAAATATCTTGCAAGTACCATGTGGTTGACCTTAATGGACGTAACACAAAATACAATTCACTTCATTTTTCAGTTTAACATTTATTGTGACATTAACTCATATGCTAAGATAAAATTGTTCCTGAATAAGATTGAAACCTGTAGGTACCCATAGGTAATAACAATATATAGGTAAGTTTAAAACTTATATTCAAAATATGGTTTATAATTTATTTCACTTTAATATTGGTTATGACAAAAATACCGAAAGCATACGTCCAACTGCACTTCTGTTTTAGGCAAAGGTAATCGTATGGGCAATTAAAATAAATAATAGAGACAAGCCAAAGTAAATTGGAACAACACAGTAAGATAATGTTTTTTTATACCATTTAGGTGGCAGACAAGCACACGGGACGGCCTGTTTTTATCAATAGTCACTAACTAAAAGCATTATAAAAAATAATAAGAAAAGTTTCATGTCTATCGGACGGTAATTGTTCGTTTCACCCCACACAAATGTCGGAAAAGCACATTCCATCGTTGTTTTTATATACGAAACGGATCAGTAAAGGCATCGGACATGTCAAGTTCGAATTAAGAGCCATTTGACGGACTCAGAGCTATGGCAGACATGTTGTTTTTGCGCGGATTCTATTCACGGAACTTATGCTATTTACTTTGCTATGATTTTTCATTTTCATTTGAAATACATGTGTTTGTGTGTGGTCTGGAGACACTATCACAGTACTATGTTTTTTTATATTACTGAGACTGCAAATAATGATTGAGACTTCATCAAGATCTAAGTCAACCATCACCGACAAGCTGGTTCATATACCGACTGATACACAAGGGACGGCAGTCGTTCATATAAATGTCAAAATCCAAAAATACCAACTAATGCAAGAACCGACTAAAACAGCACGCCGTGCACCCAAGTGCTGGAGGGCCCAGATATTTCCGGCAACCGAAGACTCGAAGACTGCGTGCGTTTTAGTCGGTTCGAGTCCGATATATCCACTCTCATCGGCTTTAGTGGGAGCGATATCATAGGGGATTTAGCGCACGATAAAAAGAAAAAAAGGTATTTCCCGTACGTCATCGAGATGGCTTCTTCATCTTGCCTTCGAAATGGGGGAACAAACTTTTGCTAGGATGACAGGTGGCTGTCACCCTAGGCCTGCAGGCCTGCGGGCATAGAGGACAGAGGTCGTTTCTGTAATATCATTATTCTCTGATCAGTTGAATTCGGCTCTATAGTTTCACTAAGATGCGGTAGAACTTCGATATTATTATGTGTAGCAGCTGCAATCTGACTTCCAGAACCAATTGGCGACACCAAAGTTCTGTAGTTAGACTAGTTTAGGGACGCAAGTCGCCATAGTATATTGGACAGACAACTTGCGTTCTCTCAGAGGTTCACAAATACCTAGAATAATGCAAATAGCCATATTCATGAATACAAATATTCGTTCTGAGCGGTAATCGAACCCGCGACCCCATTGTAGCAATTACGTTCACTACCACGACCTAAATGTACCTACTATAATAAAATTACAATAGTCATATTATTCGAAATGTTTGTTTTTTAAACAATCATGTTAACAATAAACAAAACAACAGTAGGTATACATTTTCCCGCGCGTGCAAACATAAACAAACATTTACCGCCACGTGGTGCGCGGGCGCCGCGCAAACTTACGCGTAGGCCGTTGACCCTACGCGCGGAATGAACACTCCCATCAATTGATACTGATTCGTAAATATGTCTGTAGTGTGTTTGATTTGTGATTTAAACATACATAATATACATACAGTCAACCCGTCTCTACCCTACCTCTAGTGTTAGGAATGGTTCTATTAGGCGACAATATACAGCCTAAACTTACCGCCGGTTTCTGAAAGGCCTGTCAAATCATTGATCAAATAATACTGCTGTTAATTTAACAAGGATGTTAAATCAATTCGGGTTTCTGAAACTTTGTTCAGGCCTAAATTAATTAATAGATCTATGATTACTTTTATTTGAAATACAGTTTTGTTTGTAATGGTGGCCACTATTGTTCATTAGTTACAATCTCAAGACGTAGACGTTACATTGTCCAGTTAAACTTGACAGCAGACTATGTTAACTGACACGATGATCAAATTAAACTATTTAAACATGCTTCTAGCAAGCCAATTGCCACATTACAAGACATTACATTTAAAAGCCGAAAAGTGCCCGGTTAACGCGCAATAGGCTCACCCCAATTACATAGGACTTAATAGTGAGCTGGTGGAATGTGGATCTCAGAAAAAATCAAATGGTTTTATGTTGCAAATAATAATAATAATAATGCCCCGCTGTGGCTCACCCTTCTGAAATATTAGATGGGATTATTTATTAGAAAATTGTCACTAACGTATGGTTGATATTCAAATACGTAAATTAAGGCACTTATTTTTTAAAAAATAAATAGGGTTCCGGAGAAAGTCGACTTCTTAGTCCGGGCACAGACGTCACAGGTTTAGCTATACTTATCGGTACGGATAATAAACCTAAGTAGTGAGAGAAACGAGGCCCTAACTCGTGCGTATTTTTTTTTTATTTATGGCACGTCAATTTTACTTCACCTCGCCTGATGTTAAGCTGAAGGCAAAGTCTCATGAAAGAGGGTCACCATTGCAAACACGTTCAGTGCTACAATAGTGACGCTCAGCTTGATGGCCTCATCAGATGCTTTTTCACGCCCCGCTTAAAGGACCCGGGACTGTAGGAAGAAGGAAACACGTGCGCCGGTAAGACATTCCAGGACTTAATGGTGCGGCAGAGAAAAGACTCACTCGCTCACTCTTTTGATATAAGTAATCTATGATTCGTAGATTAGAGCTCGTTCCCCACCTATAGGAGTGCATTTTGAGTACATTTTGGGTTCACGACTCGCGTCTATAGTATAAGATTTATTTTACAGTGGTGAAACAGTTCAACGTATCGATCTAAAGATATATAACTGACTACGTCACATTGCCAAAGACCCAATTAGAAATATAATTAGATACGTTAGGGATCGTTGACTTTGACAGGCAAAGGTCAGCTTTCCTGGCAACGATTCAGCGGTGAGGACATTGAAAGCGGTAAAATACTAATAGGGTAAGTATTTCGAAGATAAAACCATCAAATTATTGGGGCCCGTGACCATGGTTGCCGAAAAGCAACTGCAGCGTTGGGGTCAGTGAAAATAACAGAAAATAAATTTATAATTCAATCTGATAATAGTAGATTGTATATATGACAAGAGAACAAAATGGTATTTTACGACGAGGGCGCTCCTTTGAATTACGAACGAAGCGAATGGTTCTAGAAAAGAATCCCGAGTGCAGCGAGGAAAAATAAAAGTAAATATCAAATATAGCTTTGTAATTGTTTTTGCTTATATTCATATGTCTTTTTTAAAAGTAAACACGTTTACTACAAACATAACGTAACATAAACTCACGCCTATATCCTCGGAAGGGTAGGCAGAGATGCTAGCACCCACATTTCGCCGGTTTATGTTTAGGTCCCAATAGGTGTCGAGCCTATTGCCAATAATCGGGCACTTATAAACCTGCGATAAATAAACACATAACTTTGAAAAGCATCGAAAAGTCAATGGTGTGTGCCATGGTAAAACCTGGGATAGAACCCGAGACCTCGTCTCAGCAGTCCATACCACTAAGCCACCTAGTTCAACATAATTAAATCAAACTGACGAACTGAAACTAAAATTTTCTCTTCTACGATTATGTACTTCTGTTAACTTTATGAAAGTTTTACTAGTCTTTTTACCTCATACAACACTTAACGTTAACTCATTTACATTGTGTCTGAAAACATAACTCACAAAGAAAAACCTTTCTTACACTTCTGTCATTAAAAAAAATAACACCATAAACTTACATAACCATAGGAACAAAGGCATAAAGCAGGTTGAATAGCAAAAATAATAGCACAACATAGAGTGCATTGTCGTATGCTAGACAAGGCTGAATAAATTAATATGTTTGCTTCACAAGTGACGGAGAAATCGCGAAGGGGAATGAACGCTAAATTGGAGCGGCCACGGAACTAGAGAACTAGGAAATGTACTGTCGGCGGCAGAAGTTGTTGGACATTTCGATTTCTTCGATAATTTGACGATCACTGTACATATTTGTAAGCAAAAATATATATAGGCTATTTGCATTGGTGTTTCTAAATAAAATATGCGAGTTTTTTTTAAATTACTATTGAAGCATCGTTGTAGGTGGTTTATTGGTCAAAGGGTTAGACTTACGATCAAGAGTTCCCAGGTTTGAAGACTGGATTACCCTACAGAGATAAACCTACTCCCTAACACAACTAATTTGGCTTAACTGGAGGAATACTAGTATCCCGAAATTACTAGTAATTTCAGTTAATAATATTCTTTTACAGAAAATTGGTATTATTCATATTAATCCCATTTTTAAAAAACATATGATGATAGATGGCGCCAAGCAATAAATGGGACGGTGAAAATATATTGTATTTAATTTCTTATTTTATACTGCAGCAAAATTCTCTAAATAAATAATAAATAATTAATATTTTTTGACCGGGACCGAAAATCATAGCGAAATGTGAGTGTTGAAAAGGATTATTCCACTATGATCACCTGGGTGATATGACCTGGGTGATCAAATTCCACAACTTTGTGTCCTTAAATCACCTGCTGACAATTCACCTGGGTGATCAAATTCCACATGATTTTAAATTATTTTATTTGTTTCCCTATATCACCTGGGTGATTAAATTCCACATGGTTTTAAATTATTTGTTTCCTTAAATCACCCGGTTTAAATAGTTAGTGATTTGATGATTGTAATAAATAACATCAAGTTAAAGTTATTTATTACAATAATAAAAAAAATATATGTATATAAATAGGTTTTAAGTCCTCAAGGACGAATTTCAGTAGGCCATTTTTTAGATAAAACTCGTTGAACTGTGTATTGATATTTGAAAACTTTTTTAATATAATCATTATAAAACCTTAAAACCTATTTATATATATTTTTTTATTATTGTAATAAATAACTTTAACTTGATGTTATTTATTACAATCATCAAATCACTAACTATTTAAACCGGGTGATTTAAGGAAACAAATAATTTAAAACCATGTGGAATTTAATCACCCAGGTGATATAGGGAAACAAATAAAATAATTTAAAATCATGTGGAATTTGATCACCCAGGTGAATTGTCAGCAGGTGATTTAAGGACACAAAGTTGTGGAATTTGATCACCCAGGTCATATCACCCAGGTGATCATAGTGGAATAATCCGTTGAAAACACCTCTGACTATACCTTCAGGGATTACGGGCGTGAGCATATGTATGTATTATGTAATTCTCTAAGCATGTACCTTCAAGCTTGTCTAGAAACTCGACGTATAGCACAACCAAGAACTGATATTTAGTCAATTGCACTGAGGTTCTAGGCTGTGCTGGGCTCCACGTCGAGTTCATCGTAGTGCTCAACCATGCATGCTTAAAGAATTTCATTGCAGCAGTTATAGGCTGCTAGTATCAGTTCTAGGTTATGCAATACTGGAGTTCGTAGACGAGCTCGGTGCGGCTTTTATTTCTTTTAACGAAATCGGTACTTTTATTTTCTTTATTTGCGTGCCTATACCAGTTGCATACGAAGCCTGCACTTTGGGGCTTCGGGACTCGTATTCTATATCTCCATTACTTAGTTATTTTTTTCGGTACACGAAGGTCAAGGCGAGCAAAGATAAGAAACAGACATAAGCTTTTATAATATCAGTATAGATGAAAGCGATAAGCTTAAAGTTAAACACTTTTGACGATGACTGTATTAACACACGCTTTCCTATTTTGTACTATATTATTATAGTAGTGACATCACTATAGTTATATAGGTAGGTGGATAATCATATTGCACATATTAATTGAAATCACACTAAACTTCTATGGGGCAACCACCTTGCCACCTCGCCTGCAAGTTCGTGTAGGTACTAAGCTTTCCTTTTGGATTCGGAAGGTTACATGTCACAATAAGATAAGCTAAGATATATAGAAACTAAAGCTTCAGTTTCAATAACTGTAGATGCCATAGAAAAAATGCTTTCCAAATTCAAAGCAAGCCCACATAGTATTTCACTCTTCCAGCAGACGACACGCGGCGCTCAAATTATTAAATGGTTACTGTACAAAGCGCTACTGGTGATTTAACCTTCGTCAGATTATTAGATTTGACCACCTCTAACATGGTTAATGTTTTGATGAGCTCTTCCAATTAGTCCCACTTTTTGATTTCATACACAGGACAACACGTGCAGAAAATTTCATCAAGACCAGGTTGTTTGGTGAGTCTTCCCTTTGCCCCACCATTATTCTTGGAATTAATTACCATCTCCTTTAAGCGGGGCGTGAAAAAGATTTGATAAGGCCGTCAAGCTGAGCGCCACTATTGTAACACTACGTATTTGTAATGGTGACCCTCCTTCCTGAGACTTTGCCTTCAGTTTACCATCAGGCAAAGTGAATCTAACCTAACCAAGACAGGTGGCAAGCTCATGCATAGAATTTTCTTCCTGAAGTGCCAAATCAAAACCTGAGTACTATACTTGGATAATTTGGGTAGTACAGGTGAAGGTCAGTGAACCTATTCGTGTAATAAGTACCTAATACCTTCATAGCTATTGGGAATTACCGGTTAATTGTACTGAAGCTGCTTGGAAGATTGATGACCTCTGCTCAAAATACAAGAGTTAATTATTTTGACACAACACATTAATTGGTATGATTTTGAAAACGAACTTAGACTCAACGAGTTAGAGCCTACCTATTTTTCATGTGAAAATCCCGGATGCCCCTACATATTCAGTGGGAGTGGTAATGTCGGACTCGAACCGAATACAACCGCACGGCCGTTTCGGGCTATCAGTTGCCAAGGGTGAGGTAGATACTTCTCCTCGTACCTGGGGCAAAGGCATTGCTATCCAGCGGGGCAGTGCCGCCAACAGCGTGATGGGCACTTTTGCACCCGGTACGGTGAGGGACAGGTCCCAGTAGTTCGATCATACATATCAAAAGAAGGTCGCGCGTTTTTTATCAGTTATACATACACATATCCTCAAATATGCGTATGTTTGTGTATGAAAGTGTATTCACCCTCACATATACACACACATACCTTCAAACATACACATTGTCCCCGAGACATGCACACAATCCCTCAGAGATACACATTCACCCTCAGATATACACACACGCCCTCATACATACACATTACACAAACACGCACCCTACAGATTCAAATAATTATATCAGAAACTAGTAAATAAGATTCGATCTTGTGTCTGGTGACATTCTTAGTAGGTTCTTGTCATGTCATTACACTCAGCTAATTATATATTAATGATGCCTGCATGTTTAGGATATATTATAATTTTATCTGTGGTATGGGTAAGTAATTAAGTATTATGAATGTAATTAATTCCGGTAATACTGGAAGTACATTACGGTCTTAAACACATGCACACATGCAACGTTTTTACTTTTTTGGGTTCACTTTTGAACTGTAAATTCTTGTTACCGTCATGCAGGTATTTTTTCTGGACTATCTAGTGTTGATTAAATGTAGAATAACCCTATTCGTTAGTGACCTTGTATGATATCAGAACAGAGATATGACGATGAAAGCAAACCTCATTCTATTTAATAATTTTTTGTAGCCATAGTACCAATGTACCAAGTATTCAATAATTTTCCAAGCGATTCCACTAGCGTTTTCGCCAATACAATGTCACTTTGTCTACACTCCCTGCGGTAGAACCTCGTCTACTTAACAGCAGGTACACCCAGCTTGCAAGTATGGGTGGTATACTGAGGCTTCTACTACCAAGCACACTCAATGAATCAAAAATAATGGCATAAAATGTTAAAACCCAGTATTTGTTACCTCTACGATTCCCTGTAGCACATAGTAGAAAAATTCATATAAAAGTGACGTTGTTAGGCGTCATCATAGTGAGGAAAAGTTAGGATGTGTCGTCACTATACACAAACCAAAGGTAAAAAAAAAGTGCCAATTGAGTATTCGTGTTCAACCGATTAATTTCAAAGTCACGTGATTGAACTCGAATCTATTCGACTGAACTCGAATTTTCGATTAAACTCGACAGCGAACATGGAAAATTATGATAAATTAAATACACAAATGGCTATATTTCTGCTCAAATATTGCGTAAATAGATCATGATAATACATGTTTATCATCTCGTATGTACGCGCTTAGATCCTCATATATATTTAGTACATTGAACTCTGACGTATGGTATTAGTGGTATTTTGTAAATATACGATTTGAGCCAATGTTATTTGAGTTTTTAAATGTATATTATATAAAATATGGTAGATATACTGTCTCATAAACTGTTGAACATAGATTTTACGACAGATTGAAAATCTTACTTTTTATACTTTGTAAAATGTAGCTTGGGTCCTATGACAGCTGTCAGTGAAATCCCGCACATGAAGTCTTGAATTTTCTAATAATTAATGTAGTAGCTGTCAATGTCATACTTTATGGGCATACTGAGCTAATTAGTGATGGGCAATGATCATCGTGACCACATACTATAAACTATCCCTATTTTGAATAAAGCTTAATTTAAAATTGAAATTAATATAAGAAAAAAATATTTAGAATCTAATCTTATTGCTTAGGTATTTTAATATCATAATAATATTTATATTTCAATATACTTGATCCTAAATAATATTGAGGAAATAAAATCCTACATTCAATCCATCAACGCCCTGAACCTGTTTTTGGATTTTGTAAGAAGACACGCCGCGTTTGGCTCTTGGGCCATGATATAGGCATAAGATACACGCGCCAACATCTTGTTTGATATGAACTTCCACTGATCCACTCCACTCATTCTCATCAGTACGAGTGCCAACGCCTTGTATGTTTATATTCCGTTCTCATTACAATTAAATACATACATACAATTAAATTAAACCTAATTATATGTAACATGCATCAATAATAGCTAGTAGCATCGATATTTTCATCGAATTTCGGACATCCCTATGAACCTCATTTTGACATCTGTCATAGGACCCAAGCTATATTTTACAAAGTATAGTTAAATCAAATTCCAGCGTACGAATAGAGATGACAATTTTCAGACTACAAAAGAAGAAAAAATCTTTTTAATGTGTTAGTAAGGTTCTTTTTTAAATGAAATTTTAATCTTACCAGAGGGGTTTATAACAAATTTGTACCTGATAGAAAAATGGTTTTACCACAGAGGCCAGAATACCTCTGACAGTTGTTAGGAAGTCAGTGCCCTCAAGTATTCTGATCAATTTTCTAAATATAGAACATGATATAAACTTTAATAGCATTTTTTTTAACTTTGATTTTGTGTTTGACCAATACCATTATTGCGTAATCTTGTGACATACTAACTAATTGGATACTACTAGTACCTACAAGTAGTATGTTATTTCCAAATTCAAAAATTTAGGTTTTTGACATGAATATATCTTTAAAATTACTTCTTCTAGGATGCTAGTGAAAAAAAAAGAATCTTCGGCACTGTTCATGCTAGTGCATATACAGCCTCTTTATACTTATTAGCTCATTAACTGACACTGTAAAGTCATATGCAAATTAAACCATGAAGATATTTAGGACAAAAAAGCTTAGTTGTAAAGGCTTATTGACACAGAGGAAGCTAATGAAGTCTGTAAGAACAGAAGTAATGGTGAATTGTTGTCTGTTCCAATCCCAGAAAACAGCACGAGTTTTATTATAATATCAGAATACTATAAAATATATTTTAAGAATATTTTCAATTGTGAACGGATCGTTGACTAACTATCGTAACGTTGTTATTGAAAACGAAAGTGTAGGATAAGTGCTAGAGCATACTTGGGTAGCATGTTGTCAAGACATGAAATATACCAAGGACATATTGAGAAGAAATTTAATACTTTGAATAGATTACATGCCATTACGAGCGGTCAGTCAACAGTAGTTCCTAAACTCTGAATTGATGATAGCTTTTGATGTTTAGTGAAAAAAAGCTATTATAAAGTAGACGAATATCTTGATGATAAAAATGTTTTTGTCATAATAATCTCTTGCTCTTGCACCCAGTTATTATAAATAAACAGAACTAGGTATATATTAAAAAGAAAATGAAGAATAACGATAATCTACCTGAGTTTCTTGCTGGTCTCTTCTCAGGAGATTTAACTACCGAACCAGCGAAAGAATCATTTTCAAATGATTTATTAACTAAATATTTTATTTATTATAAATTATAATATTTTTGACAAATGTAGGTACCTAATTATTGTAAAACTTTGATATTTATAAGTGCTCTTTATGTGCCTAAACTGAATAGATGAAATTCATTATTTGATTCTTTGATGTTACCGGGACTTATTGCTTGCATGATAATGACGAGACGGCCATGCGTTTACCTCATCAACAGTCTCAGCAGAATTCTAATTGAAAAAGAGCAGGTCATTAGCACCCGATTTAGACGGGTTTCAATCAATTAGCCTATCTCAGTCGAAAGTTGGACATAGGCCTCTTCCAATCTCAGAAGGCTTTGGTCTACTGTTAAATGATTAAAGGGCTAAAGGAGGTTCAGGACACATAGTGAAATCACCTTTTAAATATACCAAAGGCCAAAGGTAAGAAGAGTTAAAAATTGTATGGCTGTCGAACATTATCATTTGCAAATAGCGATTTTTCAAGCTAAGACTTACATTCGTTAAAGAATGATTTATTTACGCAATACTATACTTCTAGTTCATTCTAGCGTTATCATCATCAGGTGAGCCATGTTCCTTATATTTAAGGTAAGTAAAACTTTTTTTTAAAGCGTATTAGCAACCGAAGTTACTAATATTCCCTTTAACCCCTTAAGTAACATAACAAGTAGCAAATGGATATACCAGAGCGGAATAGTTTCAAAACATTTGAAATAAAAGCCTACCGTTCCCTTATCACGTAGACAATAATAATTACGATTCGCCACACGTCACAACATTCACGTTTCGTCACATTTCGTCACCAGTGCCTCCATGGTCAGGGTTGTTCACGACCGAGAGTTCGTTGCCCGGTCAAATATTTTCGGTGGCTATAAAAAAAAACTGCAACTCCTATTATGATGTCATATCTCGTTTGGCAAGTTTCACAAGGACTTTTTTCACTCGCAATTATTTTTTACATGTTCATCAAGTTCGTTTGCATAACAATCCGAGAATAACAATTTAAGGGGCAAACGGGTTTGTTTCTATTTTTGGCGGCAGTTATGTAAGAAAAACATCATAATATCAGTTTGTTAAAACATAAAACATGTATATTAATTAATAATGTACACTTAATAAAGTTTAACCTTAAACTTCAAGTGAAATTTCGCTGCAAAACAATCAATTTCAATAAAAACATATTATTTTAATTGAGCAGTAATCAAATAAAAAGTTGAAAAGTTGCCATTGAGTAAGATACATTGCGAAATTTTAAAAACAAAATGGCGCTGGCTTTTTTACTCGATGCGCGCCAAAATAAACTGGCGGTCGTTCGTTGACCCTGGCGTGTTGACCCGGTGTGACGTCGCGCGCGTGACGTGGCGAGTGTGACGTCAGGAGGTGCGCCCGCGCGGCTCGCGGCCTCGGTTCGCGATGATTTAATACAACGTTCAAGGTTCCTTTTTGTTATAGTACGGATATTGTCCCATATTATTTCAAAGAATCGTGCGCTTTACTATTAGAACGCTTACATTTGCTTCTTAGAATTCTATTTAAAGTGAAGGATGTGGTTTTATATGAGCACAAATATGTTAATGTACTTTTTCTTTTTCATACAGAGCAAAAATAGGCAAATAGGTATATCGAATGATAAGCAGAACTCATATTTTTTTACAAGAATAAGCTCTGACTTTCTTTTGTAAATATTTATTTTCATAATTAAAAAAATCACAATATGAATGGGCGTGTTCATTAATTTAAATTTTACAGTCTCATACACCTACTATACGGTACCTAAAATAGGTTATTACAATATTATTTTCGGAAGAAAATATTTACTTACTAATGTTTCGCAAATATTTTCTGGTGAAATTAGAAGTCGATGATAAATGTAAAGATTACTGCCAAAAATATAAATAACCAAAAGTTTTATATAATATGCAATTGATATATTTTGAGTTAATGACCTGTGTACTCGTGGCACGAAAATCTATCGAATTCGCAATGTAAAGACACATAGTACTATTCTGTGTTAAAGGTTTCCAAAGCGATTGCAATTGGCAGGCTTCACACACAAACGAATTCACAGTAGACCACTCCAGTTCCGCTCTCTTGATACCTTTACATTACGAATTCCATAGATTTTCGAACCACATCATGTAACTTAAAATAAAATTCATAAATTACTTAATAATTATCATTTTACCAAAACACATTTGGTGAGAGTCGAGTGGTTATGCGGGAGTTTTAACTTTGAATAAGATTTTGAGGATATAACCACACATTTTGGTTGATTCTCAGATGGTTCTTCGTTAAATCTAAAGATTGCAGTCCAGAGGCTACATGCCTATTTTTTCTTTCCATTATTGATATATGTATTACTTCGTTTTATTATGTTTCTACGTCTATTTTTCAAACCATTAACCTTCGCCTGCATACCCCTCGACTCCTGATTAATTCAGAGTCATTGAAGGTCCCCTTAATAGACTGGATGCACATTTGATGAGGCCTATGTTCAATAGTGGACTAACAATAAATAATACTGACATAACTATAGGTTAAAATTGATTGTACATATAGAACCAATTTGGGTACAATGTGTATAGGAATATTTACTCGTAATGATATAACAACAACCGAGTTTCTTTACCTTTGGTCGATGACTGACAAATTACAATCATTAAAGAGGAATGCTAAATGTAACATGAATCATTGTATCAAAAGAAAACACATTTGCATGAAGTAATTTTAAAAGCAATTGAAAGTATGAATCACAAAACATTTTTGTACTTACACATAAAAATACAAAAAAGCACTCTTTAATGTTCCACAGACTTTAGTGCCCTAGTTTAATTTAATAAATAACATCATTTAAGTTTGTAAAAAAATCAAAACATACCTACCTACAAAATAAAATGTCCGTCACATTAAAAACAAATTTAACCGCGAAAAAGCACAATAGCTCATAGACAAACAGTTTAGACTCGCCTAGTTTTATAATGAGTGTTAAGTTCAAGAGTATATTATTGTCTATGGTTCAAGGAACGAAAGAAAGGCTTGACCCACTTTAGTTTATGTGTGTATTCTTTGTCAGAGTCTAATTTCTTTGAAAAGCCTCTAAGTAGTGTTCAAACACTCAAAATGTCGTTTCGTGCATAAAATAGCCTGCGGGCGTATTCTGTAACATGATGTAAAAATGGTTGATATATTTAAACAGTCTTGTTAATAACTTACTAAATATTAAGTTGTTTGTTATCCGTGTAGATATAAATATAATAATTGTCTTCCTTTTATTTTTTTTCTACGATCACTGACATTTGCAAAATTAAATCTAGATCGAGACTGCATTTGAACTGATTTTTTTTACTTGAATTTGCCTTCTTTTTGACAGTGAAAGCAATATGAGCTTGTGAATTTTGATAACCTACTTCACATAAAATATATTTAGTGATTTCTTTCTCTTTGTAAAATGCACTAGTTTTTTTAGGTTGAATATGCACTTTAGTTTCTTTTTCATAGTCCATTCTCCTTTGTAAAAGATTTTTCTAGTTGGAATAAAATGAGTCACTTTTTCGAATTTCGATTTGTATTTCAAATTTTTATTTACGTTTAGTACCATCCAGAAACGATTCAAGAAAATATATAAGAGCCTCTTTACTGTGCTCCTAGAAAATAATATTATTTATTTTTCGTTAATAAAGTTATTCTTTCAGCCTTGGTTGTGTGGTTCTATAATCGTGACGTGAAACGATTTACACATACCAGGAATATTTTTCAGTTTATGTAGTATTTAACATGATTTGTTGTTTTTGAGCACGCTTATCAATTGTTCTTACATAAGAAGTTCGGACGTCAGTCTATTGTCTTGTTTTATGTTTTTCCATTTGCTAATAATAATCTTCATTCTTTATTTAAGTGAATATTTCTATGTGATGGCATTACGTAAGTGAATCATAGTAACCATAAATAAACACAGAATAAGCCATATTGAAAATGTACAGACTAAATTAATAACATATCTTGATTTTCAGTTTACTTTATGTGTATTGACGGTTGATCAATGATTTAAGGTTTTATTTCAATGACTTGTTAAAAGTAAGGAGATTGACCTTTTTATAACAAGTCAAATAAAGTTCGGTTAAATTCTTCAAAGTATATCTGACAATTAAAATAATACTTGGTAATGTTTTAATTTAACATTTCAGTATGAGAGTAGTTATACTACTAATAATAGAAAAAATAATCAATGATTTGTTCATAGACTATAAAAAGTGTATCGTAGAAATAAATCAATGACAGGTGATTATGTTTTTGTTCCTAAGTATTCTAATTGATTTGAATTTGATTCATTCAATCTATTTCTATTTCGATATTCCATAATTCAATATTAAGATATTGGGTGTCAGATTCCTAGACGACCTTTATTCCTTTTTTGATTACTAATAAGTAGTTCATTTTCAAAAGATCATAGTTCTCGATCTAGTTTCTCATACACTATGCAACCTATTGGTAAGACGCAAGAATGTTGTTATTGGGACTCCCCGAAACTTCTGTGAAGTCAATTTTATAACTTCTAATCAACAATAAAAAAAAACAACTTCAAAAAAGAACAGAAATGGAACAATAAAAATCGAAAAATAAATTAATGTAGAGATTTCTAGATTTTCTGATCTAATAGAAGTCGGTGCCTGAGCTAGCAGGTATGATGTAATCAATTATGGTATCGTCAGGCTAGGCACCGCTTTCTAACACAACAGAAAATCTATAAATTCAGTTATTTTTAGACTCTTTTTGTTATTTTTAATAACCGGCTTAACTTACTACTTACACTTTTAATTTATGATGTGATTAAGTTTAAAATAAGAACAGACTTAATTTACCGGTCTTTTGCTATTCTTTATTTAAAATCCTATTCGAAATTTAAACTAACTACATACTTGTTTCAATTATAGAACAAAAAATTAAAATGCCCGAGGAGTTCAGAATACGGCCGCGTTCTGTGCGTGTTAGTCGCAGGGTACAACGGTCGACCCACATACCGGGGTTCGACCTCCTCAAGTTTATTGCCAATACACGCACACATAAACAGTTCAGATTTTAACACCACAGATACAGGTAACAGGTAGTGTGTTGTATTCCGACCCGGATATGAGATAATGCTGCAATTATTTAAATTTGTGTGGCAGTTGTTTTGTGATAATCTGGCACAATGCTCGCTTGTTGGTAAATGGTCACCGATGCCTTCAGTGTGGGTGTCGCACGATACCGACTCTAAGTGGTGATAATGCTAATTAGCTGGTACCGAACAATTTGGATTTGGTTTTTAAATGTGAATGTACTGAACCGATTTTGATGCACCCTTTTACGTAACTATATTCAACGGGAACAGTTGCCCTGTAGGCCTAAGCTCCTATAGGTAATATGCCGATATATTTGGGCTATCGAATGGTAATAGAACTAGAATTTGTTCCGTATTATTTTCAGAATAAATGATGGTTGAAACCAAACCTCCAGCCAGCGGGATTTTTTTTTGTTATGAATTTGATCACGCTGAAATGTAGTTCTATAATTAGGGCTATGCTATGTGAACACATAAAAGCCAAAACAGACATGGGTTTCATTCATGAAATACAGAAAATACACGTTAGAATAAAATTGAAAAAAAAAAAGAAAATAATCTCCATTCAGCGGAAAAAAAATTATTTAAGTCGAAAACAATATTGAAATGCAAATCATTAATTAGTGCTAATCATATAAATCATATAAATAATATAAATCATGAAAATTATAACATTAAATTACATTTTTACCGCCACTGCGCCGCCGCCGTTTAACTGACTATATTATATTATTATATTATAAAGTTGTAGTCTGCTATAATACAAAAGCAAGTTCGAAAAGTGTAAGTAAAGGAATAGCACTAATTAATGATTTGCATTTCAATATTGTTTTCGACTTAAATAATTTTTTTTCCGCTGAATGGAGATTATTTTCTTTTTTTTTTAATTTTATTCTAACGTGTATTTTCTGTATTTCATGAATGAAACCCATGTCTGTTTTGGCTTTTATGTGTTCACATCGCATAGCACTAATTATAGAACTACATTTCAGCGTGATCAAATTCATAACAAAAAAAAATCCCGCTGGCTGGAGGTTTGGTTTCAACCATCATTTATTCTGAAAATAATACGGAACAAATTCTAGTTCTATTACCATTCGATAGCCCAAATATACCGGCATATTACCTATAGGAGCTTAGGCCTACAGGGCAACTGTTCCCGTTGAATATAGTTACGTAACCCTTTTGATCTTTAGCACATATATTTTTAAAATAGCTACAATTTCTAATTTTATCTACCGACAGGATAAAACTAGTAAATATTACAAATGGATATCTTATTGCTGTAGGTATTATTGAAACTCGGCATTATTGAAGGTATAGAGTCGGCAGTAATCCTGGCAATTACACTGCTGATGTGAACTCGCTACCGTTGTCCTGTATGTTTATTTTTTATAAGCAGTGTTTCACACAGATTATCCAATAAATACCAGACTAGTAGAAACGATATTACGAATAACCTCAACCTGATCACTAACTCTTTATAATTGACTTGATTGTTTTATGTATCCTCTATACTAAAGAAAGATTAAAAAAAAATTTTAGCGTCCCATTCTAAATTCGAATTTAAAAATTATTCCCGCCGTAACCACGAATTATGTATAGGTATTCATTTTTCTAAATTCGAAATTCAAAACTCATTTCTGCCTCATCCAGGACACAATTTTTTTTCTAAGGAATATAGTAAGACCATAATATTGTGTGATGACAAAGTGTCTGTACCGTTGCACCCCATGTTGGGTACCGATCACAATCGTACGTCTAATAGGCTTCTTTATAAAGATATCCTCGGACTGTCCGCTGTAATTAGTTTAGCTCCAAAGAAAATATATCGCCATGTTGGTGTAAGATCCGCAAACTGTTCCAGTAAGATAGATGAGAAAATGAACAAGCTATATAGATTCTAGATAGGTCGGCCATATTATATTTTTTTAGCTGGTAATACCAACCTGTACTGGAGAGTGATATGCCGAAGGAGATTTTCCGAAAGATGTTCGTATGGAAGACACGAAGTGGTCTTACTGTGTTAAAACGCTTTGACAGTCTTTGCAGCGCAGCGGCAGTGAACGCGACTGCTACGCAATTCGGTTTCGATTCCATCTCTGTTCATATATTTGTATTTGCATGACCACTACCATAATTTATCACGAACATTTATTTATGGCAATCGTTATATAGGGGAAGTGGATGAAATGGCCCACACAGAGCGGTTTATCATCCCTCCGGTCGACGGTCACCCCACTAAAGTAGAAACAATGGTGAAGGCTGTCTTCTTGAGATTGGAGAGTCAGACGATAGTCACTCCTGCAAAAGTCAACATAAGCCAAATGAAGAGACATACATTGAAAATCCCGGGGGTCTCAATACTTACTGATTTCGATTAATAAATTATTATTATTAATAATAATCGTATGCCACATCCAGAGTACCAGGATCCCATAATAGTATAGGAGTAGTGGCACACCCGTTATCTCACCATCCGAGTTCCGAGAGGTACCTACCATATCTGGTCGTAACTGTGGTATGGCTAAGTAACGACGTGGTCCGATGTGGGTCAACCGTTAGATACCAAGTTATGGCTCCGGGCGGGTCTAACAGGAGTATTTTGGTCGAACAATCATTGGTGATGGGCAGAATAATTTGGATGCTGGGTTTTTTATTTGATACAATTATAGTTGATGTCAAAAATTGTTTGTTCTGACATGAGAGATCCTGATAGGCTTGTGTTGAGTGATATGCCACACCAAAGTCCATCAAATATAATAATAGTTGCCTTGCTGGTGTACGAATTTCCAATACAATACCAATGTAGCCAAGAGTATTAAGTACTAGATTATTAAAAAATTAATTATATAATAGGTATAATAAGTTGAGTGATAATAATAAGTTTTATAACATAGAGGAATATTTGATTTCGGCTTGACATCAGGCGAGGTGAAGTCAAATTGAGGTGCCATAAATAAAATAACCAACACGTTTATAGAAAATAATGTTTGCGTGTAGGTATACCACTAGTAAACATGCCTGCTCGATCATTGTTAGAATCTTTATTTTTAAGTATAAATTATGTTTTATGAAAATAAAATTAAAAGTTGATCTCAAAACTGACATATTACTGTACAAACTTCTTAGGTAATTGAGAAATATAAGGATTTCTCTATTACCTTCGAGATGATGATGGATTTCTTACTTAATATTATACGCGTAATTTGATAGAAGACCAGAAAGTATTTTACTTCTGAAGGTAGAACATTATTATAGCGTATACATAATGTTACGGACATACTTCCGAAGCCAAAGGTACATGGTAGTACTCCGGGTACACTACATATTGCCATTAAAAAATTATGCTTTGGTAATTTCGTAATTTTTTTATTCGGTTTAACTTACATTAATCATACTCCATCGTGATAATAAAGCAAAAAAAATAATTATTATAAAACCTAACATGCAATTATGGCCCTTTTTTTGTAGTGATATATTTTTATGAAATTATCGTTTCATTTAGCTTTACTGATACGATGGGTAGTAAATAATGATAAACATCAAAAAAAGGATTACCAAAACGATTTTGTTAATGGCAATTTGTATCGTGTACAAGTACAACATAAACTCACGCCTATATCCCCGAAGGGGTAGTCAGAGGTGCTAGTACCAACATTTCGCCAGTCGCAATGTAATAGATAGCGAGCCAATTACCATGCCACCGGGCACTTATATACCTGTGATAAATACACACATAACTTCGAAAAGCATCGAAAAGTAATTAGTGTGTGCCATGGTAACACCTGGGATCGAACCCGAGACCTCGTTGCAGCAGTCCATTACCCATACCACTAAGCTATCGCGGTTAAAGAAAATTTGATCTCAAAACTGACATATGTACTGGTAATAGGGAAATATAGAGATTTCTCTATTGCCTTCGAGATGATGATGGATTATTATAAAGTACCTTCGGTTTCAGGAGTGATGCCCTAACATTCTGAATATTATAGGGTATATTATACCCACGAAAACCAAACCAAATTTCTAGTAAACAAAGTCACGGTCCAATACTACCTGATTATATACAAGCGACATTCCATTACTTGCTTCGCATATCAAGCAGTGGACAGTTACATGCGTCTCGTTACTTAAGATCAGGCAGTTTCTGGGCCAACCGTTAGAGGCTTTATGCCATGCCGTGTTATGTAGGCAAGGAAGTGATACGATTCTATTGAGATATTGAATAGGGATTAGGTGTTCAGCTGGTACGGTGTTGTGCTTTGAGTAAAATACATTTATGCATAGTAAATGTAAAAAGTTTGAGTAGGGTAAAAAAAATTGAGACAAAATAACATAACATAACATAAACTCACGCCTTTATCCCCAAAGGGGTAGGCAGATGTGTTAGCACCCACATTTCGCCAGTTTATGTTTAGGTCCCAATGTGATAGGTGGCGAGCCTATTGCCATTAATCGGGCATTTATAAACCTGCGATAAATACACACATAACTTCGAAAAGCATCGAAAAGTCATTGGTGTGTGTATTGGTAACCTGGGATCGAACGCGAGACATCGTCTCAGCAGTCCATTACCCATACCACTAGGCTACCGCGGCTTATATTTGAGACAAAATACACGGCGTTATTTAAAAAGTGGAATACAGATCTGTCTCCACATTCACCTTCCTTGTGTAAGATATCTCGCGACCTTTTACTTATGAGTTATATACAGAATTACATATCTAAAGTGTAAGGCAATATCTAAGAAAAGTCTACATCTGTTCGCCGTCTTTGCCTTGATGGTGTCTTAATACTCTATGCCTTTTCTATAATATTATATAGACACATATGGTTAATGGCAATAGGCTCGCCACCTATTACATTGGGACCTAAACATAAACTGGCGAAATGTGGATGCTAGCACCTCTGCCTGCCTCTTCGGGGTAAAGGCGTGAGTTTATGTTATGTTATGTTTTATAGACACTGTTTATTTATGTTCTAATCATAAAGATATCCTTACAGGAACAAAGTGTGCGAATGACATACGTATCTTTGCTCAAAACCTAGCCTTGAGAAAGTGATAGAAAATATGAACCGTGAAACGTTTTTATCTAAACCGTTATCAACTTTGACAGAAATATATATAACAGCAGTAACGTAAACTTTTTTATTGTAAAATTCACAATTCAATGCTACTGACATTTTAAATTCGGAATCGCGGTCATGATGGAGTATGTAGATCTATTTACTCTGATCATATTGATGTCTATGGTGCTGACGCTGGTAGGATGAGATTGGCTTGGATACCGAAGATCTTGATAGAGCACCTACAACTTCTCACCCTCGTTGGTGTTCTATAAAAAAAGGTGGCAATTCTGAAACTATATCAATTTTTCTTTATTTTATTTTTTATATCTTTTTTCATCACAATTGTTTTAATTATTCTAGAAACTAGATCTTTTTCCATACGCAATTTTGATAGTACCGTAGATGCACCTAAACTGTGTAGGAAAATAGTTACTCATTAAAACTTAGTCCTAATATCATTGAAAATGAGTTCAATTATAACATTTACATGCTAACTGACGCATAACGTTATACCGCAACGGTAACCGTTATTCGACATAAAACCGAACACATTTAACTGCCAAAATCAAAAAGGTTTTATAAAATTTTGGCTTTATTGAAATTTGGGTCAACGCGAGAGGATGCGTTAATCTTGTCCCGTTATATACATTTTGACACAGTGCTTATAATGATGTAACTGTATATTTATATCTTTGACTAATGATAAAATGTTTGTGTATAATGAAAGAAAATTAAGCATAAAAGAAAATTCTTTCATCTTTGACTTCTACAGAAATAAAAGAATGGCAAAATTCATATTTAACTCAAAAATGGCTGAAGTGGTTTTGATGCCATTTATTCTGTTTAATTTGTTTTTTTCTGTGTTAACAGAATAATCAAAAATGCAGTATATAGTATACAAAGTACATTATATTTATGCATGTATAAATAACAGCTAAGTAAAACTCTCGGTAATTGATTGGATAGAAGTACTTACTATAATTTCAATCAATCATCGTGATTACCTCTGGAGTCTTGAGGCAACGGATGGTGGTCGCAGCGGTTTATATGCGATTACAGATGAATAAATATTCACTTTATTTTATTCAATTATACACCTCCCGCCATAAATCTTGGACTATTATCTATGTGCACCATTTTCGTAGAGGATTTTTGATAACCAGCTACGAAAAAGGAATTAAAATGTAATTTACATTATCAAGTGTTAAAACAGAAGATTGTTTTTCATTTTCGTAACTGGTTATTGTATTATGAAAATAGACCAACTTTTCGTAACTTTCTTTGTAACCTTTTTATGTGATAACTTAGAAAAGTTTACAAATGTGAACGTATTGTACAAGAATACAAACATAAACCAATAAAAACGTATCGTACATGTTATGAAAGTTTTTCCTCCATTTACTTAATTTTTTTTGCCAAAATTCCCGGTGGATACTTCTTTTTTAATAATTATAGTATTAAGTTAATGATATGAAAAAAAAATTCTGTAGCTATAGCGCAGCGTTCGAATTTCTTTTTCGTAGCGGGTTATCAAAGCAAGAAAATCACCATTTTCGAAGCTGGTTATCAAAATCAGTTACGAAAGTCCACGATCCCATCTCATGAGGGGTTGGACGAGCTCAAATCCACCAATCATAGATTGTATCAGAACAATACGAGTGCGTCAGGACCTGAAATATCTTGGATTTTTGTTCTATGTTTGATAAGCTCACGTTTGACCATTATCTCACCTGTTGGTAAGCTATCCGGAAACAGATTTGAACAGGGTATTCTTTGGCTGTACGCATAATGCCGAATCAGTTGGTACCTAGGAGTAGAATGTCCACCATGTAGTAATTGCGTGTCGCTGTACCTCTGGTCGTTCGGAGATGGATGTGACTTATATCAGTTATATCACTAGCATGGGTACCCAAAAGCATGTGTAGTGGTGGAGAGCATACCAGACCCTGACGATGGTTAAACTAAAGAGTGTTGAGTCTAGTTGATAAATCTCGTAAGATTTAGGAAAATCTTTAACTGTAGTTTTATTCGTAAACTAAGTTCTGCTTGAGTCAAACAAATAAAGTATATTGAATAACCGACCTGCCTTAATTCCCCGCATAAATGTGAAACTTGGGGTGCAGGTTCGATGTCCGGTAACGGTACACATTTAACTGGGTCACAAGGCTTCGCTAATATCATGCATACCGTTAACCGTAAGATCAAACTGCCTACATTAGTGTCAGTCGGCCAGCGTCAACAAATCTATTTAGAATAAGGCTTTTAAAAGGTCATACTACCTTTTAAAAGCCTTATTCTAAATAGATTTGTTTCAAAAGCATGGTGTTAGAGGGGTCGTGTTTGTGTGGTTGGTATTCGAGAAGTTTGTCAGAATGGGGTTACGTAACTGTTAGTATCACGTGTTTGAAGTTCGTGGGACCAATATTATGTTATAAAATGCAACTTTTTTTGTGCGTGGAGGAAGTATTCGAATGTTCTTTCGATCTTTTTTTATCGATAGGTTCGATTTTAGTCTCAACACTATTGTGAATGAGAATAGAATTTTTTGTTGGCTTTTCTTTTTAATTATTACGAATGATTGTATGCAATGTTAGTTTAATCATCAGAGATTTCAAGGTTACCCGGAATGCACTAGTCAGAGAGCTATAAATGTGCAACTGTAATGTGAATAATGTTATTTTAGTTAAATAATTTTGTAGAGACAATTTCCTTATTCTTGCGATACTCATTAAAACAAAAATGATACTTTTTCCTGTATATTAATATGATATATTTACGCTTTTAAAATTAAATATTCATAGGTAAATAATAACAGGACCACGACCAAATTAGGTAATCAAATTTTAATTTAGTGATTGCTTTTTTTGGAATTGACATAGTAAGCCTTCCCAAAGAGCGAAACCTATGCTCGGGCCCTCTCCGTGAGTAGCGGCGCTGCCGTGAAACAAATTACTACACCAAGATGACAAACCAAAATGCTGTCGATTCGGCAGAAAAAGAAGACTTTTAGCTAATAAGTTTTCATCTAAATATTTAAAAATAAAATACTAAATTTATTGTTAAGCGCAAAACTTGAAAATAATTTGGATGAGTTGTTTTATATTGTGAATTCCAGGGAGTAACTTAATGGTGCGAAATTTTTAGAACATAATATAAATAAATATTCTAGGACAATCGACACAACGCCACCTAGACCCATAGTAAACATAGTTTAACTAGCTTATGTTATGGGTTCTAGATTGTGGATAAACATACTTAGATACTTTTTGTAAGTACATAAATATTATACACAAAAACACCTAGATCAATGCCAATATTTGTGGAGGAACGGGATGTGATGTCCCTCCAATACAAAGGGAGGATCCTCCGACCAGGCAAGGTGATCACGCCTGGCGGGCCGCGGCCCAAATATGCCAATGTAAAAAAAAGTTCGTAAATATTTCAGTACTATGTCACTTTTGTAGTTGACTGTACACAGATTTGTCATAATAATAATACATAGAAACAGTAGATGTGCCAAATACGTGCTTAATAGTTAATCCTTAAAAATAATTATAACCACAAGGAAATCCTTCTACGTCCGATTACTACCTACCACAAATTCCTAATATTCAAAGGATAATGCCCATTAAATTATAGCATTATGATTATCGGTATATTGTATATTGTCTAATTAGTTTAATAATTATTATAATAATTCAATTGTATTATCAAATGGTTTTTACACAATATTACACGGTAACAGCCGCAATATTTCCTATTTAGGTACAATTATAGGCAGTGAAGGAGGAAACTTCTAGAAATTACTAATTAAATAGCCTAGTTTATATCAATATTATACTAATTAATAGATTTTGGGTCGTTATATATATTTAAATATTATTGGCATTAATGACATTTCATTGATATTTCATCATTCTCTGAACCTTTTCCCAACTCAGTTGGGATCGGCTTTCCATTACATTGATATTTATATAACAATTTGATATTGTAAATTAATAAAGTATGAAGAAATTAAAAGAAAAAATGAGCTAAACCAGTCATACCAAACGGCCATTATAGCGTACCGCAACTTTGGTTGTATTGTACTCAAATACGACATTGTAAACTGATTGAGATTAAAACTATTGTCAAGCAAAATAATGCCCCAGTGATATTTATGTGTTATGCTAAGTACAATAATTAGCCCATTTAAGTTAATTTACACATTCTCTAATTAGCAATAATCAATTTTAATTACTTTGATACCAGGCGTTCATGAAACGATAAGAGTATGTCGCTGTATTCAATATTTTTTTGTAATTAGGTCGAACGTCAAATAGTCGTTATCATTATATCGACTATTGTAATTTTATACATAGCATGTGTATATATGAATTTAACCGTCTATTCAACACGGTTTTGCGGTACCTAATATTTCCTTATCAATAGCTAGAACTGTAATAGTGCCTCTGATAGCACCTTATTCTGAAAATGGCGACCACTATAGAAAAGTAAATCCAATTCAGTGCAGTCGTTCGGATGTTATTTCAGTATACGCATTTCGGCAATCCATTTTGATATACTTTTTTCACTTTCATACTCAGTGAAAGAAAGAAAGAAAGCATTTCACCATAAAATGATGAGCATTATATAGGTATTTTATTCGAGCAGGGAGTGGAGAAATTTGCTTATCACGAGGAACAGAAAAGATAATTAACAGGTACTATATATTTTTGCAGTGTCAAAAGTGATTGAGCACGATACTTTTTCTAGCTCACGAGAATTTATTGAAATGAGATTATTTTTAACGTATTCTATTGCGATGTATTTAATATCTTATAAGAATATATCGCGATATAACCCTATCAAAGTCGATTACACTCATCCACAATTCAGAGGATTTCCTCAAATGTAGGGGCCAGATTGGTATCGATATAAAGGATCCAATAAGGTCGAAGTGACTACGAAAGCTCTACAGAATGCACCCCAAAATACAAGATAAGATCCACAAAAATACACCATGGTATTGTAGGGTTCACCACTTCGCTAAAAAATTAAATAAATATAGTATAACATAATGTACTAGGAACACATAAAGATTAGAAAGTACCTACGTACCAATAATATTGAAATAATTTTCTTTATCGGACTTATAAATATTTTGATATTACCGATTAATCGCAGTTGCTAATCCTAGATAAGAGGCTGATTACGCTAATTGAAACTATTGGTAGCCATATTTATTTATGTTTTAAGTAACTAAGTAAGTACTAGGATATCATAACACATGAGGAATGGAAAATATCTTTGCTGTGCATCGGGCGTATGGAGGATCGAAAATATATGATTAATTGAAACTTACTTCAGTTCTTCATGATCGTGGGTAATGGTAGTGAACCTTCCTTCTTTATTAGGTACCGGTAGGCCATAGGGTTAAAACGCAACCCTATAATTAAGATTTTACTGTCTATCTGTCTGTTTGTCTGCCTGTGACTAGGCTATATCTCATCATCATCAGGCTGTATCAAGCTGGGCAATTGAAATTTTCGCAGCAGTTGACGTTGCCAGTAACAAAAAATACTACAGAACCCTTCGTGCGCGAGTCCGATTCGCATTTGACCAGCCTTTTTTGGTAATTGTGACTAATGTTCTGTTGAAAGGCGCAGTGCACAAAATTATAATAAATTTCCAAACGTATAATTAAAGAATTACCGATTTGAAGGCAGAGGTGCATTAAACACCCACATTTTACAACTATGATATTCGGTCCCACGTAACCGAAAATAACTTCCTAACCGAAAATGTTGCAGTTTAATAAATTTGGAAACTTGGAAATTTGACCGGATTCCTTGCTATGCGGTGTAAATCGCAAGGAAATTAGTTACATGCTTAGCCGCACAAGCACTACCAATTTACGTCTTGGAGAGTATCAGACGACTTTACTTTTTCTAGATTACTCATTCTTGGTTTGCAATTGGCTTGATTTGGACAAGGATTATATTATATTTCTGGAATATTCCGTATTATACGATCGGGTAAAATTGGGGACACACGTAGCCGGTAGATAATAAAACCACAAAAACCATTTCTCACTACAGTAAATTAAATTAATGTAATGAAAACCGCAAAATACCATTAGCATCACGCCACATATTACTTATGAATACCTAAGTCACAATTAATATTAATATATATTTCATGAAAAATTCACTCATAGTGCAAACCCACTTATGTAATGGTGTAGAAAACCAATAACCAATTTCTGTGTATTACTACTCATGATACACTTCTTGCAATAAGATGAATTTACAATTAAATGATTAATATTATTGTGTAATGTGTTGAACACTGATATAAATGAATTATTAAAGAAATTTGTGTCTCTCTTGTATCATATTAAAAAATTTAAAAAACCCCTGCTCAAAAACACTTCAAAAAATTAATATTTATTTTATACTTTTTAAATTGTTCTCTTTGTCAAATCCTTTCATTTGATACCCATATCGACGTAGTCCATCCAATACTTGTTGGTGACGGCCATCTTGGATTTGAATTTTTTCATCGTGAATCGTATTCTACTAGTCAAGCCCTTTCATTTCACATCCATATTGAGGGACTTGTGCAAAAATATGTAGTTCGCCATCTTGTCGCGGCGGCCATCTTGGATCAATTTATATCAAACATAGTAAGGAACACTCCCGATTATTACACCATTCAAACAAAAAAAACTACATCGAAATCGGTTCATCCGTTCCGGAGCTACGATGTCACAGAGAGATGCATACACACAGACACGTGAAACTTAACACCCCGTCGTTTTTACGTCGGGAGTTAAAAATGCATTATAATTATAATAAATACTGGGAACTGGACAATTTATATTTTATTCATGTGTTTCAGTTTTAATTTATCATCAAAATGGATAGCATTTAGGAAGTACCGTTTTTGAAAATCGAATTTAATTTATCGAGCCGCCAAAAAAACAACATTTAATACAGAGTTGTAAAACCTTGAAATCTACTTTCAAACAAAATATAAACAGTGGAAATTGCTATTAAATTACAGGAATAACGAACTCATGAATCTGTGAGAAAATTTCGGCTATTTCATATATAAAGACCTAGTATTGGTTGCTTACACTTGTACATTAATTTTTTGTTATATTAGGTACCTACTATATTTGTTTATATACTTAAATAATTATGTATTAAATAGTGAACGCAATTTTACTTGTCGGGAAACTATATTACAATTGGCTAAGTGTCCAATGTAATTTAAAAATTTTACTCATAACATATTACATAGCTGTTAAGTTTCTAAATCAATTAAATTAAACATTATTTATGAATAAAAGTATATAATTGAAAGTGTAAAGAAATGTAATAATGTCAGAAGTAAAGCCTATTATTGTTACTATTATAATATTCTACGAAAGCAAAAAGCCAAAAGGTTACCGTAGACCCTCTACAGTTGTGTAGAGACGCTGTCTCTCTGGTTGTATTTTATCGCCTCTATCATGGCAAGTGACAAGCTATTTCAATAATCCCATCTCCTTCCTATTTAGAACGGCACGTGCTTGACTACAGAGCCGACCTCATACGCTAATAAGACCCATGTCAAGTCAAGCTCTTCGGCATTGATTATCTTTGTCAGGTGATAAATAATGGGATACTCTACATGCACAGGTGTTTCCTTCTCCTTATATAATTCCGATATCATCATTCAGTGCAAAACAGAGCTCACTAGAGAAGTTTTGTGTTGTCAGTGGAAAAACAAAGGCTTATCCTACATCTTTTGCGCTGACGACACAGAATGTCTCTGTTCTTACAGGGGTTGCGGCACGAGTGTTATTCCTCTGGTGTTACACTCGCCCATAGGCCACGGTAACCACATACTATCAGGTGGGCCGCGTGCTTGGCTGCGACCTAAGTTGTATAAAAAACATCTGTTGAGGCCGGCTCATCATCTAGAATAGTATCATCTGGTATTTTTCGTACTAGCGGGGTACCATATTTGACGGAATGGATACTAAAAGAGTCCATAATGCCTTATACTTTTAATATTCCATCGAAATATCGGAAATGAAGATAGGTTCGGTGATAACACTCTGCTAATATAAAGTTACCGGGATATATCTTGAACCCACTCACGTCACTCATTTTTATCGAGACTTGGAGTCCCAAGATATGTGCCGATACCTATACCTTTATACTGAAACCCACATGCTGCATAATGATAGATTTATATGTGGCATGTGTCCCCAAAACTACAATTGTATAAATATATGTATAAATATTTATATAAAAAATAATATACAATTGTTGCGAGGTACCAGGGCAACAGAAAAGCAAAGAGTTCAAACGAAATGTAGGCACGAATTAGACGTACGCATTTTATTTGAGTGCGTGCCCATACCACGCGGTGTTCGCATGCCTCCGATGTGTGCGGTTGTGTTACCAATGTTTGCTTTGAACGTAAGTATCGAACTATGAATTTTTTCTCCCAGTTTGACATCTTTCTTATTTATAATTACGTACATTTAATTTAAACAAATGCTAAGTAAATGTAATAAAATGCAGTTTCGAGTACCATTATACTGTCAGTTGTAGTTGTCACTCAGGGGTTGGCAGAGGTGAATTAACACCAACATTTCACCAACTATTATATTTAGTACTACCTAATAGGGGTGAGACTTAGCAGTACGATGAAGACTATGTACGATCACTTGAAATAATAAAAAATATGTAAATAATCGCGATAAAAATGGTTAGAAATAGTCTTATTTCAAAATAATTTTGAAAATATTTTAGAAAACTGAAAATTTATACAAATATATAAAAATAAATATAAAAAAGCGTGGGATACTTTCTACTTAGACGACAACAACGACGCGTTTTTGATTACTTTTTTATTATTTTAGTTCACAGGTTAAATGAAGCCTGTGAACTTTTAACCTTATTGGAGCACTGGCACAGACTATGAATACGATAGTTTTAAGTTTTAGGAATCATTTTTTTTTAATTCTTAGGAGTCTGAATATCATATTCTCTATATAACATCCCCAAAAGTCAAATATTGTTACTGGTCATTGCCTGTCATCGACATCATCAGGCCGTTCGTTCATATTGTTAATGCTGGTCGTATTTGAAGCTGTCAGTCTAACTGTTCATTTCTAGTCTAACTGCGTCGCTGCTGAATTTCGATATTATTCGTGAAGCGACTGCCATGTCCCCTCAACAATCTATAGGTACTTATATGCGATATCAAAGTACTGCAGTTAGACCAGTAGTTTAATTTTTTAGGACTCCAACTACCCATAACGACTAATCCCATACATTGAACATTATATTCTATTCCATTCTACAAAACGACTACCAGCGAATGGCCGCTTGTCTAGGCCCTCTATATAGCTTCTTTAAATTGCAATGACGCCTACATTCACATAATCTCTGTAAAAACTTAGCTCGAAGTTTGATCGTCAATAATTTAATTAGTTGGGACGCCTCATTTAGACAGACAAGCTATACACATATACAGCTAAACCCAAGTTCTAACATCAGTCACCGATAATAATCTTAAACAACAGTATGTAAATCTTTCTCAAAGAAAAACTAACCTATTTGTTTACGAAACGGTAATGAACAACCGGCTGCAACATAACCAAATGATCAGCTTTCTCGCTGTGCATACGTTATAAATATACACCGGATAAGTATATAATGTTGTTTACATTCAGTTTGAGCAATAGCGCGTATAATTAGATCACTCTATGCCGTTTCTTGTTATAAATACATCTACGGTATTTTACTACAGCAGATGTAATCACGCATGAAGGAGTTTGGCGTACGCATAACGTGATTGTTTTGGAGCTGAAATCAAATAACTAGGGATGACATAATAGGTAGTATCTACAATGAGTTTTAAGTATACTGTTACATAACATAAACTCATGCCTATATCCTCGAAGGGGTAGCCAGTTTATGTTTAGGTCCCAATGTAATAGGTGGCGAGCCTATTGCCATTAACCGGGCACGTATAAACCTGCGATAAATACACACATAACTTCGAAAAGCATCGAAAAGTCATTGGTATGTGACATGGTAAACCTGGGATCGAACCCGAGACCCCGTCTCAGCAGTCCATTACCCATATCACTAGGCTACCGTGGTCTTCTATATACTGTATACTGTTAATCATTTTATATATTAATAGTTAGTATATATGTCCGAGTGGTGACGGTGTAAGAAAATCACCACCCCATCTTATCTGAGGAGAGTCGTAAGAGAAAGAAAATAGTGAAAGGAAAGCCTAACGAGTAGAAAAATGTAGTCGGTGTATCTCATTGGTGAAGAAGCGAGACCATCATGAAGAATTATTTGCTTCATTAATACCTATCAATTTATTTCTACCGTGATAATACTAGGTTTCTTATGTCATTGAATATAATGAATGCCAAAAGGCTAGTATTTATTTTTGAAGATGATTCACATGCGAATAAATTTAGTGTCTTGCAAACAAAAAAAAAAACACGAGTGTAGTGTCGAATGTGTTTTGGAGCCCTATCAAAATCGATGCACACCTTCTTATTGATGGGCTTGACTTTAGTGCAAACTTTCCTCTAGGGGTTAGACGGTTCTTATAACGACTGTTTAAGTATAGCCAAAAGGAGAAAAAGGAGTAGAAAGACACTGAAGTGATGGGACGGACCGATGGCAGTTGGAGTGGAGCAAACGAGTCCAAGAGTGGAGACCGCGAGAAGGTAAACGAAAGGCGGGACGACCCCAGCCATATGGACTGAGGCCCTGAAAAAGTTGGCTGGGGTTGACTGGATGCGGCAGGTTGAGGATCGGGAACAATGGTGCATATTGGGAGAGGCCTATGTCCAGCAATTGACTGCGGGTAGGTTAAGGATTGATGGAAGTAAATTTAAAGAAGTTCCAAGGTACTCACGCTAAAAAATATTCTCAAACGCGTTGGCCTACTACAACCCAAATAGCTATTGCAATTGAGAATCCTTTTGATTTGAGAACCTAAAGGAAATTCTTTTAGGTTAGTCGCAATTCTAAATGGTAAATACCGCTCCGTAATACCACGTAACCTTCCTATCAACGTCATCCAAGGCTCTTTTCGTTTTGTTGTGAAATATTACGTTTATGAATGAACATGTGTCCCTCACGTGCCGCCACGTCACGTCCGTCCTGATCAATAAACGGCGCCTTTATCGTAACGGCCGATCTCATCTTGCACAGCATTTTAATGCCGCATAAAACCTAACTGTCTGTCCAAAATAAATACCAGCAAAATGTGAAGGTAGGTCGGCAAACGGTAACCGGCAATGAACTCTGAAAGTAGCACAATGACCGCCGAATTTGGCATTTAGACTCGTGGTGAAAAAAAAAATATCGCCAACGGCTGTACCAGGGGAAAATGAGCTAGAGAAAGGTCGTTTTTCGACTGTTTGTATGTGTGCGTTCGTGCGTATGGCTACAGTTGAAAGGTGCGCGAGTGTGCGAGTCATTGTAATGGCGCGGTGCTAGTAGAAAGCTCAGTGAATGTTTGTTTACATTCGACATTCAAAAAAAGAGTGAAATGGTGAAACGATAAACTGTCAAATTATTTAGTAGGTGTTTGAATGTAGAACGATAACCGGAGATTTTCATTCGCGGACGCCTTCAGTCGAGAAAGATCGAGAAAGAAAAAAATACAGTGGTCTGTGTGTACAGTGTCACTTGTTTACGTGTAATTTTTATGTTAAAGAAACGTTTAAAGCCTATTTGTATGAATATAAATATCGTGCTGGCTGTTCTCTCTTGGTTAAAATGTACTCTTCTATAAAAAAAAAAATCTATTTTAGAATATAATAATTTATGATTGTGCTACGATTGTCTTTTGCTTTTTTTCTTTGTTGTTCATTTTTGACGGGTTTTTAGAATTAGTGCTAATTTCTCGTACAAATATAGAGTGGTGATATCCATCTGCTACTATGAAGAAAGTAAAACATCCATTCACATACGTTGAGTAGGTACTTTTTCGATATAAATACAAAACGAATATAAGTGCAAAATTGCTATTTCTAATAAGTTACTGAATGTAAAATTTACCTTGTATTAAATAATAAAAATAAAGGAATATCATCAGACGACTTGTAAATTTTCCAATTGTAGTCTTATGTTCAAAGTCACGGACGTAGCTATCAGAATAAGTAAGCTGAAGTGGCAGTAGGCTGGCCATATATTATGTGGAAAGTCCTATGGCCGTTGGAGCAAACGAATCTTTGAATGGATACCGCGGAAGGCAAATGGACTGACGACCTGAAAAAGGTGTCTGGGGTGTACTGGATCCGGAGGGCTGAAGGTCGGGAGCAATGGCGCATATTGGGAGAGGCCTATGTCCAGCAGTGGACTGCGATAGGTTTATTGATTGAGTCTTAGAGAATAGTGGCTGATATTGTACTTACTAGCAACAAGCTTAGTGAGGGTTAATTCTCATGTACTTATAGTTTAGTTAGAGTACCCGATGTTTCGGCAACTCAGTTGGAATAGTACTCGATAGAAATGAGACTTTAAATACTTTTATATGAATATCAACACTAGTTACTGCTGAGATACCTTGTACAATACCCGAGACTTATATTTCTGCACCTTATTACTATAGGCATGGAGTACTTTTTCGTAATGTTGTGTGATAGCAACCAAAAGTTGCACATTGTTAATAGTCCATTCATGGTCTCTTGCAATTTTTGGTTCGTTAGTCATTTTAGTAGTGTACCTACATAGAAATCATTAGGTAAAAAATAATAGGTCTTTACATATGAAATTACCGAAATTTACTTACAGATTCATGAGTTTGTTGTTCCTGTAATTTAATAACTATTTCCAGTATTTATATTTCGTTTGAAAGTTGATTTCAAGGTTTTACAATTTTGCATTAAATTTTGTTTTTACTGGCCGCTTGATTAATTAAATTCGGTCTTCAAAACAGTACTTCCTAAATGCTATCCATTTTGATGATAACTTTCGTATTACTTTTTTACAGTTGTCACTTTTCAAAAATGTAATAAAAGTTGCTGTTTGCTTAATGTTGTCTCATTCATACACAAAAAAAAACATAAAATTTGGATTTGACATTCCAAAAAAAATCAAAAATGTTAGTACCTACTGAAAATTGGGTTTCCTCCAATTTCTTCAACCAAAACGGCAATTTCATATGTAACAACCTAATACATTTTAAACTTCGTAAGATAATGCCATCTCTAATGGGCGTCAAATAATGACAAACGAATATGGACTGTTGAATATCCAAGTAAACACCACAGAGAATAAAATTAGCTTCTAAATTCAAATTATTTATTGACATACAGACTGAAAATTATGTTGGAATATTTATTTCTGAACGTAAAAGTACTACGTTCAGTACTTAACGTGCTATAGATAACAACCTGCGAAATTGTAATGTACGTATCTCCATATGACATTGATCGCGATACATTGCCAACCGCTCGCGGTCGTGGTGTATTTAGGCAAATTGGGTGAAAGGTGAACGAACTCCGAAGTCATTTCACCGGCCGTTGACTCATCGTGGCGATTACAGTGCTATCATTACTGGCCGAATTTTCGCTCGATATTTAAAAACGTTTAGTGAATTTTTTTAATTTTGTATCTTTGGCTTTTTGAAATAAATTTTAGAAAAAATAAGGGGCCACCGTGGCCTATGAACGTGTGCAACACTAAGGGTGTCACACACGCGCTGCCCACCCTGAAGGGAAAGGGGGAGAGCTGGGAAGGGGTGGGGAGACTAGGAAGGGGAGGGGAAGGAGGGGTATAGTGAGCTCTGGCTACCCTACTTACGCGCGGGAACACAACACGATGGTTATTATGACCGCGGTCTTCTGTAGGGCGGAGGTACTTCCCCAGTTGGACAGCTCTTTTCGGACGGGAGATACCGTCGTGTCCTACCTCCGTACTTATAGTCTCAATATCAAATGAGAAAATGGTAGGGGAAGTCCCTATACGGGCACTCATTTTAGGCAACCACTACCCTTGAATGTGGTCTGCCTTGCGTCAGTAGGTATAACTGATTCACATTTTATTGTTGCTAGTGACTCATGAAATATCAGACTCAATTTTAGTCACAAATTGGATTGGAATTATTTAATATCAGGATTGCCAAGTTTATTTCCCTACATTCTTCCTTCCTGTTTGTTTATGAGCTATTTCTTTACCCTATTAATTAACTATAGTGGTATGTTGATTATAAAGTAAATAAGTAATGTGCTCTAACATATTATTGAAATTACAATTATTAGCAACAATGGAATATCTCATCGAAATATAATGAGTTAAATTGTATTGAAATAATATAATTATTATGTATTCTTGTTACTTCGATTTCGATTTTTAATGTGCTTAGACAGTATAAACACACCAATGAAAAACATAAAAAGACAAAAAAAGTTCTAAATTTGAAATTATTTTCAGCCAGGTATAGCTTGAAAAAAAAAAGGTCTTATAGTTAATTTTAAGAAAGAAGATTGTTGCTCAAGTTTGTTTATAATTTTTTGACTTCAAATATAGAATAATTTTGGTGCGATTCGAACTGGTGCTATTCAATTTGTGTTAAACGGAGTGCCTCAATTATTTCTCTTATCTTTATACGGATTTCCTTTCATAAAATTCAACCGGCTCCTTTCTTAATTCAGATCTATTCTGAATTTATTTCTTCAAATAATTAGCTTTTAAATATGTTAAATCACCAATTAGTGTGACCATATCTCATGCTTATATTAAAATAGTAACTTAATCGATGTGTCAATTATGGTCTTTGACCACTTAGTCAAATTGCCTCGTTTATATATTAGCAATGCCTACGAGAAGCTACCAGGGCTATAAACTGTGAAAAATGTAGCTTTTAACTGTAACAGTGGCTAAATGTGTACCGAGAAGGTTGATGATTGAAGGTGGAGTAATACTAGTTAGGTTAGTTTTGGATGGGTGACCATTCTTTAAACATTTGGTCTCCTCCATGTCTCGGAGAGTGTGATAAGCCATGAGCCCCTGGTACCATACGAACATCTATGACAGTCATTATGGGTAGTTTTAACTAAAAAGTTCGAGAAATGGTTTAGCTACAGAACTTGAATATGGACAGTGATTATAAGGAGGTGTTTTAGGCAATTTACGAATTCGTTGATACATTTAAATGTGTTCTAATTTTGTTTTTTTTTTCTCTTGAAGATCGATGAGGTAAATAATAGTTTGAAACATCACACATTACCTGTTTTTGTAAACAAAGAAACACTTTATAGTCGTGTGGTAAAAACATGAATGGATCTACGTCAGTACTTGCGTACTACCATCATTCATACAATCACTTTGTTTATTACTACTAATGTAGGAAAATGAATATAAATCTGTATTAATTAATATACTTATGCGATTTTGTATTTTTTCTTACCTAATATTTTATAGTGTTTGTATATATAGGTATACTTAATTCCGGACCGAACCTCGTCTCAGCAGTGCATTACCCATACCACTAGGTGAAATTTATAATAACGTCAAATCGATAACAATATCTACCAGGTATAGATTTTTCGTTAGATAGCTCTGACAGCACCCTTCTACGTAATATGTATTCAAGAATTTCGGTTAGCAGACCAACAGTGTTCAGGTTGGACAGAGCATTCTGAATTAGACAGAGTATTCTCATAGAAAGTCACTGCAACATCTATTTCTGTCAAAGTTGATAATGGTTTATAGAGAAACGTTATATTCTGTCACATAGTCTGTCACTTTTTCACATCTAAGTTTGTCTAAAGATATGTATGTCACTCGCAGTTTATTCCTCTAAGAATAACTTTAAAAAAAAGTCAATTTTTAAAAATGAAACCAACGTTCTTAATTCAAAATAATAAATAATATGGTATTGGAGCTTGAAATTAAGACTAATAGAGAACAGTATTCACCAATAAGTTCAACACGGCCCGAGGCCTTCTTTGGGCCAAAAATTCAAACAAGTCATATTCGAGTGTCATGCGATTCACTGACGACGGCTGGTCTCTGGTCACTGACCAGTAATGACCTAGATACACTCGTTTCGTATGAAACTCACATGAATGAGTTCGGCTTTGCATTCGAAAGGATTTTGCATTTTTTTTTATACTACGTAGGTGGCAGACAAGCACACGGCCCACCTGATGGAAAGCGGCCACCGTGGCCTATGAACGTGTGCAACACTAAGGGTGTCACACACGCGCTGCCCACCCTGAAGGGAAAGGGGGAGAGTTGGGAAGGGGTGGGGAGGCTAGGAAGGGGAGGGGAAGGAGGGGTATAGTGAGTTCTGGCTACCCTACTTACCGGCGGGCACACAACACGATGGTTATTTTGACCGCGGTCTTCTGTAGGGTGTAGGTACTTCCCCAGTTGGACAGCTCATTTCGGACGGGAGATACCGTCGTGTCCTACCTCCGTATTGGATTATGTTGTCAAGAAGATTGGTGTAGAGAGCTGTGGATTGTGTGGCGTGACGGTGACGAGTAAGGTTCGCGTTCGATTTCCGCTCACTGTAAATATTTGTATACACTTATAATGTAAGAAGCGTCGATAGCTCAGTGATTATGGAATCGGCCTTACGATCAAGAGAGTGCAGTTAGACTAGTAGTTGTACTTTTTAGGGCTTCAATTACGCGTAACGACTACGATAGACTTTGTCAACTGGGACTGACCTTTTAACGTGCTCTTCGAGGCACGATCAAACCAGTGCAAAAAGCCAGTTTCATACATACAAATACTTATACTGAAAATCGCAAACACAAAAAAAGGAGGCACGGGAATTGATCCCGCGCATCTTGCGTGGTAGTAGCGTTCACTACCGCCACGTCACAGAGGCTGTTTCATTAATATCAATTAGAAATCCTAATTGTATTATTCAATTAAAAAAAGAACTATGGGTCTTTAAATAATAGTCGGGTGTGTGTACATTGTATGTGTTTAGCATTTGCAAAAAAACAAAGCATCTGTTTATCCGCTTTCTAGAACATATATACCGAAATCCCTAGTTATGGTTTAAAAATAGATATTTTAGGTCAAAAAGGTTGACTCTTTGCCTCTTGGCACCTACTGTTGTCGCTACATACTTCACAGGCTGCCTATGTAATTATATCTTTTATGAAAGCCAGATTTCGAGTGTTGTTTTTCATACAAACCCGTGATTATTAAAGCTGTGTGAAGTGGCACAAAAGTTGGAGCTTTCGCCGTGTCAAATAGTTGATTCCCTAACTTTCTACGAGGTCCGAGACTGATGAAAGTGGTTGCGCTTGTAAAGCAGGCGACCGCGAATGTTCGACGGCGCACCGGGCGTACCGCCGACGCCGACGCATTCTCATCGCAACATCGACAGACGCCGAAATTATTGAATGATCGAATACATGAGAACAAAACTTTTTCTTTTTTTGATGTTCTTTTTTCAAATGATTATAATTTGTTCTGTGAAAAGGTTTTTTTTTTTATACTACGTAGTTGACAAGCACACGGCCCACCTGATGGAAAACGGCCACCGTGGCCTATGAACGTGTGCAACACTAAGGGTGTCACACACGCGCTGCCCACCCTGAAGGGAAAGGGGGAGAGCTTTGAAGGGGTGGGGAGGCTAGGAAGGGAAGGGGAAGGAGGGGTATAGTGAGCTCTGGCTACCCTACTTACCGGCGGGGACAGAACACGATGGTTATTATGACCGCGGTCTTCTGTAGGGCGGAGGTACTTCCCCAGTTGGACAGCTCATTTCGGACGGGAGATACCGTCGTGTCCTACCTCCGTCATTCTATGATAAAAAGGTAGAGATCACACTTGCGGAGTCCGAGGTGCGATCTATCTTCATGCGATTTGTTTTTTTTTTCGTATTTATGGGAGCAACTCCCACCTGTCTTCCCGCCCTAACCAGGAAAAGAAAACCGACGCTTCTCTGTCAATGCACATCGGCTTACATATATCGGCGCTCTAAAAGTACTTATACGGCTGGTATAGCGAAGGGTCAAGTTCAATGGGCCATCTTCGTTTGATTTTAGAACACGGCGCTGTGTGATAACTATCGCCGGTAACTATATAGAATAAGTACATATAATAATCTTCTGTATTGCTCCCGGTGATGAGTAAGGTGGGCAAAGCTCACTGGAGAAGGTTTGTGTGGAGTGTGAAGGGCTTAACTTGAAAGCGATATAATGATGGTATGAATCCCTGCTTTGTCTTCTGCGCTGACAGCACAGAAACTCTCTTAACATTCACCTCTTCCGCTATTCTCGCCCCTGGTATTGTAAACGTCCATAGGACATTGTAACCATTTTCCAACAGATAGGCCATGCGTGGCTGCCGCCAAAGTGGTATTGACATATTAATATTCAGGTTAGACCTCCAATGTGTTGGTGCTATTTTGACTGTAAGACGTGTAAGTCTATGCAACATTACGTTACATGATCTTATGATTCATTCTAAGGTCAGATACGAACGGGAAACACAAACGGATGTATGTCTAATGTAATTTAACCTATGCTTGAGGTGTATGACAGAGCAGGAGCTCTACATACATAATATATTCGTGTTATAAGTTGTAAATAATAAATCGTAATGATATCGCATTCCATAGTTTGTATATAATTTGAATGTCGTCTATCTTATCCGTCTTAGATTTATATCGAAATATCCCACGGAAACACACTCTTCCCCCCCAGCCGGTTAAGGTGTTATGTTGGACTCGAACCGACTAAAACGTACCCCCATTTTATCCGTGCGCCAAATCCCCACGGATACCAATCCCACCGAAGCCGATTAGAGAAGTCATGTCGGACTCGAACCGACTAAAACGTAAAGTTGCCGCAGGTGAGATAGCAGCGAGCATATCCCTCGCACCCTGGCAGACCCAGGGTCCTCCCTTTCAAGATGACTTTCGAGATACAGGTGTAGGGACCGCAGTGTCTAAATCTAGCCCTCGGGTACCTAAGTATATGGAGGCATTCTTTGCGCTGCGACTGCGGAATTCCGGATGTCTGTTGGTCTACTGCTCTCATTATATAAATTCTACTATGCAAAAAGGCGAAAAATAAACAAGTAACTAGTAACCCCATTCATGAGTCATTCATTATTGATATGAATCCGTATTCATTTGCGAAAGTATCGCGTTTTCGGTTTGTTTACGTCCGCGTTGCGAAAGTTCTCTCGAGACGGCTCACTGACTCACTGGTCAGTCAACGTCAGGCTTCCTTGGAATTGCCGACCATTCATACGACTCTTAGGTAAGGATGTCTAAGAAGCGATACAATTATGTCAGCTGTAGAGATAGTCTGATACTCTCCAAGTCGCTAATTGGTAGTGCTGGTGCGGCTAAGCACGTAATTAATTTCCTTGCATAGGGGACGTAGTAAGCCTATCTATGCTCGTGCCCTCTCCGTGAGTAGCGGCGCTGCCGTGAAACAAATTACTACACAACGATGGCAGCTCAAAAATGCCATCGATTCGACATTCGCGGTATTCTGTAGAATACCACCGCTAATAATAACCTTGTGTTGTGTTTCCGGTGGTGAGTAGGGTAGCCAGAGCTCACAGGAGAGGTTGTGAAAACTATGTCGAGTCTCAAATGCCAAGTTGTAAGGTGACCCATTATCCATTTCCGTCTTACCCTGATTTATCATAGGCTATCTTCGGTTTTAAGATGGCTCTTTTAGGTGTGGGTACAAGATATTCTTATTATGTTAATTATCACCCCGACGCGCGGTGGCCACTACTTTGAAGGAAATGGCACTGCTTATTCAATAACATAGCAAAAAGGCTCTATTTTGTGGAGTAGTGACTTAACCCCTAAATTGAAATTTCTTTGTATAAATGAAGAATATGGTATATCGTGTTACCGCGTGGTATACCGCGGTAGCCTAGTGGTATGGGTAATGGACTGCTGAGACGAGGTCTCGAGTTCGATCCCAGGTTTACCATGGCACACACCAATGACTTTTCGATGCTTTTCGAAGTTATGTGTGTATTTATCGCAGGTTTATGCTAGTGCCTCGGAGAGCACGTTAAGCCGTCGGTCCCGGTTGCCATACAAAACATCTATGGCAGTCGTCACGAGAAGTTGGAGCCCTCAAAAGTCCAACCAGCCTAACTTTGAACTTCGATATCGCCATTGGTCATTAGACCATTGGTTGTGGATCTTCTCTGTATCGTTCCAATTTTAATATATGTACTGCCGAAGCAAGTACAGGTTGTGGAGGTCAGATGGCAGTCGCTTCACGGAAAATATCGAAGTTCAGCCGCATCACAGTTAGACTGGAAAGCCGACCCCAACTGAGTTGGGAAAAAGGTTCAGGGAATGATGATGGTATATCGTGTTATCTCACGTACCGTGGGGTAGATGAATATAATTAAAAGGTTATTATAATTGTGTGTGTAAATAAAACCAATCACTCCAGTCCTAAGCTCATGGAAGACAGAGGTTATTGAGGATCGACTCCGCTGCGCTGTGCAAATATCGCGGGTTCGAAAGATGATACTTACCTAGTAAGAAAGATGAAAGTGACAGTCGGAAATTAGTATGTAAGTGTTACTACATGCTAGAGTGAACCTTGTCTTTAAAAGCAATGGTTTATGCAGTAGATATCTGCAACACTGGCCTACCGTGACGTGCTAAGCAGTCGTGTTCTTGGCGAGAAAGGAGGATGGAGCTATATAGCTATATGGATACGAATCAAGTGCATAAGTTGTGGGTAGATACTCAACTCTCAGCCAGAGTGTGTGGGATATGCCAGAGGGCACCTCACCCTCAGTACAGTTTTGGTCGATGCGAGTCCGATATATCCAGCCTTGCTGACTTAGGCGAGGGGTATCCGTGAGGATTTCCACATGAAAAAAAGGTATCTAAAATCTTATATTTCGCCAACTATATTTACTCTCACATAATAAAAACCGATCCTATTACCATCAACCAAGCTTACACCTAGAAATTTAAAAATTCTTCAAAATGCCACATCCGTACAAGTTTTCGCGAATGTTGCGTGGCAACTGCAGTACGTGCATTTCGGCAAACGCTACCGGACAACGACCCCCTAATAGTCAAAGTTTCTGCATTGTCTCTAACCGCTACGAAAGTGTTCGGATGCGGCTCGGGGTCAACGAACTCTCGACGTGTGATACGATCGAAAATCACACGCAGTGATAACGCCACGCACGATTCAAGTGTCGAACTTTCGAACGGTTTTTTTTAATAGTTTTTGAATTTTGCGAATTTTTTACACCACTTGGTGGTTGGTGGCATATAACAATACGGCCTTATCGGTAGTAATTATGGATCCCGATGTTGACCCTTGAAGAACCTTCTGATGCTCTTCTTCAGGAAGGAAGGACTTCAGAAGTCGCTTGGAGATACTACCGCAGGAAGATAATTCCATAGCTTTCAAATGTACTAGTAGTCGATATTGCTAGTATTTCCAGTAACCCTTTCATATAGCTTAATGACAGTTAGGAGTAGGTTCTCGCCGGCGATATATTGGTCTATCGTTCGCAAGGCTGTCTTCTTATGTTCTTGAAACTATGAAATAATCATCAAAAAGGTTTAGTAAAGTCACTATTATTAACTGCTACAAATAACCTGGGCTCACAGTAGCTGTAAAATGGACGCAAAGAGATTTTTTTTAATAAAAGAATAACTGAAATTACTAATATTTCCTGTAAACCTTGCAGCAGAGCTTGTGTTAGTAGTTGGTTCACGTCTGTAGTGTGGATTCGAACCCAGGATCTCTCGATTGTAAGGACGTCTCCAAAACCACTACGCTACCGATGGTTCAGATCGTACCTACATAGCTAAGAGTTTTTTTCCTTGTTTAAAGTTTTTTTTAATTATTATTTTTGTATAGTAATCTTCTTTTGAATATTATGTTAGAAACGATCACGATGTCAATGTCCTTTGCTTGAAAAAAGTTGAAAATTGGGTTACGAAAAAGTCGATTTTGAATTTTGAATAGATTTTTATTAGATAGATACCTAACTTTATTGCACACCAAAAAAAATTAAATTAGAGTTAGGAGAAAGCATTATAAGTACACGTATATAATTGTATCGATCACCTCCGAGCAACCTTTATTTAGCAGATGTGATTAGATTTTTAAGAATAAACAATTTTGAATTAGGAACAAATGTGTTCGAACTTCGACCTGAAAGAATTAATTAACGGTATATTTTCAGTCTATGGCCTGACAGTAAACTGTAAATTGTGAATATGTAAAAGAAGGAGGTATAAATAGCATCAATCTGCTAAAAAAATTTACGTTCTTTGACCCTTATACTGACAGGAAATGTTCATATGTCACTATGCTCTCGGGTTTTGGGGGTCAGACCAATTACTCTATGACTCTTTATTGTATATATCGAGGTGCATCAACATACCAGGATACCATATCATATAATAAAGTATTTATCCCAGGTTTATAAGTGCCCGGTTAATGGCAATAGGCTCGCCACCTATTACATTGGGACCTAAATATAAACTGGCGAAATGTGGGTGCTAGCACCTCTGCCTACACCTTCGGGGATATAGGCGTGATATTATAAAAAAAAAAATAAGTATTCCAGCCTTACGAACGCGACACTTAAATTATCTACCGGGCAAATTTCTTCACCTGACCATTGAACTCCGTATCGAAGTCTACATCAGACAAAAATACTAGAGAAAGCTATCAAAAATTTCTATATTAGTCAAAAAATTAAGTATTCATGCGGAGAAATGTCCAAAAATTTACTATAATGATTCTTAGAACTACCATCTAACTATCATCACTTCGCACAGAGTAGCGGGACATCGCTAGTTGAGATTTAAAGGTGCTAACGACCTCCGTATGAGATCGGAAGTTGGCGGTTCAGATAGTTTATATACGTGGTGAGTATCGATTTTATTATGGATTTGCCGTACGATAAGTATTTACGATATATAAATATATATCTAATTGAGTTGTCATGGGGCGCCTGACTGATGAGAAGTATTGATATCATTTCGTATGAAGGAACAGTGAAAAGTCACTAAAAGAACTGTATTCTAAATATTTACATTGATTTATTAACAATCGTAGGATTGTAATTTTATTCTGCACGCAATAGGCTACATTACGAGTCGCTATGCTACGTTGCACTATGCTACACTACGATGTACTACGGCTACACTACGCTGCAATGTGCTACACTGCGCTTCCAGTGATCATAATTGTGCATACAGCAAATCAACTACGTACCTGTAGTAATATAATATAACGAAAGTATTGTCAAGAGCTTATCTAGGACCACCAACAGTATTATCAGGAGTTTATTGTCTAGGATCACCTGGAATGTGGGCATTAAAGATCTCCACCAAACTCGGAAGAGAAATAGGTGTGAGCATATGTTGTATGTATAAACTACTAGCCGTTGCCAGCGGCCTCGGACGCGTGGACATCTAATCCCGTTCCCGCTGCTTGGACTTTTGATCACGTTCCCGCTGCTCCATATAAACCTTCCGTAGAGTTCAAGGAACAAATAAAAAAAAGAATTACTCGAATTGGTCCAGCCGTCTTCGAGTTATGCGCTAACCAACATATTTCGCGTTTCATTTTTATATATACAGATGAATACTTTCCTCTGGCGTTTCAATTCTTTATCATATTATGGTAATTTCATTCATGAGTTAATGTATCTACTAATTAAAACGTTGTGCTCGTAAAACCATGCTTTTCCCATTAGTGTAATGTACGCGTAATAAAAAAAAATTTGACTGATATGAAGTAGAGACGATAATGGAAGTACGAATATTACAACTTAAAAAATTCAAGCAATTTTATAGCACATACTACTATGCGTTTCAAATGAGAAGATAATCGCGATCGCGGCAACTTCACACTGTACTCATCAAAATTGTACAGATAACAACGCCATGTCGGATAACTTCATACGTGTATGGTAACGACGAGTGACAACGACTTAATGTTTATTTTCTTTTCATTAAGTACATAACATTTTTTTTAATAATGATTATAATATTTTTCTTGAAACTGAAGTTAGCAACGGGAACCAAAATGTCGTTCTGACAGTTATCAACACATTTGAAATGCATAGTATGTCGTGATATGTTAAAGTACGTCCAGATTTGTGACATGAACAGCGGACCGGACAACGTGACATCAAGACAAAAGATTGAGTGTGGACGTAACCGCTTGTAGCACATGGGCACACAAACTAGAGTTGTGCTGACACGGGCACCAGTCGATCGATGGTTTCATTTAAGCTCAGCTATTACACAGCTGAATATGTGACGGACACGCACTTCTTACACGGTCACGGCAAAATGTTACGGAAATGTAGACAGCATTACGCGTTGATGATAAGAAAATATATTGGGAGAGGGAGGTAACTGATCACTCACCCATGATTCAACTATCCCAATGATACCGATAGCATAATATTACTAATTATCATAAAGAAATGCCAAACCGCACCCATCAAAGCAAGTAAGAAGATTCCTTACATAACATATAACATAAATTCACGCCTATATCCCCGAAGTGGCAGGCAGAGGTGCTAGCACCCACATTTCGCCAGTTTATGTTTAGGTCCCAATGTAATAGGGCGAGCCTATTGCCATTAACCGGGCACTTATAAACCTGCGATAAATACACACATAGCTTCGAAAAGCATCGAAAAGTCATTGGTGTGTGCCATGGTAAAACCTGGGATCGAACCCGAGACCTCATCTCAGCAGTCCATTACCCTTACCACTAGGTTACCGCAATGATTTCTCACCCGAGGAAATATGACACCGTATGTGCAACGATCTGCAAGTGCCTAGAAAAATTTTACCGCTACAGAGCGTCAGATGATGTAGGGTCTAACAACATTGGACATACGCTTTGGACAGACTATTAGAGAAGATTCATGAAACTAATTTACGAAGAGAATGACTCACCAAGAGTTGAACCAGCATTCATCAAAGCTGTTCTGAAGAATACCTGCAAACAACGAGTAAATTTAAGGTTGCCTAGTAGAGATCGTCTTTGGCGTTAAGGACGCCCATTCTACGTGCAACTTTACACTTGTAACTGTACTGCTAACTTTGTTCTAAGGTGTACAATAAAGAATTATTTATGTATATATCTATCATCATCATCATTCCCTGAACCTTTTTTTTTGTATATATCTATCTAAATTCGAAAACTATTACGAAATTAGAAGCAACAAAAGTATCAAATGGAAAAATGTTCTCAAGGCTACCCCAATGGGCAAGAGGTGTAACATACATACATGGCGCTTCGATTACTTTTCAGCAGTAATGACAGACTAAGATTACGGCTTATACAGAAACCATCAAACTTGACCTGGTATCAATTAATTTTTAAATTAAATCGAAGCGTTGATTCCGTACGCCTTATCCTTACTGCGCTTAACGCGAATTAAACTGATAATAACCCTGACCTTGCCAACTTTTTCGCGTTACGACCACGCTTAACGCATCAACTTAATCGCACTTCTTCCTCAACTCACCACACCCCCACTTATCCGAGATTTAATGTTTGCACTTCAGGTCGTTGAACCTGCGCCGGCGCATCCACACTTTTGGCTAGCTCTCATACATTACGTGACGGAATTTTTTAATTGCATCCCGTTCTTACTCTAATCTATTTTCATTCGCGTAAAAGAGTGAGTGGTATTCTTCTTAATATATGTTTAATATATGTACGGAGATAAAAATTGATCTCACACAATAGATATGGTTGTTACTTGAAATAGTATAAGTTAAATAATTAAACAAGGTAAGATACTAGGTATATGTTATAATTTTATTTTTTAATTTAAGACACGTCAATTTGAATTCAGCTCAAAGTTTCAGGAAAGACCATTACAAACACCTATAGCGTTACAATGATGGCGTTCAGCTTGACGGCCTCATCAGATGCTTTTTCACGCCCCGCTTACAGGACTCGGAACCGTAGGAAGAAGAAGTCTTAGAATTCCTTACCAGCGTAAGGAATTGTAAGACTTAATGATACGGCAAAAGAAAGACTCATCGAACCGTAGTCTGTAGAGAGCACATTAAATAGTCGTTGGTCGGGTTACCATATGCAACAAACATCTATAGAAATTACTACGAGAAGTTCAAGTTTCCAAAAGTTCGACTGGTCCAACGAACCATCTCCAGCTTTGAGATGGCCTTACATTCACAGCATCTAGATTCAAACTATAACCGAACGAACAACACAACAAATCCTATTACCATTATTTATTCATAACCCAGAGTTCAAACCCCAGCTGTCTCCGAGAAAAACGCAAGTAATACGTGTTTCATATACAAAATATTCTAACGTATGCCGCACACTTATGAAATCAATATATTATTATTCAATAATAGCGTTATTTAGTTATATTATACCAATATATCCGTTCCTTGAACCCCCTTTTGTATTCAACAGCAAGTTATCTAAAAACAGATATTAACTTTCTATTGCCTGATATGGATTTTCTTTTTGTACTTCAAACCCCTGAAAAGTTGTATATATTATGATTTAGATTTGAATTATTCTCAAAAATATTACGAGAATATAAATAAAATAATCACTACATAGTATACAACCTAGTCGCGTTCTTTGTACCTATGTTCCTTTGTTCGCTCAAATCTATGAAATTACGCAACGGATTATGATGCGGTTTTTTTAATAGACAGAATGATTGAAGAGGAAGGTTTATATGTATATAACATCATGCTACAATCAACTGGTGCGGAGCCGAAGTGAAAAATGTTACAAAAACGGGGTGTCGCTAACGAGAAGCTAACTAAATAATAATTTATGTAAAATAGGCGCCCTTATCGTTGGAAAAGGGAGAAACTCTTTGATGGCTGGATCAAAGGGTCAGCGGCGGGCTACGGCCCGAGAGCCCCGCAATCCGTAAGAGTAACGCATTCGTAAAAATGGCTGCGTCTTTTTAATTTCTGTGGCGCTGACGGTACAAATCCAATAAGAAAAAGACTTATTAGAATCAGTGAAATGCAGTTACTTAAAAGATAAAACTTGAAAAAACTAACCTGCATTAAATGCAGTGTAGAGCCCACCGCTTGGTGGACTTTAAATTGCATTCTAATTAGAATATTCCCTTAGTTTCAATTTGAAAGAGGTATCTCGAATATACGGTTATGTATAAAAAAATAATTATCAGATCTCGCGACCTACAGGAACCTACTGAAGTGGTCTAAATACGTCACGGCATTATGACGTTTCTTTTTATTTCTACATGGAAGGCCGCGGATTCAGTGGTCAGTGCAAATACATGAATATGTTTATGGTTTGGGTGTTTCTTATCTCTACAAGCGACTAATGGAAAACGTAGGCGATATCACTTCGAGAGAAGGCAAACTCAAAAAAACCTTGAATTAACCTGTCTAGTCAGAGTAGAAGCTGTAGGTCAAATTCTCCCAACATTGGGAGATTCCTATGCTCAGCAGAGAGTTGAGATGATCTAATTGATTGATTAAAGTATGATAATCACCCGCATACTAAAACTCATGATACAAACTAGTTAAACTATATTTACTTTAGTTGTTCAGAATGTTCTAGAAAGGACAACAATATATTAGAATAATAAAATGTTATGCAGAGTGATGATGAACTATTAATAAATTATCGTGAACTAAATACCTCTCAAATGCACTTAAAGCCGCAAATTGTTGACAGTCGTGACAATAATTGGCTAGATTAGAGGAAGGGGATCGTCTCAAAAAAAAAGCTGTCCCCGGGTCTGCGCGAGTGCGCGAGATACATTATGTCTTGTATTATCTCACCTCTGGCAATCAAAGACCGATAGACGGTTTGCGTTTTAGTCGGTTCGAGTCCGACATAATCACCTCCACCTGTGCTGGCGATTTCGCGCACAATAAAAAAAAATGTCGTTACAATAATTTTAACTCATTTTGGATGATACACAAAAAACTATGTACCCAAATGTAAAAAAAAACAATAAGCAGACTTGATATTGTTAATGTAAGTAAATTATATTCGTACGACTGACATTTAGTTGGTACGCCATTAATTTTTCATACAACAAACTTGAAATACGTGAACAGTAAAACTGGATTCTTATGAAATAAATATCCAGTTGTTCGTTACAATAGATAAATAATTTAAAAATATAAATTTGAATTTAGAATATGGTCTAAGGGCCGAAACACACATGCTAATTTTGGCATCAGTGATTTATGGCTACTCAGAAACCGGATGTCGTAATTGAGTGTGGTATTACGCGCGTAAATTTATTCTACATACATTAAATCGTTTTGTAGCTGTTCATTCATGTCGTGATTGAATGCACTGCCCACATTCACATTAGAGCCTATTCGCGCGACGATTTTTTATGGCACGTCCATTTGACTTCACCTCGCCTGATGGTAAGTGCTAGGCAAAGTCTCAAGAAAGTGGGAATGTATCTTCAAAACACGAAACCGACATCAAAATGCGGTGCCGTCTAAGGTCTTAAGGCACAATATTAAATACCATTTTGAATCTTATCTATCGGAGACGCCCCCTAACCCAGAAAAAAGAATCGCTTAAATCGAATCATAAATCTCCGAGTAATCGGTGTACATCACAATGGAATTGAGTACCTCTTTTACCTTTTTGGAAGGCGGTTAAAAAGTTCATACTCATTTGAAGGCAATGGAACCTTCTTCAAACCATTTTTAGTAACAAATGCCGGATGCTGTTATTTCAGCATGAACTCACCTTTATTCAATACATTTGAATTTAGAATTGTCACCACTAACGCGATGTAATATTGAGAAATCATAATCGTCGATGCTTATAAATTGTGCATGTGTGAATTATGTTCTTTTCTGTTATATGACTACAACAAGCAAAATCAGAAGACAGTTAATATTTCACTTTAAGTAGCAGTATGATGCGGTCTGTACAGTTCGTTACAGTATTTATTTTATTATAGAAATCGAATGAAGCTTACTTATGTCTCATTATATTTATTTTTGCCGTCTTCTTATCTAGTTAGTGTACCTATTTGTATCATTTCTATCCCTGTATCCGTACAAGATATGTTCATTATGCGTAAAGCCAAAGAGTGGAACGCCCTGCCCGAATCTGTTTCCGGATAGCTATACCTTGGAATTTTTCAAGATTAGAGTGAATAGGTTACTTCTACAACAGGTGAGTTGCGTGTTCATATAGCTATCGCTATCAAACATAAAAAAATTTGGTTAACAATGAAGTGAATTTATTACATTAACTAGAGACACGACTTGGAAAGCTTTTGGGGTGTGGCGGTAATTATTCGATATGCAGGCGCGCGGGTTCGATCCTCGCTCAGCACAAATTGTTGTTTGTATGAATATGACTATTTGCATTGTTCTCGCAATCACATAAACAACTTTTTTGACCATTTCTTGGTTTAGGTACCCACTTATTTACTTACTTTTTGACTGCTATTCCAGTACCAAAATAATAAAGCATTTCAAAAAACAAGGTAGGTGGCAATCGTAGGTAATAACAAAGTACAAAAAAGTGCCGAACATTTCAAAACATTGTTTTCCACCGAATCTGCATAAACGAAAAAAAAGTGCCACAAACCGTTCTGTTATGATTTAAAGTTCTCAGCCATTTCAAATAAAGGATAATGATATACAAAAATTGTAAAGAATTGCCAGAAATCACCACTGTCGAAGCGTCATGCAATAAAACTGCCCAATATCGTGTTGTTTTACGAAATATTGACAATACTTTTTTGTTTACAGTTCGGCCGGTAGCGGTGTTGTTTGAACACCGTACGCACAGTATGCCCGCGTCATAAATTAGACAAAATAATGAACGGGACCATTTGTAAAACTGTACAATTTTTTCAACGGATCCAGTAATGTCGATGACGTAGCAAAATATTTTGAGCAACCCCTTTCAAAGAAAATTAGACTTTATATCCTGAAAAGAAGATTGTTTTTTCATAAAATGGTTGGTAAACTGTTTTCTATGTTTGAAACATTTGTCTTTTGGTTATTTCAACAAGTAATCCCGTTGGACAGTTATTGTCAGTAAGTGTGACAATATTAAGTTTTTATATATCTTTCTTGCCGTGAACAGTGGTTCATATAATTTATTTTAACTGTTGAAGAAGCTTCTAGTTATGTTTGGAAATACTGCCACCCTAAAGAATCGCAACTCAAATAAGCTTGAGTTTGGTTTTTTAATGATTAGGCAATAGGCACTATTCCAGTATTACGACTTCCAGTACGTGAGTTCTTACAATAAGTTTGGAAAAGATACAAATTAAATACAATGAACGGAAGGCGGATAGCCGTAATTTTAAACGACAGAAATTAGTATTTTATCATAAACTAGCTGACCCGCGTAACTTCGTATGCGTCACCCCGTTTTTGCAACATTTTTCATACCTGCTCCGCTCCTGTTGGTCGTAGCATGATGTTATATACATATAAACCTTCCTCTTTAACCATTCTATCTATTACAAAACCGCATAAAAATCCATTGCGTAGTTTAAAAGTTTAAGCGTACAAAGGGATATAGGGACAGAGAACGCGACTTTATTTTATACTATGTAGTGAAAATACCATCCAGGTACGGCTTTAGTCTAATCTCAATATAGATGTTTTATGCGATAGTCATGTACTGAGATCGCTCGATCGCATAAAAATGTAATGTTTGACGCACTTTTTCAAACTTTTTTGCGATCGCAGAAGAAGAAAACGCATATACTCTTTGAAAATTCCTAGATCTTATCGTATGTCAAAAAAATTGCCCGATTTTGTTATTGAGAACTATATTTGGTGTTTTCTTTCGTAACTGCTATCGACCTTAATTATTATGTACAGGAGTTATGGTTAGGATGCTACTAATCCTTACTTTTCAAAAACATGAAGAACATTTACCGCTATCTAGACACTATTATTTTAAATATACAGTAGCGCCATAAACAGTTTAAAAACCAAAGACATTTACGTTTAAAGAATGGCATACACAGACAAAGCTATCTTGGCATCTTTCTCAAAGAATGTACTATAGACAATAAGTTTTTTCGGTAGCAGTAGCAAGACATTGACACACAAATAAAAGTTTCGTTTCGTGTTTATGACTCACTTTTCTATATTTCATGAATATTATGATTATATAACCCTTTCACAACCTAACGGTAGTGTAAGGGTTGATTGTAAACTGCCTGTAAATCATAGAGAAAGGATGGAACGGTGTAGTGGCCAAGTTTTATGTACATTTGCCCAGTGGGGACTAAATCAGTTTGCGGGCTAATAAAACTTTTATTTCCTGGAAGCTATCGTTATAAAATATTTAAGTACCATTTGCGGGTGTTTCGTGACGAAGGAAATAGGAGAATCGTCGTGCGTGACGTATACTTACCCCTGATGAATCGTGCCAATTGACGATACCGTAGGTGCCGTAGTGCAAAACCTCTCAACATTAAGAGGGGCCTATGCCCAGCAGTGGACTGCGATAGGCTAATTGATTGATTGAAAGTACACAAACAGATTAAACAATGAAACAAAAATTATCTTATTGTAATCGCAATCAATTAAATCAAATAAATCAATTAAATCATTAATTAAAAAAAATCTAGAATAACTTACACAACGCTATCTAGACTCATGATAAGCATAGCTTGATTAGCTTGTGTTATGGGTGCTAGAATGTGAATAAACATACTTAGAATTTTTATTAAATACCTACATAATCTCAAATTTAACTAAAATTACATAAAAACACTCAGACCAATGCAAATATTCATATTCACACGCAATCGCGTTCACGACCGCTACTAGAGGTATCACATTAAAAAAGTAGGTTCAATAATTCCATTTCAATTATGTCATCATTATTACCTATTATATATGAGCCAAACTCGTCTGTTCTCTAAATGTCACATTCATACCATATTTCGATTTGTGCATTTTGAGTCATACTTCAAGAATGTAGATAATGTTTCGATTTCAATCTGCTATAAATTCGTCATGGTGACATTGACGAGATTTTATTCTGTATCATACTTTATGCCCTTGCATTTGTAGTACTTTACTATGCATTTTTCCCTTTCCTTTTTATATAATTACTAGCTGTTGCCCGCGGCTCCACCCGCTTGATCAGTCAAATCAATCAAAAGTCACTTCCATAAATTACATAGGCCAATTCAAAAGGAAGAGAACGAGTAGGTACTCGAACTCTACGGACGGAAGCCTCGTATGCAACCGGAACCCGCGCTAAAATAATAATGACTGATGATAATCCGTTAAACTTAGTTATTCTTTGGCGTTAAATAAATTATTATAAATATTTTTTAATAGTCCATAAATTTATATTCAATAATATGTTAAACTTTCCCGACATAATCATACGCTCTCCCGCGTCAGTCATCACGAATATCTAGATTTCTTGCAGAGTTATTTTCAATTCTAATTTACTAGTAATATGACTCAATATTATCTAAACCAAAAATTTACAACGATTACTGTCTCTCTACACGATTCATGTATTAGCATGCGATAATCTGATCTTTGTTAATACAATCGAACTTAGAAGTTCATGAATTCTGTGTCAACGGACTTGACCTCTAGAGTTCGTGCCGAAACGGAAATGAATTCGAATAATTCGAATTTCGAATCAACGCCACATTATGAGTTCCTCACGTTTATCCAACAGTCACGTGTGTTTCTCGAATGTATAATCTCCTGGTACATTACGAATATTACGATGGTCTATTCCGCCATTTTTTTTGTCATGGAACGGGAGTATTTGTAGACTAAAGTAAATTTATTGAGTTTATTCTAGAACTGTAATTGTTTTGCTTATGTAAATTGAAATATTATAAGTTGTATGAACTCTTGGCCTATATTACGTTGGAATGTTTTATGAATACTTGCGTGTTTTATTCGTCATCATCACACCGCCAAATTTGGTTGTATTCAAAGTTTACATTCTGGAGCACGGGGTCCACTTTTCTACTTTTCCATTATTAGTTCGTCTGTCTTCGAGAGAAAAGTTTGTAGACCGAAGTCAAAGTCCCTACTTATATTAGGTAACTCAAACGAAACTCGAGTTGCTGTAATACGAGTTTAACGTCTCAAAAGCAGCTCTATCACTAAGTTCATGGTGAATTGGCTGAAATTAATTGCTCAAAGTCGTGTAAGTGTTTTTGGGCTGTCTATTGAGGATAGCACGGGGTGCAAAGGTGGTGGGACGAGCTCAAATATGTCAATCATACATAATATCAAAACAATTTGCGTACACCATGGCCCCGTTTTTTTGCGAATTAGATCTAATATTCATGCCGATAGGTATACCTAAAAGCTACTTTTTTAATAAAAAAATAGCGCGCTATGATTCAGATAGGTCACTGGTTGTAGCAAAATGCACCTTTATGTTTTGTTATTTGTATGATAGCAACAAATTGTTGCGAATTATTTGCGGTTCATTAGTCATCTTTTTTGTTCCGAACAGCTAGCTTTCTCTGTACAAAAGAAACGGAATATCAATTTCCTTTATTAAAGTCGCGATACGTGTGAAAGAATAAATTAATTATAATTTTTAAACAGAGGCAATGACCGAGGAGATAACATAATTCAATAAATACTTAGCGTCAGACAATTAGCATACATTGAACTTACTTAGCCATTTATAAAAACATATATATAATATATTCTCATAATATACCACTAACAGGTAACTGGTATTTTATCTAACAATGATTGACATTTCAGGATTGTTTCTGAATGCTCACAGATAAATAAAGGAAACTACTACAGGGACAGGAAACTGTACAATACGAATTCATATGCGTACGTGGCCGCCCGCATACGATGTACGCGCATATGGCTCTGTACGCATACGAGAGAACGCATATCTTGTTTCTAGGTGCTAATAAAAAAAATAAACAAGAAGGTCTTCTAAACTAATATATCCAAGTTGAATTGTGCATACGGATCGGTATCACACACTTTGCTGCCCCTTTTGCCACTTCCAGAAATATATTTATCAATATAATCATCATTCTCTGAACCTTTACCCAACTCAGTTGGGGTCGGCTTTTATATATTACTTTTTTTTCACATTTACGTATCAATATAAATCTAAATGAATAAATTAGGATGACATTTGCAATGAATTCAAGCTAAATACTGGGTTACAAGGTTTTATATGAATTTCCAAACTACTGTAGGGCCCTTCTTCTTTGATATCCAAATGATATAATAGAAGTAAATAATTGTGTCAATGCAAATCCAATGCGAAAAGGGCGTCTTTGACGGGTTGAAGAGGTTTAAACCCGTAGTAAATTCGGTCTCGCAGAGTTAGGGGTTAATGATTTTTATCTTATGTCATCGGGGTACGTGCTGAAACTATCGCGGATTTTTCGACCCTGTTGAATCCTTTGGACACTCTTGACTTCAACTTGGCCCTAACGTTTCTGAATTCGAAATTCAAATATAAGCTTTTGAAATTTATATTTTTTTATTTGCCATGAGATCAAGAATGATTGCTCACTTGTTGAACAAATACCTAGTAACCTGAATTATTTTTATATCAACATTCTTACTATGAAATTAACATTTACAGCCAGATTTATAAATTAAAATTTAAAACAGACAAGAATTTAGTGCAAAATATACCTACTCTTTTTCGTTCAGTCCGTAATTAATACATTTTGTATAAAATAAATTATTTAAATGGAATACAAATAGTTTACTTTGTTTTTGTATTGCTTGTATGTTCGTTACGGAGTGTGAACATTCCAAAGTTATGTAATGATACGGTATTAAGTTCTCTTAGTTTAACAGAAGTTTTTTGTAAGAAATTTGTTTTTATTTTGTAAAAATTTATATACATACGTACAAACTCATTTAGACATTCGGGAAAAGGTTCAGTGAATGAAGATGCTATGATCCCGGTATACACCTTTAGTTTTTTTATTTTTTACAAAGGAATATAATCAAGATTTTATCCCAGCTAGTTAGTCAAACCTCTGTGGCGTGGTGGTAGTAAACGCAACTGCTACGCATGTTGTACGGGTTCGATTCCCGCTAAGTGTAAATATTTATGTACATGAATATGGCTATTTGCATTCTTCTGGGTATTTCTAAGTAAAATATGTTATATGTGTTAAATGTATGAAACGTTCATCCGAATTCTAGAACCTATACCTAACTAGCGTTGTGTACATTGTATGTAATATGTATTGTATACATACATATGTATAAAACGGTATAAAACCCTTATTTCCACATTGTCTAGTTAGTCCTACTACTTCTTTTCGTAAGAATTCAATCAATCGACTTCTGATCTCCCAACTCTGAGAAAAAAGCCAAAAAAAAAAAAGAATAGTGAAAAGTCAAGAGTGAATAGTAGTGACCTCATAATAAAACTATAGTATAACAATACACATTCATACACCCACACCCAATATTGAATACTTTATACTTAATATGAATATACTTACTAGATCAACATGTGTCATTTATAAGTACCAGCTATATCATGGTGAGTGTTCTGATAAGCTCTTCCAACTGGTCCCACCCTCTTCTTTCCTACACAGGACAACGCGTACAGGGCTTAGATGTCACTTGCACACGGTACAAACAATTCCAACAAAAACTAAGTGGTTCGGAGACTCTTTTCTATGTCACACCATTAAGTCCTGGAATTCTCTACCAGCACACATGTTGCCTTCATTTATTTATTTATTTATTCAAACTTTTTGCACAATTACAAAATAATTGTACAAAGGCGGACTTAATGTCATGGGCATTTTCTACCAGTCAACCTTAGGGTGATGCGGAGATTTGTTAAGGTGCACTTACCACGAAAGTGTTATACTTATTGAGTTTCCACTCTATTGTGGTGAGTGCAATTAGTAAGTTTTCGTCCTACAGTCTCGGGTCTTTTAAGCGGGGCGTGAAAAACAACTGTCGAGACCGTCAGGGTGAAGACCGCCATTACAGGGACAGCACCTGTAACGGCGGTCACCCTGTTTTGGACTGCCCCTCTGCTTACCATGAGGCGAGGGGCAGCAGTCAATTTGACGACCAATGTATCCAAATTACCAGCCCCACGACTCATAAAACGTGGATGTACGCGCTCGTACCGGAGTGACTCGATCACTAATGAACAAGTCACGTCACCTAGCTATGCTGTTGAATATTCCTATGAAAGTTATAAATATACCACAGATCTTTAAAAGTAGTTAAGAATCTGTGAAACATTGAATTATAATAATTTTGGAGTATATTATGCCTGGTCACGTGGCTTATGTTTGTGTGTGGTAATGCGCAGTAGCGGCACGGGGTTTGAAAACGTGCTGGCATCTGGTGTAGGCTTTCCTCTTGAAGTTGAGGTTGCCAAATAAAATAAAGGACTAGAATTGAGAGGTCAGATGGTAATCGCTTCTATAAAAGCCATATAAGCCAAACCAAATGGAAAAGGAGTTAACGCACCCTGGCTCCAAGGAATATTTCACATACGAAATCATATCTCCTCGGGTAAAAGTCTTTTTACTTGCTATAATGAGTGCGGTTTTTTATTCCATTCTATGACAATAAATAACATTTTGTTATTACTATCGTTCGGATTGTTAAACCGTGGGTGAAAGGTGGGTTCAACACCCGTCCCTAGTATATTATTTTGGAGCGTATTTCCGCCATGAAACGCTTACTTCAATACCAAGGTGAAAGCTTCGAATGCAATCGAGAACCAATCTAAGATAACTATGCAGAAGATTTGCTCTGTACTTGTTGCCTATTAAGTGAAAAAAAAAACATAATTGTCGAAATATGAAGTCTAATATACCGTGATCTTGAACCAAAAAATGCTTGGTCAGTATAAATAATTAGGGAAATCGAGGATTGCAAGTAGAAACTGAGCTGGTCGCCACCATTGTACACTCTACGTGTTTGTAATGGTGACCCTCTTTTCTGAGACTGTGCCTTTAGCTTACCATTAGGCGGGGTGAATTTAAATTGACGTGTACTAAATAAAAAAATATACACATATTTGGATAGCTTTCATTAAGATTTTTAATAGCTCCACGTCCACACATAAAAAGAGGAATCCAATTCACATACAAAAGTGAACGTTGATATAATTCTGATAAATTACTTTTTGAAGAAGTTAACATCCTTGTACCCGCGACAAGGGCCCGTTTCTACTTAACCGGTGTCAAATCACTGCAATTACAAAAACTGCCATTGAATTTTCGGCTTTTTATATATAGACTTAAAATTCGAAATTAAATGAATAAGAGCTCATTACATAGTTTCATTCACTTTACATGATAGCAATTGATTTTAGACTTAAACAATATAGAGGTAACGTCTAAAATTCAATGGAATTTTTTGCAATATCAGTGATTTGACAATTAGCCGAATTGAGGCCCACTGGGGAGCACTGGGGAGCTACATGGACCCTGGTGATCGGAATTCGGATAGGATAGGTCATTCTTAGGTAGATGGAGGAGCCATCTACCAATATTCTTAAGAACTATTGGAAACATTGATGTCACAATTTTTCCGATCTAAACCTAGACTCCTCAGCATAGCCTAAATAGTTCGTGTTTTAGATATTACTTACAGGAACGGCGCCATCTTTCTGATACATCATATATATCTCTAACTACTATAATCCGCCAACACTACCATAGAAAAAACCTTAAAAGTTCACGAAAAAACTGTGCGAACTAAAATATGATTCAGAATTAAAGACTCAATAAAAAACGATGAGATATCCATGTTATGACTGATATTTCAAACCTCTTTATGAGATTACATCACATTTTTTTAAATAAAGAACATTAATTAAATTGAAAAAAAATGTGACCGTTCGTTTTTAATTTACTATTTTTCCTTAAGGACCAGCGTGTATAGTCCAGCATGACTCACGCCGAAGTAAAACATAAGACCTGCCCAATAAGAAATAAGTTCTATGTATACCTACCTACTACTATTCTATGTATAAGCCTGGTGGTATTTATTATACCGAAAGACCCCCAAACCGACCACTAACTTTGTGTAGCTGTCATTCAGATGACATAACAAAAAGGCGTGTTATTTTCTCTAACAGATATTAAGATATAAAGACAAATTTATTTAATATTAACTTTATTAGATTTTTTACCATGCTTTCATAAATTAAAAATATTATTGCTATCAATACTATACTTCAATAATTTCTGCGTCCCGTGTCACCTTCGAAATTCAAAATTTCTAACCTTCCCAACAACCAAGACATAATTTTCGTTCTAAAAACTTATGTAGTGTAAAGTAGAAAAAAATGTCATTAGTCTATGATTTTAATCATAATCATATTTAGTCAAAGTAACCCGCACTGCCCTTATTTTACAATAGGTACTCGCAACTTTGTCCTTTACGCAACAAAAAACTCGAACGAATCTTTTTTAGCCGCCATAAACATAGGCGGTTCGTTTACCGCCAAAACAGTTTTACAATATAAATACCATTTAAAAAATGTCTATGGTTCATATTATAAAATTGTATTTGCATAACATTATTGCATTTTAAAGCTTGTCCACGCATTTGAAAGAACTGTGACCAAAAATAATTTTGTATATACGTAGTCTATTTGTCAACAATTTAAAAGGGTTGTTTGTTTTTAATTTTTTGACATTTAACAGCGGTATAAAGTACCTACTTCCAAAACAATAACCACAAAAAATGCCAATAAAAAAATCAGAACGTGACTGTAAAAGACACCGCCGTCCACAGTAATACGTGTTTAATTCTTTAGCTAATTTTGTAAAATTGCCATCATTCATTTCAGCCATAGGGCATCTACTGCTGAACATAGGCTTCCCCCAAGAGGGATTTGAACCATGTCGGCACCATGTTGGTCCAATGCGGTTGGCGGGTAGCTAAAGTCTCGTTTGTTCATCGGCAGAGGGCAGGTAAGTTCGGCTGGGGTCTTCAAGATGGTAGTTACCTTCCAAAACCGTAAATAACCCGGGAGGAATTAATTATTTATTTGGTTGCATTTTATCATTGTACCGAGTTGGAAAGCGCTTTGGACTTCGAAGATCTTAGTGAGACTTCATAGAATAGAAACCATAAACTAACACAACATAAGTACATAAAATTCTTTCTACAATAATTTTGTTATGCCTGTTTGTTGTAATTTAACTTGTAAATGATTTGTAATATTAAAAATATTTACAATACATTTAAAAAACAGAAGTATTGAAAAGTTTCCAGAAATTTGAACCCTTACGCACTTTCTAATCATAAAAATTTACGAAAAGTTGCAATTTTGAATGCCATCCGACATATTTTTTATAATACATGGTAAAATAATAAAACGCTGCAAAAGTTGTGGTCCTCGTAAAAAAGTAAAAAATACAAAAAATAAAAACATTAAATATTGGAGTTAAACTGTACCTATGCCATTTTACCGTTAGGTAGTTTTATGAAAAATACTTGTAAATGGCGAGTTGCAATAAATTTGCAAAACTTAAAGGACGCCGCTCTTATAGTTATAAAAAATATAAGCGAAAATACAAAATCCTTAAAAAAGCAAAGGAAAGAATTGCACAAGGCGGGAATAAATCCCATCGCAATAGAAAATGACTCTGCCACCACACGCACAGAAACTCCCTTAACATTCACCTCCCACTCCCATCATCTCTTCAATCAGGGCATTAGATGGTTTCTATAGGCCAGCACGATATAAAAAACACGAATTAATCAAAATTTGAGAATTCCTTAATTGACCAATTCTTTGTAGCATAGTTCGTAGACCATACCATAGTAAAAATCAGCATATCTCTATTTTTTTTTTATTCATGTAATACTACAATAAGTCACAAAATTAATCAATTGTAATAAAAATCAAAATCAAGTAATTTCGAAATTGGAATAGATGAAAAAAAAATCAAGTTATAAAGTTTCGTAGGCAATAAGTATTCATAAATTATATCGGTTGTGGTGTTTGTATGGTGGTAAGGCTACAAAGTTCGAGCCGCCACACATTTATAAGTAATTAGTCATACTATCAGTATTTAATAATCTGTGGTTATGTATATCATTTGTGTTTCATTATGACTTCATTATAATAATATGAAAACATTAGTATTATTACTAAATGAGATATAAAATTTATGAATTGAATAACTATTTAATGAAATAAACTTTAATTCATGTAATATATGTAAACAAAGTTTATTATTTTTTGATTGACCCCTACGAAGTTCATTAACCCGTTCCGAAATCAATAAAATGTTTAATGTGTAGACGGCGTAGCGGTGGAACAGTTGACTGCTACATCCGAGGTAGCGTGATCGATTTCCGCTTTATGTAAAGATTCTTATACATGCATTGGTTTGAGTATTACGAAAAATGAATGTAAGTATGTATGTATACTTAGTCTCATTTCTTTAAGCTACAATAAAAGCTACGCTAGTTTGAATTTTAGACACAGCGTGTAGCCGTCCTTCTATATTTTATATATAGATAATAATTGTTTATTTCATTTTGTTAATATCTTCAATGCGAATACACCTACACCCAAATACAAGTCTCATTAAAATTTATTTAAAATTCATTTATTTAAAATTATAATGAAATAGTTTAAAAACTAAAACCGTTCTGGTTTAATAATTTTTAAAGCGTGATTTTTCAGTAGTCGGATTTTAGTTTATAAACTTAATTTTTATTTATATTATTTTGAGACAAGTAATATCTCATAATTTATACATATTGTAAATATACTAATAAGTCCTTTCATTTAACACTCATGATATATTAAGAAAATTTATTTTTGAGATTATTTCTTTAAGCCATATTGAGGGCACCATATTTAATTTAATGTGACATCACAAAGCCTATAATCGTTATAGACCATAGCCTATTCTGACTTCACATGGACGTTTCAAATGACATCTCATTCATCGAATTCTGACGAGTAATTTAGAAGTAATAAGGAGCAAATGAACATAATATTCATACAAACCGGTCAAAATCATAACTGTCCTTTTGCTTCTTCGTTATCGGATAAATAATACCGCTCCGTTACTGTTACAATAGTTTTTTCAATTAATATTGAACTCTTTAGTTTATTAAATGCATCTTAAGATTAAATAACGTATTTGAAACAAATACAATATAGCGAGTAATAAAGAAAAAAAAGTTAATCATTGACAACTAATCTTTCAATCTTTCGATTACTTCTGACATATGTGTTGTTTATTGCTGACACAAGATGTAGTTGCTTGAATACATTTTCGAATTTGGAACGCCATTCATAGACGTGCAGAATTTATCAACGGGGCATTGTTCCTTGACACCCAAGAGTTCAAGATACTGGAAAACGATACGCTCCAATTTTCCGCATACGTACTTTGAACTCAAATTAAGCTGTTTTTGATCATTTGTATTTCGAATGCTATTTTTTTCAATTTGTTTTCAGTGTTACTAGTTAAAAAATTATATTTATAAACGGTTTATGTTTATATTTTTTTACCAAATTTTATAAGGTACTAATACTGTGTAGTTTGCGCTGTTTCTATCTAGATGTGGCGTTCATTGGACTACATAAGAGATACATTCTAAGTTTATTGATCGCTATAGTGCATTAGAAACGGTGACAGGTTGCTAGAGTATTCACCCCTCACCCATTAATACCTATCAAATATCTGAGTATTGCCATATCTACACTAATATTATGAAGAGGAAAACTTTGTATTTTTGTGTATGTTTACAATGAATAAACTCAAAAAATACTGGGCCAATTTCAAAAATTCTTTCACCATTGAAAAGCTATGATCTCCCTGAATAACATGATTATATTGAACAGCGCGATAATTGACATCCACGCGGGCGAAGCCGCGAGCAAAAGCTAGTTTAATAATATTACCATTTAATTGGGCACTATAGACGAATGTAGGTGTGATTGATAAAATATAATGGCTAAAATTTTGACCGGAGATTTTTTTTCTGGGTTAAGGATTCATCTGTGTAGTTAAACGTGATCTACATTTCACATGGGTGGTACGGCTAGTTAATTACATATGTAAATCAAATATTGGTACAAAGTTAAATTCGTACTAACATCTGTCTAAAATAAAACAAACTCAAGCAAAGGCCAGTTTCTAAGCAAACATTTTCTCCCACAGTATATAACCTAAAAGCAATTATCTAATCTGTGACCCTCGCATCATGGCGGTCTCAGTTCATTGACTTTGACATTTCTAATTTAGGCCTCGTATAGCCGAACTGATTTCAAAAGACCACTATCGTCCTACTTTACATATTATACTAGGTGCAATTTCACTTAGCAAGGTTATCCGCGAAAAACGTTCTCCATTCTTGTTCGCTGTCTGCTTTCTTTTATTTAAATTTGTCTGTAGTGAAACCAATAATTGTATTTATAGTTAGCATACATATTATATAGTCGCATTCATCTATCCTAATAAGTCGTTCATTCAACTGCCTAGTCTCTTTACTAACCAGCTTCGTTCGGTCTAAACGATATTCAGCTCTCAGACTAACATAATGACATAGACAGAGCGTATAGAACTAGCAAGTGACGCTGCCAAAAGTAATACTAAAGTAACACTCTTTGTCTTCGCCGCACGTTTCGCATGAGTGGCAGCAAAATGGTATTTTCTATACGTTTCGTCTAAGTTATTCTTTTAGTCTAAGATTCAGCCATTTGATCGAACAGCTGGGTAATAGACTTGAATCAATGACGTGTCACTAGGTACTTGCCTAGCCTAATCCGCTCCCGCATTAGACATCTAGCCTGATCTATAGATCCTAAACAGATTACGCTGGTCTCTCAATGACATACATTCATACATACATACATATGCTCACGCCCGTAATCCCCGAAGGGGTAGGTAGAGGTGTGTTAAGCACCCACCTTTCGCCAACTTTGATTTTCGGTCCCACGTAATAGGGGGCGAGTGTATTGCCGCTAATCGAGCACTTTGTTAAAAAATGGGTTTGCCGAAAATAAATTCCTAAACGAAAATGTTGTAGCCAAATAAATTTGTAAGAAAGTTTTTGAACTGCTTTCTTGTTTTGCGGTGTAAATCACAAGGAAATTAATTACGTGTTTAGCCGCACAAGCACTACCAATTAACGTCTTGGAGAGTATCAGACGACTCTCAATGAACCTTTCACTAACTAGTATTATGTAGTTTAGTTTAGTAAATAGTATTATGTAGTTTAGTATCACTTTAGGCGGCTTCATTCGTAAGTTCTAAGCGTTCCGTCTATGTTATTCTGTTAGTCTGAATGATATATACGAACGATGGCGCTTAGTAAAGAAGCCAGGCAGTTTATTGAACGGCTTTTTAAGCTACTTGGCTGCGACATATAAATAAAATAAACGTATTAAACATATACAATAGATTGTGATTATACTTATTAGCTTTTCGAAATCTTGAAAAAAGTTATCGATTTTGACAAACCCTTAAAATTCGCCATCTACATATTTTCATTTTTATTGTTAGGTAATCTATTCTACAAATTGTTTTCTTTTTAACGTCTATGTTCTATATATACCTAGCCAGTACTAAAATAAAAATTAGTATAAATTAAGATAAATACCTACCTATTTATTAGATCTACCATTTTGTTGACCGAATGAACTTAATGCTAAAATCGTACGAGTATTTGAGCAACATTTTTATCAAAACTTTATTTTCATTAACAGCTGAAACCAACACTGCACTCACGTGTTTGTAAATGTCAAATATAGCCTAAATTAGCAAACCGCATACCTCACCCACATAAAACGAAAAAAAATGCTTATCAACATCGGAAATGGGAGAGTTCAAAACAGGAATGCTGTTCACAGAGGAAGTGACAGATCATTTTGTAAACAGGTTCAAAACAACGAAAAGAATTTATGCAGATTATTTCCATGAAATACAACTTTCTCGTAGAAAACCCCGATGTGGACAATATAGTCCAATGCAGATATGAAAATGATTTCTATGTTGGTATACTAATAAGGCCCTGTCAACTCCAGTTGCATTTTCCGGGTGACTGGTGGCCGCCTGTCAAGTCTAAAAAGTATAGATGCAGTCATGCATGAAGTGTCGGTAGCTTAATAGTTAAGGAGTCGGCCTAACATTCGTAAGGTCCCGGGTTCGAATCCTAGCCATTACACTACTGAGGTAAACCTTCTATCTACTAACACAAGCCATAGAGTTTCGTTTTCATTCCTGCTGCTAATAATATTTAAAACATTATATACACTTATACACTTACTTTTTTGTAATTCACCTCTTCTTCTTCTTCTTAAGATGGCTTCTCATGTAAGCACATTAAATAAATGTAATATGTGATAATGTGTAAAGTAAGTAAATGTAATTCAAAATTATTAATGGCGAGATGCCAATGTCAAGTTTTTCAAGAAAATCTTCTCGAGCCATGTTAGCCACTCAAGTGCAAGTAAATTTGTTTCCGTGTGTCCTGCCCGATTACCTGACCTCGTGGGGGGCCCACGAGATCAGGTAGTCGATCAGGATGCGGGTAATTTACCTCACTTCGACATTGTGTAAGTGAAAATTATTGTTCAGATATTTATTTGAGCATTTAGTCCTGTCCATACTCTCTTAAAGCCCATTAAAAAACTTTCTTTTTGCTTTTTTTTGCATTGTCGTCAAAGCGTGTCTTTCGCATTTTTAAAGTACTTATTGGCGTCAAAACTTTAATTATTACTCCCATCCATTCTTAGAACAGATGAAAGTTTGCCCTTACGTTACGCACTTTCCAATCACAAAAACATCAATAAATAGTTGCAATTTTACGCAACATAAAAAAATACAATAGAAATCTGTTTTTTAGCAATAAAATAGCAATTAAAACGCATTGTTCGATATTCGGGTGTTTTTTATAAGATGGCGTCTGAAAAATGTTTGCACAATGTATCTTTGGGGTTTATAAAACAATTGAAAAACGCATAAAGAATGACGCAAAAGTGCAATTACGCGAGGTCTGGCAAGAAACCCTTATTACGCACAAAAACAATTTTGCACATAGCCTTTGTTCGCTTTTTTACGCACGAACTCTTTTTCTAAAGAAAAAAGTAGGTAAAGCACGTCACCACCATTTTTTCTCCCACGGAAATCCCTATGGACACCTCCGCGGCGAAGTCGTGTGGTTTTGTCTGTCCTCTGGGATATGTCTCACGCACGGTCTTAAAAATGTAGCCACATAAGACTTAAAGCAGAATTTCGTATGCTCTAGTTGTATCTATTAGCTCACGTGGTCATAGCATCTTTCTATAACAGACTGATTGCGAGTTCGACTCCCGTCTTGAACTTCACTTTAAGCAATTTCAAATCGTTAGAATATTAATGCCTCAAACTTTTATTGAAAATATTACATTAGATTCTTAAGCTAAAAATTTCACGACATTCATACAGATACTTGAAATTAAAAAGTGACAGTAGCTAAACCAAATAATAAAAATCAAAATTAAAATAAAATAAAAAGATTTGCTTAAGCTAAGTCAAAGTACGTCATTTTATATTTCACTAGTTGTCTTGATAAGGCATAAATAGGGTTGTATATACATGTTAAATACTGAAAGCTCATTGGTCGTAAGATATTGGGTGATCAACATACCACCAATCACCGTTCAGTATTTGACGTGTTAAATCGCCGCGTTTTGGTACAGCATTTGATTACGTACCCGTGAGACCAAAAACATTGAACTTCATCTATTAAGGTCAATTATAGGTATGCGAAAGTGACAATATATGAATAACGAACACGTGAAAAATTTTCTTATAAACCTATCAACTTGTTCTTATATAGCCGTTTATATAGCCTGTCATAAAAAGTGCAGATTTAAATTCATTTGGCATTTTAAAGGACTATATCCAAAACTGGCCTTCCATGGACACGATGTCCGCAAATGTAGCTATTGATCAATAATCATGTTTAATTTTTAACGAACTAATAATGATTTCTTGGAGTATCAAGATACATCTTGAAATAATTAGTATTTACTCAATTAGCTCACGGAAATATTATTACTTTACTCTTGGCATCATCTTTCTCTTTTCCCTAATGCTAAAATGTTGCCAGTTATACTAAAGAACATAATCGATTTTTTATTTGAGACATATGAATATATCGATACAGAGTAATGTATGGGACACCAGAGTTTCATAAGGAATTGATAGATTGACTTGATATACTTAGGTATTGATTTGAAACCTATGACTCAATTAGTCATACTCATACTTAAAAAAAAGATACATAAACTAAATGATATTGAGTACGCGTCGACTGTGACTCGAATGCGAACGTGAACTGATTCGATGTGATAACTGGTGAAGGATTTTCATATTATAATAGCCTTCCGCTCGCGTGGAAGTAGGTTCTACTCAACGATCAAACATAAGATTTTTATGAACGACTACGAAATCGTAGAGATATGTCAGTAATTATGTATTATACTCGGTTAATAATGAGCTCATTTATTTTCTTATTAGACTTCATGCACAAGTAAGTAGGAATATAGGCGGGCTTAATGCTATAAGTAGGTATTCTCTACAGTCAACCTAAACTAAATAAGTAGTGAATGTAAAAATAAATATTACTAAAGTAAATAAATAGTTGCCAGGACATTATAAGATATAACTTAAATATAAAATATCCATTCGTTCGACATTGATATCACTTATAGAAGTATTATTTAGAAGTATTTGATCGCTAGAAGTTTTTTTTGTTAGAAAAGACTTCCTTTCTAACAAAGCGGTTTTTGGGTTCATCACAGATCCACAACCAAACAGGCAAACATACAGGAATTTAAAAAAAAGTTAATATAATGTTGTTTAATACCGCCAATGTTCACTACATTGGAGATATTTATTGTGTATTAGTAGATATAGATACGAAAAAGTAGTAAACATTAACAATATTATATTAATATGGTCTCGTTTTTGATCATTGTTTTATAATAATGGAATAAAAAACTGTTTCTACACGATTCAAAATCGTACTTATTTTTAATCGATTGAGTTTGTGTTTGTAATATGGCAACTGGAAAGAAATCCGTTATAAAAATGTCATTCGCTTGTCATCTTGATTTGTAAATACATTATTCTATTTCTCGTGAAAGCCGATTTTATTCTTGTATTGGAAAATGAACCCGGATAAATCATTCATCACCGAGCCTGGCGAGCCTGCTAACTTTAAACCCGTTCATAACGATAATACTGGCACGATTAAGGGAACAGATCCCACGATGAGACAATGTGTGAATTGTGGCATCGACTTATCCCAAAGACGAAGACATGACCTCCGTTCGCAAGAGTTGGCATCTGTTATACTTAGGGCAATAGATTGCACCGCAAGTGCTACGTAAAATGTTTTCTGCTGTAATTGTATTGTCAGACGAAGAACAGTAAGTAGGTTGCTGCGCTCTTGTCATGATTATTGTTAATTTGGTTTTTGAGCTGGGCACGGTACCAAGATAATGTAAATCCACTTGCCTAATTCCTGGGTAATGTTTTAATAACTCATGAATCCGAATAATAAAGAAATAATGAATACAGCTATGTTAAATTATCAAAAATTGACTAAATGTTATGGTCAATATATAATATGAATGATAAATTCTGATACAACCATATGATGTTATTTTATTTCTTACTAGTATGAACTACCAAACCTGTATCATATTTGCCCAATTATTATCTGTCCATATCAGGCCAAGTGCTTATACACGTTGGACAATGTCCTTTGGAAGCGCGCTAACGCTGTTGCTCCATTTACGCAAATATTATAACTTTAAATAGTGATTTTATTTTATTTTACTCTCTCAGAAAACTTACAGCTAAAATATATAGTGGTAGGGAAATTGTAACATCAGTGTTTCAAAAAAATCAATGAAAATTAACACATTCATATGTACCAGTTGTCTCTGCGAAGGTTCCCCTCGATTTCACTGGTTTACCATCACCAGATTCTAGTTGCCTAATCATGAGACCACCTTTTGGGATGTCACCTTTTCATTAATAAAATAATTATCCGTTATCCGATTTTTACAGTCTAATCGCTGGTTTGATCGATCTTCGACATTTGCCAAGAAGCGACTGCTATATTACCTCCACAACACATTGTCTATATTGATAATTTGATATACTCAAAATAAAAGAAATACGATCGAATTGAGAAAACTTTCTTTTTTGCAGTTAGTTAAATATTATACAATACCTATAACACCATTAGCCTAGCCTATAACCGCGGTAGCCTAGTGGTATGGGTAATGGACTGCTGAGACGAGGTCTCGCGTTCGATTCCAGGTTTACCATGGCACACACCAATGACTTTTCGAAGGTTATGTGTGTATTTACCGCAGGTTTATAAGTGCCTGGTTAATGGCAATAGGCCCGCCATTGGGACATAAACATAAACTGGCGAAATGTGGGTGCTAGCCTACCCCTTCGGGGATAAAGGCGTGAGTTTATGTTATGTATGACACCATTATGCCAGCAAGTGCATATTACTATTTAGCATGGTAACAAATTATTGTTGAGGAAAACGTTTCAATTAATTCGAATTTTTTTTTATCAAACTATTGCGTTAGGTCATAATCATTACGACTACAAATGATTACCTAACGGGATAAACGTAAGAGGAAATATCCTATATATTAATTAATGTCATGATAACGTTAACCTAGATAAGTTTAGTTTTAGTTCATTTAATACTTCGTACCTATATCACCTGTTTCATATGACGTTCAAAAATTTGACAATCACAGCCTGGATTATTCACCTGAGAATTAACCCCTGACAAAACGGAAATTATTAACATATTATATTAACATACCGCGGTTAAACCCCAGATGGTTTGTGCAGTATGTACTATAAACATAATCTATCATTGTTTGTGTTTTAGAAAAAAAATTACAAAAAAAATATGCCTTCACCTACTATTTTCTTTTTTGAAATTGTTAGACTACGATGTTATATGGGAGAACTACACTGCGCTACATAGACCTAAACTCCCCCAAGAGGCGAGCCCAATAGGGCGTCCCTAGCCGAGCCGCAGTGAGCATTCTATCCCGCGGCTCGGATTAGGCGAAGGAGGAACACCGTGGTGGTTTAGTGGGTAGTCCGGCCTCCGTTTCGAGGTCAGGAGTCCCACACGCAGCGAGCCCCTTGCCCCAGCGGGGGGTGAGCGAAGTGCGTAAATGCATTCCACCACGTACAAAAAAAAAGGAAAGCCTAAGTTGGATACCTAATACAAATATTTACTCTGAGCTGGAATCAAACTCGCAAAGAAATCGTTCGCTCTATCTTCATGCCACAGACCTTTGAAAATTGCGGAAAACATAAGGTGTGTATAAACAGTCAATATAATATATTGCCATTCTATCAAGTCTTTTCTTTGCCTGTCCTGGAATTCCTTGCCGGCGCACGTGTTTCCTTCTTCCTACAGTCCCGGGTCCTTTAAGCGGGGCGTGAAAAAGCATCTGATGAGGCCGTCAAGCTGAGCGCCGCCATTGTAGCACTGAACGTGTTTGTAATGGTGACCCTCTTTCATGAGACTTTGCCTTCAGCTTAACATCAGGCGAGGTGAGGTACCAAAAAAAAATGCAGTGTGTAAGGGGAACACTCCCGAAGCGGAAGGCCCCTGGTACTACTCATGGTACCCAACATATTGGCATGAAAAAAAATTACGGCAACGTAATTTTTGTTGCGTACCATGAGTACTACCAGGGGCGTTCGACTTAGGGAGTGTTCCCCTTACACCCATTGATGATATTGATAAAATTGACACGTGTGAGTAGTACCGAGAGGATATTACTATACCTCGTGCCTTACCACCTTTACTACTACTTTACTTCCATAGTGAGATGTGGGCCGTCAGCGCCCGTCAGAAGGTTATTAGAATATCTCTTACTGCAATAGATACATTTATTTGTTTAATTTCTTCGCAATTACACTCATATAATATAACATATCATTATAATACTAGCTGACACGCGCAACTTCGTCTGCGTCACCCCGTTTTTGCAACATTTTTCACTTCTGCTCCGCACCAGTTGGTTATAGCATATTTTTATTACATTGGAACCTAAACATAAACTGGTGAAATCTGGGTGCTAGCACCTCTGCCTACCCCTTGGTGGATATAGGCTTGAGTTTATGTTATGTTATGTTATTAATACCTGATTAACAATCATCACTACATAGTATAAAATAAAGTCGCGTTCTCTGTCCCTATTTTTCTTGTCCCTTTGTATGCTTAAATCTTCAAAACTATGCAACGGATTTTGATGCGGTTTTTTTCAATAGATAGAATGGTTAAAGAGAAAGGTTTATATGTATATAACATCATGCTACGACCAACAGGTGCGGAGCAGGAATGAAAAATGTTGCAAAAACGGGGTGACGCAGACGAAGTTGCGCGGGTCAGCTAGTATATTATATAATCATCAAACCAGTGTTATATTCATGTATATATGGTTGAGTAATATGTATTAATTTGTTGAAATTTGTTTGACACTTATTGAATTTAAAGTTGATTAAATTGAAATATATCTCTACCACATAATAAAAGCAATTTATCATTAATTGATTATGTTTAAAAACATAATTATAACTTTGTTATTACTAGTATATATTTTGAATACATTTTATACATATTCATTATACAATAACATATATTTGAGTACAATAATGACCTTATTGTCGTTGAAAAACCAGTAAAGCCTGTATCAATTGATATTTTTGCGCAAAGTTGATATAAGATAAACGAGTACAAAAACTAGTGTCTTATTGCATAATTAATTAAATAATTATACATGTTTATAACATATTATTATTATTTTAATCCGCGTTAATTCTGTTTATATCAGTGTATGAGGATATATTTCCACAATTAATTTATTCGGTTGTGTATTCTTATGTATTCTACAGCCAGGGGACGCCTCGACCTTCGAGAGAGAGGGCCCCGGGTCAATATAATATATTGTCATTTTATCAATATACAAGGTGTAAGGGGAACACTCCCGAAGCCGAAGGCCCCTGGTACTACTCATGGTACCCAACATGTTGGCATGAAAAAAATTATCGTAGTATGTTTAATCGCATTCTAGAACCCATAACACAAGCTAGTTAAACTATGCTTACCATGGGTCTAGGTGACGTTGTGTAGACTGAACGGAGGTAGGACACGACGGTATCTCCCGTCCGAAATGAGCTGTCCAACTGGGGAAGTACCTCCGCCCTACAGAAGACCGCGGTCATAATAACCATCGTGTTGTGTTCCCGCCGGTAAGTAGGGTAGCCAGAGCTCACTATACCCCTCCTTCCCCTCCCCTTCCTAGCCTCCCCACCCCTTCCCAGCTCTCCCCCTTTCCCTTCAGGGTGGGCAGCGCGTGTGTGACACCCTTAGTGTTGCACACGTTCATAGGCCACGGTGGCCGCTTTCCATCAGGTGGGCCGTGTGCTTGTCTGCCACCTAGGTAGTATAAAAAAAAAAGACTGTCCTAGAATATTTATTTATTTATAAGGATTCGCTTGATCTAACGGCTATTGGTCCTCCGACAAAATGTGGCTAGTCGTTAAGTTTGTGAATTTTCCTACCTACATCTGATGACCTCATTACAAATGTTATCCTTTAAAGAAACTCCGAACTCATAGTTCGAATTCCAAATATAGAATTTCGCATCCAGTTCTTGTGCAGATGGTGTGAACTTAAGTCCGTCAGATCCTAACCAAGTGTAAATGAGTTCACACCTGTCAAATTATTCCCACGTGGTAAAAAAATTATCCCTGTAAATAACTACGAGTATTTAGAACCTCGTCACAAAGAACCTGCTTTATGAAATCGTTTAAAAAGGGAATAATTTATAATAAATACTACATATACCTGTATTTATTATACAGGTATCGATTTATTATACAGTAGGTATTTACAGTCATTATAGTACCTGCCACATATCTCGGACCTTTTTTTGTTTATCGTGCGCAAAATCCCCACGGATACCACTTCCACCGGCTTTGGTGGAGGTGGTATCCGTGGGGATTATGTCGGACTTGAACTGACCAATACGCACGCCGTCCATGCGTCCTTGATTGCCGGAGGTGAGATTATACAAGACATATCTCGCGCACCCCGGCAGACTCGGGGACATCTCTGTTGAGATGACCCTCTTCCTCCAATGTGGGGACCATGGTGTCCCTATCTAGCTCCATGGGTGGATTGTTTTGATAATATCTATGATTGGTAGATTTTAGCTTGTAAATAATTATATTTATATTATTATTATATAATATATTTATAGGTTGCCTGGAAGAGATCGCTTCCAGCGATAAGGCCGCCCATTGTACATTAGAACAACTGTAACTCTCACGTATTTATTTTTTGTTTTGTTTTTGGTGTACAATAAATATATCTATCTATCTATTTATCTGTACAATGAAGTAAATTATCATTAATAAAAAAATACATGTTCTATATTCCCTATCGTGTAAAGTGACGCAGTATCATCAGGAGATTGTATAAAACAATGATCAATACATCTGACATTAAATAAATCAATCGATAAAAACAAACGTACACTTGTCTCGTTTCACGTATTGTTGGCACGCCGGTATAAACATAAAAAAAACCACAAATGATCGGCCATTAAAGTTAATGTTGCTCGTACAGTGTGACCGCCGTTCGAACACCGAAACCGGAACTGGGTCAGTGGCGTATTGTCATTAGCTGATGCCCGCGGCTTCACCCGCGTTGTGTTTTGTTCCCGTTCCCGTGACCTATGGGAACTTTTTCCCGGGATAAAAAAGTAATCCTCTAGAGAAGTTTTGTGTTATCAGTGGGAAGACCGAGAAATTTTGTCTTCTGCACTGACAGTACAGAGACACTCTTAATTTTCTTCTAACCTCCCCTCCTTCCCCTTCCCCCCTCTACCCTTTATGGTCGGCAGTACGTGTGTGGCACCCCTAATGTAGCAAACGTTCATAGACCACGGTAACCACTTTCCATCAGGTAGGCCGCTTGCTTGTCTGCCACTTAAGTGGCGTTATCAATTTTCAACCAGATCTGTTCAGCCGTTTGAGTGTAATTGAGTAACAAACATATAAACATCTGTACAAACTTTCAATATGATATTCGCTGTTACCTGTGGCTTTGCCGCCGTGGTTCACTACCGAACGCGACCGCTATGAAGGGACACGACTTCGATTTCCGAATCTTTGTATGCATGAATACACGGCCTGATGTACTAGCCAGAAAGTGATTACCGTGACCTATGGACGTTTAGTATTTCATATACCTGCTTCTGATTAGAAGTAAAATGTATACGTTATAGAAGATTTTTTCCAAATTTTAAACTAAGTATAGTATAAAATGTAGCTGATTTGAACTGTTGTTGACAATGCTTCACAATAACAGGTATTAAGGTCAAAGTTATTCGAAGAGTTGTTATATGAAACACGGTTTGTCGAACGTTGAACTTTTGTCAATGGTACGGCGAAATGGCCGTGTGAGACTGACAGAATATAACCTACTTTATACAGAGACAATTTCGTCGTAGAACGTGTAAAAGTCGCTTTGTATTGTTTTTTGTAATATTGCAAGCATTGTATTTTTCACGCAGCTTCTTGCAGTTTCACGCAATTTTTTTGTACCACTTAAGTGGCAGACAAGCACACGGCTGACCTGATGAAAAGTGATCACCGTAGCCTATGTATGTTGGCAACAACAGTGGCGTTACACTCGTGCTCCCTTCTAATGCCCTTCTTGAAGAATTTTAAACAACATTTCAATATGCAATTTATTTAGCTGCAACATTTAGGAAATTTGAGGAATTTAATTTCGGCATACCCATTTTTTTATAAAGTGCCCGATTGGCGGCAATAGGCTCGCCCCCTATTAGGTATGTGGGACCGAAAATCATAATTGGCGAAAGGTGGGTGTTTAATACATCTTTGCCTTCCCCTTAGGGGATTACGGGCGTCAACATATTGTATGTATGTATTTATGTATGCATATTGAAATAATAATTAAAAAACGCGAAGAAACTGCCAAACCTCAAAAACTTTGAACGTAGCGACGATTTTTGAAATCTTGATTTCAATGTGTCTGCCCAACAAAATGGTTTTATGGCTTCCTCAATTTGTGCACACGTTATAGTTTTATATGTAGCGGTTTTTGTATATAGTAGTAAATAAAGATTTAAATATTATTATGCGCTTTATTTAAACCTGTAGCAATGTAACGGAATTTGACATTTCAATTTTCTCTAACTTCCTGACTTCCGTGTAATTTGAAATTTTGGAATCGAATTACATTTTATATTTATGACTACATCTACTATCGTTAGCCATAAATAAAATGAAATCTTTTTAATTAGCTGAATTAAAAAATTGGTACTAAATTATAGTTTGTCTAAGCCTAAATGACTCTTATAAGCAAATTATTGATGACTAGGTGTTGCCCGCGGCTCAGCCCGCGTGGATATCGGTTATCGCGCCCAGTCTATAGCCTATGTTACTCAGGGTGAATGTAGCTTTCCAATGATGAAAGCATTTTTGAAATCAGTACAGTAGTTTTTGAGTTTATTCATTACAAGCACACACAAAAATACAAAATTTTGCTCTTTGTAATATTAGTGTAGTGTGTTTATAACACGTATGTACAGTGTTACAATAGTGACGCTCAGCTTGGCGGCCTCATCAGATGCTTTTTCACGCCCCGCTTAAAAGACACGGGACTGTAGAAAGAAGGAAACACGTGCGCCGGCAAGGATTTCCAAGACTTAATGGTGCGGCAGAGCAAATACTCATACCCTTTGGTTCTTGATGGAATATTCTGCACAGTATGCGGGTGACACCTAAACCTTGTGTAGGAAATCATAGGGTGAGAACCAACTACTAACTACTCTGAGATGTTTGTAACTTTTGTGGTTTTTACTAACGTATACGTATATAAAATGTTGCAGAAATAAATAACACGTTAACTGACCAGGCTAGAAAACAAAACTGTATATACAACATTACCTGAAACAAAACACCCCAGTGTGTAACAAAGCGAATAAATTCAAACACCGGCGGTTGCAAAAACCGCATTCTAAGAGCTACCATTTCTATAGATTCATTATTGCGTTTATGACTACCGGCATGTCTAGAAAGGTAAAAGATAAAGGATTAAAAATATGTCGGCAGAACTTCTGAAATGTCACTTCTAACAATTAGCATTGTACTCGTGCGAACCCTTTATTCTAAGGATTTTAATCCCATAAAAGGTCTCCTAATCCGTCACCGAGAACTGGCCACTTTTATGACCTTGTTGATATTTTATTATGTCTGTGATTGTGTGAAGAAAATTTTACGATGGCAAAAACAAAGGTGGTACTGATATGGGGATTATAAGGGTTGATTTTGTTTTATGACATCGCAGTGGCAATAGAAATTTAAATTTGCTAATATTCTGGTTAATGGAAACCAAGATAGTTTTGACTAGAAATACTTTGTAATGCCGCCACCAATAAAACCTTATCTCAACTAGCTTTTTTTTAAAAAGCCGATTTTTAAAAAAGCAATGTGTCAATAACACTGAGGATCAAGCCAGCGTCTCCTGTATGTGGTACACCAGATAAGCAATTGGTGTGGCTCTATGCCAATATTTCCTCTCTTAGTTGAAAAGTCCTGGAAAAAACCCCATGGAGATTGAAATAAATATAATTATTTTAGTATTTACTTCAATAATAATATACTTCAGCCGTATTTACTTCAATAATAATAATAATATATATAATATAAATAATATATCCTTTAAGGAGGCCGTCGTGAATTGTAACACTGTACGTGTTTGTGATGGTGACCCTCTTTCCTGAGACTTTGCCTACGGCTTACCACCAGACAAGGTGAAGTCAAATCGACGTGCAGTAAATAAAAAAAGACTTATTTAGGTAGTACTTATTATATTCATCTATAATAGTAAATGAACTTGAAAAGTGTCAATTCGGACTACAAAGCGATGTCATTCTTTATTAATTTGATAGGGAACATTATGGTGAAAGTACGGCCCTCATGATGCGATTCCGGCGTCTGCGGCTGTCCCGCCCTGTGCCCGGTTAATGGCAATAGGTTCACCCCTACATTGGGACCTAAACATAAACTGGCGAAATGTGTTAGCTAGCACCTCTGCCTACCTCCTTTGGGTACGAGTTTATGTTAAGTTATGTTATTTCGAAAGTATGTTAAGAAAGGGTAGATTTCAAACACAATAGTATACCAACCACTACGGAATAAACTTAACCAGTACACGCGAGTTAGCGACAAAAGCTGAAATTGAGTTATCACGACTGTAGACGCGATTTCTCTCAGGGTTACCAGTGCAAAGTCCTCGAACTAAGTCGGTACTTAGACAGTCGGTGACCTAGAAGTGGCTAGAAAATAGATAAATTACTAATTGGGTACTTTCTTGTAGTTAAAACAAATTATTTGAACTGAGCTTATTAAATTAAGAATGGTAAAATAGTGGTAAAAGGCGCGTCAGATTAATTTTCATCATCTTTATTTAGTTTTAAACATCTACCAAATCTATAATGGTAAAATATTTGACAGTTAAAACTATGACGTCATACTTTTATATTTCATAAAAGTTTCTTTAGACCTTATTATCGTTTAGTAAAAATAACATACATATCTTTTTAATTCTTTTTTAAATATAAGTCAAGTAGGTATGTAATATATTATCATCATTATCATAATTATAGTGTTTTGACGAAATTTTGTGCATGGGTTATACATAGTTTAAACAATTGGACCCGGTAAGTGAGCGCTACAATCGGGCTCTAGACTATATTTTTTTAATTCAATTTTTTTTTCACAAAAATGTATCTAAGTATATTTATGCGCATATAATACATACCTACGCCTATTTCCCTCCAGGGTTGACAGAGGTAAATTAACACCCAGATTTCACTAATCATTGCATTGGGCGAGTCTATTGCCGCACTCTGTGCACTATTATTAATGAGTCATGCAACTGAGCCTAGACTGTATATAATATCTGTCTGATGGTAAACAGCCCTTAGTCGTCATGTATGACACCGCATGAAGACATGGGGTGGCCCAAACGGGAACCGCAATTACATATTTATTGCTTAAGCGCGATTCATACATAGCGCTGGTACGGGTCGGGCGCGGGTCGGTTTATTATCCATCGCCGTTTTCTTAACATAGTATTTTTTTTTATTCTGTAAACGGCAATGTATAGCAAAGCGACCCGTGCTCGACCCGCACTCGCGCTGTGTGATTCGCGCTTTACTGTAGATCTAGATTGCGCTGTGAGCGATATCCTAGAATGTTTAGAATGTTGCAACTAAAAAATTTAGATTTAGGTAATATCTATTATTTTTATATACAGTTTCAAAACCTTTAAACTTTAGTTCTAGTAGCAGTTGACAATAATCAGAATATTAATTTTTAATTTTTACTTTACTTATTTTTTGAAGCATAGGTTGCACAAAATATGTTATAATCTATTTTTTTTATTGATAGCACGCAATATATTTATAGCAATAATAGAACCAGCTATGTTCCGCCGACGGCATACGAAATGTTGAAATTAAACCTTATTCACACAAAGTACATAAACATGAACATTCCAAATTCAAAAAACTACATTAGAATGTAACTTCAATACAATTAATATCAGAACGATAAGTTCTACGAAGAATGTCAAAATAGTAATTAGGTATGTCAAGTGTTATAAAAAAATAATTAAGTTCCATTAAAAATGTCAAAATAGTAAGTAGGTGTTTAACTACTTAAAAAAATGAGGTATAATTTCACTTTTCACACACGTCAGACTTACATGATTTTAGGTACTGTAGGTAATTCCTTTTTCGGATGTTATATGTTACTCATAATAATACCATATGTTAAATATTATCCTAAAATATGACATAATATGTTTTACAATGAATAAATGGAAATGTACATTTCTTTATGATTTATAGGAAAGTACAAATATGTCACCTTGCAATGGTTTTCCCAAGAGATTCCAGCCTTTCTACTGAAAACGGTTTTTGCAGGGTTGTCAACGCGCAAAATAATATACCTACGTGGTACACAGTCAGATGAAATGGGTACTATAAATATAAATAATAAATTTTAATAATCCACCCAACTATTAATAAAAAAAAATTATAAGTTGAAATTCAAAAAGTTGACAAAATAGTTAATTGAAAATCTTTTTATATAAAAGATAACTTAATTTTTTTTAAAGTACAATCTACACCTGTGTGTCCAACCTAAGTCATGATATTTCGAATTTCGAATGTCATCAAAAAGTTTATTTAATGCATAGAGTAAAGATTTTATAAATTTCCTCTGAAGAACGTGTCGTATCGATTTAATTCGAAATATAAATAATAATGTATACCTATATTTTTTCATAGTTTGTTATCTTGTATATCACGTACAGGAGATAAAAACTGTCTACTCAGCATCGTCTCATTATTTATTTGGAGCAAGATAAGATATTTACTTCGATCTATATTTTTTTGCAATACCTAAGTACTGACTGACTTGGCAAATGTTCAATATTAAATCGTATTAGATATCAAAATGCACATAATCTCAAAAGATTCTCTATCGAAGACCCACTTCCTACCACAGTTCCAAAAAGTCAAAAAGTAAGCGAAATGATGTTACCTGTTTGAAATACATAGGCGTGAATATAAATTTATATACATAATTATTGTAATAAATATATATTAATGCTCAAATAAGTTATAGAAGAATAAAATATAAAAAATCTATATCCCAATTAATACAAATTTTAATTTTATCTTAATTCCAAATCATGGATGGTCTGCTGCAGCATGTGCTAAGTAACAGCGTGGCATTAAAAAAATTGCAAAAAAAAACATTGCAAGGGCGGGGGCGCATAGACGCCCACCCGGCTGAAAGCTTCCAAATTCAAATAGCAAAAAAAATGCGCGAGTGCGCGGAGAGCTGGTTATAAAAGGAAGGCACGTGGTCGCGCAGCCACCAGTCGTGAGACAACCTCAGAAGCGATCGCACGTAGCTAAAACTCGCGCGCGCTCCTACATCGTAAATAAGATCGATATTTTGAAGTTCATTTAACATGGCTATCAAAGTTTTGGATCCCACTGGCATCTATTGAAGCCCAAGTTCAAGTTCGAGTTGAAGATTTATCCGACATTTGACAAAATATCAGCCAAAATGTTCGTGCTAGACCCAACTGGAGTTTATTGATTTTCGTCATTTTCTACGATAATATCTACGGTGTTCAAGAATTCAGTTTCAAATAATTCAAGATGTTTGTCCTGGATCCCACTGGAGTCTACTGACAGCAAGTCTGCTGTTCTCGAAGACTGTGACGGTTTTTTCTTCATTCGAATAGAAAATTACAATATTCTCAGCAAAATGTTCGTTCTCGATCCCACGGGAGTGTACTGAAGATTCTGGACTTATCAAGTGTGAAGATAAAATTAAGTGTTTCAAAATGCTCGGCTTAGACCCGACCGGAGTGTACTGAAAAACTGTTTTAGTGTTAGTTATAATTTTTAACTGTTCGTTTCTTACCATTTTGTTCAAAATGACTTGTGTATTAGATCCTACTGGAGTGTACTAGCCCTCTTAGGGCTAAGTCTCCTCTTAATTTAGATTAAGATTTTTTAATTTAGAAGTTTTTGTAAAATGTCAGTAATATGTTCTTTGTCAATCCGTCATAATTTAATTTCATTCAGCCGAACTGCATTTTCATCAAATAGAAAAAAAAGGAAATTTGATATGTTTGCAAATGCAAATTTATATTTTGCACATAATGTAAATATGGAGTCAAAAACTGTTCAATGTGTTTATGTTTGTTTTTGATCCTTAAATGTGTTAGGTTTAATTATTTTGTGTTTTTTGCCATTTGTTACTGTTTCAAGATGGCTTTCGGTTTAGATCCAACTGGAGTGAGTACGAGCTCACTTAAGTACGTTAATGTTACTTTTACTGAAAATTCCATTTTCGAAACATTTCGTAACAATATTTTATTAAATGTCAGTAATATCATGTTCATCAACTGTCATAAAATAATTTTGTTCAAATAAAGTGCATTTTTCAACATATTAAACAAAATTAAGTAAATAAAATATGTTTGTAAAAGTAAATTAATTTTGTAATTATGTAAATAGGGAACCAAAGACTGTTACTGCCTTTCCGCTGATAAACTGTATGTTTGTCTGGTCGAAGACTTTACATTAGCGAATTAATTTATTTGAAGTTACCTTAGAGTAAGTGATTATTTATTGACTAACAGTAGGTAAATAGAATAAATCTGTTGAAATATCGAGAATGGTGACAGCTTTGTCGTCGTTATGTATAATTTCTGATGTGTTCTTAGATTGTCTACCAAACTTGAATTTCATGCATTTCTTTGTACCCATTGCATTTCTTTTCGACTATGGCAGTGATTTTATACTCTTGTAAAATAATAAGACTGTTAGATGAATACTCTAGCTAATTGTTGCTGATTTGGGTGAAAATGTAGAAATATACATTTGATAAAAATTTATCTGATATTTTTAATTTAAAACGTACCCCTATATACACACCACAACACCACAGAGTTCAAAGAAATAATTATCTTGACTTAGAAAATTATGTAAAGTTCGAAATTTCAATATTACAAAACCATATTGGCCCTTATAATTAAAACATGAAAGTAGCTTGCATTTTTTGTAAGTTTAACTACAAAAAGTTCAGATAAAATAGTTCATATTTTATTTTAAAATATTTTCACACAATTTACACACGACGATGAAAAAGAAAAAATAGGCAATACTTGTGGAAACAATATTCCATAACAAAATCAAAGACAATTTTATATAATCCTTTGCAAATATATAAGATTTGTTGCATCAGCCAGTTAGTTGCAGGTAACGTAACATAACAGTTGGAGAACGTAGTCTAAAGATATAATGCCATTGAAGCGAACATTCGATTAAAACAGAAACCCATTAAAAACCACATATTAACGACGAAAATGTTACTCATGAAAATATAATCAAAAAAGTAAATAAAAAAATGGTCGTCAACATGTATAAAACTGATACAGTGTAAAATATTATATATAATTTTACAAGTTTACACATTTTAAATAAATAATATTAATATAAATAAAATTATACGAATACATGTAGTCAGAGTGACAAAAAAATTTAGAAATTTGAAATTCGAACGAAAGAATTTTTATACTTATTTGAATGACCACATACATAATGCATTTTTATTTTTTTAAATCATTATAGGTAACTGACGAAGACGAGAAGACATTGACGCTCCCAAAGTCAATGGCTGTCCTAAATATTTTCTCTTTATGCAGTACATCGAAGTAAAAGTAAGCGTATAAAAACATGGTGGACATGCTACTGGTCTCACCTTACTCGCATGTCGAAATCTGACCTTGTTAATGAAATGTTAGGAAAAATAAATGCATGCAACATAGTAACGGTATTACATCAGGTTTATATCAGTTATTTGTGTTAGGAAAGTCGATTTTCTCATTTCTTCTGCTGTTAATTCAAGTAGCGTAATGTTTGACTACTAAATCAAAAGTTTAAATACCTCTGGCGTCATCTTTGACTACTAAATCAAAAGTTGCAGGTTTGAATCCTATTTATCCTACTAATATTATAAACGTGGAAGTTTGTATGTCTTTTTCCGTGCCCAAAATCCCCATGGATACCAATCACACCGGACAAAGTGATAGAGGTTATATATCGAACTCGAACCGACTGAACCACACGCCGTCTTTAGTTCCTAGAGGTGAGATAGTAGCCAACATATCTCTCGCACCCTGCAGACCCGAAAAAGTTTGTATGTTTAAATGTATGTTACTCAATCACACTAACTCCTAAACGAATCTGGATGAAATTTTGTACAGGAAATATTCGATACTTTTTATCCCGTGGGTTGCGGGAACAGAATCAATCAATACTCCATCAATACTTAATAGAAATGAACCCTGTAAAAACTGTTCTAGCTTTGAAATACTACATCGTTACGCTACGGAGGTTATAGGAGATAAATTAATAACAAGACAAGATTTTTTGTTTTACATAGCTAGTATAAATAGATCTCTTTGACGTAGGTTTTAACTTAATGGACACTATATAATTAATATATTCTTATATAAATATTTATATAAAAATACAGTGCGATTCAAATACTAGCTCCCCTAGACAATATGGCAATTCATTGGTTGATTTGTGGAATGGAATAGAATGCTCAATATGTGAGATTGGCATGTATTTTGACAGTTATGACGTTTGTGACAGCCGTCATGGAATATCATAACCGTCAAACTATGTGTTAATCCGTATAAGATGGCACATTCTATTTTATTTCGCAAAATAATTAGCAAAGCAACAGATTGCCACTTGACTAGGGGGGCCCCATTTGTCTAGGGGGGAATTGTGCAAATATCAGTTGAAATTTGTAGAAAACTTAATTCACGATGTTTCTTCTAATCTATCTATTGCACTAAAATATTTATTATTTATCAATTTAATTCAAATCACAAACTGTAATACCATACAACCAGGTTCAGTGATGGTTCTTAGTTACTTTCTGGCATCGGTAGATGGCGTTACATTCAAGTTTTAGAACGCTTTATGAAATATATTTCCGAACGTCTGCGAGGGCAGGCTAAACTCGAAATAAAACCCCGTCTGACCAGCAGCGTGAAAACTGTAGACTAAAGCTTTGTTGTGAGAGGGCTATGTCCAGCAGCGGACGCAATAGGCTGATTAATTGATTGATTAATTCCTGGACGAAGCTTCACTTTAAGTCACCTGTTTTTTAAATATTTAATTAGTCTACAAAAAGCATATTTTTTATTATTATTAACAAATATGTAAGATCAAATTGCCTCAAGGCATCCCGCTTCATTCCCGAGTTGGGTATACTATTCCTGAGTGTTCTAGTTTTAATTCACCCAGTAGAATTATCTTTAACAGAATACGATAAAAGTCTTCCATGGAGAGGTGGAACTCCAGAAGGAACTTCGTGCTTCCAATCTATATCAAGTTTAACTGCAACCGTGCTCGGGATACACACACACATATATTCACGCCTGATAATCTCCGAATAAGCAGAAGTATATTAACACCCACGTTTCACGAATTAGGATGTTATAAGTCCCACGTTAGTAGGGGGACGGACTCGTGATTACCCTGCTTTGTCACCCCAGGGTGACCAAGGACGATGAAACACATACTGTGCGAGTGTCATGCTCTATTAAGACAATGTATGGATCTTCTCGGCTTACCCCAAACCAGAGAATTGCATGCAACTACAATTAAGAGAAATAACCACCTCTTCAAACGTAGGGGTCATATTAATGTCGACATAAAGGATCCAAGAGGGTCAAAGTGTCCGCAATAGTTCCAGAGCAATTCATTGTCATAAGCCTGTAAGTATCGATTGTTATCCGTAATATTAGATATGTGCTAGATGGATTAGGAAAAGGAATGGAAGTAATGCATTCGTTTGTGATATGATAAAAGGAATCTTATTGATTAAACCCTGTTCCGAGGTTTAGCTAATATTTGATACCCACAGGAAAAGGTACGAGAAGAAGAAAAATTAAAATTATCCTGCACGTTCTACAGCGGCGTATACGTTCCAATATTTATTCATACAAAAGGCAACACTTAGGACGGGACACATCCCATTGAAATTCACAAGATAACGTTAGCATTGCAAATGTTCCAACGCTGATTCTAAAAACACAAACCACGTCACTATTGTCGCTTATGACATTTATATAACCCACGTGGCCTTGTAGAATTTTGCTAATAATAATAAAACTATTTATTTATTCTTTATCCGACATATCTTTTTCTATTGGTACATCGTTGAAGGCGAAAGTCTTATGGATGTTTACCTCTCGACAATAAACATACAGTTCATGACCAAGGGTCTGCTTGGCGGCAATAGGCTCGCCACGAAACAAGGGATTAATACATCTATGCCTTACCTTCAGACATTTACAGACGGGGATATATTATGTATGTATGTATTCTTCATATATGTTGCATAATTTACGACTAGATTTTACACAGGCTATGTATGTATTTATGTATGTAGATTCATCTGTTCCCTCATAACTCCTTAACCATTCATGACAAATGAGCTGACAAATGAGTTATCGTTACCCCTTATTTACACCAACGTTTAAAATATGTATTCGACAAATTGTAATATGTCGCAAACTTCAGTGTGAACACAAAAGGGGGAAGGAGAAGGGTGAAGGGGAAGGGGGACGGGGAAGGGGGACGGGGAAGGAGGAAGGGGAAGGCGGAGGGGAAAAGGTTGAGAGAGTTTCTGTGCTGTCTGTTGAAGACAAAGATGTTGAATACAAAGATGATTACAAGGAGGTAAATGTTTACCAATCTATAAACACGCATATCACCAAAAATATCACCTACGAAGCTGTAGAAGCAATGACGTAGACTGAAAGACCGTAAAGCCAGTCCGTAAAGGCGGTGACTAACCTGGGGCATTATTCTGAGTGACATCGAGTTGTAAAGTGAGAAAACAGTGGATTACAATTGGTTAACATAGAAGAGAAAACTGTCGTAAAACTAGACCAACTTAAATGTGTCGGTTTTTACGAACGTGCGTAGTTACGATATGGTTTATCATTCAGAATCATCATGATCATCTCCCTGCTTTTGACCCAAGTAATTAGGATCGACGCAACATGTCATTCTCCTCCTCACATTCCTGACAGATCTCATTTCCTCAGTCACTCTCTTCTTTGCCATTTCTTCTTTCACACAATCTATTATTAGGCCAACCTCTGCTCTTAAAGCCCTCTACGTTCATACTTTGGATCTTTTTTTCAACATCACTATGCCCATACCACTACAGTCGTTCAACCACACAGACTATGGGACTAGTATTGTTTTCATTTCGTGGACTTTACACTTCATACATGACCGGTGACCTACATCTGGTGAGTGTGGTTCGCCGTCCCACAAGAGCGATGCTCTCTTCTGGCGTCATAAGCAAATAAATAGTTCAGTCACCGCCCATTAGTAATCACAAGATTTGATACAAATATATTTATGGAAATGACTATACAGGCACATGACGCGATGACGCCCCCATTATGTCGGACCAAAAATCATATTTGACGAAATGTGAAAATTATGGGCTTATACCATTGAGTTAGTGCTACTACGTATAGAGAATGCACCCCGAAGTAACGCTTTGCGCCAAAAGTTATGGTCCACGGTCCATAACTCAATTAGTTTCTTGTGAGCACCCGAGATAATGTAACGACTTCATCAGTGAAAAGATTTAAATTACGATTAGACGACTAATTTGTTGTTTAATCGCTGCAGCGAACTTTAGTTGTAACTCGTGGCAAAAGGCGTTCGTTTTTGTTCAGGATAGCTTCTCTATACGAAGTAATAATAACTCAATGGCAACTTATCAATATTAAAGTGTCTCCCCTTACCACGGGTTTGAGCAACTTCAAAAATCCTTTCTAGGGCTCCCCACCTACTAAAAGTCCACAATAAAATTTGAATGGTCGAGTAATTCAATAAATCACGCTCACGAGGCTGAAGCTGGCTGAATCTTTTTCTTCCAGACTACCTATACCTTAGTTGGGTTGTCTAAAACAACCCGTGGGAACAACATATATATTACTTTTTATCCCTGAAGTAGATTCCCATGGATTGCAAGATCAGGATCAGAATTATACGCAAGCTGACAACTGCTAGTAAGTAATAAAAAAATTAATGGAAACCGTTCCGAGCATGACGTGAATACATGACGGGATTCACAATATATTATTAAAACAAAGACAAAAGTCTCGATAATAATAGTGAGTAGAACATGTTATAATAATACACAATATTATTGTTTGTTCGCTTGTTTATTACTACAATTGCGAGAACAAAATACCCATGAATCAAATACATCTAATAATATTATTTATAGTGTTTTTGAAGTTTTGTTATGTAAACAGAATACCATACAGAATTCTGATGACACATTATGTCATACAGGAATGTTTTTGTGTACACAAGTATTATCTAGAACCATGGAATATCAAAGAAATAATGACCTAAAAATATCCTTAATATGAAAATTTTCATTTATCGTGCGAAAATTCCCACGGATTCCTCCCCCGCCAAAGTTGGTTGGGGTCAACCGAAAGAGGTTGAGCCGACTAAAACGCATGTCGTCTTTGGGTCTTAAGTTACCGGAGCTAGGCAAGATAGTAGCTAAAATATCCCTAGCACCCCGGCCGACCCGTGGCCCTCTCTTTCGAGATGACCTCCTTCGGGTGTAAGGACTACGGTGTCCCCGTGTAGCCTATGTCCCGTCCGTGAAGTGAGTGTCATCTGACCTCGACAACCATTGGTGATATTGAAGCATTTGCAGTTAATCCAGTTCTTGAACTTTTCAGGGCTCGCAACCGCCCGTAATAACTGCCATAGATGTTGGTATTACAACCGGGACCGAAGGCTTAATGTGCTCTCTGAGACGCGACTAGACAAATGCAAATAATCATATTCATGCCGACAAGTATTTACATTGAGTAGGGAGCGAACCCGCGACTAAAATTACGTAGGTAATTTTACCGAAAACGTTGGAGAAATACGTATTTTACCGTAACATACCAAATTTTACCTAATGTTATGTTCTTACCATATTTTACCAGGGTAATTTTACCACTCTACATCTCTACCCGCGCCTCCTGGGTAGTGGTCGCGTTCGCAACTGCCACGTCACAGAATGTCAATAATAACATCAACATGTTTTTCGGATTCACTTTTTTTTTTTTTTTTTTTTTTTATCTATGGCACGTCAATTTGACTTCACCTCGCCTGATGTTAAGCTGAAGGCAAAGTCCCATGAAAGAGGGTCACCATTGCAAACACGTTCAGTGCTACAATGGTGGCGCTCAGCTTGACGGCCTCATCAGATGCTTTTTCACGCCCCGCTTAAAGGACCCGGGACTGTAGGAAGAAGGAAACACGTGCGCCGGCAAGGAATTCCAGGACTTAATGGTACGGCAGAGAAAAGACTCACCGAACCGCTTGGTTCTTGATGGAATATTCTGTACCGTATGCGAGTGACACCTAAGCCCTGCACGCGTTGTCCTGTGTAGGAAAGGGGAGGGTGGGATTAGTTGGAAGAGCTCATCAGAACATTCACCATGGTAGAGACGGTAAAATACTGCCAAGGACGCAACATCTCTACGCATCTGCAAAGGCTCGAGGGACTCTGTGACCTCAGGACTCCCAATAATGCGGACCGCACGTCGCTGCAACCTGTCGAGAGCATCTAATAAGTACTTTGCGGAGCCATCCCAGAGATGCGAGCAGTATTCCACGCAGGAGCGAATTTGTGTCTTATAAAGAAGACACCGCTGCTCCGGCGTGAAAAAACGTCTCACTCTGTTCAGGACTCCGAGTTTACGCGAAGCTGTTTTGATGATGCTCTCGATATAGTTCTTGTTGTTCAGTTTGCAGCGCACGTCCATACCGAGTATATTGAGGTTATCCTGTAATGGCAGTGGTGTGCTCTGAAGAGTGGGAGGAGGAAGGAAAGGAGATGTCTTTGCTGAAAACGCGCATGCCTGCGTCTTCTTGGCATTGAACTCGACCAGGTTCTCAGATCCCCATTGGGAAACGTGATTGAGGATCCGGTCAAGCCCAGTGACAAGAAGTCGCCTCTTTTCCGCTATATCGGACTGCTTGGCCGCAGAATGTCCGTGGTAGCTCCCGTGTACAGTGCTATCGTCTGCATAGCAGTGGATGCTGCCGGTGGACAGCATGTCATTGATATGCAGAAGAAAGAGAGTGGGTGATAAGACGGACCCCTGCGGCACACCAGCATTTACCTGCAGGAACTCCGATGCTCGTCCATCACAGAGAACGCGAATACGGCGCCCCTGCAGGAAGCTAGCAACCCAATTGCACAGTCTAAGAGGCAGACCGAAGGCTGGTAGTTTGGAAAGAAGCGATTTGTGCCAGACTCTATCGAACGCTTTGGCGATGTCTAGGCTAATAGCCAGTGACTCTTATCAAGGGGGCAATGTAAATTGTGTTTCAATCACTAATCGCTTATCAGAAGTCGTGTCACTTACTAATATAACCGGAACCTAAGTGTTTTTAGTTCGTCTTGTGATTTTTGTGTTCGTTTGGATAAGGCTAATCTCAAGTAGGGTTTATACTTTAGATTAGCTGGTCAGTGATTTTTATGATGATCATAATTTACGATAAATGTTACCACTTACGACAGACAGACCATATGCTTGTTAGTTTTCTTTAAAGGAACGTGTATTTTGTCATATTTTTCAATAGGTACAATCAAATATTTGAAATTAAAACATACAATCTGGCAGATCTGGGGTGTCATCAGCAACAGCCTTACAGAATACCGCGGCTAATAATAACCTCGTGTTGTGTCTCCGGCGGTGAGTACGCTAGCAAGAACTCACTGGAGAGGTTTTGTGTTGTCAGTGGGAAGACCGAGAAACCCTTATTTGTCTTCTGCACTGACAGCACAGAGATTCTCTTAACCTTCTTCTCTCTCCCCCTTTCCGCTTCCTTCCTCTTCTCTATACGGTCGGCAGCACGAATGTGACACCCCTGGCGTTGCAAAATAAGTAAAAATGGCCGCTGCTGTCAATAGTCGTTAGGTCAAGATAGAGGCATATATGGATGACCAGGGCCTTACCATAAGCTCTAAAAAGTAATATTATATTAATCTTACTTTCCTTTAATAGTGAGATTCGAACTCAGAACATTGTCATCCATCGATATTTGTGTACTGTATCTTGAAAGACAACAGAACTGTAATTTGTAACAAATAAACGTATCCACTACAATAAGAGATACTGGTTGACCCATTTGAACCACATAACACTAGTGTTCTGTGTATCCTGACGAACACTGACGGTCCGAATCTCTATGGAAGCAAAGTCAGTTTGAAATATTTCTTATAAGAGGTTGTGATAGGGCCCCAGAACAACTCTGTCAGCGGTCAGACGGCAGTCACTCAAAACATTATATTGAAACAGACCCCGGACTCTGAGTAAGGTCTCCAGTACGACCGGGAGTAACACGAGCAAGACATCATTTAATCAAGAGCTGGAATGGGTCAAGAAGCTACCAGTATTAGCGCTCAGATAACACGGCAATATGAAATTCATACAACTTTAGGATCCTTACATAGTCATGGCTACACCATGAGCGATACGAGCAAATATATTATATGCATTGCGTAACGCTTGGCCATAGTTGCCACGAGCCTGATCCTCTAATTAATGTAATTTAGCTAACCGCAACTGCTAATATGGTTTTAATCCAATTAGATAAACCCATTGTTATATTCAGGAAATTCGTCAGGAAGGAAGAAAAATTGTGAAGTGAACTAATGACAGTATTAGGCAAACGTAATTTTTCAAAAAAATCTAGTAACCCAAATTACTTGTATCCGGGGAGATATAAGAAATTTGGATAACTAGTACATCGTTTTCCTCATATCTTGTTTTTTGATCTGGAGCTATTGCAGGCAACCCCAACGTTTGAGGAGGAATAGCCTTCTCAATTAGGATGGCTATTTCTTTTAATTGGAGGTGAATATAACCCTCTAGCTTGGGTATCCACTAGCCCCTACTAGTTAAATTAGCATCTTTTATAATATTTATACTAATGAGTTAGATGTATTTTTATCTATTTATACCCTACACTGCCAATAGTGTTAGGCTAAAATTTTAAATAATAGAAGCGTAATCAATTTACTACAACGGTTTGATAAAAAATATTGGCATCTGCAGAAGATATATACGTTTACTCATAGGTAGTGTTTATGATTTGCAGGACTTCACGCGATATATTTTTGAACACTTACTTTTGTCGACGTTTCGGGTGCGTTGCAGCACCCGTGGTCACGACTTGACTGGCCTGCGAGCGTCGCGCGGTGTGCAGGAAACATTTTTTGTGTGCCTACCCTCCATTACTTTTATATTGAATGTAAGGCTGGCGACACACCACACTCATTATGTCAGTTTTAGATGGCATCGGCAGCACTGTGTTTTTGAGTTTCACACACACAAGTTATATATACGTTTGTGTGATTGCACAAGTGATTTTCTATAAGGGTAATTTGTTCAGAGGTGGCGGAGCGGATCCGGAGGAGACTTCGGACCCGCATAGCCCGAAACGAGCAGAGGTGACTCGGGTGTCAGAGATTGCAGAATGACCACCGTCTTCTAAGCCTGGGGATGACAGGTGAAGTCGCCTGTCGTCCTAGCAGTAGGCTACGGTGCTCTTTTCTATAACCGCACACACATTGTAGACCCACAGCCTAGAAAGCGTTCGATAGTCCTGAGTCTGAGTACTGAGGGGTTAGGAATATGCTAGAGTCTGCCTCGGCAACTAATGGCCCAACACGTCCGTGCGGTTTTAGTCAGTTCGACTCTGAAATTATTTATTAATGTGGTTACATTAATTAACTTCAGCGAAGGGGAGTAGAGATAATGCCATAATATCATCTTCTTGATTGACCAATAAAATTCTAAAGGTTCAACTAATCATAATAAAAAAATTGAATCCAAGTTTTTCATTTGGAAAAAAAAAATTAGAGCCAAACAATATAGGATGACTTCTTTTGGCCTCTCCCAAAGTGCGCCATAACTATCAGTCCCCCGCCTTCCGAATCTAGTCTATTCCAGCCAACTTGTTTAGATCCTCAGTCCATCTGGCTGAAGAGGCGTCCTACCTTTAGCTTGCCTTCTCGCGGCCTCCACTTTAAGGCTTTAGTATACGCGGCTATCGGTAGTTAGGCAGATATGGTTAACCTCTTTACCTCTGTACAATTCAAAGTAATCATCCTTCCTCCTTTAATCATGTTCTAATAATCTAATAATTATATTACAAAATTATTATAACACATTGTCCTTAATCAGCATATATATTTCGGGACTAATTTTCCTTACATCTATAAGGATTTAGTCCAGTCAGAATTTAGTATAGTATTCGTATTAAATTAATGGTGTTCAAAATTGATAACATCTCTTGTTACTAGCCGAAAGCCCATTATGGTTATTCGTGACGTAATTCAGTACTTAACCTAATCATATAAGTGATTAGGTCATACAACTTGCTTTTTCTATTAGGAAAAGGCCTACACCTGTAGCGCACGTATAGGACGAGGGTAAGTGTCTATGTTATTGTATGGTAGCGGGGGTTGTACTCGTATTTGTCAACACGTTCGCTATTATGCTGGCCCACAAGTATGGTGACCATTACTTGCGTTACCTTTGCCTCAGCCTTGCAGATTTTTAGAAAAAAATGTTGCCGTCTAATATTAAAACTTTCACGGAGGAAGGACATGATGGTTTCAGCAATCCTCATTAAGAAGTCCGGCGGCGGAGGTACCGACGGCCAATATATATTTTTTTAATAAGAATATTAGCTACCGATATAACTAATATTCCCTTTAACCCCTCCAGCTAAGCTCAATGGTTTGTGTTATGAGTGGGTTCAGCTTGGTGGTGTAATGGCCAGGATTCGAACCCGGGATCTCTCAATCGTAAGGCTGACCCCTAAACCAATAAGCTACCGCCCCTTAAATACCTTATATTTTGTGTTTGGCGATAAGTAATGTAGCCAGAGCTCACTGAAGAGTTTTGTGTTGTCAGTGGGAAGACCGAGAAACTTTTCTTTGTCTTCTGCACTGACAGCACACTTAATACACCCTCGCCCTCCCTTCATCCCTCTTCTCCCTCCTCCCTTCTACATGATCGGCAGCTCGAGAGTGTCGTCTCAGGAGTATCAAACGTTCATAGGTTACGTTAGGTAACCATTTTCCATCCGGTGGGCCGTGTGTTTGTCTGCCACTTAAGCGGTATAAAAACATAACATAAACTTACGCCTATATCCCCGAAGGGGTAGGCAGAGGTGCTAGCACGCTTATGTTTTTGCTTTATGTTTAGGTTCCAATGTATATTCTACATATGATATGGTATACCTATGGCATAAAAAACTTAAATAATATTCTATCTTCTTAAATATGCATACAGTAACTATCATAATCTCACCTAGGACATTAGTCGAAATGGCAGAATATTATCAGCGAATAATTAATTCAACAAAAAATCAATGATACGAGAGAATAAGAAAAAACCTAGAATAACCCAAAACACGAGTATGACTTTCTAGGTATCGTAATCATGTGGTTTCACTGGAATATCCACGTTTTGTGCTCGTATAGTCATTATAATTTTTATTCCGTTCAAAAAAATACTCTAAAGACATACAAATTCGATTTTGAAATATAATTTATAAAAAAATACATTTAAAAATATAAAAGCAGTGCATAGTAGTGTATAGTGTAAAGTAGCATTGGGTAAATGCCAGTGAGCAACTACTTTTTAAATGTATTTTTAATAACCCAATTTTTAATTACCAGAGTACAGAGATACACATATTCAAGTGTAAAAGCCGTAGTTACGCATTGTCAGTTATATTGGTAGCTAAATATCATATATTTGTTGCGTTGGCAGCAAATAGATCAACTGTTTGTGAGGGAACTAGAATAATTTCTTCGTTTGGAAATTTATAGAAACTCTGAAAGTTGGCACAGCGCATTATAGTCTGGAATAGCACATACCCAAGCTATTATATTTAGTTCGGAAATCGGTTCCTAAAATTCCAGGACACACAGAAAATCATTATGGCAAAAATTTATCCTTTTTGGATAGTTACGTAAAAATTGCGCAATTATTACAATACTATGATCTATCATCGGGCACGTGCTATGACTATTACAAGTAAATCAATTCACGTCAGACGGTGTCTACGGTGACGAGCTGTATCTACGTAAAACAATCGTAAATACCGCCTACGTACAACAATAAAGAAAACAGTTAACTTTTAAAACAACCAGTCAATTGGGAGTCAGATTTGCACGGAGGGTTCCGTATACAGAGTTGTATGGAACCACAAATTGTGATTGAAAAAGGTGTTTGCAATGGTGACCCTCTTTCATGAGACTTTGCCTTCAGCTTAACATCAGGCGAGGTGAAGTCAAATTGAAGACGGCGTAAGGAGACACTTGGCCCGCACAGTTCGCGATGAGCGGAGGCGCGCCTCCTCGTGTCCAGGCTCTAGAGATGGGGATATTGCGGTCCCTACACCCCAAGGTGGCCCACTTAGAGATGATTCTTGGTTGGTCGAGGTACCAGCAACCAAAGGGCCGAAGACAGTGTGCATTTTAGTCGGTTCGAGTTTGACATCAAAAAAGCGTATGTCCAGCATTAGACTAAAATTGATTAACTGAAATGTGTTTTATTTTAATCAATTTTTTGTTATGTAGGTAGTTATATATTTACGGTTTTCGAACTTTTTCCCTTTCATCATCATCATCCTTGCGTTAGGCCCGCTTGCATTCGAGGCTGACTTAACACAAGTAAAAGGAAAACTTCACTTTTCCTTTTACTTGTGTTAATTCGTAAAATGTTGATTCAAGTTCAAAGCAAGGTGCTTTAATTCCTTCGGGATTGTCTAAATATGTTATACAAATTTTTGAAAGGACTATATCCAAAACTGGCCTTCCATGGACACGATGTACGCAAATGTAGCTATTGGTCAATAATCATGTTTAATTTTTAACGAAATAATAATGATTTCTTGGAGTATCAAGATACATCTTGAAATAATTAGTATTTACTCAATTAGCTCACGGAAATATTATTACTTTACTCTTGGCACCATCTTTCTCTTTTCCCTAATGCTAAAATGTTGCCAGTTATACTAAAGAACATAATCGATTTTTTATTTGAAACATATGAATATATCGATACAGAGTAATGTATGGGACACCAGAGTTTCATAAGGAATTGATAGATTGACTTGATATACTTAGGTATTGATTTGAAACCTATGACTAATTGATACTTAAAAAAAAGATACATAAACTAAATGATATTGAGTACGCGTCGACTGTGACTCGAATGCGAACGTGAACTGATTCGATGTGATAACTGGTGAAGGATTTTCATATTATAATAGCCTTCCGCTCGCGTGGAAGTCGGTTCTACTCAACGATCAAACATAAGATTTTTAAGAATGACTACGAAATCGTAGAGATATGTCAGTAATTATGTATTATACTCGGTTAATAATGAGCTCATTTATTTATTTATTAGACTTCATGCACAAGTAAGTAGGAATATAGGCGGGCTTAATGCTGTAAGTAGGTATTCTCTACAGTCAACCTAAACTAAATAAGTAGTGAATGTAAAAATAAATATTACTAAAGTAAATAAATAGTTGCCAGGACATAATAAGATATAACTTAAATATAAAATATCCATTCGTTCGACATTGATATCACTTATAGAAGTATTATTTAGAAGTATTTGATCGCTAGAAGTTTTTTTTGTTAGAAAAGACTTCCTTTCTAACAAAGCGGTTTTTGGGTTCATCACAGATCCACAACCAAACAGGCAAACATACAGGAATTTAAAAAAAAGTTAATATAATGTTGTTTAATACCGCCAATGTTCAGTACATTGGAGATATTTATTGTGTAATAGTAGATATAGATACGAAAAAGTAGTAAACATTAACAATATATTAATATGGTCTCGTTTTTGATCATTGTTTTATAATAATGGAATAAAAAACTGTTTCTACACGATTCAAAATCGTACTTATTTTTAATCGATTGAGTTTGTGTTTGTAATATGGCAACTGGAAAGAAATCCGTTATAAAAATGTCATTCGCTTGTCATCTTGATTTGTAAATACATTATTCTATTTCTCGTGAAAGCCGATTTTATTCTATTTGTATTGGAAAATGAACCCGGATAAATCATTCATCACCGAGCCTGGCGAGCCTGCTGACTTTAAACCCGTTCATAACGATAATACTGGCACGATTAAGGGAACAGATCCCACGAAGAGACAATGTGTGAATTGTGGCATCGACTTATCCCAAAGACGAAGACATGACCTCCGTTCGCAAGAGTTGGCATCTGTTATAGGGCAATAGATTGCACCGCAGTGCTATGTTAAATGTTTTCTGCTGTAATTGTATTGTCAGACGAAGAACAGTAAGTAGGTTGCTGCGCTCTTGTCATGATTATTGTTAATTTGGTTTTTGAGCTGGGCACGGTACCAAGATAATGTAAATCCACTTGCCTAATTCCTGGGTAATGTTTTAATAACTCATGAATCCGAATAATAAAGAAATAATGAATACAGCTATGTTAAATTATCAAAAATTGACTAAATGTTATGGTCAATATATAATATGAATGATAAATTCTGATACAACCATATGATGTTATTTTATTTCTTACTAGTATGAACTACCAAACCTGTATCATATTTGCCCAATTATTATCTGTCCATATCAGGCCAAGTGCTTATACACGTTGGACAATGTCCTTTGTATTTTTATTAGGTTGCGGTCCCAATTATATTATTCATTCATATTAATGCCCACCTCGCGTTTCTGACAAAAAAAAAACAGAAAAAAATAATTAATAAAAATAGGGTTTCCGTTTTATCCTTTTTATGTAACGAATCCTAAAAATGAGGATATTATAAACAAAATGTTGAAGAAAAACCGTTGTCTTAATAATATACTGCACAATACTATAAGACGGACGTCACGTTACGTCAAGAAGGGAAATACTTTGGTCGTCATAGTGTGGTAACACAAGTAATATAATGTAATTTATAAGGAAGGAAAAACTTCAAACAATGAGTCTAGCGCGCGCTAATATTTTGAGATTAGTTCAATGCATATGAACTAATTAGCTATGCTTTACCGTGTCTACCATGATGAATTTTCTGATGAGCTCTTCCAATTAATCCCACCCTCTTCTCTCCTACACAGGACAACACGTGCAGGACTTAGATGTCACCCGCATACGTGCAGAATATTCCTTTAACTCCCTCTAGTAAAAAAATGCAGCACTATGGCAGTGCCCACCTAAAATAAAAGCAGTGTGAATAAAAAAAAAATGCACAAAAAGTATTCAATAACACTAAATTTTCACTTCACACACTCACGTGCCACACGTGACTAGTGTCAATACCATAAAAAACAAAATATAAACTCACGCCTATATCACCGAAGGGGTAGGCAGAGGTGCTAGCACTCACATTTCGCCAGTTTATGTTTAGCTTCCAAATTAGGTGACGAGCCTATTGACATTAACCGGGCACTTATAGTGTCAATATAATTTGTCAAATACCTACTAGCCATACAGAATTTAATAGCAATATTTTTTTCTTGACATGCGGTATCCTATAGGGCGACGGACTCGTAGTTACCCTGTTTTGTCCCCCCAGGGTAACCACGAGGATTTTTTTCCTCGTGGTTACCCTCATATATGTCAGAGCGTGGCTTTAGATTCTGTAACAAAACGAATTCAATTCTTTTAGCAATATATCACTAATTGTCATAAAAAGGAATGCCAAACTTTTTGTATATCTTGGCTTTTGTGGGAACGACCTCAAAGCTGATAACTTAACTAGGGTACACATTAATCCGTTAGTAGTTCACACCTAAAGGCATTATTAGTTAAAATTTAATTATTAATTCAAATAAATGTTTCTGAGAACACCACGCCTCTAGCCGGCACCCGGTACCGGTCGCGGATCTTATAAACTTGACAATATGTATTGTAATAGTTCTTGAAGGTACCAAGGTCTTTTAGACACCTATTGTCGTTTACTAGAAGTGGATGGTTGACGTGTCTTCGGTATAGCAGCCTACGTATTGTGTTCAATGACATCCAGACCTTTTTTTTAATCGTGTGCAACATCTCCATGGATAGCGCCTCCGTCAAAATCGGTGGACGTGATTATGTCGGACTCGGACCGATTAAAACACACGCCGTCTATTGGTCTTTGATTGCCAGAGGTGAGATTATACAAGACATCTCTGGCACCCCGGCAGACTCGGAGACATCTCTTTGAGGGCCTTCCCCTAATGTGGGAATCATGGTGTTCCTATCAAGCCCCCGGATAACGGGAGGTGCACTTTGCACCGCCGCCATGACCGATTTCTGCTAGGGTGACAGGCCGCTACACCCGCCACCCCCAGGCCTGCGCTCATGGAGGATGGAGTTCATTCTGCGACCTCCGACGTCCGAGTCGCCTCCGCTCATAGCGGGCTGTGCGGGCACGGAGTCTTCTGCGGACCCGCTCCACCGCCTGCTTTTCGAGCATTACTTGCTCGCAGAAGACAAGCGCTCGCACAGTGAGTTAGACGGAGAGCGAGACAACACCCACTACTAGGGTTATATCTAAGACCAGCAATACCAGACGTTGTTGTATGAAACTTGAAAATTTTATATTGTGAACCATTGTGAGGAACTCTCGGATCCGGAGCAGCCTCCATGTCTTTGATATTGCACACAGAATGCAGGAACGTCGCCTTCGTTAGTGCGGCCATGTTCTGCCAAGTAAAAACCCCTCAAGTAAAAAGCTTCTTCTTTTTCTCGACGGGTGTGCCTTGCCTCCATATTTAATAATATTTTACTATTGCTATTATTGGGACTGTTAAACGTGAGTGAGTGGTAGGTATCAGACAAATATCCATATTAAATTTCATCTGTCTCCCTCTCTTTTTAGGTAGCAAAAGATACCTACATGAAACTCAATAATAAATTATACATCAGAACTTCGTTCATGAATTGAAAAATAAAAAGAACTAACATCATACTGTCTTCAATAAATATAAACGATTCACAAGATGCTTAGTCAAACACTCAATCGTATGCTAATCGTAAACTTTACATAAATATTCTGAAACTCCGTTTACATTATCACTCGACTCAGATAAATCAATCTACTTTAAGTTGCGAGTATATTTGCAGGTCATCCGCCTTCATTCAATACTCAAGTCATGAATTTGAAAATAAAAAATTGAAGAGGGCATAGTATGATGCCTTGTGGTACACCACGAAAGTGTCTTATATTAATTTGTGAGATAGATAGGATATAGAGAAGACTCGAAATGAATCGATGATGTATTTAAAAAGATAGATTATCAAACCTTAAGAATAGGCACATTATGATCTATGTAATGGGCGAATAAAATATGTTTTACGTCACACAGTGGGCAAAACCCAATGTCAAGAGATTTATTTTAACATAGCTCAAATCACAGGAAACAGGTGGTTCAAAACAATAACACATATAATATATGAGCCAATCTCATCAAGATTTATACAAGTGCCTGATTCTCTAAAGATGCGTTTACAAAACGTGTGATTACAATTCGATTATAAAGAAAAAAAGTCTGTCATCATTCTTGCGTTTTTTCATCTGAGGCACCTTGGCGTCCGTCCGTTCCCTAAATAATGATCTGGCTTCAGTAGTTTAACTAGTAAAACTAAACTACTGAAGCCACTTCAATGGTTTGGTTATTTCGGCTACCTATGTTAGGAATGACTTCATTCCTAAGTTGTGGCTAAGGTCAACCACTAAAAGAGTTATTCAGGCTGCTATATAGACCTTCGAAATGATCTGACGACAATTGATAGTTGGAACTGACCGAAATACCTTTGCTCTCAGTTTTCCGATTGACTACACGTGCAGGGCTTAGATGTCACACGCATACGATACAGAAGATTCCATCAAGAACTAAGCGGTTCGGTGAGTCTTTTCTCTGCTGTACCAGTAAGTGTTTCCTTCTTCCTACAGTCCCGGGTCCTTCAAGCGGGGCGTGAAAAAGCATCTCATAAGGCCGATAAGCTGAGCGCCACTATTGTAGCACTGAACGTGTTTGCAATAGTGACTCTCTTTCATGAGACTTTGCCTTCAGATTAACATCAGGCAGTCATGGTTCAGATGTGATTATGAATTTCACCTTTATATATTTTGAAACCACGCGTTTTATAAACGTGTTTTAGCTGATTGTACCCCAGCGTAGAGTTATTATGAACAGGATTCATTTGCTTGGTCTCATCGTGAGCAGCTCTTGTAAGACATAGATTAATGGTGGACATGATGGGGTAATAAAGTTACACTGTCGATGATATGACTACTTGGCTACTAGTTTGTGGATACAATGTATCCAAGAGATGACAGTGAAAGGAGAATTTATAATGACGTAATCAAAGAAAACCGCAGTAGCCTAGTGGTAATGGACTGCTGAGACGAGGTCTCGGGTTCGATTCCAGGTTTTACCATGGCATACACCAGGGACTTTTCGATGCTTTTCGAAGTTATGTGTGTATTTATCGCAGGTTTATAAGTGCCTGGTTAATGGCAATAGGCTCGTCATTAACATTACGCTATTCACTCAAACTGTGTAATGAAATTTCTGTTGCAATTTTTTCAAGAGACTACAATATGAGGTTCTTCAAGAAGGGCATTACGTTTTTACAGGGTCGCCAACACGACTGTGACGTATCTAGTGTTGCAAACGTCCATAGGCCACCGGTGACCACTTTCCATCAGATGGACCACGTGCTTGTCAGCCTCATAAATAAAAATATAGTCTACTCTAATACAAGGCACAATAGTAACCAAGTTTAAGGGCTTTTTATGTGGAGTTTATAATCCTTGATGTATTGATTACTATACCACGATCATAATAAATCTCATAGTCAAAAGCTTACGTCATCAGTACCTACTTCCAAAGCAAATTTTGGCAAATCACCTTAAGGGCTCGTGTCTTCATCAGCTTCATCGCTATTATGTAATTATTGGAAACCGGTTTGTAACCTTGGCAACGAGTTGGTTATGCCCACCGCACTACGAGAGAATCGTAGTTATTTTAACAACGGTCTTATATACAATACACCTGTTTATGTTATTAATAACTCAATTCATTAAACCATATCAACTGTATCAACAAACGTACATACAGAGCCTCTGTACTTCTTTCTCCAATAAAGTATCTTCATATTTTAACCCAAACCCCCCTCCCCCCCCTCCCCGGGTGGTATTCTGTTCCCGTACCTGAAACTCATGAGAACCTATTTCAGGGATAAAAAAAAAAAAAAATAATGGCGGCACCATGTTTTGGAATGCGCCTCTGTTTACCATCAGGCGAGGTGCAATTTAACGACTAAAGTGGTCAAAAGTACATATATATAATCACGTGTTCGTCCACGAAGGGTTAGGCCGAGGTGAATTATTAACACTCACATTTTGCATGTATTTGGTGGCACGTAATAGGTGGGTGAGTCTATTGTCGTATTCCGGGCACTATGTTTGACTCGAGTAATGTATCTAAGACTGAGTGGAAGCTGAACATATCTGTCTGATGTTAAATAGCCCTATCTGTTAGTCGCCTTGTACGAAACCGCATGGCAAGATGAGATGAGATGGAGTGGCCCAAATTCTGCTCCGTCGGGAAACACGTATCATAACCTATATATGTTATTCCAGACGAGAATCTATCATTGTGCAAAATATTAGCCAGAATCGTTTATCCGTTCTACCATTTGAACGAGTTTGCAACCCTGTATGATGAAGGTAAAAGGGTTCTTTCTTATAAAGACGGAACCGTGAGCAACAGCTAGTTCAAATGATCAAAACATTTGTCTTTAATCATATAAATAAAAAATTAATAGCACAGAAATTAATCGCATAATATCAAATGTGATATTAAACTTTCTCGTCTACATTATTGCAGCTGCGTGTAATGTTTAGGTCTTTCTTAATTAAAAAAAGACCAGTGATTAAATTAAAATTAGAAAGTGCAAAATCAAAGAGCTAGTAATCAACTCCTAGAGTGTATTATTGAATGTCTGTTATTTACCGACCTGCAGAATACCGGGGCTAATAATAACCATGTGATGTATTTCCGAGGACGTTGAGTAGGGTAGCCAGACTAAGTTCACTGGAGAAATCTTGTGCTGTTAGTGAGAAGATAAATTTGTCACCTGAACAGGTGCACATGGACCACCGTTCCAGGGACAGCATCTGTAACGGCAGCCACCATGCTTTGGACTGCACCCCTGCTTACCATCAGGAGAAAAAAAAATCTCTTGGCTTTCACCAAACGTTTCTACAGAGTCGGTAGCACGAGTATGACGCCACTGGTGTTTGAAACGTCCACAGGCCACGATAACCATTTGCCATGAGGTGGGCCGCTTGTTTGTCTGCCAACTAACTGGTAAAATTATTAGATGAAGGGGACGTAGTGTATCTTTACCAGAAACCCAGACCTCTTCCTTTCGTTCAGTAATTCGCCACGGATAGCACGAATACTCCCTCTAACGCCGATCAACAATATAAACAAGTCAGACAAAAGTGGAAACCCTAAAAAGTCCGATAATCTACTTTGAGATGCTCATGAAGACACGAACATCAGTACTATCACTTTCATCACACCTAACGAAAGCCTGCCGCCTGGACATCATCTCCAGTGGCCAACTTGGAAGTCATTAAATCGCCAACGGACTCAAGTTTGCCGCTGCAGGAAAAAATTGGCAATATCGAGCGGTCCTGCGATTGCGGGGCACGACCTCAGCCCATGTCACACTTGCTATCTTGCTCACTATGCCCCTACACTTGCATCACCGAAGATCTCTGTAGAGCAACGGAAAACGCTATTGCTGTAGCCAACTATTGGGCCAACAAGATTTAACAAAACTGGATTTACTCGATTCATTAACTCGAAGAAGAAGAAGTACTATCTGACTTTTACAAGGTCAGGTGACAATCACTTCACGACCCGAACAAAGTTGGGAAAAGTCTCGGAGAATGACGGCAGATCTTACGTCAATCTACTGCAATTTATACAGTAGATATATCAGTATTACGCAAACTAATAAACGTTTTAATCATTTGGGTGATATGATTATAACCAACAAAAGCTCTAAGGGAAGGAAAACCGCAAGAATGGATAAACCAATTAAAACGTCAGAGAGGACGTAATATCCTCGTGACGTAGAGATAATTCCAATGGATAAGTTAGTATAGAAATTAAGATACGTCATTACTTTATTATATACCTACTTTTTAGTTCTATAATCTTTCTGAAGTAATGAACACCTTATTTTCGTGTGGATAGCACCCCCATCAGATATCAGGGGTGGTTATGTTGAATTCGAACCGACAAAAACCGCACGCCTTCTTAAGACTTCAGATCATGCCTAAGTAAAAACATCTAAGACATTTCAAGATAGTCCATCAAGATAGCCAAGGTAGCCAAGACAGTCAAGATAGACAAGAAGTCAAGGAAGTGGTGGTCTTGGCCTGGTAAGGAAGTACGCCGTCACCACGCCATGTTTCTGCTACAGGTGAAAATTTATAGCTCGTTTGCAATATGGGACCCAATCAACAAATATAATAACAAAATATATCCAATGTAAAGAGGGTATTACTATATAGTATGCAAATAAAACAAAAATATCAAATGACGTTCGTCGCGCACTTGCGCGGGCGCAGGTGGGACGCGCATGCGTTGTCCGCGCGACGCTTTCTTGTGCTAACCCACTTTTAGCGTAGCGCACGCCTCGAGTCGCTGCATCTATTATAAGCTTTATTAGTGTTTATTTTTTTTTGTCTTCATTTTAAGAGATGTGGCACAATGGATCGCCCGATTCGGATTTCAAACCAATAATGTCTAAGTTGTCCATATGGACAGAATAAAAAAAAAATGTTTGTTTCATTTATTACGAGATATAATACGAGATAAAAATAATACTTACTTAGATTTCTTACATTAGTCAACTAATTTGAATAAATGAATGGTTGGAGTTAACGGTTTGATTGATTAGATTGGTGGGTTCATTTTCCTTGAAACATCAATAAAATAATTGTCACAACTGATGATATAGGGAGACAGATACATATATAAGTGGTTAATTGATTCAGTTCAATATATTATATGTACATAAAATTATATTGAATTACCAGCGGCCATGTGTCCGTGACTTCGTCCGCGTGGATACTTAGATCTAGGTTATAATTTTTTAGCGCGAAACCCAGTTATTTTTCTAAGATAAAAGTGTGAATGAATTATACACTTATAGTATACATGATGTGTTGCAGCATGTTTAGCCGCAAACTAGCATTTTGACTGCAAATTTTAATATAAAATTGTTTACATTTACACTAGTGTATATGTACTAGAAGCTAGTATATATACATTAGTGCATATATACTAGAAGCTAGTATCTTAAATATGTACTGTATACTATCTAGTAAACGTTAAAATATCAGATGGACTGCTCCAAAATAGAGAGATAGACTGACTTGCAGACAGACATACAACGTACTCATTGCCGATTACATATAACATTATGGCTGACTGGCTTAAATCTCAGCTCTTCCCAGCCTAGCTGGGGTCAACTTTCCAGTATAAAGATATGATTTCGTTAGCCGACGATATTCGACAACTGCGACAACTACAATACGACGCAACGACATATCGTTTACTGCATGCCACATACGACATATGCAGACGCGTGCAGCAAACGATGTGTTGTTGCGTCGTATTAACCCATAGGTAACAACATACGACATATGCAGACACGTGCAGCAGACGATGTGTTGTAGCGTCGTATTGACACATTTAATAACGTACGACAACTAGAGACGCGTGCAACAGACGATGTGTCGTTGCGTCGTAGATGTGGTATGTCGTGTGTGGCTACAGAATCATACCTTAACTAATAAGCGGCTGAAGTTAGATATTTTCCCTGAAATGATTGATACCTGACCTCCAGAACTCATTGGCGATATCGAAATGCTACTGGCTGCGTTATACAATCTAATAAACCCGACCAAGTATGAATCGGACTCGCACTAATAGGGTTCATCATCTGTAAAAATTTCAACTCTCCAGCTACCACAATTCATGACAGACAGATTGTGGGATACGTGTTTGTCCTTTAGGTATTGAACCTTCATGCAGTTTCTCACATAAGTCAAAATAATTTACAAACAAACTATTCCATTCCCCTCGTATACTCACGAATGCATCTATACAAAGTAATGTGATGCATCCTAAGTAAGCTCACTCTCTCCTCGACACAACGGCTAGACTTACGTCAAACCTATATCTGTAGACATTCTTGGAAACAATCACATATGTAGACACACCGTTATAAAAAGAACTAGAATCTTCGAAATAAAGTTAAATTCCAAATAACTCACCCACACACTAACTACGGAAAATCAGCTATTCTATTTAAGGGAGCACAGCCTCACAGTAAGTAGCCAAATGACATCAAGGAGACGAACACGATAATTAAAGGACATTTGTGAAGGGCATTACACATTACATTATTGTATAATGTTATTTGTTATGAATTTCAAATTTATATATTACATTATAAGTGAGCGTATTGTTCTTATGAGAAATAAAAAATCTGTAAACCGATATGTGATCTTAACGCAAACCGCTGTACCCGTGACTTTAAACCAATGACTTCTAGGTATCTAGACTAAGTAAATGTTTGTAAATAGACCAAAAAAAGAAAAGCCCGCTGAGTTTGTGAGTCTTGCAGAAGTATTCTCAGGCCGGGGCTGCGTATCGGTGGTCCATTTACTCACTAATTTATAAAATATTGTTGATATTGATGTTTTGTAAGTACCGTTTAATGGTCTATACAGAATAAATAATTTTCGAATTTTGATTTTTTTAATTTTGTGGTGAGTGAGTAGTCGCCTGTGAGTAGCACTAGCAGAGGCAGGCCGCGGCAGTAGCGCAAAACGTATTTCCCTATACCGAGGGCTTACTCATGGTTACCATGATACACCTAGGTGAACTACGGGTACAAAAAAGCACCAGTGGAACCCCTAGATGATCCAAATGGTGCTCCACTGCAGGTAATGCCACATATTACTGAGGTATCTGCAGTTTGACTTACAATTAATCGAAAAACGTAGGTACTTAGCATATTTTACCTAGGTACTCCTTCAAGTATGTGTATATATCACTGGTACTGTTCTTCATGCTTTGTTTTTGTCTCAACCAATGTTTTTATGTAAAAAAAAAACAACAAAAACATTAACGCCGTGCTCACCCATCGTAATCAAACGCCGAGGATATCAGAGCGTTGCGTAAGCGCCGACGCATGGTGAATAGCAAACCTGTGCCTTTATTAGGCTTGACTAACCGTAACTTAACAACACGCGTTCGTATTAGCCGACATATTTAAATTGGCTTACTGCTACGCCAGTTATCTCTTGTATGTTAACTAATTGAAATTCACTGTCTATTCACGTTATGACTGCGTTTGGAAATCAATGTCAAGAAGAATAATATGCGTGCATTTCTTACATATACTATATTCAATGCATTACTAAACTGTCCGCGTGCGATCACGCAGTGAAAACAGACCGCGTATCGCGCGACTCAAACTGACTATTTTTATACCAATCTTGTTGGATACAAGTTAGAACAAAATATGCCTAACCCCTCGTTTATACCAAGGTTTAATATATGTTTATACTACTATATATTTGTAAAAAGTTTATATTTGTCCGCGATGGAAGCAAGGAAGGAGAGTCTATCCCAGATATTATATTACTTCATCCAAAAGTTAACCCTGATGACATCCAAAGCTTTCAGTTCGAAGGCCGAGGTCCGCCTTTTCCTAGCTAGCGCTCTAGCTGCGTATTTGGCTTCAATATTTTCCATAAAGTGACTATCACCTCCACAGCTTATTGGCTACGTAGTATTGTAGTTATAACAGTTATTGGACTTTTAGGGCACCTACCCATAATGAATACCCATACTATCCATAACGAATGCCATAGATGTTCGTATGATAACAGGGACTGACGTGCGACGGCTTAACGTGCTCTCCCAGACACTGACCACCTAGACTAATGCAAATAGACATATATGCTACATGTGTATCTAGGCTAGCAGGTGCATTCACTACCGCTATGCCACAAGTCAAGGGATGCCTGTTCCAAATCCTCGAATCTAAATCCATACTGGCAGGTACATCTTGCAGGTCTTGACAGGGTCATCATAGATCTTTTAGCAACCAACTAAATTCAACTTCTAGTAAGCGTATTGTGGTATTTTGTTAATAAACCTTAGTATATTTCTCTACAAAACATATATAACCAGCACTTATACTTTTTAATAGCGAACACTCCGACAAATACAATGATATAGGTGCCATAAATCAATATATACTTACTAGAGAATCGGCGTATTAGCGGTAGCCTAGTGGCATGGGTAATGGACTACTGAGACGAGGTCTCGGGTTCGATCCCAGGTTTACCATGGCACACACCAATGACTGCGATGCTTTTCGAAGTTATGTGTGTATTTATCGCAGGTTTATAAGTGCCCGGTTAATGGCAATAGGCTCGCCACCTATTACATTGGGACCTAAATATAAACTGGCGAAATGTGGGTGCTAACACCTCTGCCTACCCCTTCGGGGATATAGGCGTGATATTATAAAATAAAAAAAAAAAAAAGAATCGGCGTATTCGTAAAACCATAGATAACAACTCTCTATATCTCTATACCACAGATAACAAATATACTACACAAAATGCTAAAACTCTGATTACCAGTAGAAGTAACGTCAGCATGTTCATATGTTATTGGCATTAACCACAAAGTATACAGTTGGTGAATCGTAAAAAACCACATTTTATAGATTAGAAAACGAGGAACTAGAAATCTAGATTATACTATAGACTTGTTTTCTAATAACAGCTGTATGCTTAGCAGCAAAAGTGTTAACGCATTAAAAAATATTTATTGAATATACTTGCACAAAATGATACGGGGCATTGCCCATAAAAAGATATGGGTTTTCTAAACTAGTAGCAATTTATGAAACTACTTATTAAAAAACTTCAAAATTCATCTCTTTTTAGTAATATGTCGATTGCGAAGAGGCAGCCTGGAAAAAATCCTTAAGAAGCTGAGTTCACGTGACTCGTATAATATCGATTCCTTTATCTAGTGGTACTTTTGAGGTGGAAGCTCCTGTATCTTTTGGCCCTGACCGTGAAACTACATGGTGCGCATCTAAATACGCTTCATCAATAAACGCTACATTGTCCCAATCAGTAATATTGTTTATCTGACGTAAAAATTTTATGTTCTCCAAAATATGTAATATCGTAGCATTTTATTAGGAAATTTTGCTTATAGTTTTATTTTTTGTACTTGTATCTAAGTCGATTGATATGAAAACCTAAATTATTTAAATACCCTTTTAATATAAAGACACCTCACAACCATTTTATCCTGAGAGGGACAAGTGTGCCACCAATGACTATTATGTGTGTATTTATCACAGGTTTATAAGTGCCCGGTAAATGGCAATAGGCTCGCCACCTATTACATTGGGATCTAAACCTAAACTGGCGAGTATGGATGCTAGCACCTCTCCTACCCCTATAGAGAATGGTGATCAGTAGAATTCTAGCTACTGATCACCATTCTCTAACCTATTCCCAACTCAGTCGGAGTCGGCTTTCTAGTCTAACTAAGATGCGGCTAAACTTAAATATTTTCAGTGAAGCGACCGTCATCGGACCTCCACAACCAAATTGGTGATATTGAAGTTCCGTAATACTACTATTTCACTAAATTGTGGTAAATGTATGAAGTAATAATGGTAAGTTATGTATACAACTCAACTTTAAGCTAACATTGTATTGTGTTGCTCTTTGTTTACATAATTAAAACACGGATTTCCCTCTTTCAGTAAACCTAGAAAGTCAATTCTCGTAATAAGATTCAGTCTCAATCTAACCTCAATCTAATAAATGTTAAAAACAGTATACTAAACACACAGTATTACCATTTTTTCATAAAATAATATCACGTTCTTTATCGATGCGTAGAAATATAAGAATCATTAGTGCAGTGAAAGAAGCATTTTCACGACTGCAGAGAGAACCATATTATTCTTTAGATTTCACGACAGCTTACTATCAAGTGGGGTGAAGTCTTCTTTACGGCAGTAATTTCCTTTTTGCCTTTCTACGTATATCATAGTTTTAACTAACATTTTCGTGTCAACGATCTGTTGGTTTTATTACACTCTCAGAATGTTTTCTATGATTATTACATAAACAACAAAAGTCTAGCTTGTTTAGTTTCATATTCTTGTTAGGTTTTTACCTTAAAGAATGGACTGACTAAGAGTGAGTCATATAATATATGTGGAGGTTACTATGAACTACTGAAACTTCGGAATGATGACACACGAAACGCGATTGAACGACATTTACTCGACATTCAGGTAAGTAAGTACCAGTGGCATTTAACAGTGACAATTTTCAAAAGACAAGCTGGGGTATAAAATCTTACCTCGATCTAGCTCGGCACGCTCCATTGGGAAGCCGGCAGGAATCAGGTCACAGGAACCTCTCGTCACTTGTAACTACCACGAATTCACTTATGTTCTCTTAAGTTAGAGTTTGAATCAAACCGAAAGGTAAAAGTCACCGTCTATCGGTTCGATTTTGAGTTAAATGTGCTTATCAAGTGTACGAAACTTCGCATGTTTGTTTGTAGGTCTATGGTTCTTAACACTTACAAACACTAGTAGCCACTTAACCTTAAGTCACCCGTGTTTGTTTATCACTTTTCTAGTACAAATAATTCTAGAATGTCCGAAATTCTATTACAGATTCACAGAAAGGGTATGCGCGCACTATGAAATAAATCGTCGCCATTTTAAAACATGACAAGAAATGTAAACGAAAATATTATTTTACCCTCAGTAATTTTTTTTATCAATTGTGAAATAGTGAAGGTAGAAATGAGCGTCGGTGGCTTATTGGGAAAAAGAGTCGACCTTATGATTAAGAGGTTTCGGGTTCGAATCATGGTCATTACACAACCTATCAATGACTTGCATCCTTAATGACTTGCATTGAATTTGTTGGAGGGATAAGAAATATTATTCCGTCCGATATAACTTCTGTCACCGATTACGGTAAGATTGATACCCGTGGAGATGTTGCGCACGGAAAAAGAGGTCATAAATAAATAAAAAAGTATTCTAGGACAATGAACACAACGCCACCTAGATTCATGGTAAGCATAGTTCATCTAACTTGTGTTATAGGTTATAAAATGCGGATAAACATACTTAGATCCTTTTTTTGTTGCTATTATTTTTATATTTTTTGTCCTCTTGATTTTTATTTCATCCTTATATTTATGCATGTGAGATCCCAATTAAAAAATAATTTTCTTTCTTTCTTCCTTTTTTGTAAATATATACATATTATACATAGAAACACATATTTGCACTGAATGGGAATTGAACCCACGCCACAGATCCCCCTGTGTAGCAGCCGCATCACTACCGCCACGCCACGGATTCTGTCGTATGCGATTATTATTCGCAACTTTTTAGAATCTTAGTGCGCGGGTACTCTAAGTACACGTGAAGCAAGCTATCAACTCACGGTCACTTTTTCAAACAATGTTTGTATTCACAAACTGTTACAGCATGTTTACAGCATGTTTACAAAATGTTACAGCAAGTTTACAAATTACAATTCTTCGATCAAACAGTTTCTGGTTTATTTATGGCCGTGTTCATAACAAGCGACTAGTAATAATGTTACCGCAGTTATAGTAGATTTTATCATCATCATCTGAATCTAGTTTGGAGCATGGTGCCTGCTTTCTTATATCTAACAGATATTTAGATAGATATGGTTACTTACCAACCGTTCACTTGCACAGACCATTTGGGGGTGCCGTTGTATTTTTTTTACTACCGTGCTCCCAGGTGGACAAGACAGTTTAACAATAGTAAAACATATTTGACCACTGTCTACCCAGGTGGACAGTGCAAGTGGACGGTTTATAACTAGAAAACAGCCTTAAATGTACAGTAGACAAAAGATATACGATACGACTTTTTCATTATGTTGTATGTAAATGTGGTACCGTATCTCTTTTGTTGACTATACATATTAGGATAATACATTAGAATGTATGTTGTGTGGCATTTTATTCAACTGTAATCTCATATTAATATACGTAAGGTCACGCCTATTTCCCTCCAGGGTGAGCAGAGGTGAATAAATACCCATATTTCATCAACTATTGTATTCAGCCCATGTAATGGGTTGTGAGCCTATTGCTATATTCTGGGCACTATTGTTGACTCAAGCCATAAGTCTGAGGCCTGAGGCTGAATCTGCTCTGTGCATCTAAAGTTAAACACTCGTATTTCCGTTAGCCGCCTCTTACAACGCCCTTCAGTTGAGTTGGAGTGATGATGTTCTCTCTATGTCGCCACACGGATAGAAAGATTCGGCACAGAGAAAAAGAATCAATAAATATAACCCATCCTCGGCAGTCGGGTAAAAAAGAATATTGACGAAACAGATTTATGAAGGGAGGGTGAGGTGTACATTAAGTATGTAAGATTAAGGATGTTTTAAACTAATGTCAGAATATTTCAATTTCTCAAAGCTTATTCTCGTAATACAAACAGTATTCTCGTAATACAATTTTCCAATTTCTTCATTAAAATTGTGATCGTTATTGGCTACCGCGACTGATATATGAAAAGAATAATGAAACTAGAAAATACGAAAGATGTATTTCATGATCGTAACAGGTGGAAATAGTGTTGTCTTTTTCGAACCCATTGGAATTGCAGTTTGACTGTATAAACTAATATTTACAGTGAAAAGCGAGAAGGCTGTCCAGCAACACTGCTCACTGCCCATTTGTGTTTGAAAATCTACTGAACATAATACAGCGTCTTAGCCACCCTCTTAGCTCTGTCAATATTTGTGAAGCGTACAGTCACGTACATCGTTTTCAATATGAGATTTTGAAACCCTCTCCAAAAACGGACTAAAATAAATACTTATTTTTATACCACTTAGGTGGCAGGGTAGATAAGTACGCAGCCCACCTGATGGAAAGTTGTTACCGTGGCCTATAGACGTTTACAACACCAGGGGCGTCGCATTCGGTCTGCCAAAGGGAAAGGGAGGGAAGAAGGTTAAGTGAGTCTCTGTACTGTCAGTGCAGAAGACAAAGATAGGTTTCGCGGTCTTCCCAACACAAAACCTCTGCAGTGAGCTGAGCTCTGGCTACTCTACTGACCGACGTAAACACAACACAAGGTTATTATTAGCTGCAGTATTCTGTAGGGCGGAGGTAGTACCCCAGTTGGACTGCTCAATTAGGACGGGAGATACAGTCATGTCGTACCTTCGATACTATTTGATAATGGAACTGTCTTGCCGCCATATTGATTATTTTCAGAAACAGGGTATGGGAAGGCGCAATTTGTGCCTGCTTCTGCTAGGGTGACAGCGGGCATCACCTGACACCCCAGGCTCGCGTTCATGAAGATAATTTCGCGACCTCCAACTTCCGAGTCACCTCCGTTCATCGCGGGGTACACTTTGATGTTGAACATATTCGATTCGTCAGGGTATTTCCACCAGAAACGGATTGCTCCCGGGTTCAGGTCCCATCCTGAATGTTGAAGTACATAAATAACTGTAAAGCATAACGGTAAATATGGTCGTAAAGCACCTGTATTTGCAAACAATTAGAGTAGCAACTGTTTTCTACGCAAAAAAAACTATGCTACGTTCATTATAACAGGTAGCTCGTTCACAAAGGCGTCAAAGACAACAATCAATTATTGTAAATTAGTAAAAATGGGAATATGGGTACCGTAACATTTGGGGTACCTGTGCTAATCCGTTGCTGTCGCGTCACACCTAAATAACCGATGTGGAAGAGTGAAAGAGATCCAACTAAAATTCGGATTGTTTATTTGTACTGTTTCAAAATACACGTACTCCTTGCTTTGGTTGCTCATTAAACAAGAATGAGTTTTGATGTGTTGAAATATTATTGTTGATTTTTTTTATTAATTAATACATTAACAATTCTGTGTCTATATCAATACCTGTTTATTTTTTTCGTTTTGTATTTAAGTTGTTAGTTTGGATGCCTGAAAATATTGATATCTACACAATCCTACCTAGACCCATGATAAACATAGTTTAACTATTTTATGTTATGGATTCTAGAATGCGGATAAACATACTTAAATGTTTTTGTTGTAAATACATACATATTATACAAATGCCAATGCAAATATTCATATTCATGCACATAAATATTTGCACTAAGTGGGAATCGAAGCCGAACCTCCTGCGTAGCAGTCGCGATCACTACCGTCACGCCACAGAGATCACGTCGTCGAGTGTAAGTTGTATCTATAAAAATAATTTAATATGGTAGGGACAACTCAAAATTTACTTCACAAAAATCCATATTTAGGAAGTCTTAAAAAATTAGCCAGGGGATCCCATGGGAATATGTTTATGTGGAGAAAACTCTACCTTTATGGTAGTCAAACGCATTCAAGTATAAAGTCAGAGTAGGCCTAGGCTTGTGCAAATACACGTTAATGAAATTCCCCTAAGTACCTCCAAATATATTTGTGCAAGCCTAGATTTGCGCAAACATATTGTAACATCTGTGGCTATAATTACATATTATTTACAGAAAGAGATCAACGTCCATAAACGCTTAGTAGCACTGAGAAATTCTTGACTACCCTACAATGTTTTTATTCTTCCATCAAATTTTACTAAACATTTTGCGCTCGTCAGTACACACGTATGGAAGTACATCTCTATGCGTATTGGATATCGTAGATAAGAAAGCAGTTTTCACTCGGATAGGGAAAAGGAAACGCTATCTCGATACCAGGTGACATGAGAGCTACCGGTATTCTCGGTGACCATACTACAGATTTATCACTACATAGTATGTATAAAACAAGTCGCTTCTCGCTGTCTGTCTGTCCTTATGTATGCTTAAAACTTTAAAACTACGCGACTGATTCTATTGCGGTTTTTCTTTAATAGATAGCATGATTCAAAAGGAAGGTTTTTGTGCATGTATCACCATGCTACGACCAACGGGTGAGGAGCAGGAATGAAAAAGTGATGCAGTTGAAGTGCGGGTCAGCTAGATTTAATATCTATTATCTAATTTATTATGGTAGGATGATATGCATACTTGACGGGTTTTCTTAGAAAATATAGAAGATTCTATGTATGTAATTTAGGTATTTGTATGGACTACTGAGACGAGGCCTCAGGTTCGATCCCAGGTTTTACCATGGCACACACCAATGACTTTCCGATGCTTTTCGAAGTTATTTGTGTATTTATCGCAGGTTTATAAGTGCCCGGTTAATGGCAATAGGCTCGCCAACTATTACATTGGGACCTAAAACATAAACTGGCGAAATGTGGGTGCTAGTACCTCTGTCTACCTCTTCGGGGATATAGGCGTGAGTTTATGTTATGGTAATTTAGCTATTCATCTTATTATTCGGCAGTCGTTTAGGTACCATACAATACTCTTCAGAGAGATTGCGAAGCGTATGTTCTACTTCACTACTAGCTTCTCGTGACCAGATTCATCAAAATGTGAAATTTGTAGTGAGAGGAGTAGGAGATACTGTGGAAGATGTCCTTCACTTATTGTCGGAACGCATTAGATATCAGGCTGGTAGAGAGGAGTTATATTACTGATTTTTTTTTAATTTTTATTTATGTCTGTTTAATGTATGTTAGCAAATATTGTATACATGTAAATCTGAAGTTACTAAGGTATCGTCTATTTAAGTTTGCTATGTTACGATTTGTAAGTTGATTAAGTAACGGTACGATAATAAGTAATAGAACGGTACGATGGAACTGGCATGTAAGTTTCTCCAAAAGTCCCAAAAATAAATAAAAAGAAAAAAGAAGATATTGTTCATCACAAATTGATACAATTTTTAATATTCCATACAGCCATTCTATTAGTATACATTGAAATCATTCGCTATTAATTATTTTAATTATAATTTATGTAATTGTAGAACAGGTACCAGCAGGTGGCGCCTGCGACGGCTGTTCGACGCAATACGCAAACATCGATAAATTTCCTATAAATACATACACAGGAACACACATCATCAAAATGCAATATTACTTTTAAAAAAGAAGAGCAGTAATTTCTTGTCGTTAATGTCTGGAAATATAATTTTGTCCATGGCTTTACCTCTGTTGAATGCAGCTCAAGTTCTGGCAACTCATGGGAACATATTTAAGGAATAAATGTATTTCATCTATTATTTCCTTGGATTAGGGAACCATGGAAGGATTGATGCCGCGGTAGCCTAGTGGTATGGGTAATGGACTGCTGATACGATGTGTCGGGTTCGATCTCAGGTTACCATGGCACACACCAATGACATTTCGATGCTTTTCGAAGTTATGTGTGTATTTATCGCAGGCTTATAAGTGCCCGGTTAATGGCAATAGGCTCGCCACCTATTACATTGGGACCTAAGCATAAACTGGCGAAATGTGGGTGCTAGCACCTCTGCCTACCCCTTCGGGGATAAAGGCGTGAGTTTATGTTTTGAGTTTATGTTTTTATCTATTATTTCAGATAATATCCTTAAGATTTAATAAGATCTGTCGTGATATCTAGCAGAGTAAAATTTAGTTTACCCTAATTCTTCCCTAGTGATGTCGTGCAAGTCGACTAAGGGATAGGGCGGTTTAACATCAGACAGATACAGCCTAGACTTCAACCTCAGATCCATGACTCGAGTCTATATTATTACTTTTTTTTTATTGGCACGTCAATTTAACTTCACCTCGCCTTATGTTAAGCTGAAGACAGTCTAATGAAAGAGGGTCACCATTGCAAACACGTTCACGGTTACGCGGAATACGGCAATAGGGTAACCCCTTCTGGTATGTGGTACCTTTTTACAGTTGACAAACGTGTAGAGCCGATATAATGTTCCAGTCACAATTGAGTTTTTACCCGATTACAGCAAAGTCAAAGGAGGGTTATGATCTCAGTTTATTCTTTCATTATAGTGTCTGTCTTTCACTATCTATAAATAAAGCTAACATTTTTATTACCACAAACGTCCTTCAAGTTTTATTCGACCGCAAAAGCCGGAACCATCGGGAAACCATTCTCATATAAGTTATGGTTAATAATTATGCTTAACAAGAATTAATAAATGTATTTACTTTATATATGTATACCTAGTATTTGAATATGAGTGGACCCCCGACATCAAAGTGCTAATCCAATGCTTCTAATAGGAAGAATTTCAAAATACTGCCTGAATCTACCCTCAATAAAATTTCTCAAATTTTAAAATTGATCACAGTTTCAATGAGAAGAGGTACAATTCTTGTAATATTTTTCTTTTAATCAAATTTATTTCCAATATTAAAAATGCACAGCTTATGTGGTGTGGCGGTAGTGAACGCGACTGCTACGCAGAAGGTGCAGGTTCGATACCCGCTTAGTGCAAATAATTGTACGCATGATTATAGCTATTTGCACTACTCTGATCGTGTCTCAGAGAGCACGTTTAGCCGTTGCTTACGCGCATCCTTATGCGGTGTCAGGAGTATTTTAGTTACCCTTCTGGATGCAACCGAGATTGCCACTCAAATGATGACGAATGTATTATGCGCTTATTTATAACTAACCTTTTTTGAAAACTCTGCATCGCACACACTAATAACACAATAATAAAATATAGATGCCTGCTAAAAAGCCAAATTCCAAATGAGAAATTTATTAAATTGAGAAATAATACTACAAGTAGATGATTTTTTTCTTTGGCTTGCAAACGCAGAAAATCTCACGCAATAATTAAATAAAAACCCAAGGTAACCATAATTTTAATATAAAAAAATCGACAATAAAGCCATTAATACGTAATTAAAACCAATACTTACATTAATATCTTTGAAAAAAAATCAAAATCATGGTGGACAAGCGACTTCAGACTTTATTTCTAAGAGATAAAGTGTGCTTAATAAAATATGTAACGCGTTGAAGTCTTTTATGTGAGTGAATCATGTACAGTGATTGTATGTTATTATTAAGTTTATGTTTTATTTATTGATTTGTTATAATTAATCTACGTATATAATTTAATACAGTATATAGAAAGTGGTTTCCATTTGTCTGACATGTTCTGTCGTGATGCTCTCTGTCTCTGTCGCTAAAAAAACTGTCACGTGACCATTTGAATCTTGTAGCGACAGATACAGGACGCCACACAAACCGGGCTTTGTGTATGTAGAAGTACGTTTGATGAAGGTTTCATCACTATCCTTACGTTTTGTCCAACCTATCTGTGAATCGGTTTAACTTCTATATTTTCTGTGAAACGTCTGCTATTTGACCTCTACAATCCACAACCCATTTGTGATATTGAAGTTCTGTGGTTAGACCAGTCGTCGGATCTTGGATTCAATTAACTGTAACGGCTGCTATGAATGCTGTTAAGGCAACCAGGACCAACTGTTTAACAGCTCTTCGACGCCCGGAGGAGTCTTAAAAATGGTCACCCATCCTAAAACCGAACCGACGAGTGTTATTTAATCTTGATGTATAATAATCTCTTTGGTTGGTTTGATGAGTAAACTCATCAATAGTAAACTAACCAATGTTCAATATGTTCACGTTCATTGATATACAATACAATTCACACGTCTTTAGATTGCAGACATTGTATTCATTGCATTACTTACAATAATTAACAATTAATTATGTTAAATTATTAAAATAATTTATAAATACTTCGCATGGTTTCTATCAGAGTTGAATTGGGCCACCCCATCTTTTCCCATGTGGTGTCGTATAAGGCGACTAAGGGTTATGGCTGTTTAACATAAGACGAAATACAGCCCAGACTCAGCTTCAGATGCATGGCTTGAGTCAACAATAATACCCGAAATACAACATTAGGCTCACCCTCTGCTTTGTGGAAGCGAATACAATAGTCAGACTTAGTCAGCCAGCCCTGGTTGCAGATTCAAGACCCGTCTTCACTTTTCCAATTATAAATTGATTTAAAACGTTAGCATATTAGGTAATGCTAATATAATGATTAATAATAAAAATCACTCGTAATTCAGTTAAGGCACCCAGTTGATGTTAATGATGAGAAAAGATTGTAACATAAAACACAACGTATGATTTTAGATTGACATGGTCATTTACACATTCACTATTAAATTCATCGGGATATTTACGGTGCACTCACCGTGATCATGGCGCTTGCAACAGTGCCGAAATATCGGTTATTCAAAGAAATAAACAAACATGGTAAATATCCCGATGAATTTAATAGTGAATAAAACACAACATAAAATAAACTAACGTCTATTTCCCGAAGGGGTAGGCAGAGGTGCTAGCACCCATATTTCGCCAGTTTATGTTTAGGTCCCAATGTAATAGGTGGTGAGCCTATTGCCATTAAGTGAGCACTTATAAACCTGCGATAAATACACACATAACTTGGAAAAGCATCGAAAAGTCATTGGTGGTACACCACCCTAATTCTTTTTTTGGTAAGTTTGTTTTTCATAATTCGCCATTTTCGTCACATGTACAAAATATGTCTTTTCAAGCAGTTTGCCGGGCACTTTTACGCGTCCTTCTGGGCTTGTTGATAACGTATCATTTATCTGTATATACTGTCTGTCTACACGTACACTTAAAAGACAGAGCTATTGTTATAATGATTCGAAGACTTAATTTATTTACTCAATGATAGCATTCCTTCACGTAGTGTAGTAATTACCGCATCTTACTGAATATAATTAATACATTTCTGTATCGAGGCTGTGGTGAACATGACTGCTACACAGGAGGCGCAGGTTTGAACCCCGCTTAGTGCAAATATTTGTATGCATGGCCATTTGCACTGGTCTGGTCGTGCCTCGGAGAGCACATCGAGCCGTCGGTCTCGGCTGCCATACGAACATCTATGGTAGTCGTTAGGGGTACTTGGAGCCGTCAAAAGTCCGACTATCCTAACTACAGAACTTCGCAATACCGCCAATTTGGTTGTGAAGGTCCGATAGCAGTCGCTTCACTGACTTGCGACGGCTGAACTTCGATATTTTATTGATATATGTATCATAGACTCAGAGAATGATGACTGAATATAATTAACTATATATGAATATAATTAACTATATATCACTATATAATTGATTGTATGTGAAGAAGAGAGAACTGTACCCCTATTCTAGTAATTTTTAACCATTGTCAAACCAACTTGTAGACTGAACATAATGAACTTTTCATTCAATTTTGAACTTTAAATCTATGGTATTGAAGAGGAAACTTTAATGGCAGTTTTAAAGTGATATATTTAATATTACCAGAGTTAATAGAAGAAGAATCTGGTTAGAGAGTTTCTCCTGTAAGGGAAAGATCGTGGGTTCGAATCCCGTCGAAGCATTTACATTTCCTATCTAAATTTGATTTGAACAGTGAGCATACTAATTGTTTTCCAAAATTTTCTGTACATAAAATAGAATGTACGGGATTGACATTTGTTCACGCCTGTCATATACGTCAAACTAGGTGTCAAACCCATACATTAACCGTTTTATTATATAATGTTTCTTTCTACAAAACGAGGACCTACGAATTGCCTAGTGTGAATTAAAGTTTTTAAACTATAAAATATTGATTGAAAATGTTCCAGAATATAAAAAATGAAAATGAATGTTTATTATATTATAATGAATAACTGAAGTGCCCACGTATAATGAAATATCAAAGATGTTAAGAGTTATAATTAATAATTTTAGGTATATGGTCTGTCCTACTCGAAGCATTTTTTTTTTATTTCATACATTTAAAAGGTAGGTAGAGATATCATATAACTTAGGTATACAATTATCGCCAGTCTTAAAGTATATTTTTACAAACAATCTTTAAAAGTTATATAAATGATTAATGTATTTATATATATCAATATCCTACGCTATACATAGTACCTACCTAAACATGTTTGGATATCTATACTTATTAATATTATAAAGCAAAAGAGTTCATTTGTTTGTTTGGTTGGTTTTACGCGTTAATCTCAGGAACTGCTGCTGTTTGGAATTAACAAAATCTCATTGTGTTGAATAGTCTGTTTATCGAGGAAGGCTTTATTTAATTAGGCTACTACTCAAGTAAACGGAGCCTTAATCATAAATGTAAACAAATCTGGTAGATTTCCATACATTATTTAAAAGTTAAAAAAATATCGACGTAATAATTATAAGAACCGTCGGTAGTTTAGTGGTCGGCCTTACGATCGAGAGGTCCCGGGTTCGTATTCTGGCCATTAAACTACCAACGTGAACCCACTCCTATCTCAAGCTAACAAGCTAACTTTGAGGGGTTAGAGGGAATATTAATAATTTCGCTTACTAATATTCTTAATACAGAGTTTTGAGGAATGCTACGGATGAAGCCAGGGCAGGACAACTAGTATATATTTCGTGCTGGCCCTTCTCACGTGACTAATGACTTGTTAATTGTCATTAGTTCGTACATAGACGTGTTTTCTTATCACTATGTCAATACTTGTTTGAAACCAGGTTATAGTCAAAATATATTTACATAAATTGCGTGTGTTTATCTTTATATTGATTACTAGTACCTAACACTTCCCGATTTGGCACGGGTAGTTACTGAATTTTACGTTGTAAGAGTAAGAATTTCTAAAACCTTAATTTACTTTTTTTTTCTTTTTTACGTGCGCGAAATCCCCACGGATACCAATCCCACCGGAGCCGGTGAGAGAGGTTATGTCGGACTCGAACCGACTAAAACGCACGCCGTCTTTGGGTATTTATCTGCCGGAGGTTAGATAGTAGCGAACATATCCCTCGCACCCCGTCAGACAAATCCTTAATATACTCACAACTCAACACAGTCAGAGTTACGGATGCTCGTTGGATGCAGACCGCCTCCAACCGGTCGGTGGAGCTCGATGGAGGAGGCCTATGTTCAGCAGTGGATGTCCTATGGCTGAAATGATTTTGTTCGTAACTCGCAATTAGTGCAACTAACAGAAAAAATATTCAAACGATATCACTGCGAGAGAAGGAAAGCTCGAAATTTCGACCTTCCTGGTCATCGTGGAAACAATAAGCCAAAGCTTCCCACAATAACATTACTAGAGGTTTATGTCCAACAATGCACGGCGCTAGATTAATTGATTGAATGACTCACAACTTAAGTTTTTGCAGGTATCAAGAAATCAACTGCTAAAGAAGAACCCCATTTCTCATATTATACACATGGACTTGATAATAGTCTATCCCTTGTGGGCAACTGTTAACTGAGTAGACTAGCAATTCTAAGCGTTATCTACACAGTGTGAGAGAATTTTTTATTGATAGAAATCCGATTCCAACATGAAAATTACGGGTCTAGCCTGAAAAACAGGTTAGTTCACCCATATCGTCATCAGAGTATCGGCCTTTTTTGCAGAAGACCGGGTGTGGGACTCCGGTGCTCCCATCTTTCCCCCGTTAGGGAGAGGCACGAATCACGCTGCTTGCTGCCGCGTTCTGCTGCTGAGCAAGTAGCTCCACCTGACATACCCAGGGCGTGGAGGGCAGAAGACATTCTGCGACCTCCAACGTGACTCGCCTCAGCTCGTCGCAGGCTGTGCGAGCCCGAAATATCCTCAGCCGCCTCCTGTTAGGGTAAAATGTCAGTGATCTTTTCGAGCTTGTAAATAGATATTTAATTTGAGTGAATATAAAATGATTAAGTCCAAGACAATAAGAACAGTTCAAGCGGTCACCACCGTCTGTATTTCCCCAAACGTATTTCATCAGAATTGGTTTTCTTACATTCGATTATTTCGTTATAAGATGATGATCATCGCGTACTATATCTTACTACTAGACAAGCAGGTAAAAACACGAAATGACTTTTGTGTTTTTGTCACTTCGAACCATGAAATATGAAATGACTGACAAAGTCTTGGCTAACATACCAGGGCCTTTGTATATCAGAATAGAGGAAAGTTTATAACATAAAAATGTACTTGAACTAAAACAAGTATTCTTTAGATTGCACTTGGGGAGCAATTCACCCATGATCATAGGTTACATGTACCGTACATGACATCTAATTCTCCCATACTATGTGGATCGTTGATGTCTTTTATATAATCCACCTATTAAAGGTTGGTAACCTTTTGTTATTTGGTAGAAATAACAACAAGTTAATGCTAAAAAATATTCATAAATATTGTTAAACGCAATACCTATTTAATTCTTATTCCAGCCATAACACAATGTCATAAGCCATCTAGGTTCACCGACAAGCAACAAAGAAAATTCTTTATATTTCCTAACGTCAAAGGGAAAATTATATTTCCACCTGTTGCGTCCACTCACCGCCAGATGTCGCCTGTATAGCGCGCTTCTATCATATAAGTGCGCGCCCGCAGCGAACCTCTCATTGGCCGGCACGCCGCACGCGCGTTCACTCCACTGTGCTATTACGCTCACGTCGCGAACCGCGCTCCTCACGATACGTAGTGTTCATTGTGTTAACATGGATATTCTAACTCTCGACCCCACTGGACTTTATTAAAAAAACAACCCTCAAGATGGACTCCACACTGGATCCCACCGGTCAGTACTAATTCTCAAGAAATTCTTATTACCTGTTCTGATTCCTTATAAGAATCTTATTAGAAATGGATATCAGAGTTCTTGATCCTACCGGACAATATTAAGCAAAGAAAATGATCGGTTTAGACCCCACAGAAATATACTAAACCCTATCTCCGATGAGACAAGATGTGTTGCGGAAGACGAAGGATTTTCACCGGCACCAGTCCGCAGGAGACGTCCTCTTGCAGAAAGAGAAGGTTTACGTGATATCGTGACTCTTCAATAATAAACGACTCATCGCTTGTAAATACTATGAATATAATGAAAAGAGGACGTGTCCGCAAGGTCATTGGATGGAAATCAGCTGACTCGCACGCCGCGTGCAATCCGGAAATGTACACCCATAGAAACAACATCTACATTACGAAGAGAAAAACGATCCTGCGGAACGCGTTTCTAAATTGAATATCACTAAAATTTTGTTTTACGTAAGTATTTTTTTTTATATTCTATTGTTGTCTTTGGTTAGAAGGTGACAGTCAAATTTTGAATTTAAAAATGGAATCTTATACTTTGACTGATATCTTCGTGCTAAGGGTTGTGTGAAATTAAGATTCAGTAGTGGCAGCAGTGAGACAAAGAGCAGACTGGACAGCTGCCGCCGTGGCGGACACGAGAGTCGCCCGCTGCATATTAAAGTTCGTTGCACAGCTGTAATCCTTCCTATTCCCCGCCGGCCATATTCGGACATTTTGGACGCCAAAATCGTTACATATTAAATTAGAACTCGTGCTAGCACAGTAAGGGACAATAAACGTTACATTTTTAAATCGATGCTAAGGATGTATATTGGGGTTTCCGTCCAAATTTCGGCGAGTATCGCGATTTTTATGGCACCGACCGCGAGTTCATTGACCGGACATATTTTATTTCATCGCGCTCTTCCACGTACACACACAGCGACTACACACCTACACAGCGGGCGCGGCACCCACACAGCGCGCCACTTCTCTGCATGTTTGCGTCCACTTCGCGTAAACACGACACTCGCTCATTTGTGTTGCGAATGTAATCGTTGCTACAATTAATTATCATTATTGTGTCATATAATTCGAGAACAGTCAAAACAACTTTTAAAAACGAGGTTTTAAAGCTTATTGGTAGGTTGATACTCAATTATCTGATACCAATCTGTTATTAAAATTGTTTCAGTATCGACTTCCTTTATTACATTGTAAATTTATTATATTAGATGTACTTGAGCTGTAGGTAGATAGGTATAGTTGAGTACTCGGAAAGGTATTTTATAATCGGCACACGGCCCAACACGTATCATATAATCACAAGATTAACAAGCGCGTAATATGGTTGTGTTTGCCGAATTATTCCAGTTCAACAACCGGGCGAACGTCCGATCGGGAGTTCAAAATAGACGCGGACACGATTCCACTACGCTCCCCGAGAACGTCAAAAAATGTCGCGCGGACACCACGCTAATACCAATTAAGTAGACAAAAAGTATTTTTTACACATATTCTATACAATTGCAACATTGGACTCGATAAACGCAACGCGGAAGACTCGTTACGTAAACGTACCTACTTCGAAATTCAGATTTGGAAACTGATTTATTTTTTTCTCGGCGGTCAACGATGACACGGTGAATCACGGAGACGTGGTATTTAGGATCGCACATGTCTATATGAGATTGAGCAATATTCCGCGATGAACTTCCTTGACCCCTCTGGGCGGCAGCGAGCCTCTGCCGGCTGCAGTGTGGCCTGTTTTTGGCATTACGTCATCATAGGTCACTACCACCCTAGCCAACCATATTTTTTGCTCATAATATTCTCCGCACGTTGGTTTCTTCCTTTGTTAGTCCATTTAAACTCATGCCATATATTTTGGTAACTAAATATAGCCGGGCCTGGTCGCCTCGTAACTTAATGTGGCGTAATTTGATTGTGATAAAACTCGAGTCTAGAAAAGCAATTCTGTTTCACTTTTAGGGTAAATACGAGTCATAAAACGCGTTATGGACGTACAAAGTTTAATTGTAAGTTTCCTAAAAATGCGATGTGTAAATAGATAATGCCAGTGGAATAAACATAAAAAATGTTTCTTCACGAGTTTGATGTGCGATAAAAATTACACTAATGTTGTTGTACGGCGCCACCTGCATATGCGCATGCGCACCTCGTTTAAAGTCTTTGTTGTGTGAGTGCCCACATTATGTTCATTCAACAGTAAAATAGTTCGTTCTTTCACAAATTGTGATGCCAGGCTAATTACCGATGTATGTAATGAAATCAAAGGTAGACATTTATCTGTTACTACAGATATTTACTACAGACTTCACAACATTATGTAAAAACATGAAATCAAGCAAGTACGACACACATACTTAAACAATTAGTGTTGCGACAGCGGCAACGTGCAAATGTTTGCAACTTAGTGACGTAATAATAAAATTTTATTTGAAAATCGTTCAAACAAGACTCCAATAACAAAATTATAGGTTTCACTGAACATGGAATTACAGGGTTTCATTTTGAACTCCTAAAAAAGAATATCGAGCGGTTTAATATGCAATTTAAAGCAATCGTTAAATCATTTAGCGAGTCAATTACATCAGGCTATACGTATAATTTTAGCTTCATTGCGAAGGGCCTGTCCTGGTCCTACATTACCTAATACAGGATTCTTTTGTAACTAATTCTCACGTTACAATACCTCCATTAATTTATAATCGACAATTTACAATATGAAGAGGAATAAATAACCTTTCCTTTTATGTAAAAAACGACCATTATAACAATATTGTCAAACATTCTACACAGACAGAGCACATTTATAGACCCGAATTAAACCCAAGTATGCAGTATTTGTAGAAGCCAGCTTTAGTTGTCTACATACATTTTCTATTATTTGTAATCAAAATAGTTATAAATATTCCAAAACATTAGTTGATTTATACCAGGTGAATATTACTGATGATAGGTTCAAGATATCCTCAGAAATATGTATAGCAGCACGTCCTTGCATACCAAGTCGTTTAAAAACCAGCAGATGTATTCTTCATGCAACTATTACACGGATAGGTGCATGTAAAACATGCAAATTAGACCAATATCGCCTCTTAAAATATCGATAAATGGCAACTAAGATCGCAATTTTTTTGCTACACGTGAATTGCAGTTAAATATGTATATTTTTTGCGGTGTAAAATACTGCTTGTCGTATTACAAAGGTGGTTTACAAGGTCACGAGACAGCTGGTAGGTCTAATTAAAGGTTTTATGTTTAAATAATTAAATAGGCGAAGTCAGGCCACAGTCTTCTACGGCAGGTGAAGTTTGTTGGTGCTAGCACAAAATCGTTATTTAGGCGTATGCCAAATTGCGTGCATTAATAATTTTGCGGTTGTGTTTATTATTCTTTACGCACAGATAATATTAATAATTCGAAATGTTCATGTTAATATATTATAGTTCTTCGTGTATTTGGGGACACACCGAGATCTTTGAGCTTAATAAAACCTCCCCTGCAAGTCTGTGAACCTCGTCAACAAATTAGCAGGTGTATACCACACTACTAACACGAACCTGAGTTTAGCTGGAGGTGTTAGAGGGAATATTCGTAATTTCGGTCGGTTCTTATTTTTTTTAATTTCATAATATTCATTTTATTTCATAGTTCAGTTTAGTACTTGCTGATTTGATGACGAAGATCAGGTAAGGTAGTTGTAAGAATCAGGATAAATCTATAAGTTGAAGAGTAAAAATTTAGACTCAAAATGTAAATTTTAAATGCAAACGGAATTGGTCATACTCATCATCATAGCAATAGTCCCGGTCGCATCCGAAGCTCTTTCCTCAGACTACTTCAAATCTATCTTCTCTAGAGACATCAGATACGGGACACACTAACTACGCAGCTAACTGCGCCGTCACATTAATCAAGGAAATTTATCTTGAGCTTTACACGAATGGACGTAGTTTATCTAACTTCGTTCGATTTTCTTCCAAGTGTTAATCTGGATCGCATCTAAAACTTGCAATAAAAAGCTCCTTTGCATATTCTTTTATTTATTTGGAGGAGAAACGGCCTGGTTACCTCCCAACAGAGTTATCTCACTAGAATAAAGATACTGTGACTATGGTAACTCCCGAGAATAAAGTTTACGCCAGAACCTTGTCTGCCAATCTACCGGTGCATCAGCTTGCAAGCTCTCCTGCAAGCCGATGCACCGGTATTATACTTGCCATAATTTGCCCAAATCAATCTCTATTGATTGGCAAAATATAATGGAAAAGTATAATGGCCTGATTTTAATTATTAGCACCTATAGCTCTAATTTACATATCGTCATTACCTAAAGCATCTTCATAAACAAAGCCTAATTATTTGTTAGAACGTGTCTAACATCTATGACGTTCAATGTTTCAATTTTCTATAAAAATCTTAAAGACAAGGAATGTATAGTATTTCTGTGGAGTCAATAAACTTAAAGAACTGGTTCCTATTTGTTTGAACACAAATATCTTTGACCAAACATTAGAAAAAAGATAATACAATATTGTCGAATGAAATGATGCTTAATTAGTTATCAATGAATTTATACTGGAATAGACTTTAATTGGAGTTTTTATTGCCCAAGAAACGTTTTTGTTGCGTACGAAACAATTATTACATAGATAGAATGATATGAACACACTTTGGAAAGAATTACGATGTTGATACTGTCGTATAACCTATTGAATAATCTGTTATTATTAGATTATGAAGATAAGTCGAAATTCACACCTCTTCCAAATATTTTGATACTTGACCTGTTGTCAGAAACTTGGAATGCGGACATTTTAGTAGTAGTAGTAGTAGTAGTAGTAGAATGGTAGCCCGCCGAAACCTTCAGTGCCTGTGTCAATGCTAATTTACAAGCGCTGTAATTCTCTAAGCATACAATATCGAGTTCGTCAACGAACTCTACAACGAGTGCAGTCGAGAACTGTTCACTAAACGTCAGTCCTAGGCTATGCTCTACATCGAGTACGTCGTAAGTACGTACGAGATTATACTATTAACCAATAGACAAAGAATATGAAATCTCTGGTAGATCCGTAACAAAGTGGCAGATCAACAACAAAGTGACAGCAAATTCGATGCTAGCGACATTTCCATCGTCTTTGAGCTTTTCTTCCCATTGCCTGAACTAAAAAAATAGAGCCATTTGAAGTTTTTGTTAAATTTACTGGTTATTTGTTACCATTTTATACCATTTCATTAAATTTATTTGCTGAATATTAACGTCACCATTTTCAAATGGCAATGTGTGTAACATTATAGATGTATTAAATCAAAACCTTTCACTAAAATCATCCAATTTTATAAATACAACTTGTAAAAGCTTAAGGTGCTTTTATGAAATAATACTTGGAACAATTTCTCAATAAGTTGACCTCGAGTAAGTGTATTATCATGTGCAATTTTGGTCTTACGATACCGAAAAGTACTCATTTATGCGGCAACCACTTCTGTTAACAGTTAACCGTTTCTGTTAACAGGCTTCTTAAAAATGCGAACAAATTACCTTGAAATAGTTGATTTACTTCTCAATTTAGCTATTATGAGGAAATCTAAAAACAACCTTAAACCTAAACCTTTATTAAACAAAGCATTATTCAACTTCTATTATTATTTAAATTCAATTTCATTTATTTGCCGACATGTGGTCATAAATGATGTTACATAAAATTATTAGAGTTCAGCAGCGCAAATCTCTAAGCATAGAGTTCTACGATGATCTCGATGTAAAGCACAGCCTAGAACAGCCTGCAGTGCAAATCACTAAACGTTAGTTCTAAGTTGTGCTCTACGTTTCTCGTCGACGAGCTCGACGACATACGCTTAGAGAATAGCTTTGCTGAATGAGAGCAACAGTATTGTTGGTCCTTTATTAATGATTATCCATCCATTATTTTCATTTCTCGTTCTGTCTCCATATTTCAGTAATATTTGTTAAGCTTTAACTGCATTAATAACTATGCTTCATTCTAACCTTTATCTCTCAGTTCTTCAATCGTTTTATGAAACCACATATTATATTTTATAGTTTGACATTCTTAGTACTAATTTGACATTTATCTCACCCGGATCGAATATACATACGTCAAAGTATCGGTCAGTAAATGCAGTCAGTAGGTCAAATATCGACCAACAGACACCTAAAAATGTATATTTATCTGCAACTTTGCTTACAATACAAGTTTAGTTGCATCAGAGTAATTGCATAACGCGTCTGGCGTAATAACGAGCGAATGCGCCTTTTTCCATTGATCGAATTGACTCCGATTTTAATTTAATAGTATTACCTTCTGTTAAGTGACCTAAAATGACCTATTTTTAGTCGGACATAAAATCTGATTCTGATAAAGTCTGATTGATTGTGTAATCGTAAGAGGTACCCACAGGACTGGCTTGCCTAGTGTGAGGCCAATGGACACTGTTAAAAAACTGTACTCTTATTGACAATATATATTTTTCTATTTTCTATTCTATTTATATGAAAGGAATGAAAAATAACACGTATAACATAAAATAAATAAATATTCTAGATTCGAGAATATTCTACACAGCTCTAAAATTCTCCGCGTCCTTTGACTCTAAAAGGAAGCTTGTGTTTAGAATTTTAGAATGCAGTTAACTATAATATCTTGTTACTTCTACATTTTAATTTGTTAATACATAACATAATACAGAAATATTCAACTTTTAAAGATATCACTTAAATCAGGAAGGCTCACATTATGCTGAGTGACATAAGGTATTTTTACATACATACATATATACTCACGCCTACATTTCATCAATCAATGTATTCGGTCCCACATAATAGGGGATGAGCCTATTGCCTCATTCCGGACACTATTGTTGACTCGAATCACGCATCTGAGGCTGGGCTGCCTTTATCGGTCTGATGTTAAACAGCACTATCCCTTCGTCGCCTTGTACGACACCGCGTGGAAAGAATGATGGTCAAATTCTAGTCAGTCGGGAAATATTGCTTTATTTTAATACTATTTGCAGAAGCATACCTACTAGTATTTTCCTAAAGTAGAAACTTTAGCAGAGTTTCCATTCCGATTTTAAAAAGTAAATATTCAGACGGGATTTGACCCGCGGTTTCTAGGAGTTATTAAGGTTTGACTTACCTAAACTTATCGTATAAAACAAGATATATTATGATAGTTATTAAAACTTGCTTAATATAATAACTACACTAGCCAGAACTCTTATTAAGACCCGTCTTGTCTAGTTACGTTGACTTTACCTAACAGGTAAACAACCAACCTGTTTTATAAATTTGTCATAAATATTGTGAGGTTAACATCAGCATTATAAATATTATCCAAGTAGACGAACAAGTAGGTAATTTGCCGTCTGAAATAATAAATAGAAGATTAGAGTCACTTAATATTCATACAATGTCACAAAACATTGTAAATGCATTGCAGTATAAAAATGTTCATGATATTTTTGAATTCACTCACGTTAATATTTTCTCACATATTTTTTTCTAACGTAACTACTTACTTCGTGGATTCGTCATAGATCAAGTCATTGACACGGCTGCAGCAAACGCCAATATACTAGGACATGATGAGATCGCAAGCGTTCAATCAACTTTTGCGGTGCATCCACCTTATCAAGACATTCGACCGATTAATACGTTCTAAAAAAACAAAATTCGAACGTAATCAACAACAATTTACATCATTCAATTCTAATTGAAAAATATCAACATGCCTGTTCGTGTCTATTAGATAACAATGATAACGCACACATCAACAAAAAAGTCGACAGTAACTCCTCTGATAATCTGTGAGCCTAGTACCCGAAACATAGAAAACAGCTCACGAATGAATCTGAAACACAACATAAACGCAACTTTCACATGTGGGGAAAATCGTACACAAATGCAAAATGTATACATACACACCGCATGCTCTCATTTAACTTCTATTTGGACGGATGCCTGTGTTGAATTGTGTGTAGTGAAAACGCTTTCCTCGTCCAACACTATAATACGTACGTATGTACGTGCATAAGTGGCAGTATCTCATAGTAAAGGAACGCGTGTTAATAGCAAAGTTGTGTTTCCGCATAGGCAGTTCGTAGAGGCAACGAACACGAACGTGTGAAGGCTTGCCCCCGTGTGAACACGAGAGCGTCAACCTTACGAATTAGAAAAAAGGTGGCTATACGCTTCACCTTGACGCATGGCCTGGGTGATTTAATTTGTAAATTTTAGTTTTAGATGATTTTCCTTAAAATAGAATCAGTTTAGATATTTTGGCGTTATTGATAATTAACTGTATTTTTTTAAACTTTTTAAGTGTAGATAGATTAGCAAAATTTGGAAAGGTAAACAATACATTTTTAAAGAAACAGAAAATGCGTCGAAATGTCGTCAGTGGCTGTGATTGTGACGCGCCTACACGCGCTTACGCACACTTACAAACGTGCCCACGTATTCACGTCTGTGTACGTAGCTACAACATCGAAACTTTGTACGTCACAAGTTGGCCTCCCACAATCTCTGCGCGCCTGGTACCTCGTCTCCCCGTAATAAGCTGAAGATAACTCGCTTTTCTTGATCTTACAATAAAGGAAGGCATTATTACTTCAGCTTCCGTGTTCTTTTTTTAGATTCGGATTATTGACAGTCTCAAATAATGTTTTTAAAATGAATAGGTATTAGAAATAAGAAAAGGATAGCAATATACTCAAACGAGTGGGCAATTTTGAGTAGATATACTCGTAATATTCAATTGATTCTTAAAAAATAAAAGGACGAATAATTAAATAAATAACAATAATTAGAATTCAAAAATAATAATCCCAGTTTCCCATACAGACAGGTCGACGAAACCTGCAAGTCCTTTTATATGGCTTACACTTACACTCGGTATTCATAACTGCTTAGGCGTTGCTTGCCTTGAAATGTACGTAATGCTAACGTTAAACTCTTTACCGCTTCTGTGGTCCTGGTACCGCGTGTTCTAGTTGACGATCCAAACAGTCGCGAGATGACGATTGTATTTTGAGAACTTTAATCGATGCCATACTTACCATTTAATGAGACGAGATCGATGATGTCCGTATCATATGAGTAGGGTTTTTAATAAAAAAATATAGAAAAGCAACCTGTAACTACATTCAAAAACAGCACAGTGTCATGTGCCGCCATCTGTTATCGACTAGTCGAACAAATGTTTATAAATAGCAAGCCGTATTTTTTTCTTATAATAACATGGACACAAAGTATGTGAGCGTACAATTTAAGGAATTATATAAGGCAATGTGTCGCCAGGTTTAATTGAACAATGACAGGTGCATGGAGCCTGCTCTAGCCAAGGATGACTACTGGCCGGTGCACATTGGGGCAAATGGCGGCAAATATTGACTTCTTTTTGCCTCCAGACATGAGTGGGACATGTTGTTGCTCCTATTATAATTAGTGTCTTTATCAGTAAATTGTAATTGGATGCGTAGAGTTAAAAACTAGACTCTTTGTGTCCAGAATGTATAGCAATTGTGAATTTAAAATATACAACTGTTGCAGTCATTAAAATATTGTGCACATTTGTACCACTTCCTCCACTATCATTCTTGATACTCAATTATAATATGAAATATACATAATGGCCAGGTGATCGTCCATCTACTACAAACTAGCTACAAATAAATTGGACAATTAAGATGATATTGTCGCTTTAAGCGAATATTAACATACTGAAGTAAAACTATGTTTAATGGATTCCATCGCTATTTATTGGGTGCTATTTAATCATTTACACTTATAGCGCGTGAGTAGCACCGATGTTCTTGATCGTGTTGATCATTAAGTAAGCAAACAATAAATTAATCTATCAAGAATAGTTTCATTTCAATAATCAAAAAACTGAAATTTAAATGAAACCACTTTTCACGGATTCTATCGCGATATATATTTACGTGCGACTAAAAATTAACGTATTGCTATGGAATCCGGGCAAAGTGGTTTCATTTCATTGTGTGACATTCGCATAAACTTCAAAAATTATCAAATTGAGATATAAATAATGAGATGGAAGTTAAGGATTGGTAAATGGTAGATAATCGATTTTGTCAATTGTCGCAAAGTCAATATTTAGTTACAAAAGCCATCAGACCTTTTTTATTGCTGACCGATTTCATGCTGAGCGGTGCGATACAAAGAAGACCTTTACATTAAAGTTTAGGGAACAAAATATTTAAAAAAACCATTCGCTAACAATTAAGTTACGCAAATAGATGTAAAGACCAAAACAAATGACCACTTTTTGCAGTGCGGAATGTTAAAAAATTAGTTTGTCTTTTTAAAAAAAGTATCGTAACAACCTTGTAATAAAACAACGTAACGCAATGCGTCGGACTCGGAACTGACCTAGGTGGTCTTGGAAATGTTTTTGCAAGAAAATATTTTTATGAGTTTTGCCCAATTGTGCTATACATACCAAAGAACACACCGCCTATTGTATCAAACGTTTTTATAAAATTTGGTGACAGATAATATCTGCATGTTTCTTATAAAGATCGAGCAGAAACTACTAAAGAGACTTTATAAGCTTGGAACACATCTCAAAATATTTTTAACTAATGAAGAAATATTTCAACTCAAGTGTGAATATTCCGTTCAAATATAAAGTTACAAGTCCGTTTCAACTATAGTACATTACACCTTAATTATAAAACATTTACGCCCCGACACATCAACTAGTCCATGCTAAAATATAAATTAAAAAAGTCCAAGCTCTATACTTGCCACCTGACGGCATATGTTTTAAAACATTCGCCAATGAAGTAGTCGACTTCAGACTGTATTAATTTACAACAGGTATTATAGGAGACGGGCCACGATGTCCGCTAAGTGTGTCAAACAACAATACCATTATTAGGTGAAGATCAACTTAAAACTAGAATTGAAGTTGTTCAACTAGATGTTATGTAGATTATTAACGCAACGAACACAATAGTAAAGCATATGATAAATAAATTAATAGAATGTGGTTATAGAAGTCTTATAAAGAATGCAAAGCAGGTGATAAGAATTGTATAATCAGAAACTCGAAACGCCAAGGTATATACCTACCTTAATTAGGTAGGAAGTACTTCGTTACAGAAGGTACTTATAATAAAAACTTGTTAGAATAGTTACTTATTAGAAGTAGTAAAATCTATGTAATTTTATTACTAATGTAGAACGTATTAAGTTCAATAGAAATTACAAATATGTAGAGAGCTACTAGCAAACACAGAATTTAAAAAAAGTATCAACCAATGACGCTAGTTAGCACGATTTGATATTATTGAAGGAAATAACCCTTTTCCTTCAATTATGTTTGTTTCATTCTGTTCACGGTTTTACTATAGACTATTATGTCCAGCTGTTTGTCTCTCACTATATTTCTAGTCAAGGACACTATTTCTACTAAACGATTCGAAATATTTACTAACAATTTCTACGTTCGGACTATTGTTTATTAACAGTTCCTTTTCTTCTTTCCAGGTGCTGATTCTACATTGGTCTTCAGCTTCACAACATATTTCATCACCCTCGCCATTCATTTCATCGCCTTCATCAATTCCATGAACTCCATCACCATCATCTCACCCAAATCCATATCTAATAGTTATACATCGTAATGAATACTCATTAGTGCTAAGATGTTATATGACTGATATTAATTCCCAAGGAGTAATTGCACATATCCTTCATGCATTTGTATTTTTTATTTAAATTATTATAACTTTAATATAAGTAGAGGATTCTACTATCTTTAGTACTATTATTATATTCTTACTTTTTAACTTTCATAGTGTGATCGGACCGTCCGTGTCCGTCACACTATGATGATATGTATGATCAAATTGGTTCAAACAGTATCTCTTTACTGTAGTGGATATATTTTTGTTTAATTTGTTAGTTTTGCACTTGTCTTATGAGTTACACAAATAAGGAAGACAACAGTCCGAGTCCGATTCTCACTATGAAATTAAAGTAAGACTGTAATAATACAACTAGGCGGTGGTAAGGCCCCAGGTGTTATTTTGTTGATATTTATATATCCAATATTGATATTTTTCCCCGGACTTTTTGTGTCAATAAAATAGCATCACTATTAATTAAATTAGTATAAGAAAATTGAAATGACAAGCAAAAAGAGGCAAAGGATTTTTTGAAAGGTTTTCTTCTTTCAGACTGTATATTATTTAGAGGAACCTTCAAAAATGTACCCTATATATAGAAAAAGAAACATTATTAGTCCTAAGTATTTAGTTTATTATGTTTTGGCTCCTTGAATACGTAACTTACAACACAATTCGAGTTACCATATATACCTTTGCTTGATGAAATGTAAATAAAATTGTGAAGCTTTCCAAGGCTTTTTGTTGGCTACTTACATGGTTATTATCCAATGATTTTGTCTTATAACATTAGTATATTTTAATATTATATATCTAGAATATATGTAGATAAGACTGCATTATGATAAGCGGCTATTTTAAAATTCAGTGTTGCCAATAAAGACTGAATTAATAAAAATTATAAATGTAATTCTCTTTCAACCTTCTTTCGTAAAAAGGCCCAGAAAGGATCCCACCCTAGAATATATAATATATATATATATATTGTAAGCAAAAGTAAAATTAAAATGTAGGGTATAATAAAGATGTTTATTTTATACTGAAACTTTTATTTACTCTACGTTATTTTCCTAACACTATGCCACTTTTATTAACAACTTCCTACCGAACGATGGTAAGATGTGAGTGAAGTTTTTAAAGTGAACTAAACAATGCTTAAAAAGTAGTTTCCAGTTGAGAGCCTCGAGAAATACTTCTCTATGGCCCAATGAACTCAGTATTATAGTAAGAAGAAATTGGTATGACTTCGTGTGTATTGGTAATGACTTCTATCTAAAGCTGTTTATGACAAAAATTGTGTTCTTAAGTGAGGAGAAAATGAATTTTGAATTTGGCACGGGAGGCAGTAAAGTACTATACAGACGTAACGCGCCTCTCTGGTAGAGTTTCTGTTGTGAGTCTGCTCTAGTCATATTTTTTTTATTTATGGCACGTCAATTTGACTTCACCGACGCCCAAGGGCCCGACTGTAGGAAGAAGGAAACACGTGCGCTGGTAGGGAAATGCGAGACTTTCCTCCGACTCACCGAACCGCTTGGTGCTTGATGGAATATTCTTCACCATACGCGGGTGACATCTAAGTCCTGCACGTGTTGTCCTGTGTAGCAAAGGAGATGGTGCGATTAATTGGAATAGCTCATCAGAACATTCACCATGGTAGAGACGGTAAAATATTACTAGTAGCGCAACATCTCTACGCATCTGAGGCCATCCCCTTGTGTTACATGGTGTTTAAATTACATTTACCATATTTACATGACATTGGCGGAAGGAGAAGGAAGGGATGAAGAATATGAGAGTTTCTGTGCTGTGAGTACAGAAGACAAAGCAGGGTTTCATACTACGAGTATCACATAGCAGTATCAACTAAGCTCTCGGTCTTCCCACTGACAACACAAAACCTCTTCAGTGAGCTCTGGCTACCCTACAACACTCTTTTTTTTTTAATCATTCTAAAATCCCCACCGATAAGCTCCCACCTGAGCCGGTTGGATAGGTTATGTCGGTCTCGAACCGACTAAAAGTCAGGCCTTTAGCTGGCGGAAGTGAGATCGTGGGCAACATCCGTCGCACCCCGGCAGTCCCGTAGCCTTCTCTTTCGAGATGACCGCCGTAGGGTGTAGGGACCACAGTGTCCCCGTCTAGCCGGCGTATGAGGAGGTATACTTTGCCCCGCCGCCGCGCCGCGGGGCAACAGACGATGTAGTCGAGAAGTACGCTATCAAAATGTATAAAAATTTTAATATAATAAGCGGAAGAATTCATGTAGGTAAGTATTATTTAGCCCTACTTAGAATTTTGAGGTGCCACGAAACGTCACGAGACGGTCTGTTCATTTAGATATTTAAACGATCACGATCATTCACATTAAATTTAAATCAAAAAATATTATAGGACAATCTATACATTTTAGACCCATGGCTGGCTGGCTTGCTTGCCTAGCTTAACTAGCGAGTTGCTAACTTGCAAGGTTGTAGGTCTCTAGATCTTCTGAACCCATTTTGTAAATTCTTCACACACGTCATAAACTGTATATCATTTTGGTATCGGGGTGGGTCAGTAGCGGGAATGGAATCAGAAATTCACGAGGGCGGTGTTGCAGGCAACAGCTAATAAAAAGGAGAAGAAGTGGATCGCTGGCTCCAAATTGTAAGCTTTGGATTTAACAGGGATGGCCACACGGACGGATACATTAGTCGGGTAAAAAGAATACTTATATCAGTAAAGGCTTAGTGACAGTAGATGAAGTTTATGAACAATATAAGCGCTGTTTTCTGTGTCTACTTTTGAGTGAAATAAGCGTGAGTACAACAGGAATGCTACAAGTGATGATGATGATGATGATTTCCACGCGTAAAGAACGAGAAAATAAGAATTAGTTTGCACACGTGTTGAAACGCTGTAAATTAAAGAAATATAGGTATATATCCTATCAATTTTAAAAGAAAGGAAATTAAAATAAATAAATTGGGATCAGATTTCTAAATAAAAATACCTCATGTACTTTTTAATATTGTTTAGACACAACTAATTTAAAATACAATACAATATTAAGTAAATCGATTTATAACAAGTTCATAACAAGCAATTACTAGTGGTAGGCCAATGTCAAGATTTTCAAGAAAATCTACAAGAGTCAAAAAACGCCAATTCGTTTCCGTGTCCCCCCCCCCCCCCCCTTCGCCTCCCACGAGATCAGATAGTCGATCAGTACGTTTGGTTGGATTTTAGAGGGCTATAATTATTATTACCCTTCCACACGATGACACAAATCCCCTTTTTTCTGTCAACAATAAGAACCAAAGTTAACTGTACATTATCACTGCTCGTTCAATCTTTACCCAACATATACAAGATAAAACGGCCCTGTCACTAACCAACCATCAACCATACAACGTAACCAACAAATATAAATTAGAAACGGGTACTAGGGCCGCATAAATCATAGGAGAGCGATAAAGGTTACACCGTTAGTCCTAAATTCCATGGCTCTGTATAATCGCGACGAGATACCACAATATAATAAGCTATAACCGAAGTTCTAACCTTTGATGAATCGTTTAGCGGTACCCATGTAAGCTAGCCGTCTATGTAGGGCTGGGACCCGTTAAACACCGCTAGTGGTGGGACGTCTAGTTACGTCGTGGTTACGTAATATCGAAGATTAGAATTTGGATAGAGAATTTTGTGGTCGATTTAGAATTTACATTGTGTTTGATTTTGAAAATTGAATTAAGTAACATACTGTGTAAACAAGACAGTTTTAACTTTTAAACTTAGAATGCTTGCAATGCAATTAATTTGACCGCATCTCGCCTACATAGCGTTAGTGTCAAATAATTTACACAACAAATAAATTAAGACCACAATTAATTTTGCACTGTCTTCCAAAAAATCTGGGTCCTTACTCACCACCACATATATACTTATTCCATCCCTAAATTACTGTTCTATCTTTTTAAAACAAATACCTAAATTAATAATTTCAAGCACGAATAAGTTTGTGTCATTTTGAAACTTATGCTATTCTACTTTTTATATCTACCTTATATAATAACAAACAAAATCAAACTAGAGCAAACTATCGACTATCGATATAACCACGTGCGCATCCCGTGCCAGGATCAGGGATACGCGGGCAGTGGCTCAGTGGGTCGCCGGCCGACTGGAATGCGGAAGGGCCCCATCCCATGGTACACACCGCCCGTTAACTAGAGATTTGTCTTAAGATAGGAGAATCGATCTAATTGCATTACTAGTTAGAAGTTTGAAATGACCGTTTAATTTTCTAAATTGTAAATCGAATCGATCGATTGTAGAAAGTAATCGGAATATCTGTAACACTGTAACATTAGTAGTAGGGTAAACCACCCAATTGTTGGCACTTTAAGGGTAAACTTCGTGTCGGTCTAAAATGCAACTACCATAAAATCTTATTTACAAAAGCTACTAGACAAAACATATCATAGAATTAAAGAAAATGCTTTAATCTTTGTTTTTATAATCATTTTTATGTGATTGAATAGTATTAAATAACAATTTTATACTTAAATCCGAAAGACTATAGAAAATCCTATTATTGGCACAGAAGATATCAATAATACTATTTTATTTTTTAAGGCATACTAAACTTGAATAATCTATGGTTTCCTTATTTTTTTGTACTAAACTCTAAAGTGCCAATAATTGGAGTAGTGCTAACGATTGGATGGATTACCCTAATATATAGTTGCAACAGACTCCAATTTTAAAAAAATATAAAGATAGTTGTCAATTTTAATTTAAAATGAAACGTTAAATTTATGAATGCTCTTTTTATTGTCCATATAAAACTGTTACAATTAAATTCAAGTTTAATCTGTCCATAAATTTTAAAAAGGTGAAGTTCGTAAAAAATTGTCCCTGAGCTTGATACCTTTGACCCTTTATTTTTTTTTAACATAACCATAATTACTTTTACTTAAACTCGCCGTTACGTACAGACGTAAAAATGATTTATTTCAATTATTGTGTTTACAAAAAATAAATAGAAAGAGGTACACAATAATAGTAATCTATGTAGCCGGTTTCAGTGAGCGACTGCCATCTGACCACCAAGCGTGTGTGCCAGAGCCTCGTCTGTCAATCCGCATATATACTGACTTGCAGGTGATTTTGACTTGGGTCGGAAATCTTAGTAGTTAGTCTAAATAGCTTTAAGAATTACAGCAATATACCTATATAAGTTTGTTGTTGTTCAAATAAGACATATCCTTAGCATGGACAAGTAAAAATAGTGTTAAAGAAAAAGAATAAAAAGAGGATATCTGTACTCTTTTTTATTTAGATTAATTGAAGGAATGACTAATACGGAACCATCGGAATTTATATAATAGCTCTTGGATTGCGATATATATATTCTGTAGTAAATTAATACACCTAATTAACAACATATTTTAAGTGAACAACGAGTTCGTAAATATGTATTTAAATTGTTCACAATCCATATTTGGTAAATACGTGATTTAATGTCAGTACATGAATGTCGTGTCAATAACAACTGTCTGACCTTTGATTTTGATTATTATTCAAAAATGTAAACCACGATGGTTATTTCATACGTGTATCGAACAATCAAATTAGTGTGTGAAGGTTTGTCAAATTGATCTGCTAAGTATTATTTTATTATTTGTTTTGCATTCATTATATACTTGCAGCCTTTGGGATGCAGTGTTTCAGTCAGTCAGTTCAGACTGTCAGTCCGTTTCGGTGCGGCAGTGGCTATTGAAAGCAATCGCCACTGCATCACCGAAACTTGGTTGGTGCAGCACATTGTTTAAAAAAGATTCGGCAAATAACTAGTTCTGTTTTTACGTCATGTGGGTACCCTAAAATTAGTTTAATACATTTTGATATAAATATATATATGTATTATTTTTTACTTATTAGTTGAGTGAAAAAAATTAAAAAATAAACTGAAAAGTATAAACTTATTTGATAAAAACTTAGAGTATAAACATGGGTGATTATTTTCTAAAATTCATTTTCAAGAAGAAATGACGCTATCCAAAAATCGAATCGTTTTATTTCTTTCATAGTTATATCTTCATACATATCCCGGAGGATTCCTCTCGTGTGTTACCACATTTAACGGTACCAATATAACTAAAATCAGTCGCTTCGCTAGGGCGGCCGATAAAAAATGAAGCCTGTCGGTGTTACCAAGTAAAAAACTATAGTCCTGTTAACGGGTACTGACCCTTGAGGGTGGAATGACCTATTTAGGTAGAACGGTCATTACACGATGGTAAGGGATTTTTTTCTATGAGTTTGATATATTTTTTAGACTTATTGGAGCAAGAAATTTTATACCTTGTTATGATAAAGGGACGTTCTAATAAGCGGTACTGTGACGTAGACATAGCGGCGTGGAAGTGATTATTAGTTCGGGTAAGCAACATTGGAAGATCAAGTTTGAAGATGGGTGTTCAATCATTAGAAATACTACCCTCTATACTTTGAACGAGCCCTACGATCTATTCCCAGGATCCTAAGCTTGATGGCTACCCCGACAAAGCTAATAGGAAGGTTCTGTTATACCACTGGTGATTATTTGAATGACAAAGAGAAATGGAAGTAATTACTTGTTTTATATGCTACCTACCAGCACATATAGCAGGCCACTGCTGGACATAAACTTCCTCCAGTTTTGGGCGACCTTTGCCTACTGTTTCGACGCTGGCCAGCTGGGTTGGTACATGGTTTTATTTCGAGTTTCCTTCTCTCGTAGTGATATCGTCTGCATATTTCTCCGTTAGTCGCCTTTTACGACATCCTTCGGATGAAATAGGGTGGTAACAATGTTTCTCCTTCATCACACAAATACACAGATACATAAATATATGCCTATGTCTTAGGTTAGCAAAATAATGACACAATATGACATAATTGTCGATGATGTCATTGCCATATGTCAAAGTAATTATGAATTAATTAATTAATGATTTAAAAATATAACAACAATGATGCATATTAATTATTCGTTAGTAGAACTAATGTCTAGGCTAGTATATATTGTCATATATTTGATCCTACTTCCTATTTCCTATTTCCTACTAATATTATAAGTTTTTTAAGTTTAATTGTTTGTTACTCAATAACACTCAATCGGCTGAACAGATCTGGCTAAAATTTCGCACAGGGGTTGATTAGAGTCTGTAATATCACACAACTTTTTATACCTTGTATAAGTTTCCATGGTTTGGTATAAACTACAAAATACATGAAAATGAATATTATTAATGAAAAATTGTTAGAAAATAAAAATGGGAATATCAACGAAAGTGAAAACTCTCTCTATAAAAGTTATTTAGGACACGTCAACTTGATTTCACCTCGCTTGATGGTAAGCTGGAGGCAAAATCTCACGAAAGAAGGTCAAAATTACTAACACGTATAGTGCTACAATGGTGGCACTCAGCTTGACGGCTTCATCGGACACTTTTTCACACCCCGCTTAAAGGACCCGAGACTGTTATAAGAAGAAGGATTTATTTTGCTTTACAAAATTACCCTTTAGAATTTATCTTGTAAAAAAGTGCGTGAAGTTTTCACTTCAAATAGTTCAAATATGCGAATTATCACAATTTGTCGAATACCTAGGTAGTTACTCCTACTGGCCATATAGAATTTAAAACTATATCGTTGTGACGTCGTGCAACAACCGATCTGTAGTTAGGTGACGTGACGATTGATCTGAGTTCTATAATTTTCAGTTCACTCAATTTTTTTTTTCTTTGAAACGCACAGGTAATAAATGTTAATAACTGAATGTTGTGTTGGAAATTATACGAAGCTTAGTGGTTAAGGAGCTGGCTTTACCATCGAGAGGTTCCGGGTTCGAAACCTGGCCTGTACACTACCGATGTGAATCTACTCCTAACACAAGCTATTGAGCTTAGCTGGAGGGGTTACAGTGAATATTAGTAATTTCGGTTGCTAATATTCTTTTTAAAAATAAAACTATGAGTACCTTACGACCTCCGTGGCGTACCGGTAGTAAACGCCATTGTTACGCAGGAGGCGTGGGTTCGATTCCCGCTAAGTGCAAATATTTGTGAGCATGAATATGATTATATGCATTGGTCAGGGTTTTTCTATGTATAATATGTATTTATTTCCAAAAAAAAAGTATCTAAGTATGTTCATCCGTATTCTAGAACCCATAACACAAGCTAGTTAAACTATGCTTACCATGAGTCTAGGTGACGTAGTGTGTAGATTGTCCTAAAATATTAATTAAAAAAAAAGAAAAAATATACGCCATCTTTCTTTTATCTTTTTGGTGTATATAATTTGTTAACAGTCATTACAATTACTGACGATTAAAAAACAATGGCCGTGACTTTTTATTTCCAGAATCTTTTCTCACAAGCTTTACCTATTGCCTTGCGAATCTGACCGTAAATGTTAAATGTGGAGGCATTGATCTTTAAACTCATAAGTTACTGACTGACCTATATGAATATAGATATTTGACATATATTAATTTTTAACGTATTATTCGTTTAGATTATTGCACTAACGTTTTTCACTCCACCCGGACTCGGTGAGACTGTTTATATGGGACTCGTACCGACTAAAACGCATGACATCTTCGAGTCTTTGGTTGAGGTGAGATAGTAGGTAACTTATCCCTCGCACCTCGGCCTATCCGGAGCCATCTCTTTCGAAATGACCCCCTTCACTTGTCCATAGTCCTCGAGTTTGGGGAGACACGCCGCCCGCCGCGGCTTAATTCTGCAATCAACCTACCACTATCTTGGGATTCAGTCAACTATTAAAACCTACAACCTAGCAAAATACTACAAAAATCCCCATGACACTATGAGCCTGTACTGAGTACCTAAATAATAACACACATAGTTCAGTACTTTCTATTTCGTATTTCAAAACCAGCAATGAGATAACCGACATCTTTAGTTTTCCCCTGATCATGGCCGCTGAATAACAATTGAAACATCGATCGGCCTTGGAAAAACGATTAAAATTCTAAATTCAAAAATCTGTATAGACTTTTGAAAGAGACTTACAAAAGTCAAATTATTACCTATAGGTTAGTATAACAGATGGACCACCGATTCATCAGTTCATTCCAAAAAACACTAAAGATATTTATTTAGATTTGATTAAGTTAAATTTTAACAATAGGCTGAGGAGTCAGAGATTCCTAAAACTTGAGACCAAATATAAAGCTATGACACGTGGATGCACTCGTATAATACACCTACCCCTTGGCCATAGCCATTACTGAAAGGATGCAAATTTATCAACATTAATAATGCTATATAATTATATTCTGCTCTTATTTTTTACATTATTCTTATATGGGTACAGGCAACACAGTATGTCGACCACAAAATAAAGAAAATACACTAGGACATGTTAAATGTTACTAAAATTAACTTAACACCTGCACTGTATTCGAGTTATGTAAGATAAATAAAGATATAATCGATATTTTATTTTGTACTGTGTAGGTACATTCCGGCCGTACACTGTATCGACGTTGCTGAAAAAAAAAAAGATCTGTCACTTGACGAGATGCACGGTAAAACTGTCACTGACAGTTAATTATTAAATTATATTTATTTAATCTGTCTACGAATTATATACCTGTGATGAGATCAATCGAGATAAATAGAGACAATGGACCACCATTTTTATTGTTTTAATCCACATATAACTCATGAGTTTCAAATATAAAATAATATATATAATATACCTAGGTTCGAGAAACATGACAGTTTGTGACGTGACGGTAGTCAACGCGACTGCTACGCAGCGATTCCCACTCAGTGCGAATATTTGTATGCAAGAATATGACAATGGCTATTTGCACTGATCTAGTCGTGCCTCGGAGAGCACATAAAGCTATAAGCCCCAACCCTGAAGTGATTTCCTCGTATATTGTCGAAGTGATAATGTTGCGGCAACGACTCATGAAGTTGGGAGGCCAACTATGTAACTTGTGTAACTATCGCGGCGTTTACTCATAGTGTTTATAATGTTCGGGACTTCACGTGAACCGCGTGAAGTCCCGAACATTATAAACACTATATGTATGTAACTTGTATCAGACCCGAAGCTTCGGGCCCGAAACAAAAACAATCAATATAGGATTTAGCTACCATGCAGTTAATTTTTGACGAGATTTCAAGATAGTCAGTTCACACCGGTCTTCAAGAGTAAGAAACTAGGGCGAAATGATGACCATGAAGACCGTCATTTTGATGTTATGGACTCTGAAATGGCGGTCTGTGCCTTACTTTGACAGCCTCGACAAATGATTTTTCACGCCCGGGGATTTTAGGAGAACGGTAGAAGAGTGAACAAAAACTGAAACCAATTGAATTTTAAAATAAATGTTTGTAATATTTCCATTTCAACAAAGTGTGTACATGTAAAGACATTATTTTACTGTTCGAAAAACATTATTTGAAGGAACAATCCCTATAGTACTTGTAAGCAATGAACTTTGAAACTGTGGTCCCAGCATCGAAAGCCAAACAATGACAGGTTTATGAGATGCACATACAACGATGCATGAGCATTCCTTTGACGAGCGCAATGTATCCGAACGGTCCCGAAATAATACCATTGAACGCATCACTATTTCGATCAAACGTTTTAGTCCTTTACCGGTCCAATAAAAACTCCTATTAATTGCGTAAGCACATGTAATAAACTTTTGGATTGGTTAAAAATAACCGAGGCAACGCACCACCGCCGGGTCGCCAGAGTATAAATTCTTAAAAAACATAAACTTCACTGGCAACACGCAATGTCCAAACAGCTTATATAATCATACACCATTTTCAAATGAGGAATACAGTTTCTATCGAATACGAATCAAATTGGAATTGCCGCCAAAATTAACGTGGGACTTTTTAGTTCGGATACACGTCCTGAAATCTATGATTAGAACTCGATTCTAATACACAAAAAATAGAGTTTACTATAAATGTTGAGTGTGCGTGTACTTGAATCGTTATAGTGCGCGTAAAGTCCGACTAGGATATAGGTCATTGCTCCCCTAAATCTGAGGAGTAGTCAGGGCAGTTCATAAGTACTTCCATGTTTAAATTGCCCAACTCGTATGTACTCTCGGTACAGGATACTGAGTCGGGCATTACTTAGTGCGCGGCTCGGACGAATGACCATCCTGCGCGTGATAACATCTAGTTTTAGAGTCATTCCTCTCTGGAATGAGGACTATAATTCTAAGGAGGAGGTTTTAAATTTAAAGGATGCGATATGTTTTATGAATGTATCCGTATTCAACTCAATTTTCGTTTGTTTGATGAATTATGTTCTTAAATATATCTGAGATGTTACGTAATGTGTTATAAATGTTGCAATGGTTCACAAGTTAAAAATTTAAACTAGGAGACTAAAATGATGTTGTATATTACGAAAGCATTACAGTTTTTTTAACAACTTGATGTTCCGTTGCAGACATATTAACTTATCTAATATGTAATGTACACATATATTTAGTTTGTTGTTTTGCAAGAATTTATCTGTATTTAAAAAAATAATAATATGTGAAATATCATACAGCTTTATAAACGTAGGTATTAAACCTAAGTATCTAGAGATAGATCTAATTTGTGGATATTTGGAACAAATTTTAGCTTTTACGAATACGACTACCGTATAACTCCCAGACCCCAAAGGAAACATCAATTCACAGCTGTATATCTGCTTGCAGAAGATATGACAACTAATTTATAGTTAAGAAACAGGCAGAAACATAATAGGAAGGTATTTACACCAATCTATTATTCAAAGACACACGATACCGACTCACCATAGAGTATAATAAATCTACAATTCACCTAATAATTTACTCTGTAACGACCACTTAATAGCAATGAACTCACCTCTAAATAAAACAAGATTCGATTGGAGCGAAACATTGTTATGTTACAGTCAAAGGCATAAACAAATGAAACAAGCTAGTTTTTAAAACAAGAATTGTGTCACGGACCTTAAAATTAAGGATACGGGACTCTAAATACTAAATATATACACATCCTTTTGGTATACCTCGTCTTTTATAATGTTCTCAGTATGACAGCTATAAAAAGTTGCGCATAGTTGATTTCTGCGCACAAATGACCCGAATCAATCAATTAGCTTTGTAGTTCATTGCTTGATATAAGCATTTCCTAATGTGCATCGTGACCCCCGATCCTCTGTCTTGTACAAAATTAGACTCGAAGATGGTAAAAGATCTGAACTAGGACATTATACTATTTCTTAATTTCGGGAACAGTCTTGTGAGTCCAGGCAACGGATAGGAATTGGAAGTCATGCTGTTGGAATTTCAAGCAACAGTTAGTTATATTAATAAGGCTTTAAAGATAGCATCTAACGAAAACACAGAAAGCAAAACGAAATTGCTACCATTGAAAGTTGGCAGCATTTAATGACTGTAATTACTGCGTAGTCTTTACTTCTTTTTAATTAAATTAGCATATTTATTGTATTATAGTTCACACCTTACAAATAAACATTTACGACAGCCATCTTGTTTATAGAATATTAGACTTTACGTCTCCTGCGGTATTTTGACATTCTATTTTTGAATAACAGTCAAAAAAAGTTGATGGCAAAAAGTTTGATGTGTTTCCGGGTGTTAAATGTGGTCGGCCCATTTGGTTTCTGGACGCATTTGGCGGTAGAAAAAGTAATTTGGCGAAGATTGAACTTTACTTGCTGAAGGGATTCCGTAACTTATATTTGAATTTAATAGATGTAAGATTATTCCGTAATATCGTTTATAGCTAGGTACATACTTTGCTCATGTTGATTATCAACTTTTTCTGGTCACAATAAGTGTCTAGAGACCGTAAAGAGTACTATTATCTATTCTCTCGCACAGAGTCCGTTACCATTTTTTTTCAACTTGTTGCCGAAGAATATCCGCTGTAGACATGGCGTTCCTAAGAAGAATCAACCATAACCAAATAACCAAACCTCCAGTTTAGTTGGTCTAATTCATGAAGTAAAAAGCTCAAAAATTGATGATCGAAAATCATGTATACTTGAAGCTGGAAACGAACGGAAAAGGAAAAGATTTAAATGTTACCTAAAACATAGCGAATATGACGATGAGAATTGTGGCAAATTCCAACTTTTTTGACCTTCAACGTTAAATATTAGAATTATTAATAGGTTATGTTGACGTGTCTAGGCGTAAGTAGGTAGTTCTAGGATCTTCTGAATTTAAAGGTGGGCACGCTACACAGCTGCACTTACGGGCACAATTAGTCTACGTTGAACTAAATTAGTCGACAGTCGACATAAAATGCCAAATTATGCAGAAAGCCATGTCTCCATAATATAAATCTGTTCCAAAATCAGTCTCGATCTAATCTCAAAACTATCAAAAATGACATTTACATTACTATAATTGTTGTTCAGGTTGATGCGTTGCGATTAAGCGTCTCCATCGCATACGCAACCCTAAATTGGTTTCATAATCGTAAACGTTTCCGTGTAACCGCCAAGAGTTTTTGCCTCAGATATGAGTATCACATACACATACGCAGGGCCCGTGAGAAATGCATCTTGTATTCTAATAAGGCTGTATACTTCCTACAATCACATTATGTTGCTCTCATATTTATTATTCAGTCACATGCATAGATATAGATATAAGAGAAGAGATGATAGTAATGTTATAAAAAAAGTTCAAACTATGAATGTAGATGGTTTAAGGAGCACTGGTCGGTCCAAGAAGAAATGAATGATGAAAAAAGATATGGCAAAGAAGTTAGTGTCTGAAGAAATGACATCTGCCAAAAATGTATGGAGGAAAGACATTTAGCACCGATCCCAATTAATTAGGACAATTAAGTGAGATGATGTATGATGATAATACATACATTTATGTTGTCACCTGTATTGTATATTTGTGCAGACGTAGGTGATGTGTACGTATCAACAAGTTTACACCGTACTTTGTATGAAAATATACACATACATTAAAACTGTTATCCAGTAAACTAAGAACACTAAATAATTTGACAATAATTAAGTGTGACGTCATATTTCTTTAGTTTATACAAGTTTGGTATAGAACTATAATAGTTTTGACGAGAATTTAATCATATTTCCGTCACATTGGTATCTCATTTTGCAATTATTTATGTTAAAGTAATAAACGTAATTCTATTTTATAGTAATGCATATTGTTATCTACTCTCATCTCAATTTAAATAAGACCATAAATTCTAAAAAAGGAATCATCCAATGTCACGTTTCGTTTGTAAACCGATTTTTTAACACAAATATCATCTGCCACCTTTTTAATCGTTAATCATCGCGTTTTTGAACGCATCCCGAATAGATAAACATCTTTTCTCCGGCTAACGCGAAAAATTAAAAAGAGTGTGTGTGTCCGTTACGTTACAAATGATTTATGGAATGCGATTGTTAGAAAAAATATATGATGATTTAAAAACGGAAGTAAATTAATAAGGAGCTTAAATAACAGTGTATCTATCAATTTTTTATGTACTAAGTATTTTATATTTATGTAATTGTAAAATAATGGTGTCTTGTCTATTGAAAATCTAAAAAAAATATTTAAGTTAATTCATAATAACGATATCGAAAACATTTTTTTAGTTCTTGTTAATAAAATAATTTAAAGTCTGGTTCGTAGTGGACCTCAAAAATAATAAACTATTTTTATTTAGGACACGTCAATTTAACTTCTCGCCTGATTTCTGTGATGTCTGATTGAAAAGATCTTAAGCAAACTTTGAATTCTTGCGTAAGTTTAACCGTAAATATCCCCAAAAGTTACGAAAACCGACATCCACGAGAGCGGAGACACAGTATTGTGTATGTTAAGATATTGTGTATGTTAAGATATACTTTAGGTAGTATACACATATGTGTAGGTAATGTACTAAAAAAAATAATTGAATTTATATTTAATTACGTAATAATATTACGTAAGTTCAAACACAGTGCGAATTGTTAATGAATAAATATATATAATACAATATAATTACAAAATAATATTACCGTGACAAAACTGTACAAATATTGTAACAAAGTTCGAGGGGTGGTCACTTACGATATCACTTAACACTTTTTATTTTATCATCACTACATAGTATAAAATAAAGTCGCGTTCTCTGTCCCTATGTCACTTTGTATGCTTAAATCTTTAAAACTGCGCAACGGGTTTTGATGCGGTTTATTTTAATAGATAGAAAGGTTAAAGAGGAAGGTTTTTATGTATATAACATCATGCTACGACCAACAGGTGCGGAGCAGGAATGAAAAATGTTGCAAAAATGGGGTGACGCAGACGAAGTTGCGCGGGTCAGCTAGTTTATCATAATTTATTGATAGGGCAACAATGAATTATATGACAATTTAAAATTTTGGCGTCATAATTGTTTATTTCATACGAGTGTTTTTAACTTATCGTAAAAAATAACTAATTTACCTAAGTATACAATTAAAAATACAATCACATGAGTACCTACTAACACGATGTACCTACTATTAAGGCTATTAAGGCTACTTGTTAATTATTCATTTAATTTAGATTTTTATGTCTAAGTATATCGATAAGGCTCAATTCAATGGCTGCGTTTCACTGGTGCGGTGGTTACTTGCTCAACTACCCTTTAATATAATTCGAATTTGTTCTGTTGTAAGTGATGCTTAATGATCTATAAAGAATATTATTTTGACTTTGACTTCTTTGATTGCGGGCGAGAAAAATAGATGGAACGAAACAATGTCTAACTCCATCCCATTCGCTTTTACATTGACGATTCAGAAACCGGGCTTTAGTACCCAATAAGAAAAACAACTCAACTGTTTTTTTTTTATTTATATCGTGCGATTTTGTTTGTTTGAAACTGGACTTCTGCAATTATAGTTTTGTGAGTGGCAATGAACCGCTATGACGTTGACCACTAGACGCATGAGAGCTCACCCTTTTTTGGTAAATCAAATTTATAAGGCGTGAAATATACGGCAAGGCAGGCAAAAGGTGTAAGGAATACTGAAAGAAAAATCGTTCGTATCGACTCTACGTCACTTAGTTCAATGCGTTTTATTGAAAATATATATTGGGGAAGGGAGGGGAACCCACCGCTCACCCATGGTTTCACTTCCAATGATAATAATAACAAATTATTACTATTGTCATAGAAAGGAATATCAAACCGCACCGCACAAATATCAAAGCAAGGAGAAAGACTTCTTACCCCAGGAGAGATGTTGTTGTAGGTATGTGCAATATATCGCAAGTGCGAAGAACAAACCGCGACACGTGTTTCGCCTCTACACGAGGCATATTCAGGAGCGCTAGGAGAAAAAGAAGTGTTTTATTAATTTGATACGAGACCTTATTTTTGTGTCGAAAATATCTTTTTTGAAACAAAAGTAGCCTAACTTCACCATCATCTCAGCGTTCAGAAGGGTTTCACGTTGCATTCGAATCTGGGGCTGCTAAACTATCAAAGCGCATTTTTGTTAAACAACAAAAAGGTATGAATATTTTTTTAATTAAATATCTGTCAGCTGCCAAATACCTAAGGCATATCATTTAGTGTACAGTATACAGCCAGTTCTTAATTTTCATAACGCAGTGATAAAGCCGGCCCTGACATTTGCGATGCAGTTTACACACGTCAACTTCTTGCGACGAAATGTATCCATAACCTTATTTCGGAGTACTGTCGGGCACAACGGTGGTTTTAATTATAATGTCGACTTTTAAACTTTGTCTAAGTTATATAAATTTGTTGATTTTGAATGGGTTGAACAATGTCAAGTTAAGAAAACAATTGTCTATGTCTACTTAAATTGGTTTCTGGCCGCTATTAAAAACTTGTCAGCAAGGTATACATAGAGCTTTTCGTGATCTTTTTATCTTGTACCTACTTAATATCATTTAGATACGTTTTGATGATATATAATTTCTATTCTCTTTAATGTCACTTCATATCCCCTTTGATACTCAAAGGTTTACTGGGAGAGAACTCATAGTAAGTTATTATACAAGTTTTTCCAACTTTTCATGTATGATCTCTGTACTTTGTGTGTGCCATAAAGAATTAAGATTCTATTTTTGTTAAAGATTTTTAATTTTATCAAGGTATCATTCTGTGTGAGAAGTAAGAAATAGCAGTAAAAAGGGCATCTGTTTTTATTTCAACCTTTGTATTTATTTTTAAGCATCCATCACAAAATGTATTAAAAGAGCATCAATGTTCGATATTTGGATATGTTCTATATAATATCTTATTCAATTAGGTGATTTCTCGCAGAAGATATAAACAATATACTGGAATGAATTACGAACTATCTTAAAGAGTTGAGTATCAATCGGAATAAAACATTTGTTCTATCTTCCTTCAGACAAGCCTTGTCCTATAACAAACACATATATGACGATTTCCAGGGAGTGGCGGTTGTGAACGAGACTGCTACGCAAGAGGTGCGGGTTCGAATCCCACTCAGTACAAATATTTGTGTGCATGAATATGAATATTTGCATTGGACTTGGTATTTCTATGTAGGTTTAATATGTATGTATTTACAAAAAATGTATCTAAGTATGTTTATCAGTATTCCAGAACCAATAACACAAGCTATGGTATGTATAGATTGTCCTAGAATATTTGTATCAAGTACATTTATAATATGAATTTTATCTTATTCTATCTATTCATAGTTATACATGCAATTTGTTTATACAGATTGTGAATTTGCCACACAAAATTATACAAAATAACAGGTAAACCTCAAAAACCTTACATTTTACGTTCTTATAAATTTCTCGCAAAAACAAACTAGTCTACACACAAACAAGACATTGAATGAAGTCAATGAACCGTTTTTAAATAGTTCTTCGATTTATTTGCCGGTTACTACTACTGATTACAGGGTATTCAACTTGGCACGACATAACATACGAGATAACATTGGAACTTGATAATACAACTTATAACTAGAATAATTCAAACATTGAATACTTGTTTTATTTCGTTTATTGTGTGGTGCCACTGTTTACAGGGACTATCATATCCATAGAACTCTTAATAATAAGATAGTACTATTTATAGTTGATTATTATGATCCCGTCACTCTCTATGTAATCATCATCACAGCTTTATTCCACACACCCAAAGCTAGCACTTTGGAGCCCTTGATCTGACCACCTTGTCATTTTCTTAATTTGATTTATTTTACCATTTTGAAAGAGTGATGACTTGTTATGAACCTTCGTAAATCAGAAAAAAATGCACACTTAATAAATTAATTGCTAATGATATTATGAGTTCCATAATATCTAGATAAGAAATCTTTTACATATTGATAGAAAAAATAGCTTTAAAACGTTTATTTATTTTCGATGGATAGTTAACTGTTTTTGAACTACCAAAGATGTTCTCAGTAAGGGGCCTAACCCTTCACCATCTGTAATTGAAATTAATTAAACTATCCTCAAGTCTTGATTGTTAATGAGGAAATGGTAACTGACTCAACCCGTAAATATGTGTAGTCGGTGTGAACGACTCTTGCACGCAAGTGGAATGCCATTTTGCCAACGGTTTAGCTTAACATCTCTTTATGTTTGACTTTAGCCTGTAGCTTACGTCTATAATAAACTACAGCACTTTTCTGGGTGAGAGTTGTTACTCCCAGAAAAAAATAACTTAAACCTAACTTAACCATGGACTCAAGTCCTACCTTCATTATTATAATGTTACTGTAACTAAATACATTATAACTATTTTCATAGCAATGCTTTCGTATTCATTTTTTTGAAATAAAATAAGCTGAAATAAAAGTAATTTTATAAATTCTTATTTGACTAGTAATCCCAAATACCATACTCTTGTTATCAATGCCATATAATTCGTTAGATTTAACTCTTTTTTAATATTACTAGTAACAGGTATTACTAACATTCCCTGTATCCTCTCTAGCTAATCTAAGGTACTTGTGTTAGAAATCGTACCGTGTGAACGTATGAACCCACACTGGTATACAGTACCTGCATTAAGTATAATATTCGCGATGTTTCGACATTTTTTTTTTATACTATCACGCCTATATCTCCGAAGGGGTAGGCAGAGGTGCTAACACCCACATTTCGCCAGTGTATATTTAGATCCCAATGTAATAGGGGGCGAGCCTATTGACATCAACCGGGCACTTATAAACCTGCGATAAATACACACATAACTTCGAAAAGCATTGTAGTCATTGGTGTGTGCCATGGTAAACCTGGGATCGAACCCGAGACCTCGTCTCAGCAGTCCACCACCCATACCACTAGGCTACCGCTAGGTTTCGACAATATAACAAATTAATATTGCACCAAAACTATTATGTCCGCGACAGTACTAGGAAACGCGAATTTAAATCAAGACAAGTCAATGCTACTGAACTCGATACAGACATTTTAAGAATGAAGCCATTTTGCAATCACTATGTCGTAAAGTAAAAAATGTCGACCCATTTATATAGAACATTAGTTGTACAATCAACAGAAACGTAAATTTATTATATTCCACCCTTTTGCTAGAATTGTGGATTTCAGGGACCCTACCATTACCTCTCAAGAGTAATATTACTTCAATCTTACTTAATCTTCACTTCCATAGTGAGATTCGGACCGTCAGCGTACACGGAATGGTAGTGTCATAGGGTTAAAATCCGTCAAACAGTATCTCCTATTGAAGTGGGCACATTTATTTGTTTAATGTGTTAGAATTTACACTTATCTTACAAGATATAATATAGAAATATTTGTTGGACGACAATGATCCGAGTCCGCATCACACTATGAAAGTAACATAACATAACATAAACTCACTCCTATATCCCCGAAGGGGTAGGCAGAAGTGCTAGCACCCATATTTCGCTAGTTTATGTTCAGGTCCCTATGTAATAGGTGGCGAGCATATTGCCATTAGGCCGGGCACTTATAAACCTGAAAAGCATCGAAAAGTCATTGGTGTGTGCCATGGTAAAACCTGAGATTGAACCCGAGACCTCGTCTCAGCAGTCCATTACCCATACCACTAGGCTACCGCGAAGTAGTAAAGTAAAGAAGAAGAAATAAAGTAAGATTGAAATAATAATAATTTTAAGATAATGTTACCATGTTTATTGGTGTTTAAGTGTATCCAATATTTCGGTGTTGTTATACATTTTACGCTGTTGACTTGATACTCGTATAGATATAACAAGTGACCATATCAATTTAAAATTATTAACTGAAAGTTTTTCATTCTTAAAGCTGAAGTTGGTTTCAACTAGATATATGAGGGTCCATTTATCACACAATTTGAATATTATTATTACATTCATCTGTGTAAAAAATGAATCACCAAAGTTGCTAAACGCAAAACATAAGAACGGTTTGATAAGTTCGAATGACTTATTATTTATTGTGTTTTTTGTTAGAACAAGTTCATCGTTATCATCATCTTAGCGCTAGTCTCGGTCGAATTCGTGGTTTTCACCTCGGATCCTGCAGTCCCTATTGCTTTTCCACTTTACGCTGGGCCCCGATTCTACTAATTTTCAGTCATTGTAAAACCAAAAAACGCCAACGAAATTTAAATACTACTGCTATACTGTTAAAGTCTTAAATTAAATAGAATAGTGTAAAGTGAAATAAAATGATGTAACGGACTCTTATTTTCCATTTAATTTTGAACTTTAAGTCTATATGCATAAAGTCGAATTCAATGGCAGGTCTTATGATCTCAATGGTTTGGCAGTGGTTAATAATTAGTAGAATCAAGGTTGCAGTTTTAAGCGTGCATTGTGGTGAGACCATTGGCATTATATTAATAGTGACAAGGTCTATAATTAGAAGAAATATTTGGGAAAATCACAAGAAACGCTAGGCACGAATATATACTTTAGAATAAAAATGGCGTGATATAAAAGTGTATCATAACATAATGAAGGTAGGTTATTTGACAAACGTTACACGCTCGTTGACCACCCTCGAAGATTCACCCGGATGTGTTAGATTTATACGCTGTTTCCTCATGGGTTTTGATACAATGATTCTAAATATTGAATTTATAATTTTAAATGAAGAAGTGAAAGCACTGGCTCGTGGTGAAAAAGCAGATACATGGTTATCTGCAGATAACCAGTCATGGATCTTATTTCTATGTCAATAAAAATATATAGAGCGAAAGACAATGAACCTAGTACAGATACGAAAATGTAATACGCCTTAAAAGATGACAATACTGGACCTAGATTCAATGAAATTTTGAGGTTTTGCTATCTTCTGCTATGTTATATTCAAATTGATTTAAAATTGGAAAAAATCAATATTTTTTTTTTATTATTGCATTATTGCATTATTTTTATATGATGTGCATTAGACCCGTCTAAAGCAATCAAAGTTGTCGTTTACAACTGGGACTGGACACTTTTCCAATTTTAAATAGGGCAAAGATGTTAAATTCTGCTCTTAATGTGGTGTCATTTAATGGAATACCTTACGCCAATTGATTAAATCCTTCATTGTGCCTAAACAGCCAGTTACATATTAAAAAAATGAAAAAAAAAAAGCACAAGAATCTGTTTTGTAAGTTATTCCTTCAACTCCAGGAATTTATTATTTGCGTTTAGCTATTTGTTTTAAGAAAAATAAGTAATAGTTCAAGTCACTCTGGTCGGTTCTTTCGCCGTGTTCCGTGAAATGCAGTGGCTAAAATCTGATATAATAATGACGTTTAGTTAGACTTAATCTCATTATTTTTTGAAGTACGAACCGCTGCCATTATTATCTAGAAATTAATTTTGCAGCAAAAAATCACGATACAAATTACAAAACGAAAAAGTATTTAATAGTCTTCTCATTTGGATTCAACAAACGAGTTTCATTTTATAATCAATTAATTCGTTTAATCGATTTTGCACATCGTTCGATTCTGCCCTTGTTAGTCTAAGCTCGCTATATAAGGACGAGGCAAAGATTCCTCACATCCTACCTCTGCATTTTTGAACGACATGGCGACGGAATCACCAACATGTCTCCGTTTTGAAATCGCCGCTTAAAATACAATGGGAATTTGCAATGACTTACAATATAATAGAATGTATGAGGTTAGTAGATTTAAAAGAATGTTGGAACTTTTTGCCTCTTAGATTATGTTTATTTTTTATTCATAAAGTTTTTTATTTTTTAAATAAGTACTACTTATTGATACTGGCTGACTTACATAGCTCGCGTATGCTGACATTTTGTATTCTTTATTTAAATAATTGAAAAATATATAAAATGTATTTTTATGTTCCTTCATTTTTATAGGTATAGACCTAAGTAAATATTAATTATAAGTAATATGTACGTGTTGCAATGTTAAAAAAATTTAAATCACATAGGAATTCCTTTTTTCTCAATGACAAAAGTACAAAAACTTTTATTACGATGCCGAGGGCTTTCCCTTTCATCTCCTTACAAGGTAAGACTCAAGATAGAATTTACGTCGCGTGCCATAGTAAGGAATTACCAGACACTTTGACCTCGCTCCGTACTTCACTAACTTTTATCTACCTTATTTATTAAGCAATAAGATTGAAAATGCTTGGTGTACTAGAGGTGAGGGTCAATGGAGACTGGTCATAATTGCCGATCGAGTGTGCGATGTTTGATTAGTTTTTGTAGTGCTAAACATATTTTCTTCTCAAGCTCGATAGTATAGTTAGGATTTTAGTAAATAATCGCAGGTAGCTTGCGATTATTTACTAAATGCTTATCATAAATTATGTTTGGATCGTGTCAGTTGTGTGTACCTACATTGCACAAGCCGTAAACGTTACCGTAGAGATCCTCAGTTAAACGTATTGATATATTTTTCAGAAGAAATTGTAACGAATATAGAATACTTAAATTGAATTTAGAATAAAAAAAAATCGTAACTTAACCTTAGCACCATCATGTTCTTTTGTTCTGTCATATTCATGATAATTATCATACGTAGTATTGTATTATAATAATATATGTTTACTAATTATAAAACACCAAGTGGCCGAATCAAACGAGTAATTCAGAGAAATCTTAGTCGCAGAATTTATGAAATTGACAGGCATTTTGTTAATAACCTAAACCAAAATGGTACCTACTTAAGTGTAATAACCACAAATTTTATCTACCCTTGTTATTTCCTAAAAACAAAAAGGAAATATAATGCACATATTTCATCTGGGATATTTCACCACCAAATAATACGTTAACAAACGATTAAAAAAAAATAGACACTGATTTTTTTTTGTACAAATTAAGTGGCAGACAAGCACACGGCTCACCTGATGGAAAGTGGTTATTGTGGCCTATGGACGTTTCCAACACCAGGGATACACTTTAGATTGTGGATCATTGGTACCTGTAGGTAATAGACACCTGATTAAGTACGGGTCACACACGAACTGAGACACCTCTGTGTACCTATAGGGACCTTAGTCAGCGAGAAAAATGAGGCTCCGGGTGTGCGGATCATTACGAAATAAGTAATCTATGATTAGTAGATTTGACTTCGTTCTCAAAACAGACATCATAGGCGCATGTACTGCGCATATTGAACGAGTTTTGTGCACATTTCGTTTCACATCTCGCGCCAATACCTTCTGTCGAACATCTAAAAAACCATAACAGTTGTGTATTGTACCTAAGATATGAAAACTGATTAGCAAAACACCGTACATCCTCTTCCGATTACTAACTAAATATACAGTTTTAAAGCACAAAAACATCTATTTAACACATCACCTTAATGATCCGACAAAATAACTCTTTATCTCATAATGGCGAATTTTGACAGTCGATCCATAACGGTCCGATCGCAATCCATTGTCTACAACTGATACGTCCGCCATTTTTTGTTTAAAAAACCCTATCAAACCCTTTCTATTTGTGGACATCTGCCGAAATCGATTTTGCATTTTTTTACAGAAAAAAAACTAAACGGGTGCAAAAAGGTACATACTACGTTCCAATAGTTTTTGTGATCCACAATGTTTGGCAAAACGGCAACCCTTTGATCAAATATGGTGGTGTAATCAGATTTCGGCATGTGCTATCTTTTTTCTCAATTTTTTTTATAAGAAACTCGATCTTGAGTGGAGTGTGCCAGTCTTTTGTGGCTGTCAAATGTTTGCTTTCGCCTCACATCTTCCGCAAAAAAAAAATGGGCACGAGTCTATTGTCAGCAGTCACTTACGTTTATTGATATCTCAGCACATGCTACGATGTAATAAAAGGGTTTTTACAACGTTTTTATTCAGTTTCCTATCGATGAATTGTTTAAAAAAATGCAATTAACATTGCAGCGGAGTGAACACCTTTTGTAAGTAATACTATAGTCGAACTATCAGCTGATAAAACGCATTGGAAACCACTTTTCCGTATCTTAATCGTCTTAATATTAGTAATAAACTGGTATAATACGCCAGGTGGAGTCATCAATATGTAAATATGTAAGAACAAAACGTTGAATCGTTTACTATTTTGGCTTAAATAAGTTTTTAGTATTGATATGTATCTATATGATCTATATCTCAATGATTTTCAACACCAAGCCGTAAAGAAGCTGTACTCCACTGTATATTATCGTCATTATTATCACTGTGATAATCTATATAAATAAAAAGAAATTGCGAAATATGTTGCTAAGCTCAAAACTCAACTCCGAGTATTTCTTTTTTTTATTAATCCTTGAACTCTAAGGATGGTTTTTTATGATACAGAGGGAACGAGATCTGAATGTAAAGCCACTTTTATTCACCTGTTAATTTTCCGTAACTTCTAACTAATTTTAAAACAGTTTTCACCGTCATTTGAATACTTTTTACGGAAGATATTTAGACTACCTATAACAATAAAAAAATATTCATTTATTAGACTTAGGTAATGACGTGTCTATTAACTAATCAAAGATGATGCTGACACTCATGAAGTGCATTGTTGAGCACATCATGTCTATACTCGTACTATAAGTCAATCAACCTATCGCAGTCCACGGCTGGCCATAGACCTCTCTCAATGTACGCCTCTGCTCCCTTTCCTCCGTCATCCGCATCCAGTCTGTCCCAGCCACCTTTTTCAGGTCATCAGTCCATCTGGCTAGGGGGCGTTCCTACCTTCCATTTGCCTTCTCGCGGTCTCCGCTCAAGGACTCGTTTGCTCCAGAGGCCATTGATCCTTCGGCTGATGTGGCAAGCCCACTGTCAATTAACACTTCACTTCACATCATCTTAAACTTCTAAACAACTGGATATATCAAAAGATACCCTTATGAATCTGTTGTAGGTCTCTAGTATAGAATAAATCCTCGTTTGTTTATAATAAATTTTAACATTTCCTAGATTATTTAGGTCTGTGCATGGTGTAACCCTGTGGTTAGATGTAGTGCCAGGAAAGAGGAAGTAACTTATTAGGGTAATATCAAAGCTCGGCACTCAATTGGCCTATTACAGAATATTTCTGAGCCAGTTCAGTATAGCTAGTATTAAATTAGCTGCACGGAGGTAAACGGGCTGGCCTTTTGCTCTTTGAATTCAGATGACTGTTTGGTAAAAGCATCATCATGAATTTCTTCAATGCATAAAGTACATATTTAAATTTATGGGAGAATTAGTTACAGATTTATATCTCTATAATCGAGAAAAGTGTTTTAAGATAAGATATTGAAGTAGGGATTACATGGCAGAAATTGGCAACAATATATTTTGAATTTACTGGCGCTCCAAATGCACACGTGCCAATCGTAATTTTTATTTTTGGAATTTTTTAAGAAGTATGGCAATTGCTTTGACAAAAGTGCATAATACCTACAATATGCTAGCAAAGATGGTACACTACTTGAAAACTTATTGTACACTCTACGATATTCTAAATTTAAATTTTTGCCGCCTAAAATGAACATTTACAATTACATTGTCATTTTTTTACCCTTGTTGAATTTGATTACCAACGGTCGCAGTCATGTGTTTGCAAAAAGGATGACAGCCATACCAATATTGACGTATTATTTATTTTTGTGTCAACCGATTTATGGCATTTATTTATTTATATATTCATATCAATCGCTTAACGGAGTTAAGTAGCCTTGCCAAATAGAAATCTGTAATGAACGACCAATTTACCTAGGTACATACGTGGTATATAGCAGAGATTTGAATTTCAATTTAATGGACGAGAACTGGTAACTCATGGATTGGGATTTCAGGCTTTATTTATATACTTTATACTATAATTTTAATATTGGTAAATTTTATGAGCTTGTTACAGTCAGACAGTTTATGAGATGAGATAGTCACCAGTGGGAACAAAACCAAATCATCACGCGGTCGGAGGCGCGGGCGAACAGCTAGTCTAGCGTATATTCTTAAAAAAATGCATAAAACACAACTGAAGACGTTATGCGTATGAAAATATAGACTTATTTTATCTACCTTGTAATTCTCAACGTTTTGTATATATGATAGGTACTAGGACAGCTGTTCGAAACGAAACATCTTCAATTTAGTTGTCATAACTCACGGCGCGAAAACTGTCTATATTAAATACTTGCTTTATGACATTTATCTGTAATATATTTAAAGTGAATATTAAAAAACTTACCTGCAACACTTATTGAAAGTTTTATTCCAGTGTAACTAGCTTTTTCAATGATTTCCAAGTAGGTACGACTCGTATGTACCAGACTGGGTGTACGGATAAATAAAATTAATGTCAAAAGAGCAGAAATCGATCACTTCGTAGATGTCAAGCAGATGACATTACAAAAAGGCGCGCTTTGCCTGCAAGAATATGTGTCAAAATCAATGAACTTTACTTATTGATCTATTCTAGCCACAGATAAACTCTTCATCTGTGGTCGAGCTCAGCACCATATTCGAAATTCAAAATTTTTTCTCACGTCTACGTCTGGAAATTTGACAGAAAAAATATTAGGCTAAACATCGTGTCTATTAGTTACTACATAGGTACTTTAAGTTAATGATTTTTTTAGGCATCCAATCTTAGTTCTAAACTGCTTGTCAAGTGTACATAGATCACATATAGAATCATTCTATCATCCAGTTTGCATTATTGGATTATTTCAATTTATTCACCTGGACGGACCCCCTGCCCCTCTCCTTTTTAGTCAGGTGCTGAATCACCTGTGCGTTAAGTCTTGTTTTGACAGGTGGTTTACCTATTGTCACATAGGATTATTGTGCGCATACCTGTTTTGAAGTGCGCTCTTGGTTTTAATTGTACATACTGTTCTAGAGTCAAGTTTCTTTTTGTTTGTCAGTATTTATTTACTATGTAAATAGCGCGGTGGTAGTTTGTTATATTATAATACGTAGCTATATTTCATATCTACGCTAGGCTACACTTCTACACTAATATTATAAATAGAAAAAAAAAGTGTGTGTATGTGCATGCGTGCATGTTTGTAATTAATAAACTCAAAAACTACTGTCCCAAATTTAAAATTCTTTCACCATTAAAAGGCTACGTTCGCCTTGAGTAACGTAGGCTTTATTTGTTGCTAGAAAAGATTAGGGATCCTTACTAAAACTTAAATAACGTAACATAAGATGTAAAAAAGTGTCCAAAAAATCTTTCATTGCATGAGCTGCGTAAACTATTGATTATAGTACAAAAGTATATGAGTCAAGTGGAGAGTAGTAGAACATCGTGTAGAGCGCTAAAATTTACAACACTGCGCGATAACCAACATCTACGAGGGTGGTGCCGCGGGCAACAGCTATCTGTACATAAAAAATCAGAATTGGTATGTTCGTGGTTGCAATAGGTATTAGAAAAGTAAGCGATGGACTGGCTTAAATTTTAACAGGGCACTGCATTTTTATCAAAGGGTAGTACTATTTTGTGATTGTCGCCTTTATAAGGGTATTTAGTTTCATATTTTCTTTAGATACCCTCGAAATAATAAATCCCCTTCATCATCATCATCATCCTTGCTTCAAATCCGGTCGTATTCGATGTAGTCACCTCGAAATCCAGGATACGCATATTTTCTGTGAAGCGACTGCCATCTGGCATAGCCGAAGTAAGTAGATCGTAATCAAAATCAAATTGAACCAAATTCATAACTTTTAGATTCCCTAATAAATTTCAAGTGACTTTTATTATGAACAATATACCTAAGTGTGTAACGCAACACATATTGAGATAAATGTCATATTCTCATGCACTCCATGCATTTGCACTAGGCGCTAAGAAGGTATGAAGTCACTCTTTTCTAATATTTTGAATCAAGAAATTTCAAAACCTCTTGCGGCTCAAGAAATTGAAATTTCAAAATCAAATACCTTTAAAACTATTTGTTGTAAGAACTATGTATATACTTAGCTATTTTTCGAGAATAAAAAAAGTAGTTGTCATCTTTACTGCACCCTATGTCATTAATCCATCGCCGCGATATCAGAATTATGATCTGATCCTCAAAGCCGGATTATGCAGAGGCCAGCGTGGTTAGGGAATGTTGAGTGCCTTTGCACTTGCCTTGTGCAAATGTAGCTTATTTAAGCTTTAGGCCCTTGTAATGTTCAAGAAAGCCTTCTTAGCATTTTCACTTTATAAGTAGATCTAATTCCTTCCTAAAACATATAAAACTACTGTGTAAAAAGTCAAATGATAAGGTTTATTATTACGTATTTTTTATCGAAGTATTGGGTTCTTAAAATATTAGTAGTAGGCGTTACATGGCGGAAATCCATTACAATAAAATATACATTGGGGAGGAAGGAGAGCCCACCAATCACCCACGGTCTAACAATCCCAGTGATAGCAACAGCAAAAAGTTGCTAATTGTCATAGAATGGAAGGTCAAACCGCAGACCTCAAAGCAAGTAAAAAGACTCTTTACTTGCTTTGAAGGGTTTTGCCAATACATATTTTATCGGGTACTTAGTTTAATAAAACATATTTACTTATACCGTAATCAAGCAAGATTTATTTCTTAGATTGAAGATCTAAGCGCGTAGACAGCGAGAAGAGATACTTGATAATTGTTAATTTTATGGAATACCAAAAATTTGAGGTACAAATCTCGTAATATCAATTAAATTTACAAGGTTTGCGTATTATTAAGGGTTCGAAATTCAATTTCAAAGTCTAGAAGCTTCTAACCATCTTATAGCTCTATTCACACTGTTTACTATAACCATAGATATATTACAGGACTTACAGAAATCAGGTTATCCGATACAATAGCGTCTGTCCCCGATGCCCTCTCAAGAATTCCTTCAAACCTGGAATACTCATCAATATACGGACAAAAACCGTCACAAAAAGGGTCCTACGCGATTTTTATTTGATGGAATCCGTCGAAGCGAGTATGAGAAGAGATGGAACGTTCGAAACGGGCCGCGACGGCAAAAATGTGCATAATTGGCATCGAAATGGAGAAAAAATCCCTCAAAAACTCGACCTCTAAGCGCTACGAAAAAGTGCACAGATACAGCATGTTGTTTTGGGTCTAAAGTATAACATGTTTGCATATTATTTTGCAACTGAATAAATAATTAACGATGGTTTAAGTTCTTGCTTGAATGTCATTATGAATAAAACTAACCATATACAGTTTTTATTCAATCATTTTGTCGAATCCATATTTTATTTAGTTTTAAAGAATATTTTGGTTAGACCAATTAAAAGAATTATTCCACTTTCATCGTGATAAAGTTACGAATACTTAAATATCAAATCTTTCTGTCGCACTGTGCGATATGAGAGGAACTTCATTCCACGCACGCTCAAACGGAAAAGAGGCATGAACTCCCTGTTCAGTGGCGTAGCTACCAAGGGGCTAGGCGGGGCAGTGCCCCGGGGCCCTCAAGCTCAGGGGGCCCTCCAATCCTTACCAGAAATCTCGATCGAACTGAACTTTTGGAAATTGGATGCAACCCTACTTTAATCATGACAACTCAGTTGAGAGAAATTCAAAAGCTAAGGGTTTCACACATTACGCAAATACAGTAAGATATCTGTATCAGACCAGATATCTTTCAATATCGCTCTCTATATAAATTGTATGAGCTACGACACACTATGCAGATACGATATATTTTATCGTAGAGTATCTGTCTGAGCTGAGCACCGACATATTATGGAAAGATCGTGAGCTTATTATCTGCGTATACAAATATGTATATAGATAGACAAACATATAGATAATGCATCATATTTAAAAATTAATAATGTCCTTACGGTCGAAAATTAAATGCATGTGTTTTTGTATAGTATAGAAGCTCTGACAAATCAGAAAAACATGCACAAGCAATTCTCGACCTCAATGACAATATTATTTTCTTGCATTTCTTAAATATTCCTAGCCAGTAGCAAAAGCACTGGTAAATAATGTCATTATGGTCAAAAAAATTTACTCCTAGTTGGCTATTTGTAACTAGGTGGAATAGAGGGATAAATCATGGAAGATATTAAATTCGCCTCGATCCTTTTTAAGTCCTTTATATGGCGTTCTATCCACATTTTTGGCGTTTTAGTCAATGAAGCTACACGTGCATCAAATTCAAAATCAGAATCATCTTCTGACGAGCTGTCTCATAAATTAAGAATTGCTTCTTAATTTATGAGACAGCTCGTCTTTTTCGTAAAACGCGAACTTATTGTAACTGCTAATACAATCCTACGTGGTTTTTAAACGATCCAAGGTCCCCCGACACGACAACGCATGAATTATTTATTTTTTTACTTTTTGAAATTATTTTTTGTGTCGGGGGTTTTTAAAATTTTTAATTTAATTTTTATTTTATACTTTTTAAATTGTTCTCCTTGTTAAGCCCTTTCATTTGATACTCATATTGACGGACTAGTAAACTTAGAAGGTAATTGGCTATTTGTTGGTGGATGGCGGCCATCTTTGATTTGAAATTTGTCATAGTGTATCGTATTCTACTCGTCAAACCCTTTCATTTGACATCCATATTAAGGGACTTGTGCAAAAATAATGTAGTCCGCCATTTTGTAGCGGCGACCATCTTGGATCAATTTTCATCAAACCTAGCTAAGAACACTCCCGACTAATTCAGCTTTCAAACAAAACAAACTACATCAAAATAGGTTCAGCCGTTCGGGAGCTACGATGCCACACACACACACACACAGACACGTAAAGCTTATAACACCCCGTCGTTTTTACGTCGCGTCGTCGGGGGTTAAAAATAAAATCGCATCAAGCCTGGATTTAAATCGGTTATTAGTTTTGCGAAAACTAAAGTTAGTAAATAGTAATTGTTATTAAGTTTTTTGGTAGGACCGACCTTTATCTAAGAAACCCTAGTCTATTCCCCTTGTATAACCCCTTGTATAACTATGTTCATTCTAACTTTCACATTAGCCTATTTCGTTTTATAAGCCAAACCTACACTAAGTAGTAATTGTAATTTATGTTGTAACCGTATAATATTTTTGTTACCTGCCCTGCAGTGCACAAAAAAAACTTAGATAACTTAGCATTTTTAAAGTATTTGTAATGTACAAATACTTTAAAAATGCTAAGTTATCTAAGTTTTTTTTTAAAAAAACCTAATCAGTTTGCATAGTAGTGGGGCCCCGGTTCTGAATTTGCCCCAGGGCCCTTGGTTACCTAGCTACGCCACTGTCCCTGTTGTGGTTTTTCAATGCGACTACAGCATGGGGTTTTTCAAGAAAGGCATTAGATGGTATCATATGCCTTTGCAGCAAGTGGGACGTATGCTTGTCTACCGCTTCAAAAAGTAATTTAGGTCAACCAAAATTGAAACTGAAATAAATCTCCAAACAAGTTGCTTATTTATTAACTGCAATTAAAAGTATTATAGAGGTTCTACTTCTTGAAAACAACAAGCAATGCGCTTGTGGCACGTTTGCTACAGTCATTTACAGATTACATTTATTAACCATTGGATAGGTCGTGTACCTATTTTTATGTTGCGTTCTCGGCATAAAGTACCTAAATTGATACTTTTACTCTCAAATATGATTATTAGGCTTCGATATGTCTAACTGCCGTACACCTACGCTCAAAACCTTGCGAAGTGGATTGTTAAAAGTCGGAAGATATAAGATAAGACTCGCAGATGCTACTGGAAAAATCCGCTAAGATAATGTTTTCACTTATGAAATTCAACCAAGTATGTAATTATTATAATGAAAGTATGTACCGGCTAGCACGACTGTGAAGTTGACTTTGACTCCGAATTTCACCCTTAAACATTAACCCTTAAGTCACGACAGTATTAATTTGCATCTATAATTGCTGCAATCCCTCTAAAAATAAAACTTATTTAAACAACAAACATTTAAAAACTTAATCAACCTGTATATCGATGCATTTCTATAAGGGAATGATTTATTCAAATCCAAAAACCTTTTGATTGTCGGTCGTGCCGCGGGCCTGGCACAACTTATTTGTTTTTGAATAGCAATTATATTTTATTTTATTATAAACGCATCCTCGCATGATCCCTGTATCGCTTAATGTCTAATGTTTCCGCGAAATTCGTCTCGGAGGCTGGTAACAAAATGATTTTGATGCACAATCATAAGTTAATTGTATACTTATAAACAGTTGGATCTTATAAAGTATCACGCAATAGTGTTAAGTTGAATAGATTTATTTCTGTATTTATCGTAACGGACTTGGGTATCAACTATTAAATGGCGACTTTACGAAGTCCAACAATTAGGTATATATGACATTTACTAACTTGACAGATAGAAAGACATCCAAAGACCGGGTTTCCCGGTAAGTTTAAAAAACAAGACCATGGACGTAACGTGAGGTCCGAAACGTGGGGGTAAATATACCAAAATTTAGTTATAGTTTCACGGCCAAGTCCCGTACTGTCATATGTGTGAAAATCATTTAGGTTTAAATCATAAATTAAAAAATCTAGGTCTTTTACCCAGCGCTATTTAGACCCAAAGTAAGATTTTAGAATGCAGATAAAACTCTAATGTTTTTGATCATTTCTCCGTTTCTATCAAATCAAAACCAATCCTATTGCAGTCCAATGCTGGAAATAGGCCTCTCCTAATGTTAACAGACTTTTGCCTACTGGCCAAATGGGTTGGTACCTACAGGGTTTTATTTCCAGTTTTCTTTCTCGCGCAGTAATATCTTCTGTGTATTTTTCCGTTTGTCGCCTGTTACGATTCACTTTGAATAAGATATTGTTGCCTCTCATAATGTACCTACTTTGTTATTCTCTGCATCACCTATTAAGTCCGCCTGTATACATATGTGCATGAAGTTTTAATAAATAAATAAAAAAATATTTCTCCGCCACTTCACGGATACCATAATTCTACCAGTTGCGATCAAATATATGCCAATTTTTTTAACTATGATGTGACGTGTCGTATGTGATGTGGTCGTAAATGACCTTCCTTATAAAAAGACCACATCAAAATCTGTTCAGTAATTTATGTAAAACAGGAACGAACAAACGAACAATAATTAAAAAATGGGTATATTTTTGAGTTCAATATCGTTAACATAGCCCAAGTATTTTTTTTCAATACACCTAATACACAAACATGAGTACGACTACTATAGATTGACGTACATTCTAACGTTTAAAATAATTACCAAGTAAAAACTGCATAAGCTTGGTATTCATCACTTCGATTGACGTTATAGGTAAGCACATTATGCAAATTCTATATCAGACAGCTGATAGGACACGCGTTTATTTTTTATCCATACAGCCTATTATACAAAAAATATAAATATGCAAACCATCTGCCTTCAAAAAAGTTCGATCTACCAACTAACCACTAAAAATTGCACTAAGAAATAAAAAAATTGTCATCTGCATACAACATCTGGTCACTATAAAAACGTTTTGTGCCTACAGATAAAAAATACTTGCTAAAAAGCGCGCGGTGTACAAAAAGTTTAAATAAAACTATAGTTTTTTTTTAGAAGGCGCTGAGGCAGTGAACACGGCATGTGCCAAACTTCCGCTGTTCGGTATGACCAGGTATGACGCTGGATTTTTTAAATATTAGAACATCAATCTATAAAGTTCACTAAAATGTGATTTTTTTTTTGTTTTACACACAGTTGGTTGACCACAACATTTTTGTGTCAATATTTACGGAAGTACTTAAGTAACTTTTATGGGATTGATAATTGTGTGCGTATGCACATAGATACAATGGTATTCGAGTGGGCGGATTATTTCACGCTGTCCTTCATAAACTTCACTATCTACGAAATTTTGAAAAATACTGAAGTTGACAATTCATTTGAAATTTAGTACAAAACAAGTTATTTAGTATTGACAGTATTGAAAATGGAGTAAAACGTTAAATTATGACACTTAAAACTTGTCACTTCTTTTACGGTGATAAGCGAATGGGTAATTGGGTAACAGGAAACAGAAAAAGGGGTGAAAAACGATACGGAGGTAAATAATATTAATTAATAATAATAATAATGATTATCGTTAGACGGCTGACTCAACGTGGTGCAGAATACAGTACTCTACGACACAACACGTATTGCGGGAAGGTTTTTGTGTGTGGAGCTCTGACCACCGATAGCTTGATCACTTTTTTTTTTATACTACGTAGGTGGCAGACAAGCACACGGCCCACCTGATGGAAAGCGGCCACCGTGGCCTATGAACGTGTGCAACACTAAGGGATACTAAGGGACACTAAGGGAAATCCTTATTGTTACTATGAAAGTGTGCAACAATAAAACACTGTACCCAATGTCGCTGGGCTACGATTATTTATATTTTTAAATGTATGTTTTTATATACATGTATTTAAAAATATAATTTATAGCTTAATGTAAACCATAAGACAAGTATTAGATCAACTAGACGTACAGTTTAATGTACACAGTACATACAATTGGCGGTGTTATCGCACTGAAGCAATCTCTTACGGGCAACCATGGGCTGGAGAAGAATATAATAGAACTATACACTCGAAATTCCACTGAGAGGCATTCTAGAATACGGGTAAAAAAAGATTATTTGACAATAGCATGGCATGATGTCATACCTTGTTATTTCATGCAAAATGCTAATATTCTTGTTTTCATCTCCCCTTCGCTACAGATTACCTATTGGAACTTCGCTTAACTAAATTGCTCGTTCATATGTATATATTTCATAATGCTCACACCTATTTTCCTTCGGCATAAGCAGAGGTGATTGAAAACCCACATTTCATCAATCGTTGTATTCGGTTCTACGTACGATGGGGTGAGCCTATTGCCGTATTCCGCGTAGGTACTATTACTGACTCAAGCCATCCATCTGAGGCTGAATCAAGACTGTGTAATTAGTTGTTTTTATACCGTTTAACTAGCGTTATTCGATCTCCATCGTGTTAGTAAAGTTAAATGAAACAAAAATTTCCAGAAAAAGCATGAACTTGCATTATGGCGTCATTTGTTTTCTTTTTTGCAATGACTTCTTTTTATGAAATTATCACTTCATTTAGCTTTACTGATACGATGAAGAGTAATAATGCGAAATAGTAATAATAGTAATAACAATAAAAATCGTATAATATGCCAATATGTTGTGTTCCAGGAGTAGTACCAGGCCTTCAGTTGCAGGAGTGTTCACCTTACGCTGTAAATCTGTCTGATGTTAAACATCCCTTAGTCGCCTTGTACGATACCTAGCACTTAGGTAAACTTTGTTCACGTATCACGTAAACTTTACCTTAAATAACTTGTGTTACCAGTGGGTTTTACGTTGGTTCCATGACCAGAATTCGAACCCGGGGCCTTTCGAACGTAAGACCATGCACTTGCCAAGGGGTTGGTGTGACTTATCAGTCTGAGTATTACTGCATATCCTAATCTTAACTACAATAATCTTCTGAAATAAAACAACATCACTTATCTATCACATAAACTAAAGACCAGACTTTATTTGTTAACTAAAAAAAGTTATACTTACTTTCATTTTCTCTTCTTTACACTAGCAAAATTTACGTCTGCATCTGCCCGACTATTCATCTTGTCATTAAACACATGCTACTATAATTAATTTCACTACATTGCGCCGAAACACAAAAGGATAAAAACTAAATGGCACTGTGATAAAAAAAGATGGCTACGGTCGGAGCACGAGCCACATTTTTTTTAATTTCTCTTCCTATGAGTGTGTTATTATGATCTGAACAATTGCTGATCAAATTAAGAAAAAAGTGTGGTCCTTGTGTTATAATGATGTTAGTGTGGATAAGATATCTCAATTCAATTTATATTTTAGATATCAAGGTTTAAGTTTCAAGAATTGAACTCATTTTTCCAAGGCGGTGTTTTATCCCCCTTCTCCCCCCTTGATGTCTAAACAAGAAAATTTCACTTCTGATAAATGCACCTTCAAATACAACCTTTGAATGGCCTCTTATTGATAAATTGAAATGACAATATTGCTTCCTAAGAATATCTAAGAGTCTCTAATCGTAAGATTGCATAATACTTACATTGGTATTCTCTAGATAATGTTGAACTATTCCAAGAGGACATCGGCTACAGTGTCCATCTTCTATAATCCAACTGACATTGTTACTGATACGTCCATGGTGCAACATCATACACATATTCATCATCGACATACTTGTGCTTGTCCCGGTCGCATCCTAAGCTTTCACCTCGGAGTGCTATATCAAAATAATTTTAGGAATGAAAGAACTTGACACTTACTACATTATGGTGGACGTCATTTAAAAGTTTTTTTTCTTAACAAATTCGCATATTAATAAAATGATTGACTTTATCGTCATAACTTGGTACATAGTAATATTACACACTAAACTAAATAGCATATTAAAGACAAAAACACATCCACACTAAGACACCACTAAACACAAACCGCGGAAGTGGCCGCAACATGCCGCCTCTTCCTGTCTTTTTACGTTCCTTGCCAAATTGTGCCTTTTTATCAAACTTTTTTACTATTTTTTATCATCTCGCCAACAATTAAGACGGATGGAACACGGCTCGTGCCCAACCAGCTGCTCCGCCATACTCTTGCTTTCTTTACGATTTCGCGCTGCGTTTTAGCGTAGAAAGTATCTTTTATAGTTTTATATAAACATCTGTGGTAACATTTACATGACAACTGCCGACGGATTATAATATTTTTATACTTTTTGGTAAGTACAATAAGATAATAGTTTCTTATAGGTATTCGGTGTAGGCGGAATAAGAACTTTATATGTACCTCTAATTCGAGAACGGGGACCGCTTCTCCAGTCTGAGTCGTGGCTGAACTTCAAAATTTTCCGTGACCCCGACAGCCATCTTGTCACAGAGGCCACAGGTATTTTTATATTAATTTTATGTTTCAAATTCGTAAACCAATGCTGAAATATTATATATTCAAAATGTCTAATGCTGCTTTGTCAGTTTGGTTCTAATCATTCATCTTTACATACATAAAATTTAAGACCAGGAGTTCGATCCCTCAGAAAGTTGATTGCGCTGCAGAGCACAAATTAAACATTGCACATTTTTGTGAGCTTACGTGAGATCTCCCACACCCTTGTAAGAAAACATAAGACATGGTCAACCCTTCTCCAATCCTAAATATTCATAAGAAATTAATGGAATGCCTAAAGTCAGACAAAATATACAAAAGTTGAGTGACTTTGATAGATATAGTTTACCAGTAACGAGAGTAATATCCAAAATGTCTATAGAATTAACAGTCCCACGCTTACCCATGGGGACCGAACTCAACATCCCTCAGGAAAACAGCAAAGTCCTATCGGGAATAGAAACTTATCTAATATTTACATTTTTGAGAATAGAATAAGAATCTCTTATTTACCAGAAACATGGTTTGTATTTGACAGTTTACAAAAAGATTAGTATTTGACTTCCGTTGTTTTCTGAAGATGTTAAATAGCAAACTCTCGTAAGGAAAATATATCTGAACCCACCCGGTAAGTTTTATTTCGTGAATACAATCTAAAAGTTTTCGGTATGGCCGTGCTGGGGGAAGGCTTCCTTAAACGGAAGCAGGAGATACCTACTATTGACCAGTCGAACAAATTTAGGCTATTTTTTATATTGTTATTCTTTCTTTGGTAGTGACATATAAACCCTTTATATAGCACTATTGTGTGAATTATGTTAATAAAAGCGTTGAAAAATCATGGTACCTACCAAAAAAAAGTATAGTGATCTAAAAAAAAATTAGTCCAATTTTGTTAAAATGGTCAGTAGTAGGTATCCACTATAAGCATTCGTTTTCAAGGGCGTTCTCTAATACCCTGTATGACCAATCCTAAGTTGTCAAGTCTGTTAGTCCGTTGTGTTGTACCTCTACCCATGAGCGTGCATTCCATAGAGTCACATAGAGGCTGCATACACATATCAGATAAACTTTAATACATAGGTAAGTATTAGTTTTTTTTATTGAGACCGCATACCCTAATGAAAAAGTCTATGCACATCCATAACACAAGCTAGTTAAGATATGCTTACTTGAGTCTAGGTAGAGCTGTGTGAAATATTTTTCACTTATTTCATGATCATTCCCTGAACCTTTTCCCAATTAAGTTGGGGTCGACTTTCCTGACTAACTTCGATGCGGCTGAACTGCGATACCTATTTTCCTTAAAGCAACTGCCAATCTGACCTCCACAACCATTGGTACAATGACCAATGGTGACATCGAAGTTCCAAGTTAGACTGGTTGGACTTTGAGGGCTCCAACTACCCGTAACGACTGCCATAGATGTTTGTATGGTAACCGGGACCGACGGCTTCACGTGCTCTCCGAGGCACGATCAGACCAGTGCAAACAGCCATATTCATGTATAAAACTATTTACACTGAGCGGGGATCGAACCCGCGGCCCGTGCGTAGCAGTCGCGTGCACTACCGCCACGCCACGGAGTCATTTTTCATTTATTTTTTTACCTAGTAAACTAAAAACAATGCCTTAAAGTTATTCGTTTCCTTGCTTACTTCAACATTGGAATAGCAATACACCATTCCGGTGATTGCAATGAATATTCTAAATTGAATGACGCGTCTGTGGCAAAGTGTCCTCTGTGTGGTAAACCATCATTGGATTAAGCTAGCTAAGCGTGGTTGCCATTTGGATGGGTGACCGCTAAGTGGTACTTCATTTGAGCGCCTCGGTGCCTTGGAAGGCACGTTAAATACAGGTCCCGACTGTCAATAGTCGTTTTTAGTCAAGATGGAAATTGTCAATATTCGGGCAAGACGGAGTCTCATTTATATGGAACAGCCTAATACGAATATCTACTCGTAATATAGAATATCCACAAATCACAGTCGCAAAATAGACTTAGTTGAAACAATATGTATTGGATTAAAAACAAAACAAAAGGTGACGCCAGCCCACATTTTGTTTATTATTATACCTCAATATCATACATAATACCAAAATATAATATTCGAAGAACGCATAATATTATATGCAGCCAAATGGCGTGGAATGGACCGCGATTGGTAAAAAACATTGCGATCTCGTGTTAGATAATTAAAGATTTTGTGATATTAGGAAAAAAGGGCGCTTACCTGAGCTATCAAAATTCTGTGCGTGTACAGGTGGTGTTTAGGTTGCTAATAAACTGTAACTTTTTAAGAACGTGTTAGATCAATAAATTCAAATTTAGAATTAGGTGTCTCACTGTAATGATTTTGTTAAAAAAAAATATTTCTGGAGGTATTTAATAACCAACCTTATTTAAAAAGTTATTATAGTCTATAAAAAAGTAAGTGGAAAGGAATTTAGCGATCAGCAATTGTTCGAATAAAATTATAAATAGGTAGGCAGGCAACTAATAATTTGGCGGAGCACTAATGTTTTATTACTATAATGTCTATCTGGGATTCAAGTTTCTTCACATTAGGTTAATTATTGATGTATGTAAGTATCTAATATCTTAACACTCATGATTTATTAAAAAAATAATGTGGCTGATGACATAGACTAAGTATCATAAATATAGCGGCTATCAAAAATTAACGTAAGGGTTAACGATATAGATGCAGGCGTTACCTGGCGGAAATCCATTACAAAGGGTTTATATTGGGGGAGGGAGGATTTGGCCCACCGCTCACCCGCGGTTCAACACTCCAACAATATATATTGGAATGTCAAACCACCCACTTCAAAGTAAGAAAAACAAAATCTTACCAGAGAGTGATGTTTTACCATTGCAGTATTCCGCTAATGCGAAGGACTTAAACTTCGACACGTGTTTCGCCTCTACACGAGGCATCTTCAGGAGCGCAGGAGCGAATTCGCTCCTGCGCTCCTCCGCTAATGCGAAGGACTTAAACTTCGACACGTGTTTCGCCTCTACACGAGGCATCTTCAGGAGCGCATTAGCGGAATACTGCAATGGTAAAACATCACTCTCTGGTAAGATTTTGTTTTTCTTACTTTGAAGTGGGTGGTTTGACATTCCAATATATATTGTTGGAGTGTTGAACCGCGGGTGAGCGGTGGGCCAAATCCTCCCTCCCCCAATATAAACCCTTTGTAATGGATTTCCGCCAGGTAACGCCTGCATCTATATCGTATATAAAATTAACGTAGATTATGCAGGTTGCTACGAAAAAAATGACTAACTCAACAACGTGCTGGTTAGTTATTTTAAATTTAGAATAATCGAATTGTAGAAACTTTGAGTAATATCTAATGATAATTATAATTAATGAATAAGACATTGCATACTTTATGGTCGATGCTGATGATCGTATAATGTATTATGGTTGCAATATGGTTGCACATCCATCACATACAATACATTATATGATCATCTTTTAGCAAACAATTATAACGAGGAACCTTATTAATAATTAATATGAAAGTTTAGAAAGATCGTGGGATGTTTGTAACTAAATCATACTCAAACGCCTGAACGACCGATAACATTACTATCCCTGGAGTAGATGCCCATTGGTTGCGGTATACAGATCAGATTTTAATGCATTAAATTGAATCAACAAAAGATACATAATACATAACATTTATAAATCAGATTTTTCATCTGATAATATTCGAAAAATATTATTTCTATAGTATTATGACAGCTACCCAGAAGTGATATAATTGTTAAAAATATTATTGTTTCTGGGTAGGTCATTAATAAGACCTCGTAATCCATATCTATCTAAAAATCTATAACACATCTTTTTAAAATGACACCATCCTGTACATCATAAGGGCCGTTGCATACGTGCGCCGAATCTATCCGATATGTTAGCGCTAAAAAACAGCGGAGCCCTCAACTTTTTTACCGAAAACTACGAAAGAAACTGCCGAAAAAAATACGATTTCGCAGATGTTGATTTTATAAATTTCTTGCACGTGTTTTGAAGTTTTAGGGTTCCTCTTTTAATGATGAAGAATATTTATCTAGACACGTGCTAATATATTTATTCCACCTTATCCCAAATCTTCTTCCACCTTGGATACTTACCATTTTTCTTGTAGTAAACTTTTTCGAGTCTGTAACACTCGAGCCGATGAAAATCAATAAAAATGCTTTGAAGTGTTAATTGAATACGTAGAATAGATTGGATAGATAAATTCAAGAAAAGACCTACCAATAATAAAATAACAATTAAAATGAAAACGATATGCAATACAAAAATACAACATTAATAATAAGAAATAATGTCAAAAAATTATGAAGTAAGAAAAAAGTATAGCTAATTATGTCAAAAAATTGTGTGCACTATACCTATTTTTTCTATAATTCTAGGATGAAATTCTACCCGGGGTATACCTACAGAACTTGATTTCAGAAACAGTCTGCCGCTTAACTTCTTTTTTTCTATACTCCACTGTGCGGCCTTATGAAATTGTCTAAAATTTCAAATAGGCTCCATTATAAATGAACAAATGCCCGTTAATGATTCTTGCAAAACATAGTCAACGATTTATTGTTCATTTGTGAAATTGAGATATAAAATTATGTAGTTTAGAGGCGTTTAAAAAAACTTCAGTTTCTTTTTGTTGGCAATTATTTTCGTCCGTATATTTTTTTTACCATTTATTAAGATGGTGAGCCAGGAAACTTATTTATGTAGACCCTTAGATGAGTTAAATAATTTTTAATCCCTTTATAATTCATCTAAGACAGGACCGAAACTTTATGATATTATCTAAACTACTTATATAAAATGAACCGTACTTGTTTATTACTACTTATTATATTACTTACTTATTATATTTTTTTAGGATACGTCAATTTAACTTCACCTCGCCCGATGGTAAACTGAAAGCGACGTCGAGGAAAGAGACTATTACAAACACGTACAGTGTTATAATTGTGATGCATTTTAAACTGCTTTTGTTAGACAACTGGAATATGATAGCAGATTAAACATATTTTAGCAAGACCAATTTTAATTTATATTAGGACTTAAATTCAGTTTAAAATTATGGTAGCATTATAATGTGAAGAAAACAGAGACATCTCTATATCAGTGCCAAAACTAAAAACTAATCGTGATCAGTACCATATATACTACATCAAAAAGTTCATCGAACAATTTACAGATGGCGTTACGCTTTTACAACATCTTTATACATATCCACATAAAAATCGTTAAATTCCTGTTGTCTTTTACAACTGAACTCGTTAGTTGTCACGCACACTGCATCTTCTCCGTTATATTTAGAACTGTTATAGTCTATACCTAGTCTTTTCACTTCTCTAATCAAATCGTTCAGGCAAGCACATTGCCATGGATTTGGATGGAACAGGAACTTCTTCAAACGACCTCCTGAATTTTGTAGCTCTAGACAGAAATTGTCTGTTAGATACGTAATCTTATTATGAGATAAATTTAAATTCTTCACTGGAGAACCTCTGAATGCATTAACCGGTACATCCGCAATTTGGTTTCCTAATAAGAGTATCGTTATAAGCCTTGGCATATTTCTAAAAAGGTTGTCGGGGATAACTTTCAGTTTGTTGTTTCGTAATAGAATCTTCTGTAGCTTCTTCAGCGGTGCTAGTACATTACCATTTATGCTTTCAATAGCATTGTAAGATAAATCTAATTCTTCCAAATTATCCAAATGTACAAACATTACTGCATTATCCAATGTAGATATTTGATTGTTAGACATTACCAGCTGCTTTATTGTTTTTAGATTCGGTTTTATCGCAAAGTCAGGCACTTCTCTGAGAAAAGTTTTATCAAGATTAAGGGTCTCCAAAGACTCAAATGCACCCAACAAGTTTTCAGGAGCTCCACTCATATCGTTTCTAGAATAATCAATAAACGTTATATGTGGACTTTGATCAAAAATATACGGATTCAGATTTCTTCCTGTAAGATCATTGCTTGATAGATCTATGTATTTTAATTTAGGTAAAGGATCAAATATCCCCAATTCCAAATTGTTTATTTTATTTCCTTTCAGATCTAATGTATCTATATTTGTTGTTTGATCAAAGAAACCCAATGGGAATTCTGTAAGCATGTTGTATGAAAGGTTCAGAAATGTTAGTTGTTTTGGTTCGTCCAATACACCGAGTTTCAGTTTGGATATTTTGTTCTGTGATAAGTCTAAATATACTAGAGACGTGAGATCATTGAAAGACTCAAATTCAACGTCAATTATCCTACAAGACTGGAGGATAACTTTAGTTGTTTTGTTATTGTCAGATACAAGGCCTCGAACTAGCTCGTAATCTTCTCTGCCAGCTGTACATACTATGTCCTTGTTATTTAGAGTCTTGCAGTCTGGTGCTGCATTAACTGCAAACAACAACCCTAAGACTGTTGTAAACTTTTGTAACGGCGCCATCTCTGGAATAAAACAGTACAACTATGTTAGAAACAGATTTTAAAATCTCTTTTTTATCCGAGAACCTAAGAGGCCGGGGTCCGCCTAACTAGCCATTGAAGAGAGTAGGTCTTTCAAAGGGCTTACTATAAACCGTGAAAACGGAACACAACTGTCCCTGACCCCGCGTCATAGAGAACGCCTGCGACAAAACCTCTTCTTTCAAAGAGCATCAGTACCAGCTTGCAGTTTGGATTACCAAAGATTTCAAAAGGGAATTACATATATTGTTGAGTAATACTAGAATAGTTGTCTTCGTTCAAAGTTTCTTATTAAAAGGCAAATTTCAAACTCGATATTTACTAAAGTACCTAACAAAGAGTCTTAGTTGACGTAATGCCTAGTGCAAATAAAGAACTATGACAAAGTCATCGCTCAAGCATTTCAAGCTCAACTAAGTTATCACTTAATTTGTTTTTCATTGAACTTCATTGAATAAGATATGAGAACACACGCTTGAAAACAATTGCGCTCAAGTCGAACTAAACTGGCTTAATTTAGTTTTAAAAATTTTCTCTTGCTAAATAAAATCTGACCTCAAGGACCTAGTCCTTACAAAAACCGGTTAGCGATTTCAATTACCATATCGTTTCACGGTTACATCGAAATTAGGACCCTAAATCCTGTGACGGTGAGATTATTTTTCAATAAATCCTTAACAGCTATACCTGATAGTGAATAGACTACCCAAAATATTCTTTATCTACAAGAAATTATATTAAAAACATTACCCACAATCAGTCAGGATCAAAAAATACAAAAGTGGGTACTATTTTCCAAAACAAGCTCTACAAAATGCTAATTACTCTTGAAGTCTCAGCGATTTTGCGCATGTACTTATTGGTTATAGTCATAAGTAAGTAAATAAAACATAATCAATAAAAATTGAACAAAATAAAGCATCCAATTACCTTTATCACTTCAGTACCATCCACAGGTCAAAAGTCAATGACACTGAGTTCTTCTGAGAATCACAACGTAAAACAAAACATAATAAATACACAGTTTAAGTTACGAATGACACATAAAAATTTCTACAATTACTTAATGCCAAACATAAAATACACAAACCTATTTACAGTCTACGTGCATCATAAATGAACACCACGACTTAAATGAAGTTCGCAACCATTCGCAGCAGTTCTAAATGATTAGACTCCAGTTAATTGGGTTTTCCCTGTTGTAGTGCAGAATATCATAGACAATATAAATAAATATTTCGTCATCAACAAATTCCGTCTAAAATTTTACTAAGTATCATTATACTTTGTAAAATGTAGCTTGGGTCCTATGACAGCTGTCAGTGAAATCCCGCACATGAAGTCCTGAATTTTCTAATAATGAATGTAGTAGTTGTCAATGTCATACTTTATGGGCATACCGAGCTAATTAGTGATGGGCGATGAATCATCGTGACCTATCGTACTATAAACTATATATATTTTGAATAAAGCTTAATTTAAAATTGAAATTAGCATAAGAAAGAATAATTAGAATTTAATCTTATTGCTTAGGTATTTTAATATCATAATAATATTTATATTTCAATATACTTGATCCTAAATAATATTGAGTAAATAAAATCTTACATTCAATCCATCAACGCCCTGAACCTGTTTTTGGATTTTGTAAGAAGACACGCCGCTTGGGCCATGATATAGGCATAAGATACACGCGGCAACATCTTGTTTGATATGAACTTCCACTGATCCACTCCACTCATTCTCATCAGTACGAGTGCCGACGCCTTGTATGCTACGTATATTCCGTTCTCATTACAATTGAATACATAATACAATTAAATTAAACCTAATTATATGTAACATGCATCAATAATAGCTGGTAGTATCGATATTTTCATCGAATTTCGGACATCCCTATGAACCTAATTTTGACATCTGTCATAGGACCCAAGCTATATTTTACAAAGTATAATTAGTTTCTTGTAACTGCAAACTAATCTTGAATGATGACATCAATTGTTTTACAAATATGTATGTATAAAATTACTTTATTTTGTTTAATTATTTAATGATAATTATGTTATTTACGATACAATAGTCAAATTAATAAAAAGTAGGAATGAAATACTGCTCAATGTTATTGTTGTAGTTCAAACAAAAGACGCTAGATGGCGCAAATCACTGTTTGTATGGCACCCACTCGCACTTAACACAAAATATCCTTGACCTATAAGTGAAGCACCTGTAGGCTGTAGGTATACCAGTATTATTGATACAGTAAAGTAATAATTTGGTATCTGCTACGAGAAGTGACATCATACAGATCCAAAAATGTATCGACGTAGTACGTACGTAATTTCATTCTAACTAAAAACCAACCTACATAACACTGTGTTTATAATAATTTGGAGAGGACGTAGTAAGCCCTCCCGTAGAGCGAAACCTATGCTCGGGCCCTCTCCGTGAGTAGTGGCGCTGCCTGGAAACAAGTTACTACACCACGATGGTAACTCCAAAATGCCGTTGATTCGACAGAAGAAAACTTTGTTTATACTTTTTTTAACTAAAGATCATCCTTCCTTGTATCTTACTGGGCACCGTGTATATTTATTTACCTGTGTTTTAGTGTAGTTTTGGTAAGAAACTGTAAGTGCCATCAAGTCCTGTACGGAAATCTAAACCAGAGCCTCGTTCTTCATCCACAGGAGTACCGGTTTGTATGTGTGGTCGGCTTAGCCCCTAAGGACTTCGTGAGACTCCATACACCTCCATATACTGCTGTACTCATTAATTATATAACCAGGAAGTAATTGTATATGTTAATTAGTAAATAAAACACGGAATTGTAGATGTAGTTATGTTTTATACAAATATAAATTATTTACAAGTAATATCTTTGGAAGATTACTGTCAATTTATTAACCCAATCAGCTAAATTTAATGTAAATGTTAAGAGGTTGCCTGGAAGAAATTGCCTTGTGCGATAAAGCCGCCAATCATATATATTATGTACCTTAAATTGTAACTCTTTACTGTATGTATGTATGTACATACATACAATAAAGAGAATATTTATTATCTCTAGTCCAATATCTTATGCTGGGAATGCACCAACCGCACGATACCGATCAAACGCAAACAAACTGTGAATCGCCATACATTGTTAAGCGTCCTTAATGGGCGCGGTCATATACGCATTATGGTGTGTAATGTGCTTTATAAATAATACTTAAAGATACTTCAAATTAAAGTTCCTGACATTTATCTACGTCATTGTGTGTATTTTGTTCACCGTCATGTATATTCAAGTTAGTATTTGATACTCCGATTCCTTCAACAGTATCTACACCTTTTTCATAACTTTCATAAAATTTATTTTCCTCTGTTGTGTTAAAATCAATAGAAGTATCTTTTTGAATATTCCCCCTGTTACTACCTTCTACATTCATGCTAACATTCCTAGATATATCCAGTTCACTCTTTAACCTCTGAATCGATTGTACCACCTCATTTTGAAAACTCATATTCAATTTATACAACTGTTCTGAATGTTCCTTTTCTCTTCTCATCTCATTCTTCATATGAGTGTCTTTATATTTCTCGAACTCTGTCATTATTCTCACTTTGGATTCAAAAACGTGTTGTACCATCGATACTAGTGTAAATAACTTTTGAATTATTTTTTCTTTTACTTCTGTCGATAAATTTGGATCAGATTCAAGATCAGACTTCGCGTCTAAAGCTAAATCATTGGCTGATGACGGAAAACCAAGAAAAGATTTAGATCCATTGCCGTTAGACTTAACAGGAGTAATATCAATTTGTGGTTTATTAACTGCTTTCGAAGTAAATGCACCGTGAGTAACCACCTCGGTAAACACACCTGAACTTGGCTTACTGGATTGATATTCCGCTGCTTTCTTGTTCACTTTCTGCAACAATTCATTCTGTTTATCCTTCTGTTTATCAAAAGCACTCTTTTCTAAAACCTCTTCGTGAACAATCTTCGTCTCTGTATTGCCTTTCTGAAAAGGACTGCCAGTTTTCTTGCTAAAATTCGTAACAGTTAATTTAGACATGTCCGTAGAAGGCTATAGTCTGTATATGGTAATGAAAATTTGTATCACTGAACTGGATTTTTTCACTGACGCTTGTGCCCACTACGATGACACTAATGACACTAAGTATTGGTCATATGATAAGTTGAATTGTGGCCTCAGCTCGCCAAGTGTGGGTTTCGCTCCTTAGTTTTGGTTTGCCAGCGCTTCCTAGGCGTGGCAATGAATTAATAATCGGAATTGATTGGCTTGCGTGGGCGCAATGCAGTTTGCATTGTAATGTTGACATTAGTACTGCGTAAACGTTTAAGATAACGGTGTCTTAGTTTAAGTAAATTTTAGTACGTTTGGGTGAAATAAGCTTGGGTGCCGAATATTGCTGATGCCTTACCAAGAGTAGGAAGAGGGCAGAAGCTACGATAAAAGTTAATTGACACAAAAGTGTTTTTGTACTACTTAGGTGACAAACAAGCACACGGCCTATTTGATGGCAAGTAGTTACTGAGCTTTATTATTTTAAAATCGGTTTAATCGTCAAGAAATTAGAATTTATTAAGTTACTTTTCTCGTTAATTTTTTTCTCGGAGGTGGGCAGGTGGGTTGTTAGATAGTGAGTGGTCAGTCCCGTTAAAAAAAATTAAATCAAGAAAAAAGTAGAAAAGACGATTCATCGCCAAACTAACTGTGGATATTACCGGGACTAACGCTGATGATGATGAATCTCACAAACTGCATCACAAAGACAAGTCAAAATGGTACCTCAACTAAATAGACAGGTCTACTAATGAAGGCCACACACACTAGTTTAATATTAGTAAAGCAATTATGTCATGCAGACGTTAGGTCAATAGACTGATCTAACAAAGTAAACGAAGACATTCGCCAAGCTGGCCAAACCAAGGTTAGGCAAACTAGAACGCAGATAAGACTTAACTTCTTGCTAATACTCTTAGCCATAGTGAGGTATGTGAATTACTTTTTAAATGTTTCATTTTGAAAATTTAATTGTTTAAGCCTCTCGAAAACGCCCAATCAATAGTGTCCGACCTCCTTTTTTATTGAATATGTCAATCTTTACTGGACCGCAGGGAGAGCAGAGCATCATCATCATCTGCATCATCAGCATTATTTACAGTCACACCCGAAGCTTTCATTCCAGATCATAGAGGCTATTGCCCCCCCCCCCCCCCCCCCTTCCCGCTACTGGATACCACCGCTGAATTTGACGAGGATGATTACATCGGCGGTACGACTACGGATTATGTTTTGGGCCACTAGTTACCGAGGGTGAGGTAGCCTCTGTTATATTCCTCTCGCCCCAGCTGACTGCTACTGACTGGCTACTGGCTGGCTTTATATCCTCTATTTAGCACGTTCGTCCTTGGCATTATCACGCAAGGAGTGAGTTATGGTACATAATGAATCGTGTGAATGATACAGAATTGGTGGGAAAGTATTTTGGCATTGATCACTAAAGATCTACGACTGATAAATATTTAAATAGTTCAGTGATTAGAAACCTACTTCCTTATACCCTCAGATCTTTCTATTTTATTCTTTTTTACACTACTTAGGTGGCAGATAAGCACACGACCCACCTGATGGAAAGTGTGGACGTTTGCGACACCAGGGGCGAACCACACACGCTGCCGGCCCTGTATCAACTTTTAATGAACTTCTTGAATAACTCCATATTGTAGACGATTGGATAAACCATAGCAGGGAGTTTAATCTACAGCTTGAGCATGAGTGGAATGAAGTCTCTTCCATACAGCACAGTGTCCACCCCCCATTTAGCATTCACAGAGACTTTAGTTTAGAGAACTCACAGCCGAGTTAGAGTTGCTTGTTTGTAGGCAACTCTATGCTTATTTGTTTCCCACTCAGTATGAATATTAAAAATATAGATAGATAGATAACTCTTTATTGTACTCCAAAAAAGTAAAAATACGGGAAACAGAACGTCATAGGTACACTTAGTTGTATGATTTTAGATTGACATGGCCATTTACATATATTCACTATTAAATCTTTCGGGATATTTACCATGTTTGTTGTAATATCCCGAAACATTAAACGGTTTAACGTAAGTAATTGTATGTATAATGGGTGGCTTCATCGCTATAATATATGTAAGCTTAAGTTCAAGAATGAAATGGAATGAATGAAGACTGTAGGATTCAAGCCCTGCGTGTTACGATCGTGACCCACTGACAACATTCTAATAACCCGCTTGGCTCAAAAGTGATGGGCAGTGTTGAATGACAAGCAGATCACACATTCTAATGTTGTCGTAAGCTGTAGGATGACTGTAGGTATAATTACTGACGGCATATATCTTGACCCGAAGTCGCGATAGATACAAGACTATGGCGTGCGCAGATTGGTTTGATTTAAGCTGTAATTGTGGATTTAAACTCCTCTGCTACAGCAGTACCCCATGCTATCCTTCAAAGGCACCCAATGATTGCATGGGTGTACTGGGTTACTGGGTGTACTTTGTGTCCGTTACTTGTATGAATGTAGAAGTCCCCCGCGATACAGGGCTTGTTCCCTAGTGCGGGAGTTGTCTTTTTTAATTTACAAGATACAAAAAAGATACAGTACATGTTGTTATGTTTTCCAGGTCAAATTATATGCCAGTAACTATAATATACTTACGAAGTTATAACGTTTCGACCTATCCGAATCGTTAGTTGCTATAAGTGATTCGTTATCAAACATTTAGTATAAATGTGATGTCAATAAAACAGTATTTTATAAAAAGTTTTTTCATGTGAATCCATTCTAATAAAAATATGGTCGACGATGATGATACTGTACTAAATTCAATAATATATATTCTAATTTACAACAATGTATTTACGTATTATGCACGCGATACATTTAGTAAAAAAAAAATCATTTGTGTAGTCAACGTCCATCAATAGTACAGCACGCAACATCCACGCAAATGACACGCAGGTGACTGTTTAAACCGGTGCAGCGGTGTATGCAGACAAATGTGTAAAAATAATAGTACATTCAAATTGCGAACTGCCCTATCAGGGCCGGATTTAGAATAGAGTTAGGGACCCAAGCTCCAGGCCGACGTCCTCGACTCGGACATGGAAAGGGTTTCCATGATAAGGGATCTCTACACGTAAACTGTTTCTACAAATAATAAGCCTCTCCTTGAGAGAGAAAAAGACCTTATGAACGAGACTTTCACAATTTCCGCAATGTACCAACCCATCTGGCCAGGTGGAAACAGTTAGCCAAATCCTCCTACCTATATCCAACAGTGGGCTGCGATGATTGATTGATAAAAAAATTACACGGGAGGAACCTAGATACTTAGCAGACGATAAAGTCGCTTCAAAGGATACCTCATTTGTCCAATTATAATTATATCATATGAGGAGCTATGAGGAAGAGATGGACCTACATACATACCTACATACAAAGCCTGTTAAAATCATAACCCGCCTTTGGCTTACTCGGGTCAAAAGATGTAAAATCACATAACAGATTTATAATCGTATATTTTTTATTACATATACTCATAAAATAAATGAAAACTATAAAAAATTAATGTCCTGAGTTTCATTCAATATTATTAAAACTTCCAATATTTATCCTGAGTTTCATTTATTATTATTAAAACTTCCAATATTTATGCAGCCACATCAAACTTTAAGTCCTGCCCTGTAAACCGTTCATATTACATGTTACTTACTTTGTAACCTGCAGCTTTTCACGACTGGACACGCAACCAGTCGGCCAAATCCTTTTAAACTATGCCTATACTCACACCTTTTACAAAATTTAACTCATTAATATGTGTATACAATTAATAGTTCGCCGGGTATCACTTTCACAATGGCGGAACTATGGACGCCATATTGGTATTCAGTATGGCTACGACACGCGGGATCAATAATAATTGAATATCACCCGTTAACAATGCGAGAACTATTTGTGTCACTTATTGGATTACATTCTAAAATTTTATTACAAGTTGAGGATATTGTTTTAATTGGTTGATAGCCTCCGTAGTAGCTATAATAAACCGAATGAATTATCATGAAGCTTTCAACCGAATGAAGCTGTCACTTCGGAGCTTTTTCCAGTGTAACTACGTTGCGGCTGTCTTCACAACCTATACGTAGAGGCGATATCGAAGTATTGCAGCTAAATCAGTTGTGTTTTTTATTTTATATTTAAGGGAACCTCAATTTGACTTCACCCCGCCTGATGGTATGCCGAAGGCAAAGTCTTAGAAAAGAGGTTCACTATTAAAAACACGTAGAGTGTTGCAATGGTGGCTCTCTGCTTATCGGCCTCATCAGATGTGTTTTCATGTCCCGCTAATAGTATCTGGAACTGTCGGAAAAAGGAAACACGGGAATTGGTAAGGAATTCCAAGACTTAAAGGTGCGGTAGAGGAAAGACTCACCGAACCGCTCAGAATGGAACATTCCACACCGTATGCGTGTGACACCTAAGCCCTGCACGTGTTGTCCTGTATAGGAAAGGAGAGGGTGGGATTAATTCGAAAAGTTCATCAGAACATTCACCATGATAGAGACGGTAAAATACTGCTAAGGACGGAACATCTCTACGCATCTGCAAAGGTATTCGTGATCTCAGGACTCCCAATAGTGAGGACTACACGTAACTGCAACCTATCGAGACCAATCCACGCAGGAGCGAATTTGTGTCTCGTAAAGAAGACACCGCTGCTCAGGCGTGAACTAATGTCACACTCTGTTAAGGACTCCGAGTTCACGCGATGTCTGTCTTGATGATGCTCTCGATATAGTTTATGTTGTTTAGTTTGCCATCCATACCGAGGATACTGAGGTTGTCCTGCAGTGGCAGTGGCGTGCTCTGAAGAGTGAAAAGGGGAAGGAAGGAAGATACCTTTGCTGTAAACGCACATGCCTGCGTCTTCTTGGCATTGAACTCGACCAGGTTTTCAGAGCCCTCAGAACTCAGTCGCAGGATGTCCATGATAACTCCCATTATTATTATAACTATCAATCCTGTAGACCTACCTACTGCCTGACGAGTTTCTCTTGTGAAAAACCTGAGCGCTCATCCATCATTGTAATAGAGGTTGACTTGAACCGGGATAACCCTATCGGCCTACATTCAGCTGAAACCTTGCTACCCCTTTATATTTCTAAATGAATAAGTCCATATATGGTCTAAATCATTAACATCGTTTAGAATAACAAGGATAGAAAGAAAGTAAGCACTTCATTGCAACTTTCCCTTTCTTTTCAAATTTACCTACTTCTTGAAAATGCTACTAAAATGAGCTCGAAACAATATAAACAGAATATTATTTTTCAATAGCCGAGTCATAACTTATAAGAAAATAATTTACAAGTCAGCTGATAGGATAATCACGCTCAACTATCAGCTGATAAACTTAAAAGATCAATACAATACTCTCTCAGACGGTGAAGTTCAATGATATCCACTTAACCATAATTCGGTATGCAGGGACGCGCACACGCGCATCTCTTCTTCCATATCAAACACCTCGCTACTTGATACATAGCTTTTCTCGCTCTCTCTTGAACGATGAGCTATTGGGCGGACAGAGACACGAGAACTGATTCACTCCTCTACAAACCAGGGAATGGTGTCACAAACAACAGAAAAGGTGCTACAAAATAGCGACTTTAAAATGTACGATGAACGAATATCAATATTAGAACTTAAGACGTTTTCTACTCCATATCTTAAGGAGGATTCGTATCAGATAGCTTTCCCTTACACTTGGACTCACCCGTGCCAGAAGGTCGCATGTGCACGTCCAACTCGTACATTGAAACACAATGCCTACCGGAACTGCAGACTACGTTCTGAATTTGAAATAGCTGTATAAAAACAGCGGGATCCTTGTTGAAGCTATCACAACCAATCTAACCATCGTTCGGTGAGCACCACAGGAGCGTAATAAAATGGTGTCTAGTAAAGTAGCGTGCATTTTGGCTTTGGCCCTTTTCGGGAGTGTGGCTGCCCAGCCTGCCAAGGATGCCTTCTGGAAAGGCACGCCCATGGACAGCATGGTCGAGGAAATGAAATCTGGCTGCGCTGAAGGGTCTGATCCCACCGCCTGCATCAAGTACAAGGTTATGTCGTTACTGGACTCCATTTTCAAGAAGGACACCTTCCAGGTATCCTACTGTACCTTTCACTATAGTGTTGTTTCATAGAAAAACAACGAAAAAAAAATTTTAATCAAATAACTTTCATTACAGATTTCTGAAGCTGTTGAAGTGACGAAAAATAGCGCTGCAAATGACGTCACTGGTCGTTCCACTGGTGATTTCTTCGACAGCATTGAAAACTACATTCAGTCTCATGATGTGACTTTCAAACTGCCCATTGCTGACACCAAGATCACTGTGAGCCCAAGGAACCTTGACAATGATGAGCTGTCTCTCAACGTCAAGTTTAACCAGGAAGGTGCCCGCTCTGTAGGAGAAGCCCGCAAGGCTAAGCTGAAGAAGATCATTGTCCCAATCCTTGTGTTCGTGCTCCTGAAGGCTATGACCCTCATCCCCTTGGCTATCGGTGTCCTTGGACTGAAGGCCTGGAACGCTCTGCAGCTGTCTTTCTTCTCCTTCGTGGTCTCCGTTGCTCTGGCAATTTTCCAACTTTGCAAAAAGGTGAGTTTAACATAACTATAACTAAACTAAAAAAAAACTAACCCATAAATCTCAGAGCACTTTCAATTGAACGATATTTTGCACTTATACCCATTTTTCAAGATGTCTCTAAATCATAATTTCCGTAAATGCTTGACACTGCACTGCCTAAACTTATGTATAATTTGCACAAAATTCTTTTAACCAAACTATCCAAAGCCTAACATTGTAGTTTACCCAGATTGCGGCAGACAACTCCCACCCTCAGATCTCCGCGCATGGACCCTGGGACGCCGCCTATGCTGCCACCCGTCGCCGAAGGGACGCTGAACCCGAAGAGCTGGCACAAGAACTCGCCTACAACGCTTACCACTAAAATATCCGAACGTCCGCAACAACCACACGACTGCGTATCCGATCTTGTTTATCCCGCCGTTTTTAAAACAGCTCTAAACGAGAACAGATAACCTATAGACCAAATAAACGGTTTCGTTCAGGAATCGTAACTGTGTAAATACTATGTACTTACTGCGAGTTATTTATTAAAATAGAATGTGAATGCGTGTGTGACTGTGATGTATGACTGATAATGTTATTTATTTTTATTATAATAAATCAATGATGAATAGCTATTATTTTATTTTATACTTCCTTATATATCTATGTAGTACTAACAATAAAAACTTTGATTGAAATTACTAGATATCCCTATTAGGTTTAAAAATATTATTATATATAAAATATTCACGCTTTTCTCCCTCCTGAGGCGGTAAAGACAAAACAGCCCGCCATCTACATCTGTATTCAAACAAAAATAAATAGTAACCAGAAAACCATAATAAATTGAATATCGCTAACGAAAAGCATTTATCCAATAAAATATAATCATAATCAATGGCATAAATTCTGTGTGAAAAGATAAAATCAATAAATAAATAATAGTACACGAAATAGCAGTATTTTTGAACGGACAAAGATTTCTTTTCCTATTGCAATATAATGTCTTCTTCAAATAAGGAAAGTAAACTATCTTGTCTACGTATCTATGGTAAAATTCCGCTACATTTTTAAGCATTACAGGGTATCTGGCTTATATTATACAGTTTTTTAATTTATAAATACACTGAAGGTCCAAATATACAATAAATTCAGACAAAAGAAATCCCATACCCATAAAAGTGACAGTACATACGTTAAGTTATGTAGGCAGTCGAAGCAGGACAGGACTTTCTCCAGGGGAAGAAAATTCTAAACGAGTAGGCACGAGTAGGTATTTGAGCACATTATGTTGCTGACCGAGTGCCAATCGCTTTCTCACCTCATCAGCTAGGGTGGTCACGTAGTAGGCCCGTGGCCACATAGCGCATAATCCAGATAAAATGACACTGTGTTTATTTTTGTTCAATGTTTTATTGTTTTTCATTATGTTTTATTTGAGTAACAAAAGAAATGAAAAAGCGTCTAACAGTTAATTTCATTTTTCTTGTTTAGTCGGAACTTTGGAATTTGAACCAAAAATACTTTTTTTTTATTAATTCACATAACCAGAATTATATTAAGTACATGTAGTTAATTCTGTAACTTAAGAAAGTTTTCTATCCCTAAAACCCTTCGGGCAGAAGATTGCCTGATAAAACAACCCCATTCAGCCAGTTAAGATTTGAACGTCCTCGAAGCTGAACGACTTTTGAATGAGTTAGTCCACTAGTCAAAATGTCTATCGGCTATCCCGATCTGAAAATTGAATCCAAGGGATACATGAAATTATTTGATAACTTTTTATAAGGTTTATAAGTATTTTAATTCTATGTCATCATCATGTAAATGTGTTTTCCTGATTGCATCCGAAGTCAAGATGAACTCAGATCTCAAGGTCCGCCGTGGACTACGTAGTCCCACACCCGAAACACCCGAAACCCGGGCCTGGGTCAGCCGGGCGTGAGGGATATGCCAGAGGCTACTTCACCCTCGAAAACTAATGAATGGTCCAAGACGGCCGTGCAGTTTTAGTCGATTCGAGACCGACATAACCACCCTAGCTGACTTCGATAGTGGGTATCCGCGAGGATTTCCGCACGGGGAAAAAAAAGAAAGGATCCGCCTAAAGTTAATCCTAAGTGTATTATCACATATTTCAATTGAAAAATCTGTAGTACTAACCCACAAGTTAATGGAAAAAAGATAGGGATATGTTCACTCCGTTAATTTGGACAAACGGGAGTAAAAGAAAGCAAACCAACTCATAATATCAGTCAAAGGAGGTTTTCGAAGTTGGGGCAATGTCTCGGGCCTGTTTCTGCTAGGAAGATGGGCAGCCCTACCCTGTCTCAGGCGCGCACCTCCTCACAAAATGAAGCGGTAGAATCCCACGTACTCTCCCGTACAGTTGAGAAAACCATGACATATAACGAGAGTAGCCGCAGCTATAGGTATCATCAAGTAGAGGCTGCACCATTGCTGAACTGTCCACTAGCCATCTTCGTAACAACTCCTGAGAGAGGTATTTAGCGGATTTTACTAGGGACAAATATACTGCAAATGCAAATTCTAACCACATTTTAACGAAGATAGGACATAACGGTATCCCCCGTCCTAACTGTGCAGTCCGACTGGGGAAGTACCTCCCTCCTACAGAATACCGCAGCTAATAATAACCTTGTATTGAGTTACCGGGCGAAGAGTAGGATAGCCAGAGCTTGTGTTGTCAGTGGGAAGAGCCTAGGCTTTGTGAGATTATGAATCCTTCCTTTTACTTCTGTACTGATGACACAGAATCTCCTTAGCCCTTCCCCTCTCTTCCCCCTGTCCTCTACAGAGTCGGCAGCACTAGTGTGCCACAGTAATCATTTTCCATCCGGTGGCCCATGTGCTTGTCTGCCACCTAAGTGGTTTATAAAACATACATGCCAATTAAAATAGTGATCCGTACTGACTCCAATTCGGGAAGGAGGCCCCTCAAGGTATCCTTGACACCTCTCCTCATTGTAATGCAAGATCCTAACTCAGGATACGCCCGCCTACCCTCCTAACCTACTGCAGATACATTAACACGAACCCATAACAATATTTCAATCTATTGACGTGTATAAAACAGGCCCACCTTACTGTAGGCTCCTTCTCCATTATATTTTTAACCGAAAAGCATTCATATCTAATTGACATAGAGTTCAAAATTGCTAGTTCAAAAAGGCAAAAATACCTTGGGGTCTAAAAGAGTTATGTTTTTAAAGAAACTGATTCGTATTGTATGCAAATAGAGATCAAAATCGTACAGTAAATTTAGGTAAATAAAACGACAAGCGAAAATGATGATGGTACTATTTCATTTTTATGATTTAAGGTTGTATTTTCTGTGGCAAATTCTTGTGTTATAGTTAAGGTTAATTCAGCTATTTGTTTAGAAATTCACGCTAGCTTTTTGGTGGTATTTATACTTTGTATGGCTGTCACGCCGTTTGATAGTACGCTGTTATGTGTATTAGGTGTTACCTAATACGGATTGTACCGTTCCAGAATAATATTGCTTTTTGATTTCAAATTTAGAAGCTATTTATTTTATTATATTCCACGATTTATTCTAGAGGAGTTGACAAGTTCCATATTCAAAAAGTAATCCTGTTTATATAGTCGAGGCCGTCAGGATGGGAACCGCCGGCCATTCCAGGGACAGCACCTGTAACGGCGGTCACCATGCTTTAGACTGCACCTCGGTTTTCAATTACGCTGAAACGTCTGATCATAGACAGAAATAAGACATAGGATCCATTTCCTTGAAATATGCCCACATCTAGGGTCGCTAATACCTAGTTTCACAATACTAAACCCTTTCAAAGTTCTCCTCTAACAATGCCATACTTACAGGCGCGGTATGGAACCTTTCAACCTCAGGAGGAAATTTATCCTGCTGTGTGTATTAAACCGCCTGCACGATGGTTTATGTTCAGAAGATTTGTTGGACATGATAAGCACACTTATTTTCTACCCTCGCACCGACATCAGACAGGGAGTTCATCCTCATACATTACAACCGGAAACGGTGTACACAGTGCGGAATGAAAGGAACTTGTTCCCGCCTCAAGCCGAGGGAGACATCCCTACTGCGGTTTTTCCAGGGGACTTCAAAATAGGTTTCTTCAAGAATGGCATTGATCGGTTACTACAGATATGGTGGCGCGAGTGTGTCACCCATGACTTTGAGACGTCCTTCTAAAAATGTTAAGCTTCAATAAATTTATCATCTGACCCCTTTTTCCAACTCAGTCTGAGTCGGTTTTCCAGGCTAACCATGACGCGCTTCTGAACTTTTATTTTCGGAGAAGCGCTTGCCATCTGACCTACACAACCACTTCCAAGTTTAAAGAAATGATTTAGTAATAAAAACTATAGCATAAATAATTTTGGCTTATATTAAAATTTTGCAGATGATATTGGTGTGGCAACCATAAACCTTATCTCTATAATATACCACAAATACAGTAGTACACGCGATAATTTCGTGTAACATCATTATTCAGACAACAAATTCGTAACCCGAAATGAATACTTGATTAATTACATTTTGTGTTGCGAAAGTTTCTTATTATTTAACATTCGCTGCGTTATTGCATTACATAAAGATTCGGCTACTGGTCTTATGCCGGCAGACCCTCATTTTCCATTCAAGCCTCCAAATCTCTACTATTTTGTTTGTAACTTTCAGGACAAATTTGTTGGTTACAAGGAACTACCACAGCAAGATAATGAGGCTTTTCTCTCCCCTTTCACACGGCCTGTATGCGCAAGACCGTGCGAAGTGGGACAGAAAAAGCCTGAAAGCGGACCTCGGACTTCGAGGGGAATGCTTCGAATGCACCCGGGAATAACGCAGGAATGATGATGATGATGATGATGATAATGATGATAATAACATGATGAGGATGAATAGTCGTTTGAAGAAAAACAAAATTGAAACAGATTTTCGTACAAAATAGAACGGAAGTGAAACAGTAATTTCACAATCCGGACATGGCGACGCAGTCGTACTCGTACATGTAAATGTGCGCACGCGCTGCATTCGCGATCACCATCCCTTATTACATAACTTGTGATGCACGCGAACTTTTTGCTAAAGCAGAGCAGTTTTCACTTTCTGGGGACAACTATTGTTTTGTAAGAATTGTGAAGTATCGTAACTTGCTCCTGATTGAGGGAATTTTTGAAGCCTATTGCTATCTTCTTCCTGTAGTATAATTAGAATTTAACATTACACTCTTTTGTCTGATGATATCTCTACGAATATCACCCCCGCCAGTGGTGGCCAGCAGGGGTATCCAAAGAGAATACAATACTGGGATAGCTACGATAGATTAGAACCGACAAAAACCGTCTCGGGTTTCAATTATCCAAAAAGTAATTTCCCTTGCATTTGAAGCTGTCATTTACGGTGTCAAGACGGCCCAATTCTGCTACAGAATGAGAAGAGAGGATGTTTTGCAATGTTGCACGTACCTGCTGTGTGTTGCTTCTGTTGTGATGACATGCGGTCGGACCTATCCACAGATCATTAAGAACTACACTTATGTTTACTGAAAAATTTAGGAGTATCTAATAATTATAGTGGGTCCGGCAATCATTATGCCGATAGTCGTATCAACATCGACAGATTGCTAAGAGCCTCGACCACCACCTTAAGAAGCTCTTATTGGGCAGCTGGATCAAGAGCTTGATGCAGAAGGCAGCACTCTTTGACACGGCACGTATTGCGAGGAGGTTCCTCTCTCTGGAGCCTTAACCACCGGTAGATTGATCGCTGTACCCGATACACGCTGTTTATGCTATATTTTTTTTATAAAGTGGTATAAAGGTGACAGACAAGCACACGGCCCACCTGATAAAAAGCGGTCACAGGGGCGTCACACACGTGCTGCCGCTGTAGAAACCTTCTAATGCCCTTCTTGAAGAACCCCATTTTCAAATATGTATTTTTTATAATTACATTAAAAATATAAACAAATATGCAAATGAATTTAAATAAAGAGAAATAATAATAAAATTTAATATGTTTTTCTACGACTTACGTTAGATACTTCATTCGAACGCTACAACCAACTATCAAGGCTACGACGAAATAATTCTATTCATAGAACTGACGAACTCTAATTAAATAGAAAAAGCATCAATCAAGTCAGGCAGCCACGTTATGACTACAAAGAATGTGCCTTTAAGTCTGACAGACTCATACTAATGTCCTATAGTAAACATCAGCATTGTTGAAGAAGTGTTAATGATTTGTATGTAGAAGACGCAGGCGCTCGGCGAGAGCATCGCGGCGACGACACCGCATATCAAATAAGCTGTCAATGTTGAGTTGAGCACCGAAATGTGTGAAGTATTACGTGGTAATTCGACATGACGGAATTTGAGTGTATGAGGTTTTATTGACATTTCTGGGGCCCATGCCAGTAGTGATGATGACGTTTTTTTTTAATTTTCGAAATATAACCACTTCGGGGATATAGGCGTGAGTTTGTTTTATGTATATTACAAGCTGACACGCGCAACTTCGTCTGCGTTACCCCGTTTTTGTAAAACTTGCATTCCTGCTCCGCTGCTGTTAGTTGTAGCATGATGTTATATACATATAAACCTTCCTCTTTAACCATTCTATCTATTAAAAAAAACGGCATCAAAATCCGTTGCGTAGTTTAAAAGATTTAATCGTACAAAGGGACTTAGGGACAGAGATCGCGACTTTTGTTTTATACTATGTAGTGATTATGTAATGAACTGATGAAGTTAAATTTTCTTACTGCACAGTTTTTAAAATATTTGATTTTGAAAATTCAAATTCTTGTACCACAGGCAAACGCTTTATACATTTTTTTTTATCTTTCCTAAAACAAATGCAAAAATAATAGTAACTACTAAAAATTGGGGTGCCTCCATTTTCTTCAAACAAAACGGCAATTTCATATGTAATATTATGTATCATTTTATAATATGTTTCCTTCTTCCTACAGTCCCGGGTCCTTTAAGCGGGGCGTGAAAAAGCTTCTGATGGGGCCGTCAAGCTGAGCGCCACCATTGTAGCACTGAACGTGTTAGCAATGGTGACCCTCTTTAATGAGACTTTGTCTTCAGCTTAACATCAGGCGAGGTGAAGTCAAATTGACGTAACTAAAACGAATAAATGAAAAATAAAAAAAATAAACAAAATATGTATATATAAATTTAGTAGTTGCAGTGTTCCAAGTTCCTTTTGGATGATGAAGTTAACTATCAATGATGGGAGTCGCGTAGCTCACTGGTTGAAGGCCTTGGATGCGACCAGGGCTACCACCAGGTTAAAAATGCTTGTGCAAATTCAGGCATGCACAAATATATTGTAACGTGTGTTGGAAGATACTTGTGCAATTTTCACACTCCTAGGCTCCTCCTAGGTTATACTTGAACGTATGTATATGACTACCATAAGGATTATGACGGTAATGATTGAAATGGAGACCAGATCAGGCTTTCATGGTACCGGGATCGAAGCTTGGATAAATATGAAGGATTTTGACTTATGAATCGTCGACGAGGATTCCAAGTTCCAAGCAATAGGCAGCGTAATTTTGACACAAATGACTTCTAGCAGAAGTCATTATTTAACCTTAATTATTACCAGCCGCTTTCCCTGCCTATTGTAAGAGACATGAGGTACCACTTTTTCATGTGTTTTTGTGTTTTGACGTTATGCGATATGACATTACGTCATTTAACAGTAGATAGAGTCGGAATTCAGATGAGACAAGATGTCTACCAGGGATGTGGACATCGTCGAGAGATATGTCTTGTATAATCTCACCTCCGTCAATCAAAGACCCAATAGACGGCGTGCGATTTGGACGGTTCGAGTCCGACAGAATCACCACCACCGGTTTCCGCGGGAGGTGGTATCCGTGGGGATTTTGCGCACGATAAAAAAAAGGGATGGGAAGGGACATCGGGTGCCGAGATGAAGGCTCGTATACAACCGCGACTTTACGCTGAGATGATGATGTATTCATATATCACTTCTAAAGAAAACCATAATCTAAGCAATCTAAAGCACATAAATTTGTCTCGAATAAAAAGATAAAAAAAAATTAAATACTTTAAATCAAGAATCTCTTTTTACTTGATTTCGCAACAGACCATGAGAATCTCAGTTGATAATTTATCAAAGTAAAACATTATTAGCAAGTTATTACGAATAGCATATTTAATATCATATCCAAAATAGTCACTCTCACCATTTGAACTTTCTTCAATTGAAAATAAATAGTTTGCCAAGTATAAGTATGAAATCATTTATAATGCAAAGCATGCGCGCGCGCCGCGTGCCTTGCCGCCCAAAGGACCACGTATAAAAACCAAGCCCATTGAAAAATTTAATCATTGTTGCTCCATTAACCGGCCGCGCCGAACGTCAATTAATTAAATCTAATGACAAAGTGTTAACTTAAAATGAAGTGTTTGTGCCTAATCCTGGTTTCTGTGGCCATCGTGCGCGGTTACTCCATTAAGGACAATGAAATTCAGACGTCTCGTTTACGGACAAGTGATGAGTTGCTCCAGAGTGTGATGAGTGATTGTTTCGAGGCCGAGTCACCGATGACATGTCTCAAAGTGAAAGTTCTTTCGTTCCTGGACACGAAGCTCGGCATGAGTTCGGAGTCGGCAAGAGCCTTCGACGAGAAAAATATCGACAAAGTGATCTTTGACCGTGTTGGCAAGGTGCTAAACAACCAGGAAATTAAGTTCCAACTACCAGAATTCATGTTCGACAGTGCTGAAGTTTCCTACAGAGCTGATAGAGGTTTAGATGTAGCCTTCCCTGAAACTGAGAATGAGAATGGTTCAGGTAATGGATAAACTCAGTAAGACTTCAAGTCATTATGTTACGAAATCGACTAAGTTATTTTGTTTGTTCCAGCTCGTGGCATCTTGAAGAAGAAGCTACTGCTGCCTGTCCTTCTGCTCCTGAAACTGAAGATGAAGGCGTTGATGCCCATCCTTGTGGCTATCATCGGTATCAAATCGATCAAGGCTCTCATCCTCAGCAAACTGGCTATTACTCTTGTTCTTGGTTTCCTCATCTACAACCTAATTATGAAAAAAGGAGGTAAGATTTAAATTCTTGGAGGAAACCAAAATTTTAATTACTATCTCGTATAATTATGATTTTTCTATTTTGTTTGCAGCGATGCCAATGATGATGCCGACAGATCCTCCTGCATCCCTATACGGTCCCCCGGCCTCGCAATACGGACCTCCATCTACTGCCGCCCCATCAGCTCCCCAAGACTCTTACAGCGCCAATTGGGAGCCTGCCAGCGGAGGTCCCTACGCCAGAGTATGGGATCCTTCCCAGCTTGCCTACAGTTCATACTACCCTAATGACTCCAGCTCTTCAGCCGCTTCGAACCCTTCACCCAGCTACTCCAGTGTGTCTTCCATCTCATCATCGCTCTCTCCGTCATCGTCATCATCCACCTATTGAATCGAGTACCTCATGTAAATATGCACGGAAACGCAATGTACATAGTGTTTTGATGCACGCACCGGAAACGGATAGGGTCTAGAAGAGTTATTTATTGAAGATATTTATAATTTATTTATTGTAAACAATAAAAACTTGACGTTTTGATACTGACTATTAATTTCACTATCCCAAAGTCGATTCTACAGGAGAACACCATCCCAGAAGGTATACACATTATGACGTTCAGAAAATACCGAGAATTCTAAATGATATAAGTAATGGTAAGATTCCAAAACGGGTCTGTGTGAAATCAAACTACATATCAATCCATACAAATTCCCTAGGGCTTTAAATAGCGGAACTATGGACCTACAAAATCAAACAATGACATTTCTATTGAACTTTCACCATGACCATTTGTCATAAGGAGTTCAATAAATATTGTCCCACATTCAGTCATACCACGTAGAATATGAACCAAGGAAGTTTTAGAACATGACATGTATTTTATGGAGAAGTACTTACATTTAAGTACACTGACTACCCGAGACACGTGAACATATCCTGGATACGATATACGCCATAAGGCGAAGTTGCTCGTTGAATTTGTCTACGGTACGAATATTCTCGGCTAGGATGGGATAAGTGGAACAGCCCGGCTACTCTAGCCAGAAACTCTGCACGCACAATGGCCCAAAAAGGGAGGCTAAGTGCGGACAAAGGAGTCCCAATACAATAGACAATAGACGACACTGAAAAAAAACTGAACCGCAGCATAATAGAATTTTGTCTTTATTACTTAGGTTGAATTGGACTATAAACTTTAATATCATAGATTAATATATACATACTAGAGATTTAATATTACTAGGTATCATAAATAGATACATATACCGCGTTACCGAATTTAATATCTCAGTAGCAGTGACTTGAGAGATTTAGTATAGAAACATTGACGTCAATGCCATATCTATTTCTGTCAAAGTTGATAAAGGTTTATAAAAAAGCGTTTCACGGTTCGTATATTCTGTCTCTTTCTCACGCCTAGGATTGTGTAAAGATACTTATGTAACACACTTTGTTCCTCTAAGGATAACTTTGTGAAACGAACTGATCAAAGCTAACGCAATAATTAAACCGATGTATAAGCCATCGTTTGAATCCTTACACCGTCTTTTGATAATTATTCAGTAATTACGCAATTTATTCATATCATATTACTCATTAGCTGTTACCCGCGGCTCTGCCAGTGTGGACTTCTGATCCCGTTACCACTGTTCCATAAAAACCTATCGTGGAGTTCAAGGAACAAATTTAAAAAAAGAATTACTCAAATGGGTTCAGCCATCTTCGATTTTTGAGCTTAGCAACATATTTCACGGTTTATTTTTCTTTATATAGATTTCAAATTTACTATTTTTAATACAAGTTCGCTATTATTTTGAGTATTCCCGAACCTTTTGGTTCCAGGAATCATATTCTAGTTTAGTGGGACTAAAATATAGCTAAGAAAGTATTAAAGACAAACTCTATGATAATATTTTTTATCAAATTATATAGATATTTTAGGTCACAATTAAAAAGAAAATTCATTAATAAAGAAATAGAGAGGATGCCTTTTTTCAATTTGATACCTATGTTTTTGTTGTCAGGTGTTATGTTTAAGTATGTTTATTGTTAATACAGTGTGTTGTGTAGGTATATGTTTAATAAATAGTTTCTTTCCTCCTTCCTTTCTGCCTGGGACCTTACCACCATCTCTTTAATCTTACTTTACTTCCATAGTGTGATTCTGACTGGGCCATTTTCGTCGATCGATATTTTCTGTACTATATCTTGGAAGACAAGTGTAAATCAACAATAATTAAATGTATCCACTGCAGTAAGAGATACTGTCTGACCCAACAGGGTATTTCATGAAAAGGGTGTTTTACGAATAGGGTATCTCACGAATAGGCCCAATAACGACTGCAGATCATTTTGCGAAAAGTCCTTTCTCTACTAAGTCACCCATTTAACCATATAACACTAGTATCCGGCGTTTCCTGACTGATGCTGACGGTCCGAATCACACTATGAAAGGAAAGTAAAATTAAAATACGAGTAATATTACTTTTAAGAGGTTCTTGTAAAGCCCCTGCTAATGTAATGTGGATAATGATGTCTTCAGAATCACAAAGCCTACAATACAATCCACGAGCGTTAAGTAGATACATATAACAAAGCTAATTGTATTGCTAAGCGTGAAACTACACTTTCTTTTAATGTTTCCTAATGCGATTCTCATCCTGCCTGTTAAATGTTAATGGACGTTAGTATGTCACATACACACACATACACACACAACAGAGCAAATATATGTAACTATCGGGGAAATTAACAAAGAATCCCATTCTAAATACTTGCATTTAGAATTGGATTCTTTCTCAATTTATAGGTATTACATATTATACATCAAAATCTATATAATATAAAAACTACTGACCAGCGCAACTTCGTCTGCGTCACCCTGTTTTTGCTACATTTTTCATTCCTGCTTTTTTCTCACCTGTTGGTTGTAGCGTGATGTTATATACATATAAAGCTTCCTCTTTAACCATTCTATCTGTTAGAAAACCGCATCAAAATCCGTTGAGTAGTTTAAAGGATTTAAGAATACAAAGAGACATAAGGACATAAAAAATAGGGACAGAGAACGCGACTTTGTTTTAAACCATGTAGTGATTTATATACAGTAAAATTTAAAATAAATAAATAACAGATAGATTGAAATTAAACAAAGTGTTATAAATATTACTTTATAATTTAATTGACGTCAATTATTATAAAATTAAATCACACTAAATATACCCACGCTTGTTACCCTCCAGGTAAGGTAGATGTGAATTAACACCCATATTTCATTAAGTCCCACGTAATAGGTGGTGAGTCCATTGCCATAATCCGGACACTGTCAGAGGTTAAGTCTGGGCTGTGTATAAATGACTGCTGTTAAACAGATCAGCCATATCCCTTAACCGCCCTGTACAACACTGCATGGGAAAAGATCGAGTTGCCCAAATTCTACTCTACCGGGAACCACGCCTTAGAATTTACATAATAAAAATATTTAATTAAATCATCTACTGTAAAGCTTGTAATACTTTTTTTTTTATCATGCGCAAAATCCCCACGGATACCACCTCCCCTAAAACCGATGGAGGTGATTATGTCGGACTCGAACCGACCAAAACGCACGCCGTCCAAGAGTCCTTGATTGCCGGAGGTGAGATTATACAAGACAATTCTCTCGCTCCCCGACAAGCTTGTAATAGGTACTTTAAAAAAATATAATTAGACACTTTTACTAGTTATTGAAGTATTCCTCACGAAGATCGTACAAATCTCTGTTGTACAAGAGTCCGTTAAGTAACCAGGATGGGCCCGAGACGCGCAAATGTAATCCCAGTCATGATGCCTGTAACCATTATCGCCGAGCCCAACATGCCGGCCGTAGGTGCATGCTCGGCAGCCACGGTCCTGAAAGTCAAATAATATTCATTATTAGACATTGAAGTAGACGTTATATGGTAGAATTCCATTCTAAGAAAAAATGTTGGGGGGGGGGGCAGGTGAACCCACCACTCACCTATGGTTTAACAATCCCAAAGATAGCAATAGTGAAATATCACTAATTGTCATAGAAAGGAATACCAAAGCGCAGCCTTCAGCCACATCCTTTAAGCGGGGTGTGAAAAAGCATCTTATAAGGCCTTCAAGCTGAGTGCCACCATTGTAATACTTTGCGTGTGTGTAATGGTGACCTTCTTTCCTGAGACTTTGCCTTCATCTTACCATCAGGCGGGGTGAAGTCAAATTGACGTGACCTAAATAAAAAAATCGAAGTAAAAAGACTTCTTACCAGAGGAGATATGATTATATGTGAAATATTCCGCATGTGCGAAGAACAAACCTCGACATGTGTTTCGTCTCTAACGATACATACGTATTCATATCTGGTCGGGTAAGAAGTAATTTGACTTGTATTGAAGGGTGCGGTTTGGGATTTCTTTCCATGAGAATTAGTGGTTCCCTTCCCTCCGCCGATATATTTCCCTATAATGTTAATTATACAGCACATTATATAAGCTATTGGTCTCGGTTGCCATACAAACATCTATAGCAGTCGTTACGGGTAGTTGGAGTCCAAAACATACGACTCTTAGACTATATACAAACTCTATAGACGCAGTGATGGATTCACCGCGGACTACAACGCAGCGTAAAAGATATTTCTATGCACTTTGGTACAAGGTGACACATACATACATCCCATGAGATGCACACAAACTTTGCTAATCACTACATAGTATAAAACAAAGTCGCGTTCTCTGTCGCTATTTTTCATGTCCTCATCTCCCTTTGTATGCTTAAATCTTTTAAACTACGCAACGGATTTTGATGCGAATGGTTAAACAGGAAGGTTTATATGTATATAACATCAAACTACGACCAACAGGTTCAGGAGCAGAAATGAAAAATGTTGTAAAAACGGGATGAATGTCTTTGTTCTTACAGGGGTTACGGCATGAGTGTTATTCCTCTGGTGTTACACTCGCCCATAGACCACGGTTACCACTTACCATCAGGTGGGCCGCGTGCTTGTCTGCGACCTAAGTTGTATAAAAAACGGGTCAGTTAGTAAATTCTATGACTTTAGAAGTTCGTGAAGTACCAACCGGCCAATATAGATAAAACCCAGTGAGCTGGCGTGCCCTGAAGTAAAAGCCATTATAGCAGACCCGATCCAATAGAGCCAGTCACACTGAACCAGCACCGTTAAAATACGCCTTGGGACCTGGTAGTTGCAGAATAAGAAGAAAGGAATGAACACCAGGCGGATCGTGGTGTACACTATTAGGGCGCGAGGACCAGGCTAAAACAAAGAGAATTAATTTTAACTGATGATTATGTGACCAGTGGCCTTAGCTCGAAAAGCTATCGTTATGTAAAAGTATCGAGAGAACGGAGCATGGACAGCCTCCGTGACGTGGCGGTAGTGCACGCGACTGCTAACGCACGGGGCGCGAGTTCGATCCCCGCTCAGTGAACAAAGTTGTATGCATGAATATGGCTGTTTGCACTGGTCTGGTCGTGCAGAGGGCCCACTTCATGACGTTATCCTAATAGGAACAAAGTGACATACATATTTTTATACAAAACCTAGGCGTGAGGAAGTGACAGAATATGAACTGTCAAACGTGTTTTTTTATAAACCATTAACAACTTTCTGTGTCGTCAATGTCTCTACACAAAAAGCTACAAGTAACTACCGCTTACATTTGAAATTCTTAACGCGGTAATGAGGAGATTGTACCTCTATTTCTACTAGTAATAATAACTTTATTAAACGCTTACATCTCATGCTTTTGAACTGGCATTTATAGGAACAACTGGCTACTGACTTCTCAACCCGAAGAGGAAATCCTGTACTATCTTGCAGGTTCAGGCCCCGTAGTTTCTTGAAGAACCCCATATAAATCAATATCTATTAATATAAACTCAAATGGAAAACTTACAAATTGTTTCAGGCTGGCTGCAATACTACCAAGCATAGCCATGAAATTAAATGTCAGGAAGCATGTGATCAGAACAAAATCATTCCCAAGGAAACCACTCTGTATTGGCTTAATATCTGGAAACAAATCTTACTGTTTTTAGAGGTAATAAGTTTCTCAAATATAGATTTTACGACGGTGAGCCGTATAGTGCATTTTTAACCGACTTCGTCAAAGAAGGAGGATATTTTATACGAATATAGCATATTATCGAAGGTTATGTCCATCGTGTGTGAGTCGAGTAGAAACATAAAGTTGTTTTTGGAAGAATATAGTTCTATTACCACCAATTCAAAAACTGATAATGTAATCCCCACGAACTCGAGGGAAATCGTCTTTCCTGTGTTTTTGTATAATTTATTATTTTTAAGAGAGATAAGCGAAAAAAAGGGCAATAAAAAGAACTCCTAAATGAGGTCAATGTCAATCATTGAATGGCTGTTATATTTGACAACTGCATAAATAACTTTGTTATCCTATATAAATATAAAGCATTACAAAGTTACATTTGCATTTGGTGGTAGGACAGCCGTTCAGTTACTGACCTGTTTTAGGAGCTAATTTAACATAATCGCTTTACCCGATATCACCGCCGGGAATACAGCAAGGGATACAAAGAATGTCATAAATATGTTGTACAACTGGTACCCTGCTTTCTTAAAAATTATAACGTATGGTGTAGGGCCCAAGTTTCTGTCATCTTTCTTCTGGTTATGGGCCAAGGCGTGGTAACGATAGAATTTCTGAAATAGAAATAGTTTATAAAAATGTCAATATAGTACCTAAGATTGTTCTCTTTTGTGATAGACCTTTACATATTCCAGATATAGAAAAAGGAGCTTATAATAAGGAGGTTAATATATTGCCTGGATAAGCATTACTAACCAGGGGGCCAGGACAAGTGGCAATCGTTTCGTACAATGGACCAGAATAGACATAACATAACATAAACTCACGCCTATATCCCCGAAAGGCAGAGGTGCTAGCACCCACAGTTCACCAGTTTATGTTTAGGTCCCAATGTAATAGGTTGCGACCCTATTGCCATTAACCGGCCATTTATAAACCAGCGATAAATACACACATAACTTCGAAAATCATCGAAAAGTCATTGGTGTGTGCCATGGTAAAACCTGGGATCGAACCCGAGACCTCGCCTCAGCAGTCCATTATTGATTGACATTCGTTCACGCCTGTCATAAATGTCAAAATGTGTGTCAATCCCATATATTGAACATTATATTCTATTCCATTCTACAAAACGATTGTCACTTGTCTTAGGATGGGTGAGGGACCCCAACCATGTGTACGGAAACCCTGTTAAGTAATAGGTCTCGCTAGCATTCGACAATGGCATTCGTTACGATCTTTATAACAGTTTTTGATAAAATTTTATCTTTATAACATAAATTAGAATTGTGGTGTTAAATTGATACTACTTTTTAAGGTCCCGTACTGAAGCTATCACTATAAAAAGACTTACATTTAATGGTAATGCGTAGAAAGTGTCAAAACAAACGAGCAGCACAAAAGCGCCCCCTATGAAGTAGTATATGGCAGAAGTGCGGATATTCTTGAAGCTTCTAGTAGCCCAGGATAGGAGCACCACTAGCGTCCCGCAGACGTTGTGCCCTAGCACTATAGCCCCAAGGTACTTGGGTGGCAGTTGAGCTCCAATGCCATAAATTGAATTTTGGTAGATGGCGTTCAATGCTGCAAAAAAAACCGTTAGTTTTGACCGTGATTTTGCTTGTGAACATGTAAAATTTATTTTTGTGTAAGAGATCGCTCTATAAGCCGATCTAAGCGGGTTCGACGTGCCAAATTAAACTGCTACATACCTACGTGCAAAGCAATATCAACTTAATACCGAGGGCTTAAGTTGATACTGCTTTGTGATGTATGTACATTTTGCAACTTGGACCATACGTTCTGCACCAACAAGGTCTTCGAATTCCTAACTTATTCACGTGTTTTCTTCTTCCATCAGTCCCGGGTTTTTTAAGCGGGGCGTGAAAAAGCATCTGATGAGGCCGTCAAGCTGAGCGTCACCATTGTTACACTGTACGAGTTCGTAATGGAGACGCCCTTTCCTGAGACTTTGCCTTCAGCCTACCATCAGGTGAAGTGAAGTCAAATTGAAGTGTCGAAATAAAAAAAAAACTAAATTGCTAAAAAAAATAATAGGTATAATAATTCTTACTGTTTAAAAAAAAAACAGTGATCATGGTGATCCAAAAAAATACAACAGGCCACCCTGAGCTGTCCACCATTGCCAAAATAACTGTACCCACGAATATCAAAGCTTCCAATATTAACGCCAACAATATACGAGTTGTTAAACTACCTCTACAACAGAATAAAAATAAAAATATTGCGACTGCTGAAAGACGTCAAATGGTCCAGCCACAAAATGGTCCACAGTATGGTCCATAAATGAATGGTTACCATTCTACCAACTGCAAATGTGTTATAAAGTTACACTTGCAGTTTAACCGTTCAATAACTGGCCTATTTTAAGAGTTCATTGTAAACCTGTAGCCTAAAGGACACAAGTAAAGCGTTTTATGATGTGTTTGGGACTAATTTCGTTCGGGACTTTCACTGGAACCTTTACTTGAAAGTTCCAGGTCCGGTTTCCAATTTTCCTTTTCCATTCCACCCTGGTAGTATAATATTGCCTTAATATATTAATATTAATGCCCGTTAAGCGAACCCTGCCACGAATGCGACCAGGACTAACGCAATAATGATGATAATGATACATACACATACATACATAAACTCACGCCTATATCCCCGAAGGGGTAGGCAGAAGTGCTAGCACCCACAGAGTAAATTTGTAATGCTCGCAACCACATTTCGCCAGTTTATGTTTAGGTCTCAATGTAATATGTAGCGAGCCTATTGCCATTAACCGGGCACTTATAAACCTGCGAAAAATACACACATAACTTCGAAAAGCATCGAAAAGTCATTGGTGTGTGCCATGGTAAAAGCTGGAATCGAACCCGAGACCTTGTCTCAGCAGTCCATTACCCACACCACTAGGCTACCTCGGTTATGATGCAATAATATACATCAGCGTTTCAACGTGGAAGAACCGCGACAAAACGCTCTAACAAATGAATCGTAGGCCTTTTAAGTTAAAATTTTAAACTATTCTTACCCAATCTTAACAAACACGTTCAACCAATTGAAGAACAGGTTCGGTATCTGAGACGCCCACCCCACATAGACCAGGAAATTTTGAGAATAGTTTGGTGCATTCTTTAATTTGTAATCAACAAAATAGTCTTTCGCTGTTATAAACATGTTCCAGGATGTTAAAATTCCCAGGCCATGCAAAACTAGTGTCAGATACACCAAGTTCTTTCTGTCTGATGGAGGTTTTGCATCCATGATTGTCTGAAAAATTTGTAGAATAAGAAAAAATAAATACCTAGATTTAGATGAACAAAAGGTAGACCCAAGAAAATATGGATGGATTGCATGACAGTGGATTTGGCAAAGAAGGCAATTCTTTATTCTCAACCAGCTGACCCGCGCAACTTCGTCTGCGTCATCCCGTTTTTGCAACGTTTTTCATTCCTGCTCCGCACCTGTTGGTCGTAGCATGATGTTATATACATATAAACCTTCCTCTTTAACCATTCTATCTATTTAAAAAACCGCATCAAAATCCGTTGCGTAGTTTTAAAGATTTAAGCATACAAAGGGACATAGGGACAGAGAACGCGACTTTATTTTATACTATGTGGTGACTGCATACACAAAATAGTGATCACACATAAAAAATGCTTGATACATAAAAATTGAGTGTACGCCTTTGAGTATCGGAGCAGCAGGTATGGTAATGAAGCTTGTCATTATACTATTCATTCACCAGAATTCCATCATTTATTTTGAATCGTATCGGCTTTACCGACCGAAAAGAGACCCAAAAATCGTCTCAGATGCGCTGACGGTTCTTGCCAAGTTACTTGCCGAGTTCTGTACTGTTCCTATTGAGCATATTTTGAGCACCTTTTAGGTCCACAGCTCGTGCTTATACCAAGTTAAGGCACACCAGCCACTAATATATAAGTACATAAACAAACTGACACATCATTTGATTGTTTGCCTATTCAAAAATTTAAAAAAAAATCAATATTAGTAGGCAAATAATGTGCCTTAAATAAATAATTAATATATATAGTTAAATAAAAAATTAGAAAAAGAAAATACAAAAAGATTTTTGTAATATAGGGCTCGAACCCGATCCGCCGCGACAAATTTTCAAAGTAAAAGTTAACAGTTAGCCTTAGTTGCACGATCTTACTTTGACCGTGACAAAGCTGGTTGACCGGTACGGTCAGGTATAAAACGTCATAGCCTTGGTTGTAACTATGACCAGCCACGCTCAAACGTCAAATTCTGTCAAAAACAGAGCTACAAAATCATGGAAAACAAAAATAAGTGGAAGCGGCATGTAGTCGGTACACGCGTGTCATTGGTTGGCGTATTTATGCTACGAAGGATAAATTCGATAATATGAACGTTTTTGATAAGAATACGTCTAAACTTTTTCGTAAATATTCAAGCTTTTCAATTCAAAGTATGAAATGCCATAAATACTTTTTTCACTACGGCAGCTCAAACAAGTAAGTTTTACTGCATAACAACAGTGTGCAAAATGCGATTTCGCCCACTGCGTGAGACAAAGTAACTTTTTAATATATATTTTTTATTTTTTCTATAAACAGTGCCAACCATAGATTTTAAAAAGAATTGTTCCGCGATGAACTTTCCAACTACATAATCTGTCCTTGGCCGTCCTTTAGAAAGTTCTTTAAAATATGAAGGTCCAATTTCGAAATTCTAAATTTGAAAGGTATTTGTAAAACGAATAACCATGTTTTTTATTTAAATTATTTAATATTTTAATGTATTATAACATAACATAAACTCACGCCTATATCCCGGAACGGGTAGGCCAAAAAAAACAATTATTTACTAGTAGAGCACGGTATTATTAACGGTTATGTGTGTGAGTTTTACGACATCGGTTCCGCTACTGCAGCTATCGCGTCGCACTTCTACTAGTTTTTCTGTTCTGTGTACTAACCATAGAGTTAACCAAACCATTACTATCAAACTGTTAAATTTGACGGTGACCGTTGTTTTTGACCATGACCATGACAGATAGTTCGTGCAACTAAGCCTTAATATTCAATACATTTTAACTAAACACAAAAGAAATAAAAAGTATGTAGCAATATTTAGGTGCACACAAATTTACAGAAACATGCGTGTGTTTTAGTGAAGCGTTACTCTGCCCACTTTGTGTAAATGTGACGAACAGCCATGTAAACTGTCGACACTGCGTTGGGTAATGGGCGCTGTCTTACGTCATGTCCAAATAACTGACTGTATCCTACAGCGCGCGTAAACACTGTGGCACGATTTAGAACTTATTTATTTTCTCCGAACTCAAATAGATGGCGTTACAAAACATTTTTATAGAAATCATTTTTTCAATGACGATGTTAATAAGAAAGTAGTAGTTCGCCATTTAAAACAAATTTTATGCTATTTTATTTATATAATTATATTTAACTTAAAAAAATAATAGTAAATACCTAATAATAAATAGGGGATATAAAAACATATAATTCCAGAAGTGGTGTCGCGAACGGGTTATTGATTTTTACGAATTTAGGAAGGTGAAGTCAGGTATTAGGTTGTGTCTCAGAGCCGTTACTTAAGGATAGAACTTTTCATAAGTCTCTATGCGCCTGTAACAATATGAATGGCAATAGTTCTGAGAAAGAATGACGTAAATAAAATTTATGTACAGGCGTTTTAGTTTGTATCTTCTCAATCGCAGTTTTGGTTATGCTTTGCTTTGAATTACTTATATATAATATATTTATTACAATGTACTTACCTAAGTATCTATGCCTACACTGTTTCTATACAATGTAAGGAAGGTACCTACTTAATTTTTATAATGTAATTTACATGTAAGTATGTCAAGGTAGAACATCCTAACAATAAGAACGCGGATAAATACAACAACACTAAAACCAAAAACTATAAGAAACTGAAAGTGCTCAGCGAACCTGGAGCAGAATAATATCAGACCACTTCATTTTTTTTATCGATACAATTCTTTATGCTAAGACAGAAAATCCTTCATATACCTACATAGATAATAGTAGCTAAAACGTGCTAAATAGCATGTATCACCTACGCTTAGTGTAAGTCATATTATTTCGTTTCGTTAAGTCCATCAAAGCAATGTGTGATTAGTAGGACCCCGAAAAAACGGTCGCGATTAACGACTCCACCTACCTTGATATAATTATGAATAAATTCAATTTCTTCTTAAAACTCCGAACGTCTATGAAAGATAACAGGTCGTCGTCGCGCGTCGTCTCTATATTAGTTGCTTTGGTGGATAATAAATATTCATTCAGATCACAGTTTAGGAACCCACAGTTTTTACTTCGGAGTCTAATATTTGTATTTCATAGAACAATAAATATCTTCTAGTATACAATAAAACATAGAGAAATGCAAATGACAGAAATATATCCAGAGGGAGTAAGGAATCATAATTTGTTATGCAACTTAACGAGGTTTTAATGCGGTATAACGCACTATCCACCACTGCACGCCAGCTTCACTACGCGTACGGTGCAATTATATTATTTTACCTGTGGATTTTACAAATGATATTATTTTAAAATCATTTATGTAGTAGTTGTCTACGAATTTAAATTTTAGTTTTAAAGACCATTTTAAAGACTTAGATTCATGGCCGTTAAATAAAAAGAAAAAAATACTATTGTCAAGGCGACAGTTGACGTCAATGTCAAAATTGTCAAAGTTCTCTCTGGTTTTCTGATTCTGTTGCGCTCTATTCGGCGTAAACAAGTTTAAAATCGATTAATTATTTTGTAAAACATTTACCACTTGACATTAGTGAAATTGCGGTGATTATGCTGCGAAAGAAGCCATCTTAAGAAGAAGTTTAATATCAAGGCTTTACTGCAAAGAATACTTATGCACTCGTCGGCTAACTACCTATATCTACAGTGTAATTACTGGCTAATAAACTTGAAACGTTTTCTGCCTCACACTGCTTAATTTGAAAAAATGCAAACACGTAATGTAAGAAGAAAATCAATACTGACTGCGAAAATGGCACTACAGTCTTTGCCTCTAGAAACATGTAGGATATGTTTGAAACAAGGAAATGTTCCTATTTTCGGACAGGATGATAAGTCAGAACATGTGATGGAGTTTGGAGACATAGAAATCAGCTATGGTGACGAATATCCACAGCATTTATGCCATCCTTGTCTCTCGCTGTTGGAAGCTGCAGTGACTTTTCGAAAAAAAGCCAAAATATCTGATGAAATACTTAAAAAGGGTGATTTAAAAGAAGATTGTTCAGAATTTTCTGATAATGATAGTTATGTTTTGTATAATAATAATGATACAGATAATGAATCAACCATTAGAAAAGAATATCTAGAATATAAGGATTCTTCAGAGTCAGATAATGAATTGATATTAAAATGTGAACGTGAACCTGAAAGTGTCACATATTTTAATGACACAAATGTTGAGACCAAAGATGCTATTAGTAAAGTAAAAGAAAAACTAGAGCCAAATGACTCATTATCTAATGAATCTTTTATGGAAGAAGAATATCTTGAATATAAAGATTATTCAGAGTCAGATAATGACTACGACCAGAGGGATATGTATGAATCCGAGTCAGTCATTGACTCTGTTATGCAAGGGACAACAGATAAAGAAGACAATGCCATGAAAAAGAATGAGAATACTGATATTGACAGTGAGATGGTAATGATAATTGTATCTGAACCAAAAAAATGCGAAAAATGTGACATAACTTTTGAAAACCAACAAGAGTTTGAAAAACATAATACAGAAAAACATCCAAAAATACCACCTAATCATAAACAATGTGAAATCTGTCAAAAGTCAATTCATAAAACAAATTACAATTTACATATACGGCAACACCGAGACAAATATAAAGAGAAACATGAAAAAAAATATGGCAAAGTGGAATGTGAAGTATGTGGAAAACAAGTCAACAAATCTTATCATAAAACTCATTTGAAACTCCACGGTACTGCCGAGGAACAAGCAGAACGATTTGTAGACTGCACTCTATGTAATAAGACATTCAGCACACATTACTTCAGTGACCATATGAAACGAGTACACGATAAACCAACATTTAAAACCAAAGGACATACAAAACAAAAAATAAATGAGAAACAATCCCAAGTATTAATAAAATGCCCAATTTGTGACAAAAACGTCAAAGAAACGATATATAAAGTGCATTTAGCAAAGCATGGTGGTCCTAAACGGCAGTACATATGTGATCAATGCGGAAAGGTATTCAAACATGCATCGGCCTTTAAAACTCACACTCTAACCCACGGTAGTGACTTGAATTACCAATGTCAGTTTTGTCCATACCGTGGTTTACACTTAGCGTTACTTAAAGTTCATGTGAGGACTCATACTGGTGATTATAACTATAAATGTTCAGAATGCCCTGCAAAATTCATAACTAAAAGTAATCTGACTAAACACTATCAAAGGCACAAAGGGCTTTGTACATTTAAATGTGACACATGTAATAAGGGTTTTTATAGTAAACGAGATGTTGATAAACATGTTAAAACAGTTCACCTGGGGCTGAAGAATACCATATGTGATATCTGCGGTAAAGGATTTGGACACAGAGACAATATGTTAAGTCATCAGCTTAAAGTGCATAAACGAGAAAAAATCTCAGATAAAAGAGGCCGTCTCCCATCATATCTAACTGAGAAACATAAGAAAAAAAATTAGTGATTTTGTATGTTTCAATTAATATAAATGTAATGGTATATTATTTAACATTTTTAGATACAATCATGAAACAGTTATGTATAAAAATAATTTATTAAAATTCGTATTAACTAAACATGTCTGTGAATAATTTAAAAAATAAACAAAATAAAATTATTTAAGATATTCTACATAGCCTACACTGGAAACTAGGTAGAATTTGTGACTTTGAAAACGGAACAATCAAATAATACAGGCGCTTTTTATTGTGATAAATTGCAATTAATTTGCCATGAAAATAAATTATTATATAATTTATTTATTTTGAGGCAACACTGGTACCTACTAAAAAAAAATCGCTTATAGTGTGGGTGAAGTGAAGCAGATGTAGGAGACTGTAACGGGCGTATATTATTTTAGTTGTTAAAACATTTTGCAAAGCTATTACCTACGCATCCAAAACTCAGACGAAAATAAACTTTCGTCAGAGAAGAACTAAGAACCAAAACCCCATGTTAGGCAAAAAATAGTACTAATCTTTCTCTTTAGTGAACTTTTGACGATGATGTTCCTTCGACGATGGAAATTCTCCGTTTTCCCTGGGGGAGACGTAGCAATTAATGTTCTAAGATAAGGGTGATTCACGTTTCTCCCATAGTTTCACAACAAAAGTTTAATTCAAACAAATCAAATTCAACTAAGCTCTTGCCCCTTTGAATTTATTGGGTAAGTTCAGGAAATACGCTTTGTAGGAGAGTTCCTTTTATGATACTCTTATTTTTTTTATCTCTGAACAGATATCAATATTGCATTGTTGAGACATGGAAATTTACTTATTTAACATTCACACGCAAGTCGTCTCTCGTGTTAAATGAAGAGTAAAACGGGAAACTCAAGCTATTCACCAATACTCAACAACAAGCTTTCCAAACATACCCTCGAGTTAAATGCGGTTCAATCATAGATTAATATATACATACTATAAATAGAGAGTTCAATGACATTTTGAAAGTTGCTGTCACTTGCTGTGTAAATAATAAATAAATAATCAATAACTTTGTGTATGAAATTTATCGATTTATCATTGAATTGATTGAATATATGCAGCGATAACTGTATAACAATATAGTGAAGTCAAATTTTATCTATTATCATGCTCACATTGTATTATTTAATGAAAAAATCTAAGCGCAAAATGAAAATAAGACCCAAGGAATATTACAGCAAACTAAATGTAAATAAACATGTTAATATTAACAAAGATGTGGAATCCAAATGTCGAGCATGTTTACAAAATGGTTCTATTTCAATATATGGTAACGAAGATACTGATTTAATACTAGAAACTCTTCGAATAGTTGGTGATATTCAAATCAACGAGAGTGACGAATATCCAAAATATTTATGCGATATGTGCTATGAATTTGTGCAAAGCGCTATATCATTTAAGAAATTAGCAAAACAATGTGACGAAATTCTTAAACAGCCCGTAAAGCAAGAGGGTATTGTTGATTCAACTAATGATCAAGACTTTAGTGACAGCAGTATTTATGATACAAAGCCTGTTGAAAAATGGTATGATGAAAACAACTGTCAGGTAAAAAAAGAAAAGAAGATGAAGATTAAATATGTTGCTAAAGTAACATGTAATATTTGCAATAAAGTAATAAACAGATCATATTATAAAGAACACATGACAATGCATGACCCGGACCATAAGAAATATGTTTGTGATGTGTGTGGAAAATCATTCAGACTACGGTGTGCATATCATAATCACAGCCTGCGACACAGAAATGACTTTCCTTACAAATGCCAATTTTGTCCTTATAAAGCAAGATATTCGGAACTGTTGAAAACTCATATGAGAACACATACTGGTGACTACAGATATATGTGTACAGAATGTCCAGCTAGATTCTTATTTAAAAGTAATCTGAACAGCCATATGCTTAAACACAAAGAGCCACAATTCAAATGTGAGGCTTGTAAAAGGGCTTTTCATACAAAACTAATGCTGCAGAGACATTTTGAAGCAGATCATTTGGGAATTAAAAACCATGTATGTAATGTTTGCGGTAAAGCTTTTGGGTACAGAAATGCTATGATGAAACACCAAAGGCATGTGCACAAAAGAGAGAAGTTGCTCTTTGGAAGAATGCCTGCCTATTTGGAAGCTCAACATAGAAATGAGAATGATTAATAAAATGACTATGTGAATATAATATGGATTAGAAAATATTTCAGAAAGTGCAGCATTTAGTATGAAAGCTTTGAAACAAATAAAATATTTAAGCCTAGTATGTATTGTGTCCACTGTATTTAATTGTAAAATTAACTTTTTTATAGAGTAATATTTATTATTATAGTATAATTAAATTAAACATTGTTCATGCCATTATGTATTATTAGCTTTAATTCTAAATATTTGTTTTATAAATATTAAATGGACTTGTTGATAGGTATATTACTCACTACCATCTGAACTTTCTGGAAATTCTTAATGAGATAAGTCTCACAAAGTTAATGGGAAGTTAGGACGATGTAGGAACTAACATAATAAAAAAAAATTGGTTGCCTGTAAAGTCGGTATACGGGCGAAAGTTTTACGTGACAACGACTTTGAGTGGTAAAATAATTTTAATGTGAATATTCATTCGTCGAGTGGAAGGGACGCGTGCCTTTCACTTTTTATGTCTGTCTCTCTCGCTCTTAGGCGGGCTAACCATGCCCGAGTGGAAGGGACGCGTGCCTCTCACTCGCTCTCATTGTGAGCGCATAACGTGAGCGGAGCGTAACGCAGTTTCTTGAAGTGTCACCCGGCAAGCCAATTTATAAGACGTTGTCACGTCAATAATAGTAAGTATGTGTATGTATGTATGGCTCTCTATCGAAATTCTTACGAATTACGAAAATAATGAATGTTTTTGTTATGCAATTCAAAATTTTTTTTTAAATGGTAGCCAATTATTTGGGTCAAATAAACACAAATTCATTTATATTTCACGCTCGGATTGCCTATTTTACTTTCTCTAGTCTCATCCTCCCGAATACCTTCTATGAGTGGTTCTATAGGGAAAAACAAAGTTATTTTATTTGAGCCCCTAAGCCGTCTAGATTCGATACCTTGGTTCAGACAATATTTTTTAAAAGTTCAACCAGCAGGTCAAAAAACAAAAATGTCAGAGTTTTAGCGGGAACGCGAAGAGTGTCTGCGCTGTAGTGTTTCATTTTCTAAATTTGGTGTACATTCGAGTTTTTATGTGTAAAAATGGTGGAGTTTTAGACATAACGGCTTGGACAAGGCGCACGAGTGTATAGTGAATTGTGATTTTTCGTGTTCGTATCAAAATCTCCCTAAGAAAAGCTTCTAGTAAAGTCTCTACTACTTTACTGAGGCAACTATCATCCTTCACCGTCATCGTCATCGTCATCATCAACAATCATTCCAACTAAATTAACCTAGGATCAAGGTATCCTTCATCCTAGAAATTAACTGAAGACTTGGCAGTATGGTCAATCGACCTTCGCCTGTCCGAAGGGATTTTGAAAATAATAACAACAACAACAATCAAAAATTGTCAATAGCAGCTGTCAGTGCTGTCTGCTGTCACATACATCATTGCTGTGTGCTGTTTGTTGTTTTCTTTTCAGTGTTCCCTGTTTTTTCTACATAAAACTATAAAAATTAGTTAATCAAGAAACATGTCGTCTATATATTTTATGAAGAGGTTTTTAGAAAAACGACGTCGTAGAAAGAATAACAATGTTGAAACAGATCTAAGATGTTTTGACAACAGCAACGAAAGTAATAATTCTGATGCTAAGTGTAGAATTTGTATGAAATATGCTAATATTTCAATCTATACTCAGGAAACCTCCTTTGATATTTGTGAAGCAATACGCACATTTGGTGGTATAGAATTGTATGAAGATGATGATTATTCGAAATACATCTGCGTAACATGCCATACTTTCTTACGAAACGCTGTTATATTTAGAAAATCCGCTCAAGACACTGATAGACTACTAAGACTAACTCCTGTTCAGGAAAGCGACGGCTTGGAAGCTCTAAACGATGTGGCAGATGAGGAAGTCAATTATAAATACGAAATCAGTATAAAATCTTATAATTGTAAACTGTGCAAGGTATTCTTTGATTCCTATGAGGAACTTGTTATACATAAGAATTCAAAAGTTCACAAGTCGGTTCGTATTCAATGCCCTATATGTCTTCGATTGCTAACAGCCCAACTGTATAAGAGACACTTAGCCAGACATCAGTCTGCATCACACTTAGTGTGTGACATATGTGGGAAACTTTACCGGAAGGATAACTTAGTACGACACTTGCAGCTTCACAATTATGAGCTACCATTTCAATGTCAAGTATGTCCTTACAGAGGTCGCTTTATGGAGTCCCTCAAAATTCACATGAGAACACACACTGGAAACAAACCATTCTCTTGTGATAAATGTGTGCTACGTTTCCTAACAAGAAGTAACTTAAATAGACATCTTTTGACTCATAAAAAAGAGAGACCTTACAAATGTGTTGAATGTGGTCGAGGTTTCTACACTAAGAGGGATATGGATTCTCATTTTAAGGCTGATCATGCTGGACTTAAAGACTTCAATTGTAGAATGTGTGGGAATAAATACGGAACTAGAAAAGCTCTGATGAGGCACGAGTTGAGGGTACATAAAAGAGATAAAATGGCGAAAGGTAGAGTGCCTTTGTATTTGCAAGTTGAGTACCAGAAGCCAGGTGATTGATGAATATAAATAATTGGGATGTATGATATTTTATTATGCCACTCATGTGTAGTATTCAATCAATGTTTTCCATAGTATACATCAAATTATGTACTGATCAAGTTGCAAAGTGTAATTTATGTTACACAGCATGAAGTATGAAAATCAAGCAAAAATGAGCAGTTCACATATGGATCTCTATTCACATACACGTGTGACAACTATGACATTATGCCTCATACATGAATCCACTTAGTAGTAAATGGTTATGTAGAATTTAGGTAGAATTCATTCCATAAGGTATAATTCTATACATTTCATGTAAAAGTGCCGTAGTATACATTTTAAGTACATAAAATAAAACATGTATGGCTCACTCAAATATTTATTCCTATAACATTTTTAATAAGTGTAATATAAAACACTGCACATCATTATAAATAGAATATTGTTGTAAAACATGTATCTTTGGTTTCCAAGTTGGCTTTATATAGACTAGAATATTTCCAATAAATAGATTATAATATATTTTGGCTTATAATTTAAGAAAATACAACATTTAATACATCTTTAATAGAGACACATACTTATTGATAAACTTTTTGGTATCTACTGAACAATGGAAGATTTGATAGTAACTATGACATAAATATCTTATAAAGGCCACATTATCACTTATGTTACATTTATCGGATGGATACAAACAATGGGAGCAAAAGGCTGCTATTGCGATAGATGGTTCTTATCTTACATACTGTTACAAAATTTTGTATGAAGAATAAAACTACTTTCAACCTATTATGAATAACTGAAATATACTTCAATTTGAAATGATAATTTTAACTACACATATTATTGAAACAATTTGTGCTGGATGCTAAATGATTATGATTATACATGAATTATGTATTTTGTAAATTAACGTGAACAACTGTTTCATTTACATTACATGTAACAGTATTTCAAAATTGCACGACTTATGTCAAGATAAAATGAATGGACCGTTAGTTTATTGGTCTTCATTTATTTACATTATATTTGGCAACCCTACATTTGAAACAAAATAAATAAAATATATGAAATTACTATCACTCATCAGTTTTGTCATCATGGACAATGATCACCAAGGTTCATTGTGGAACTACGTCTTTAATAACCTCTGTCTATTCAGTGATACGGTACAGTACAGTACATAGTATAGGTAGTTGTGTCATGGACAAGTTTTTATTTTTAATTTTTGTTAATTTTAAGGATGGAATTCACTTCAACTGGCAATATTAGTAAATAGAATTCATAAAATATGGTATGAATTTACATTCACTTTACAAAATGTCAAGCATCAACATCTTGTATATTCTTTTTTTTTTGTTTCTATAATGCAGTCTTGTAATATAAGTTACAAAATAGTATTTTTCGTAAATTGTACCACAAAATATTGTCAAGCTAACATTAGTACAATTTTTAATATGAAATGATTTTGGGGTATCAAGGTTTATAAATTCCAACTGAATTATTAGTTTTGTTAACTCATCCGATACCACAGTAAATTATATGGAAGTAAATATTATTTAACTTAACCTATGCTAAAATCTGTATAAATTGTTAATAAATATGACTAGTACAAGATCAAAGTTAAGACTAAAATATATATTGAAAGCCATAAGTTAAAAATACCGCAAATGTAAGTACTTATAAATAGACTGTACTTATCAGCCATATTCGTGTTCCAGGACTCCGTTTATAAAATTTAATCAGTTGCACATCATATGCTATTCATACTTAAACAAACATTCAAATAATTTAAATAGGAACAGTTAAAATTGGCAAGTACACTGCATTTTAGAAGATTTTATAACTAGGCAATCACTACTATGATTGTTATAGAACTGTAGTTTTCCATGCCATGTAAGCACTAGCAGAATAGCCCTTTTCAGATAATAAACATCATTCAAACTCTAATATGTCAGGCCGCTATAAATAGGGTGACTAAATATGAATTATTTCAACGTTTTAAAATTCTGTGTATAATCTTTTTGGTATTTATTACCAAGTACTGAAAAATCTATAATAATTTTGCAAAACCACACCATAAACCAGTGCAAATATTGAGTGCTAAAGGCACTTAACCACTTACATCATAGACAATAAAAAAATGTGATTTTTTAATCATAGGAAGGTCCTCGGCAAAGACTAACTATAAACATGGATGCAAATACAAACTCTACCGTTTGAATACATAACATAAGCGTACACCAGATAATCTCTATTCTGAGCACCACCACTTGGAATATGAGAAGGTACAGCACACCCATTATTGAAGGCACTGTCAGCAATACTGAGAACAATACTGGCAGATCTGTGAGGACAAACAGTTTGGTGAAATATATTTCTTTTAGTTAATATACATACTGTATATATATATTACTTTCATTTCCTTGCATTTAATTTTTTTTTTTTATTTTCATACTGTACAGTGGGCTATAAAAGCTCTTGGATAATTTTAAACAAAAATTGTATGAAGTGATGCCACTATACAACTGCTAGTCTTTGAAGTTACTGGATAATAAATATACTTACTAAAGTAAGTTAGGATACTACTTGCATGAGTTTACTTAATTTCTTAGAAAGAAACAAGGTATTGATCTAGTTTATTTTATTAAACACTATCTGATACTTTTGGTTAAATTAGACTTAGGCTGTCAAAGAATTTATAGATCTTAAGGTGTTCAGGGACTCTTGAAGCCCACTGTACATAGTTATTATCAAGTTAAAAAATCGTAAGGTCTTACCTTTTTCGCTTAGGCTACCTTTTCGCCCTAATATTAGGCGGGTGGCTTCAACAATAAACAGTGCTATAAGAACTCCGTAGTCCCGTCCTAGCTTGGTGGGATCTTTCTCCACTTCATACTTCCCGTAAATTAAAACTGATTTCAGGATGAGAGTACCGAGTTCACATGTCGAAAATAGCCCGAAGTAAAATGAATTAATGTACAATAGAATTTCATATGCTAAGCTCGAGTTAACCATTATATATTAGTAATAATTAACAGAGTAATAAATTGTAATTAGACGAAAACAAAGGAACTTTCTTAACGAGCAGTTCAAACTAGATTAAATAATAAATTGAGTCCAATCCTGCATCAATAAATTTAAAAATAGAACACATGAAAATTCATGAAATGACTTCAACTTCAACTTCCAATAGTGGCTTTTGTGGGAAAACACCACGATTTCGCCAATGTCAATTGTGTCAGAAAGACAAACTGTCAAATGAAAATATTTAAAACGGTGCCGAAAGAAATAATTTAGATAAATCACAATCACGACAAATTGGCGTGATAAACGAAATTAGTATTTAAGATGAACATTCTAAATGAATAATAAGATATATTTACAATTAGAAAGAAGAAATTAAATGAGTATCATAACATAAGTAAATACCTAATGAAAAATAATAAAAAAAAAGAAAAAATAAATAATAAAAACAAATTCAAATTCTCGTATTTAGTATTTACAACTTAATTCTGTTAGCATTAATATATCTACTTAGAATATTTACAAAAGGAGTAAAAACTAGCGACAGAAGAGATTTAATAGAAGTAGGGCGCGGAATATTAGAGGGAATAATATCGTAAAGAGAAAACCTTGTCCTAGGGCAATTAAAAAATATATGGTCCGCATTTCCTTCGAAAAGACCACAGTCACAAATTGAACTATCCCTAATTCTGAGTTTGGACAAGAAAACAGGAGTACACGAATGATTCAGTCTTAACCGACAAATCGTAGAAGTGGTAGATTTGTCTATATTTGAAAATATGAAGAACCAGGGTTTATGGGGAATATCAGGTTGAATATCACCATAAAACTTACCAGTAATAGTTTTGGATACTCGCCAAATTCTAGACCACGAGTCAAATAGACTTAATTTTAGAGAAGAACAAATATCATGAGAATATATTTCAGGATGGTCAAGAGAACCCGAATGAACAGCATTTTTCGCAATAGAATCAACAGTCACGTTTCCTGAAATACCTGAATGACCAGGAATCCAGGCTAACACAACGTCAATATGTGAATTATGACATTCAAACAGAAGTTGTCTTATTTTAAGAATAATAGGAAAACAGGAGTTTGATCGAAAAGGGTTTGACAATATCGATTGAAGGCAGCTTTTGGAATCTGAAAATATTATGCTTTTATCCAAATTGTGGGATTTAATAAACGAAATAGCTTCAAGGATAGCAATTGCTTCACCTGTGAAAACAGAGGTGATAGCGGAGCATTTATAATTCAGGATTATTCTGGTAGAAGGAATCCATACAGCAGCTCCAACTGGACCATTAACTGATAATTTAGAAGCATCCGTAAAAAATATACGCCAATTATGGTAGTTGGAAGAAATTTTGTCAATAAAAAGGCTATTTGCTTCTATTGAGCCCTTACAAATACTGAAATCCAAGATGATGTTGGGTTGGAATATCAACGCTTCATAAGGCGTATAAAAAAGAGGCAAAATTGAGTTTTGAAATAAAGGATCAGAAAGCTGAGAAAATTGTTGATAAGCCATAAGTAAACAAGGGATAGCATTTGGACGGGGATAACGAGCATTAAATAGGTTGGAGAGATGGCCAAGTTTAATAAGAAGAGGGTGATCTAAATTTTGAGCAAGTTTAAAGAAGAATCTTTTAGCAAGAAATTGACGACGAATAGAAAGAGGAGGATCACCACATTCAACCTGCATAGCATTTATGGGAGATGACTTCATCGCTCCAAGAATAATGCGAAGGCATTTTGATTGAATTTTGTCTAGCTTTTGCAGACCTAATTTATTACAAGGGTCTATAATAAATAGACCGTAATCCAAATGACTGCGAATAATGGCGTTGTACAGTAATTTCTGAGTGAAAGGATGAGAGCCCCACCAAACCCCAGAAAGACAGCGGAGAACATTAATATTCTTTTCACATTTCTGTTCAACATACTGGATATGATCGGAACCTGTCAGCCTAGAGTCTAACCACATACCCAGGAACTTAACTTTATTATCTTGTGGAATGACTTCATTATCAACACTTACGACTACTTGAGGTATAAATCGTTTTTTAGTAAAAACAACCACCGAACTTTTAGAGGCCGATAAAGAAAGACCGTGACGAAGAAGCCAATCTGACAAATAATTGAGCGCAGACGATAGATGACCCACTGCTTGCTCAATGGACACGTTAGAAACATATAAGGCAAGATCATCCGCATATTGAAGAAGATGACAATTTGGCTCAGTCACTAGTTCTAGGTCATACGTGTACAGACTGTACAGTAGAGGACTAAGCACTGACCCCTGAGGTAATCCTTTCCAAATAGTCCGGGGAGGAAGGGATAAATTACCATTTCTAATCGATATAGATCTTTCCAAAAATAAATTACACATAAAAATAACTAGTTTTTCCGGAATCATAAGCTGATTAATGAGTTTATTTTTTAACAAGGGAATTATAACATTATCGTAGGCAGCTGAAATATCAAGGAAACACCCAACAAAATATTCCTTATTAAAGAAAGAGATACGAATATCTGAGGTTAAAATGCCAAGACTGTCCATAGTGCCTCTGCCCTTTCTAAATCCAAACTGAGTTTTAGCTAGCAAATTTTTGTTCTCAACGAACCATTCAAGGCGATGCTTAATCATATGTTCTGTGACTTTACATAATACTGAGGACAATGCTATTGGTCTATAGCTATTAGCGTCGGAAGGACTCTTCCCAGGCTTAAGAATGGGAATCACTACTTGATTTTTCCATGACTGAGGGACAGAGCCCAAATCATAATAATTGTTAATAATATTTAAAAAATATTCCTTGCTTTTATCAGATGCATGAGTTAAAAATGAGTAAGGAATTCCATCCACGCCAGGGGCAGAATCCCGTAGTCCATCAAGTGCCAACCGAAGTTCAGAGAATGTAAATAATTGATCAAAACTATTACGAGAAGGAAGAGAAAGGGGAGGAGAAGGAAAGTAATCTAAATTTGGAACAAAGGGAGGTGAAAGTTTATCAGAGAAATCCTCAAGCCAGGACGCGGGATCATTGGCTGTAATATCAACACTGTTGCAGGATCCTCTAAACCTTTTAATTTGTTTCCAAACTAAAGTAGAGGGAGTCCGAGGGGAAAGATTGGAACAAAACCGCAACCAACCTTCTTTTTTTTTCTTTGAAAAAAGTTTTCTTGCTCTGGCAGCTTTCATCTGATAATCTAATAAATTTTCAATAGTCATGGAAGTATTGTAAGTCCTTTCTGCCCTTTTCCTGTCATTAACTGCAACAGTGCACTCTGCATCCCACCAAGGAGGGGAAAGTTTAGAGGAAAAAGGTTTTTTCAATGGAAAATTTTCAGTAGCACTCGAGATAATAGAATCAACAAATTTAGAGTAACAATCTGTAAGATTACTGGATACAGGGGAAGGAAGAGCAGCTAGTTTGCTTTCGAGAGAAGATGAAAATATGGGCCAATTGGATTCTACTATCCTATATTTAAATGATGGGTTAAAGTTACGCATAGGAGAAACCCTGTCAGACAACGATAAAAGAATAGGAAAATGATCACTGCCGTGAGAGTCAGATAATATATTCCAAGAGAGAGAGGAGGCTAAAGAAGCAGAACAGATTGATAGATCCACAGCAGTATTAGGGTTTTGAGAAGGGCGGACTCTTCTAGTGGGGGATCCATTATTAATAACACAAAGATTGGCATCATCAAAAATTTCAAGAAGAGAAAGAGCAAAGGAGTCATTATAATAACAACCCCAAGATAAGTGATGAGCATTGAAATCACCCAGTAATATAATCGGAGGAGGGACAGAAGAAATAATTAACAAAAGATCTGGGATCAAACTAGAGTGAGGATTTGGAGGAATATATACAGAAAGGAAAGAAATATTTAAAGCCCTTACAGCTACCATATTTATAACTGGAGAAATTGGAGGAAGAGAAATTTGATAAAAAGGAAGAGAACGCCTAATAAGGATAGCGCTGCCATTATGACCAACAGCTCTATCATCCCGGAGACACGAGAAACCCGGTACTCTAAACCGAACACCAGGCCTCAACCATGTCTCCGAAATGGCAATAACCGAAGGATGAAAAGAATTAATAAGATTAAAAAGTTCATGTTTCTTGGCACGAAGACTGCCCGGATTCCACTGGAGGACTGTAGTCATAATTAGAAGATAGAGAAGAGATTTGTACGAGTTTTTGGGCAACGTTGGGCGGTAAAAAAGATTTATTCTTAGACATTAAATTAATAATCAAAGATAATAACAATTCTAATAAATCATCGGAAGCAGGAGGAGATGAATGAGAAGAGAGGAGAGAAAAGCCATTGGGCAGAGAAGAAGCCTCATTAGCGATGATGGCCTTATGAGAGGATTTGTCGAAAGATTTACCCAAAGGAGCCCTAGGACGAGGGGAAGAGAAAACAGTTTTTTTGTAAGACATAGAAACGGGCGAAGAAGACTGCTGATTAGAATTAAAAAGTGGAGACGGAAGAGGACCAGAGACCGGGGAGTCACTCACAACCCTGGAGAACAACTTATTTACCCGAGGATAGCGAGAGCTGGCCTCTTCATAAGAAAGGCTATCTCGAGACATCAAAAGTTTAATATTTTTTTGTCTGTTCAACTCTGGGCAACCATTGCTATTGGCAAAATGATTGCCAAGGCAGTGCAGACACGAGGAATTTGCCTCATCTACAGAACAAGAATCTCCAGAATGGGGTTGGGCGCAGCGAAAACAGCGAGGTTTCGACCTACACTGAGCTTTGACATGACCAAAGCGACAACATTGCCGACACATAATTGTCGGGAAACAATACACTTCAACAGGAAGAGAGGAATGATAACAGAATACTCGGGAAGGAAGCACTTGTCCGTGAAAGGTAAGGACAACCGACTGGGTGGGAACCCAGGTTGCTTTACCATTCTCCGTAATCTTTCTGTTTAGCCTTCTGGCTTTAATTACTTCACAGTCAAGTGGAAAAGTTAAAGATTGGACAAACTCGTCCATCGACCATTCGGTCGGCACTTGACGAACCACGCCCATTTTTGAAATGTGGAAGGATGGAATAGAGGCAGAATAGTGGTTCTCACTCAAAATAGAATTATCTAAAAATTTATTTGCATCGGCTGCAGATAGAAAGTCGACTGAAACTTTATTTCTGCCAACTTTCTTAATACCGTCCGGGTGAATATTGTTAATTTTATTCTTGACTAAAAATTGTCCAAACTTAATAGGTCGAATTGAAACACCTGATGAAAGATCTTGGTCAGACCGTGAAATATGGACCACAAATGGACCTTTATCAGTTGGCTTATACGCCTTAAACCCTAGGACAAGGTTTGGATGAATGTATATGTTTTGAACAGATGGTATCGACGATTCTCTCTGGAAAATCGTCATCTTGGACGCAATACCACTAACATCATCGGTGACGTGGTGACGCTTACCGTGGTTTGGATTTATAGGATGGACATCAATGTCCATATCGTTCATGACGGTTGACGGATCCGGAGGATCAGGAGGGATTGGGGAAGGCGGGCCCATGATGGAACCCACCTTCCTAATTAAACAGGGAAGAAAAGAAAAAATAAGACTACAATGATACTAACTACAATACTAGATGAAATAATATATAAAAGATACTAATTTTGTTAAAAGAAAGCAAAAATCATAAATGAAAAAATTAAAAATGTTTCAAACCAAATGACAGTTGACTAACCGCATCGACGTTCCACAGGCGAAAAAAAAAAAACTCATGAAATGATAATGACATCAGATCAGATATGACACTAATGACATATGAATGACAGGCAGCAAGCAGCTGGAGGAGGGTTTTGGCGGGAACGCGAAAAGTGTCACAACGCTCCTGTGTTTCATTTTCTAATATTGGTGTAAATTCGAGTTTTTATGTGTAAAAATGGTGGAGTTTTAGACATAACGGCTTAGACAAAGTGCACAAGTGTACGAAAGTGGAATATTGTAGTGAATTGTGATTTTTCGTGTTGGTGTCAAATCTCCCTTAGGAAAGCTTCTAGTAAAGTCTCCACTACTTTACTGGGGCAACTATCATCCGTCATCGTCATCACCATCATCAAGAATCATTCTAACTAGTATTTACATTGTACAAATAAACGTTTCCTCGTTTTAACTTGACATTGGCATACATTTCTTACTTGCCAAATTGGAGAAAAAAAAAAAAAAAAAAAAAAAAAGCAGCTGGAGATAAATATTGAAATTACCAGTACAAAATTCGCAATCCCGTGAAGTACATAATATGCTGTTAATAATGCTTTATCCATTACTGCCTTTGATTTATGAGAATACATAAAATTTTACGCTTTTCTTACACAAGACAAATAAAACATAATAATTATGTAGTTTCATTCAAAATTCATGAATCTTGTTTAATTGAAAGTTTATGTTTTTATATAGCAACACACATCTAAGTGCAACGAACGACGCCAGCGGGGGTGGTTGTGTTGCATATTCTTTAAATTTATACTTTTATTCAGTTGAATATGAATAAAAAAGTTTAAGTTAGCTTATAAAAGTGCTACGAACAAATTGAAAGTTTATTTATGTTGATCCAGCATAGTATGATTTGGTGAGTGTTTTAGACCATGTGTTTTGACGACCACGCGCTCAGTGTAGCACGTTGATTATAGTATTATAGGTGTGTTAAAGCGGGATATTAATAATTTCTATTATTTCGTTATATGTTTATGATTATTGAGGTGGGAAAAATCTATCTGATAAGTCACAACTCAATTTATATGTCATGTTTATAGCGTAACTAACTTAGATAGATCGTAGTCATGTTTTCTCTTATCATAGTTGGAATGCGGTACTCCGTCTCTTTTTTGTAATGAACTTAACGGTGGACTATTTTCTACATGTGGGTCAATGTTTACAGTCAATAAATTTGGAAACATCAATTCTTATTGGTTCTTATATTTTGATTAATTTTCATTGTGAAGCTGAATTTTTTTTTTGTTAAATATTATATTTTATGTCTTCTGCGCCTTTATCCATGATGAAATTAGTACTTTTGTTAAATATATTAGTTTTACAATTTAAAGCTTATGTTCTAGAGTACTTAGAAGACTTCTTGATAATACTTATAATAATCCTTCCTTCTTTGAAGTGTAATGTGTTTATACAATGTTTTCATAACATACATAATTAAATTATAGCTACTAACGGCAAACAAACCTATCCTACATGGTTCAAAGTAATCTCTGTTTCAAATTTTACTGAGACACATCCGTACATATCAGCATGAAGAAAAAGCAAATAAATATAATTAGCTTCCATAAACTGTTTATGTGACTGATCTTGTAAAGTTCACTGTGTAAAGTCCAAAATTTTTTTTTTTCATTTGCCATACCACCTCTATACATTTCGCCTCAATAAGGTCTTAAAGTTACATATTCAATACAGGCTGACAAACAAGCCATGAATCTAGAATAAAAAATATATCAAAAGCACTTTGACAGCACTTAACATTATTTATAAACAAACCACAAAGGTATAAACTTCATAAGTACATTATGTTGCTTTTCTGTAAATTATTTGTATTTTAATTCAGTATTATCATTATTATGATAAATTAATTTAAAAAATATGAGGGAAATCTCTACCACCAACTATACTAACGAAACTAAATGATCTAAATGTACACACCCATACTAATAATTATTAATAATCACTATCAAATAAAAAGATAAATAATGTTATCCCCATTATGCAGTGCCACGGTCCGCTGTACATCCTGTCCATTATGAGCCATTTGACACAAAGAATTAAGTGATTCATGTAATAGTTTTCTTTGTAACATTGACACTTGAGTCTTTTGAACCAATAGCATGATTGAATAAGTACTTATTCTAGTATTTTGAACTTGGAATAGAATTTGTCTTCATGCTTTGTACAGTTGCTCTAACAAATTTAACAGTCAGTTTTAAAGAAATGGATCATGCAAAAGTCCATGGTTTTTTTCAAATCTAGTAGGTAATCTCTAAATACATTACATTACATTACCATGGCACACACCAATGACTGCGATGCTTTTCGAAGTTATGTGTGTATTTATTGCAGGTTTATAAGAGCCCCGTTAATGGCAATAGGCTCGCCACCTATTACATTGGGACCTAAATATAAACTGGCGAAATGTTGGTGCTAGCACCTCTGCCTACCCCGTCGGGGATATAGGCGTGATACTATACTACTATACTAATCTCTAGCTAATGGCATAAAGCATTAAGTCACACAATGTTAGCAAAAGGAAATATTGAATAATATTACCCATAATCTTGAAAATTGACCTATGAATGTGAACTGAGATGTGAACATTGCAATTACATTTTTTTTAAACCACTTAGGTGGCAGACCAGTATGTGCCTCACCTGATGGAAAGTGGTTACCATATGGACATTTGCAACATCAGGGAGGTTACATTGTTCTGCCGATCTTGTCTCATAGCAACCTCCATCTAGGCCAGGGTAGGCAGAGAATACAACTTACTATCTGTCTTTACACACATTTGGGGCCTCACTGGAGGTATTACCCTCACCTGCTGGCTGATAGATTGACAGACGAGCCTGTGATACAGCCTTCCCTCATGCTTGAGACAGTTACACCCATAAAGGCCAGAATTACCTAAATATGGGGAGGAAGATTAGGGATAGGGATTCAAGAATTCAAGCAAAATGTTAGATCAACGGTACGATTATGCTGACTATAAATAATGCGACAACACAAATGCTTGACGCAAGGCGGCGAACGTATCTGTTCCATTCCAAGTTGAAAAGAGGCCCGTTCGGAATTTTTTGCTATAACCTGTGATTGGTGGATTTGAGCTCGTCCACCCCACCATAGCATTCCTTCCTATCCTCAAAAGACACCCAAAAAGCGCGCACTGCACATATAGAGCGCATTTTGAGTCCAAGATATATGCCCCGAGGTATACCTACTTTATTAGTTATTACGACTGATGGGTCGACGACTCGACGTATTGTACTGTCGTATTAGTGTCTGTTCGTCGCAATTATAGTATGAAGTCTAGTTAGAGACATCTCGAAAAAAATCCGCCGCAAACGCGTGATATCACCTAATGGCACCATCAGTAACATAACACCACCGGTAGAGACAAATGTATTATAAGTCAAGCATGATTTTTATTTTAATCGTGCGAACAATTGCCACGGATATCAATTTCACTGGAAGCTGTGAGAGTGGTTATGTTGGACTCGAAACGACTAAAATGCATGTTGGCTTCAGTAGCCTTAGCATGAACTCCTATCGAATTCGTAAAGGTTCCGAGAGAACGAAGCATTGTGATTGGCAGTCTGCCTCTTGTGAACCTCTGTGTGTATGTAGCCCGCCAATCGCAATGCTCCGTTCTGCAAACCTTTACATTACGAATTCGATAGGAGTTCATGCTAGTGCTTCTGATCTTCATTTGCCGGAGGTGAGATAGTAAGCAAAACATCCACAGTCTCCCCATCTAGCCGCCTTGTATGAAGAGGCGCACATTGCTTGGGTGACACGCGTCGCCACCCATCACCCCCAGGCCCGCGCTCATAGAGGACTGAGGTCATTCAGCCCGTTTCGGGGTGGTGGTGGTCCAACTACTTTGTCCAATCAGTCCAACTGATTGGACAAATTATTAATTGTAACCGTTAAACAGTCAAATTTAAATCAGTGGGACCACGGGATAAGGTGCCATAGCACATAACTATTTTTTTCGTTGGACCACCACCCCTATTGGAGGCCCGTGGTCCAACTGATTGGACAAAGTAGTTGGACCATGACCCCGAAACGCATTCAGCGACTTCCGATGCTCGAGTCGCCTCCGCATTATTCAATTTCGATGACGAATAATTGAAATTAATATTCAATTCCCAAATGCTGAGCGTATTTTTAGTAATAATGAAGTAATTTACATAAAGACATTCAATTACTTTCGTAAATTAATTCAGTCTTTATAATACACGTACCTACTGCGAGTACAGTGACGGTTAATTGAAAGCTGACCCACAGATAACCAACAGACATATAACAATACGAGCTTTTGCTCGCGGCTCTTCCCGCGTGGATGTCGATTATCCGTTAATAATTTACCGAATCGATTGAGATGTATGATTATTACTCCGCTCCCTTGGATGGTAGCGTAATGATATATAGCCTATGTTACTCCTAGGTATTCTAGCTCTTTAGAAATGAAAGAATTACCTATTATAATCGGTGCAGTAGTTTCAGAGCCTATTCATTACAAACAAACAAACAAACAAACAAATCTTTCCTCTTTAAAATATTAGTATAGATTATTAGCTCACGTCTGACATGCGTTGCATTGTCGGTTTTATCGTTTTTCCGACATGTGCACCGCAACGGTACAAAGTTTCTATTTCTATTCATTGGTATGAGAACACATGGGAAAGACAAACAAATATTCATTTGAATAAACAAAGATACTCGCATTATACGCAAGCGCATCACATTCTGGTTTTTACTTTTTTGTGTGGCAGACACAGCACACTTTATAAAAATGGTTACCGTGGTTTTTAGATGTTTACAACACCAGGAGAATCACACTCGTGTGACCGACCCTGGAAAGCGGACGGAGAAAGGGTCAAAGGTTAAGACAGTTTCCGCGTGCTGTCAGTGCAGAAGACAAAGCAGGGTTTCGTACTTCACATAGTAGTATAAACTAAGCCGTCGGTCTTCCCACTGAGCTCTGGCTACCCCTTAGGAACACCTCCAGCTAAGCTAAATTGAATTTAACGAATTGTTCGGCTGGGTTCACTTCTGTAATGAACGGGATTTGTTCGCAGACCCCTCAATTGTTATTACCTTGACCATGGATATGCGACTTGACTCTGAACTGAAATGCGTGCTTTTAGCATGGAATCTATGTGACCACATTAAGATCTGTGGGTCCAATTTATCCTTACCTGCAAGCACTTACATGATATACGAACGGGGCTTGCATCATCTTTCCTCTCAGTAGCATTAGCACGAAATACTATCGAATTCGTAATGTAAAGGTATCGACAGAACGGAGCATTGCGATTGGCGGGCTACACACGCACACAGGTTCACAAGAGGCAGACTGCCAATCACGATGCTCCGTTCTCTCGAAACCTTTACACGAATTCGATAGGAGTTTATGCTTGTGCTACTGGACAGTCAGATGGCAGTCGTTCACATACTAAATGTATAAGCCATAACAAAAAAGGAGGGTATTCAGCAGACCTCGTGCTCATAGGAGAAAGCCTCGAATGCTGTGCGCAGATACAACCAGGAACCACCTAGATGATAATCGGATATTAGAACATGAGAAAAACGAACAAAGAAAATATTCATTGCAATGAACAAAGATAAACACATTACATTACTCATCAACATACTCGTACTGGTTTTTGTTATATAGACTTTACCCTGAAGATACGTGTGCCTGTGTTACATACTAATAATATTGTTATATGCCTGTTTTACATATTATTGCATAGATTATAATTATATATGTATAGTCGGAGTGCTCCCACTATAAAATGGCATTTGCATTTCGACTAGAATCATTATTGAAAACATGATTTAAGACGAGACGGTATCCCACCGCTATCTTCGGTACTCAAGCCAACGAATATAATTGAAGTATAAGGTATCCGTGCTTTCTAGCTAGACCTGCCTCTGCTGCAGATACGCCACAGATAAGATAACATAGTTAAAACGTACTTTCAAACTATTAAGTAATATGTGGAAATGTATACGCTTTTTCAACTAGCTCCCCAATGAAATGAGGGACGTACCTATAAAATAAATTTAATTAAAAGACAGTTGGCTTTTGAAAGATTATTTATATGATTAACAAGCCTGAAAATGAGCTGTTCTCTTAACTTGCTACTCAAGCAAGTTAAGAGAACTAGACGAAGTACATTTTTATAAACATACAAGAAACAAAAGAAAAGCCTGCTGATTTTCTTGCCGGAGTCTTCTCAGGCAGGAGTCGCGTTTCGAATCGGTGCCGGAGGTCCATTTGCTAAACTAACCTATTAAATTTCTTTAATTTTAACGTTTTGTAAGAACCGTTTATAAGTCTACTAGCTGACCCGCGCAACTTCGTCTGCGTCACCCCGTTTTTGCAACATTTTTCATTCCTGCTCCGCACCTGTTTGTTGTAGCATGATGTTATATACATATAAACCTTCCTCTTTAACCATTCTATCTATTAAAACAAACCGCATCAAAATCCGTTGCATAGTTTTGAAGATTTAAGCATACAAAGGGTCAAGAAAAATAGGGACAGAGAATGCGACTTTATTTTATACTATGTAGTGATAGTGATAGTGATAGTGATACAGAATAAATTATTTTTGAATTTTGGACACCTCGGGGTTGTCTTAGATGTTAGGACCCCGCCGTGTTATGCCTCACAGCCGTCTCTTATACATATTACCTATTGCCTTATTTCTTTCTCTACGCGCTCTTATCTTGTAACAGCTAGTTCCTCGTATATCAACAGATTTATCATGAACCCAAGGTCAAACAGAAGCTGATAATATAATTTATAGGTAAACTAATTATTAATTGCTTTATCAGTCAATGTTTATCAGTCTATTATTGGGTGGATGATAAAATTATGTTATCATCTTTTTGAAATAAGCGATATATTTCTTAACAATTTTTATGTGCCTAAATAAAAATGATCAAAGGGTCTATCGAAAAATTTAAAACATAAAATGACCTACAAGAAGAGAAATTGAACATAAAAATGTGTTTATTAGTACAATCGAAATGGATGTGAAAGAAGCAGCCCACGCCTATAAAAACTTGTTGCACCTACGCAACTACTATGGTTCTTATTGACAAGCACCACTGTGATGATATTGGTACATTCATTGCCTTGTAGATGTTTATCTTTGGTTTCATGGGAGCAAATGGCGGGTTCTTGTCTCAGCCTACTCCGAAAAAGACGAGATGAGTATGTTGATATTATTTTAAATGAAAGTCTTATATTCTAAACATTTTTGGAGCGAGTGAGCGTTATCAAATTGTGATAAAGTTATTATTGTTTAAGTTTAGGTATGTACATAACATACATAATCTTCCAACTTCTACGTACATATAAAATGAACCTGTATCGTGTCAAGCCTCCTGTATACGTTGGTCCTACACCATCCGAACGACAATCGCAGTGTTACGCAAATTGTTCGCTTTGGGGCCGGTCTACTTTCCTTCTTCTCCTTTAATTATGAATAGTTTTATCTTGGCTTTTACAGGAGCTGGGTCTTAGTTTCAGAGCAAGGGGGTCAGGGGTCCCTATCGTGAATGCTAATTTAAGCAAAGTATCCCAATTGTCTTAAGGGTTATCCCAATAGACCAGCCTTGTTCTGGCATAATCGATCGATCCCAGGTTTACAATGGCACACACCAATGACTTTGCGATGCTTGTCGAAGTTGTGTGTATTTATCGCAGGTTTATAAGTGCCCGGTTAATGGCAATAGGCTCGCCACCTATTACATTGGGACCTAAAACATAAACTGGCGAAATGTGAGTGCTAGCACCTCTGCCTATCCCTACGGGGATATAGGCGGGAGTTTATGTATGTGTTATTTTTAACAAAATTGAATTTACACGAATTTCTGATCTAGTTATTAAATGAAAGTCATTTATAATACGTAGGCTACGTCCTACAATCATCATTAAACCCCAGTCTAAGTGTAGTGGCTCACTTTGGCCCAACGTGTACAGCCGGCAAATCGAAAGACCTCCGAAACGGATGTCTGTGTTTGATAACAAGAACCGGTGGCTGTACTTATCACTTTAGGCTGCTACGTGTGTTGCCACATGTCAGTAAACAGTGTTACATGAAGGAATTTGCTCGGCGGTTCTGATAAATATAATGAGGTCCTATTGCTGTCAAGCGGGCTATTGTTCATGTGCTGTATGTTTACTGTCCGATGGATACCAGCTCTAACCCCAGGATGCCTTTTTCAAAATAATATTCTACAAAATAAGATGGTGAAAGAACGTATAGAAGACGCTACGAATAATTTCTTCCCTCTCAGCACCCTATTTACTTATTAAAACTATTTACGTTTTAATATAAGAGTTATTTGTTATCAATTGATCGGCTTGCGTGTTCGGCAAGTCCTATATAAGTATTTCCTACATAAGTATTATCACACAGGACAACACAGAATATTCCATCAAGAACCAAGCGGTTCTGTGAGTCTTTCCTTTGTCGCACCATTAAGTCTCACAATTCCTTACTAGCGCACGTGTTTCCTTCTTCCTATAGTCCCGGGTTCTTTAAGCTGTCCGTGAAAAAGCATCTGTTGAGGCCGTGAAGCTGAGTGCCACCATTGTAATACTGTACGTGTTTGTAATGGTGACCCTCTTTCTTGAGACTTTGCCTTCAGCTTACCATCAGTCGGGGTGAAGTCAAATTGACGTACCTGAAATTAAAAAAAAATAAGTAGATTAAGGCCCACCTATCTCCAAGCTAATCTCAAGCAAAAATACATACCATTTTCACAAAATAGCCCGCATGAGACAGCGTACCTACTCTCATCCTGGAACACATTCCCGTAGGTACGTTATTTATAATTTTCAGAAGTTTTATTGCATGAAGAAACATCTCAGCTTTATAATTTCGAGTCCGAGACAACAGACTCATGAATAATTTCGTGCCTAAATAATTGTTTCCATATTGCTTTGCATACAATGACCGGCGAAAGCGTCCACAACTCAAAATAATTGGTTGGGTTGGGACAGAAACTTGTGAGGGTAAGAGTCTTAGGAATTTGACTTGGCTAAATTACATAATTACGGCGTACTACTTGGCTTTCAGTAGTGAAAATACGTTAAATGAGAATAACTTCGGTAATCACTTCTACTATAAAACATCTGAAGATCAAGACAAAGTGACATTCAATAGGTGAAAACACCAGTGGAATCGCTTTGTGTATATTGTTGACATAAATCAGTAATATGACTACAAAAATTGAATGAAAGAAACTTTATGACTCGAAATATTCTATTTCACATATTTTTATTAAGTACTAGCAAATCCGGCGAACTCCGTTTCGCCACCAGATGGCTACAAAAAATGATTTTCCCGTTTTTCTGTTGAAATTTTTTCTGCATTTTCTTTGCTATAAACCTCACGGAGCCCGAGACCTTTCCAACGAATGCAAAACCGTGGAAATAGGTTCGTGCGTTCTTGAGTTATAGCGTCAAGAAGGAAAACCCGACTTATTATATAGTAGATTTTCATCGCAGTGTCAAGCAATCCATTGATATCAAATTGAATACGGTTCGCTTCGACGCGATTCCATCAATTGAATGTCACTTTTCTAGAGGCCCTGCTCTATTTTACTATAAATAAGATAGAAATATTAAACTGAGAAACACCTTTGTGCGACTGGGAATAATGCAAACAATTATGACGAAAGTTCCCTCTTGTAATTCGGAGATGGGCATCAGTCCCTCCAGAAAAACTAGTTAAGAAGGAATAAAAGCCCCAGTTTCCGATTGGTGAATTCTGGAATTAGCACTCGTAGGATGATGATGATAAGAAATATCTGCAAAAGTGCAGGGAGTAATTAGTTATCCCTTGTATTCTTCGCTGGAAACTGTGCGCCAAATTCATCTAATAACCAAACAGGAACTTGTTAATATAAGAAATTAAGATAAAATTAGATAAACAGCAATTGATCTCAAAGATTACATAACTCTATGTAGGTACTTATAATAATATTTAATTGCAAAGACATATATCAATAGGTTAAAAGATTTTGATTTTATTGCATGATAAGTCTAATTACCACTCTGAATCCTTGATAATAATCTTTTTAAAAAACCGACTATTACCGATAAAAGAATACTTAGTAGATACGTCTTTTTACTGTCTACTATTGAAACAGTTGTATTACCGTGGAACGGAGTGAATAGGAATCCTAAGGTGTATATGTATAAATAAAGTGGTCAACGGAATATTATAAATAATTTCTATTACAAAATTTTTACTAAGCTCAATACTACATATTTCATGATTCTGTTATTAGAATGAACTAGTCCAAATTTTCGTTTGTAAGAAAATAACTACATAATTTATCGACTATAAGACTTTGGTCGAAGAGAAAAATAAGAGATATGTCTACTGTCTATGTCGCCATGAGGAGGCAGCAGTATTAGTATATAAAATTTCATGACTCTGAAAATGTCGGAATTTCATACATATGCTCATCCTTATTTTATTTTATCATGATCTTTGGAAGCAATATTTCTATATATTTTGCTATCAAAGGTGCAACTTTCTTACTACGCGCTGCTACTTCCTTAGTAAGACAACTAAAAAGGCATCAGTTGCAAAAATTTTAAGTTTTCAACCTCAGTAATGCAATTGGATTGAGAACCTTAAAATTGAAGCTTACGGGGCTAAAGCGCGCGGTCTACTTGTTCTGATGAATAGTTAAGATAGACAAGTGTACACATTTGTTCCTACCAATAAAATAGGACTATTTACTGTACCTACTGTACTAGATTTAAATAACCCAAACCCCACATAAATTCATCTGCAACATGTCAATAAAATCCCTGCACAAAATGCGCATCTTGCAACATACCCACTTGAAAATCTGACTGAGATCTAATTTTGTCCTACAGACGCAGTCGTTGATACCACCGACGAAGTGCACAGATGCCCGCATCAGTTTTATGATATTGGTTCTCCACCACGCCTCCTGAACTATGGAGATGTCGCACCAGTCAGGAGCTGAGGCCGAGAGCCTGTTGAGGCCGGACCAAAGGAACGCCGTCGTGATGCCTGGACACAAACAAGGACGTAAGTGATAGTTTATTTTTTTTATTTTCTATTAATTAGGCAAGGGCGGTGTTGAACAAAAAAAGACATTATTGCAGACACTCATCCTTAACCTCTAAGCATTTTTGGCACTCGGTTGGGGTAGGCTTCTAGACTACAAAACGATCGGTCATAACTTGGACTTTCGTGAAGCGTCTGCTGTTTGAGCTTTGTAGCCCACTAACGATAATTCTAGAGGCGATCATTTCAGTTCTAAAATGGAGGTTGTTGAAGGGTTAGATGCGTAAGAAAGCGGATTATATGAAGAATGCTAGCCTTGTATCACCGAAACGTTCCAATGCTATATTGTCTGTAAAGGAAGGGCACTGAACCGTATGGATCGAGTGCAAATTCGTATTCTGATGTTCAATTAACAGCCAGTGATGTCATCGCCAACCTAAAAAAAATATCTAATTGTTCTGTAGAATTAGGGACAGAAGTAGTTAAATACATTTATTTCCGTCGTCGCGTCTTCCAATGCCAATTTGAATGCATTAATTACTTGTAAGTAGAAGAAAAAACTCATGTTAATTGTGTCTCTTCTAAACTGTACCCGGGCCTTTTAGTTACAACCTTCAATTAATTCCGAAGTGTGTTTCGTTACTCTTGTGGACTTAAGAGTCTGAAGTTGTTTAATTAAATATTTGTGTGCGCGTATGTACTTATGAACTGTGCGAAGTTTGCTAATATTTTATGATGTTTACTTTTCTTTGTGGTGTTTAGAACACTCGGACTTCTCGGCAATATTAAAAAAGTAATGTAATGACGTTCCTGACCAACACCTTTTGGGTTCAGGTCAAACTTATTTGCTCGTTAATGCTTCTCCTACGCAATGCATGAGGTAATGGCGTACGCTTTGCTCTCAACGTTAGAAGGCACACAGCATTAGTTCTCGTAACAGCCGTATTTCCTCAGTCTTTGGATGCACCAGGATTTCTTCTGCCGAATCGATGGCATTTTTGAGTTGAGTTGTACCAGGACTAGTACTGTGATGATGTTGACTTGGCGGTCTTTTGCGGTTGTCTTTCGACTACCCAATCCTGTGCCTGAGGTTTGCCCGTTTATTTAGCAGTTGTGTCTATCGACTTACAGGTTAGTTTGGATTGATCTCGGGGAAGCCATCGACTTTACCGATGATCTAATAAAAGTGCAAGACGATATTATTCGTCATTTCAAATCGAATTTCAACAAATCGTTTGTTTATCGAATCATCGCTATTTGTGAACTGTATAGGTTATACATATCCTCGTAGTGGCACAAAATGGCGTCATCTTCCACCTTGGAGATCCCCTCACTCATCTGTTTGTATGACAGCTAATTTTGGATGCATACAAATATGATGTTGTTGTTTATTTTTAGAGTAATTACAAAGCACTGGCCTGTCATCTACAGATGTCTCCTGCGCATACGGCTGAAAGCGAAACGTCAGACCATCAATTCTGTGAATAAAAAGATCTTCAAAATCTAATCTCGATCTGTCAAAGTAAAAATAAAACTGTATTCTTCAGAAATAACTTACCGCGCCCCCTAAAATCCAGCTACACGTCCTAACCGACTACCTGATCTCGTGTGACGACACTCGAAAGCAAATTTACTGGAGTTATTATTATTATTATTTTTTATTACATTTACCATATTTACTTGACATTTGCAAAATCAAGGGGTTTCTGCTGCAGAAGCCATCTTAAAAAGTGGAAGTCGTATTCATTTTCGACATGAATTCGAGGTAAAATTCATGAATACGTAATTTTATTTAACGAAAATTAGAGCAGATTGAGGCTGTTTTTTAACATATTAGGATAATTGAGCTTTAGGTTTCATTTGTTATTGGTTAAAATATTTGTCTTAGTAAGACCGCTAGTAGGTAGGGTATCTGATAGCGGTCGTAGCGTAGCTGGCGTGATCTCAATTCGATTGGTATTTTTTTGATTAGAGGCCTAATCCCTGTAACATTTAAGATACATAATTGCGAATCAATCGCGAGGGAGGAGACGTCTTAGTCAAGTGACCGCTTTTTTGAGCGATTTTATTGTTCGATCGAAGAGATATTTCATTAACATCGACATAAGATTAAAGTTAGCGAAATGACCTCTCAGTTAGCGCTTCTGGCGTTATGCTCCTAATCTACTTTTCTGGCGTTATGCTCCTAATTAACATTTCTCCAGAAATGTCCCTGCCCTTCTCTTTTTGAAACAATTAATGTACTATAGAGTAAAGAACACGAGTTCAGTTCCCGTTCTGCTTTACTTTCCGAATCTGTTTTTTTTTATTTATTTAACGTTATGCACAAGTACATAAGCGGAGTTAATGCCGTCTTATACGTATTGAGTACTAACTGTGACAAAATGATCGTGAACCCGTGTAGTTTCGATTTTAAAATGGAAAGTTTAAGGAAAGCGGGTCATCTATAAAAGAGCTAGCAAAACATCATGACAATGGAATCAAGTTTTTTTTTAAAGCGACAACATACTTTCTCATCCAATTGATGTTTTTTTTCAAGATATTGTTTTTTTTCGTTTAGGTTTTAGGCCTCATAGATTTTTTATATGTATATTGGACTCGTAAATATTAGTCACCATAGTAAACTGAAGGCAATATCTCAGAAAAGAAAGTCGCCATTAGATAACGACACCAACAATGTGACAATAGTGGCCCTCAGCATAATTACAGCGAATGAATCATAAGCTTCATTTGATCTGATCAAACCGTAAAGTAAAAAAAAAATCTGCTGATTACAAAACGCTTCTTGCTTCTACTTTCATAATTGCTTTTGGTTAATGTTATGTTAATTGTTTGATGTAAAAAAAATGGGAGGTGTTAGAGAAATACCCGTGAGTGGTTTAGTAAAAGCTATAATTTAAAATATTCATTAGTTTTCAAAATTATAGTCAAGCACGCACGCGTTGAATAGTTCATGACGTTTTAGTCGGGCGCGGCCTCCAGCGAACAATGCATCGTGAATGTATCATGTGTTATAGGATTATCTCATATTATATGACCATGTTTACAAAGTGTTTGAATTCTATATACCAGAGGATATGTAATGTTTTAAAAACACTTGACATGTGTTAAGATGTATACACACACACGCACACATCGTCTCACACACCTTCACACAATTTAACATAATATCATCGAATAAAGAACTGAAGACCAATTCTGGTAATTTTGGAGATGGTTAAAATTTAGTTTGGAATCCACTTCCAATAAAAAAATATATTTTCAAATCTATCGAATCACCTCGAGTTGACAGAATGAAAATAAAATGCATCGTAATACGATCAATCTGCTGACACATGCATTGGAACTCACAGCGTCGAACATTCACTGCAATGTCAGCTCATAACATTTTAAAGATAGTTAATTGTTATTGCGTTACATAAATACTTTACAGCCTAAAGATAATAAGTGTCAATTATTATAATTGCCTCATTTGCCTTTATTATAATAGCACTTACTTATAATTGCCTCATTGATTGATATGACTATTATTAGTTACATTCAAAGCGTACACTATTTAATTGAGATGACGATTGTACAGTGGGCTTGACCTTATGACCTGTTTTCGCCATGAGCGCAAGCCTGGGCGTGACAGGTGTAGCCGCCTGTTCCCTAGCAGAAGCAGGCTGCGGTGGTGGCACAAAAATGCGCCTCCCCACATTTGGGGGACTGAGACACCGAGGTCCCTACACCTGAAGGCGGTTATCTCGAAAGAGATGACCGGGGTCTGCTGGGGTGCGAGAGATATGTTGGATACCATCTCACCTCCGGCAACTAAGGACCCAAAGATGGCGTGCGTTTTAGTTGAGTCCGACATAACCTCCCCAATCGGTTCTGGCGGGGGGTGTCCGTGGGGATTTTTCGTTCTATAAAAAAAGCGTGTCCAGGAACTTCTGTAGACTACTGTACATAATATATCAATCAAGATTCATGCCTTATGTGTAGGTATTCGGTTCACATTACCCACATACCTAATGTTTTCTACGAAACCGCTAGCTTAGCTAAATAGAATGCTTTGACAACTTCAACAAATAGATTCATCTTTGAAGTGCATATTTCTCTGGCAGTGGAAAGTTCTGTTTTCTCCTCGTATGATTTAAGCGTGCAATGATTTTGTCCGCTATACAGGTTAGGAATTTTCACCTCCATAATATCCTCTTAATTCTAACAGATGTTTAGTCAGACTGATTTTACCTGCAACCACCGCGCGTCACTGCTGTGCCTTCAAGGGTACTTATATTACATTGTATCAAGACCAAGTAAATGTTTGTAAATAGAACAAAAAAAAAGAAAAGCCCGCTTGCCAGAAAATATTGCAAGAAAAGTTTCTTGCTGGAGTCTGCTCAGGCCGATTCTCACTAACTAACCTATAATATATTATTAATTTTGACGATCTGTAAGTTCCGTTTAATGGTCTATACAGAATAAATGATTTTTGAATTTTGAACATATCATAACACTTGGCTTCAAAATGACCGAACCACCAGGTACTTCATCTCTTTACAAAATGCAGGGATATTGTAGTACGGACGTACCTTATTTCACAAATATAGATTGAACAATGTACTTCTGACCTTCGTGGGTCGACGCGACGATCCATGTGCGTGGGTGGAGAGCCTCTTGATATCTCACCGCTGTCATCAAGCATCTTTTGTTCGAGATATTTTGTTAACACATCTTCATAGCCCTCTATACATTGTAGGCAAGGTTACCAGTAAGTAGTATTTCTTTTCAGTGACCGGTAGGAGTATAGTTTTTAAAATTTGTCATACTCGTGACCGTTAATATAGGTGAAACCCACATTTTTCCGCTTAAACTTATCCTCAATCATTCATGCGGAAAGGTAGGAACGGGAATCACATTACCATTTACAGAATACTTACACGCTTCACGCTTATACAATGAAGTAAAATTCGTTAGTCTTTGAGATTTGTCTTTCATCAAGTGTCAATATCTATCAATCAATCAATCAAAGAATCAATTTCATTTATTCAGTTTAGGCACATAAAGAGCACTTATGAATGTCAAAGTTTTACAATAATTATGTAGCTACATTTGTCAAAAATATTATAATTTATAATAAATAAAATACTTAGTAAATAAATCATTTGAAATTGATTCTTTCGCTGGTTCGGTAGTTAAATCTCCTGAGAAGATAACTTCGAGGTCCACCACCACCTAGAAGCCGCGAAACCGACGTTGCTCTTTCTGACGGAGACTCAAATATCATGCCCTGCCGATACGGGATATCTAATGTACCCTGGCTACAAACTCGAGCACAATTTCTTGAGTAAAGCCGGGGTCTGCCTGTACGTCCGGGATGATGTTTGTTGCCGCCGTCTCATTGGCCTTGAAGACAGGGACCTGTCCACCCTATGGGTGCGTATAGATCACGGTGGCCACACCCGTATCTATGCGTGCCTCTACAGGTCTCATAGCAGTGACTTGGGCACGACTCAACTGTTTGAGCACCTGCAACGGTCTGCGGACCGAGTAATTGAGCAGTATCCTACCGCGGACTTGGCATTCTTAGGGGACTTCAACGCCCACCATGTGGAATGGTTGGGGTCCCCGAGGACTGACTTTGCGGGGAAGGCTGCTCACGAATTTGCTCTGACCTATGGGCTCTCGCAACTGGTGCATTCTATCACCAGAACACCAGAAATCGAGACCCATAGAAGCTCTATACTGGACCTTCTGCTGACTATGCGTCCGGATGAATACTCCGTAACTGTGGAAGCACCTCTCGGTACTTCGGACCACAGCCTCGTCCGGGCGCAAGTGTCACTCGCACGGCCAGAACCACCGAGGCCACCTCAGTGGCGGCATGTCTGGCACTACAAGTCGGCAGACTGGGATGGATTACGAGAATTCTTCGCATCGTACCCGTGGAGGCGGCTCTGCTTCAGCTCAGATGATCCAAGCTCTTGTGCATCAGCAGTCGCTGAGGCGATTCTAGCTGGTATGGAATGCTACATTCCCAACCGCTGGATCGCAACAGGAGCAAGTAAGCGTCCGTGGTTTAACCGGCCTTGCAGAGATGCTAGACGTATCAAGCAATCTGCCTACAAGGCTTGGACCACGGCGCTTGCTAAGAAGGATCCGAACATCACTGAGGTGAAGCGGAAACTAAATGCCGCCTCGAGGTCCAGTAAAAAAGCTATTGTTAGGGCTAAATTTGATTTCGTCGGCAGAATTGGTGAGCGGCTTGCGCGCTACCCATCCGGCAGTCGTGCATTCTGGTCGCTTGCCAAAGCTGCCGAAGGAAATTTCTGCCGGTCCAGTCTGCCACCGTTGCAAAAACCCGACGGTAATCTAGCCCATGACGCTAAGGAGAAAGCCGATCTCTTAGGCCAACTCTTTGCGTCAAACTCGACCATGAATGAGGGGAGTGCCGAACCACCTGTTATCCCCTGGTGTGGTATAAACATGCCAGATATTAAATTCACACAACGGGTGGTTCGGCGGGAACTACAGTCCCTAGACATTCGGAAGTCGAGTGGGCCGGATGGTATACCGGCAATTGTGCTCAAGCAGTGCGCTCCTGAGTTGTGCCCAGTACTTACACGACTTTTTGCGCTTTCTTACTCCAAGAGACGAGTCCCGGCTTCGTGGAAGACAGCATTCGTGCACCCTGTCCCTAAAAAAGGTGACAGAACAGATCCGTCACATTACAGGCCTATCGCTATAACCTCCCTCCTCTCGAAGGTAATGGAGCGTGTTATAAACACACAGCTCCTGAGATACCTTGAAGGTAACGATTTATTGAGCGACCGTCAGTACGGCTTCCGTCATAGTCGCTCAACCGGTGACCTTCTTGTGTATCTCACAAACCGCTGGGCGCAAGCCATCGAGAGTCAGGGTGAGGCACTGGCTGTCAGCCTTGACATAGCGAAGGCCTTCGATCGGGTCTGGCACAGAGGTCTCCTAGTGAAGTTGCCATCGTATGGACTCCCAGAGGGATTATGCGAATGGATTGCCAGCTTTTTGTCCAACAGAAGCATCCAAGCCGTCGTCGATGGCAGTTGCTCGGACCGCATGGACATAAACGCTGGTGTCCCACAAGGCTCCGTCCTGTCCCCGACCCTGTTTCTGCTGCATATCAATGATATGCTGTCTGATGACGCCATTCATTGCTATGCGGACGACAGTACCGGGGACGCATATTACACGGGCCGTGCAAACATCCCTCGCTCTAAGGTGGAGGAAAGTCGCGAACAACTTGTGTCTGAAATCGAGACTACTCTCACCAGAGTATCCGATTGGGGACGACTAAACCTGGTCCAATTCAACCCCACCAAGACACAAGTATGTGCATTCACCGCTAAGAAAACCCCATTTATTGTGGCGCCCCAATTCCTGAACACACCGCTCACCATCTCCTCGAGTATCGGGATCCTTGGTGTCGATATCTCCAGCGATGTCCAGTTCCGCAGTCACTTGGAGGACAAGGTTAGGCTGGCATCAAAGAAACTAGGAGTGCTCAACAGGGCGAAGCAGTACTTCACTGCGGAGCAAAGACTCCTTCTTTATAAGGCACAGATTCGGCCCCACATGGAGTACTGCTGTCACCTCTTTGCCGGGGCGCCTGCATGCCAGCTTGACCCCTTTGACTCGGTACAACGGCGGGCGCTGAGGATCGTCGACAATCCCATACTCTCAGGCGGTGTGGAACCGCTGAACATCAGGAGGGATTTCGCCTCACTGTGTGTGTTCTACCGCCTGTATAATGGCCTGTGTTCAGAGGAATTGTTTGACATGATGCCCACATCTACTTTCTATCATCGCACCGCTCGCCATAGGGAGGGAGTTCATCCTCACACACTACGACCGGAATCGGTGCGCACTGTGCGGTATGAAAGGAGTTTCATCCCGCGCACGCTCAAGCTGTGGAATGAGCTCCCTGCCGTGGTTTTCCCAGGCGACTACAATATGGGGTTCTTCAAGAAGGGCATTAGAAGGTTTCTACAGGGTAGGCAGCGCGTGTGTGACGCCTCTGGTGTTGCAAACGTCCATAGGCCACGGTGACCGCTTTCCATCAGGTGGGCCGTGTGATTGTCTGCCACCTAAGTGGTATAAAAAAAAAAAAAAAAAAAAAAAAAGAAGAGACCAGCAAGAAACTCTGGTAGATTATCGTTATTCTTCATTTTCTTTTTAATATTTAGTTTAATATATCACTTTCGTAGCCGTGGTCCCGACTAAATCTGAGACTTGCACCTCAAGATCCGGGGTCCGCTTTGCATGTCTTGTTTTGGCTAACTCATCATCATGAGCATCATCATCCTTGCATTAATCCCGGTGACATTAGAAACTTTCACTTCGGAGTACGGAATCTGCTATTTTCAGTCTGACTGCGTTGCGACTGAATTTCGACATTTTCCGTGAAGAAACTGCTATCTGGACTCCGTAAAGTATATGTATAGGTGATATAGAAGTACTGCATTTAGACCTGTTGTTCCACCCGCACCAGCTGTCATAGGTGTTCGTATGACACCCGGGACCGACGACTTAACGTACTCTCCGAGGCACGATATTTTAGACTAATTTGATAAAAACTACACGACCCTCTAATAAGTAGGGGGACTTATAATCAAACTTACATGTTCTGTGTACGTACTTTAAACAATCAAGGGTTGAAAGAATGGTTTAGCGTCGGCGCAAACGGATACAGATGTGATTTTGTTCTAACCTCGACCTCTAACAAAATCACTGACGAGATAAATGTTTGTACGTAGAAAATATCAAATCGAATATCTGGAGACATCGTCTGAAGATTTCAACTCTGACATTTGGAATCCTAAATATTCTTAAATGTTTCAACGCTATTTGAAATTTAAATGAATTCTTGACATTACAACGAACTCTATTTACGGTACCTTTTCCACTGCTCGTTGACGCAAAAGCAAATAGCTAGCGATTGTTTATTCGCTGGAGAGACACTCAATAAGTGAATAAAATAGATATTCAATCAATGACTTCTAATCTATGTACAATACTAGACAAGCTGCTTGGTTCTACGGTGAGTCGGGAATGACAGAAAGGTGCAGAATGCCGTAGACTCGGGATATAAAATGAGTAAAGGAATGTTGGCGATTATCTACAGATAGTAGATATTGATGATCTTTCTGGTCTGGTCGTGCCTCGGAGAGTCGGTCCCGGTTGCCACATCTATGGCAGTCGTTACGGGTAGTTGGAGCCCTCAAAAGTCCAACCAGTCTAACTTGTAACTTCGATATCGCCCTTGGTCATTGGGTCATTGGTTGTGGAGGTCAGATATCAGTCGCTTCACGTAAAATATCGAAGTTCAGCCGCATTACAGTTGAACTGGAAAGCAATTGAGTTGGGAAGAGGTTCAGAGAATGATGAGTAGATATTGATGATCAGACGAACAATCAAACCGACAGACATAATTAAGAAACGAATTATCATTAAATACATCATAACGGAGAAAGAATTTCAGCATCTCATCAGAAAGGTAAAAATACACAAACGATATCACTGCGAGAAGGAAAACTATACTAAATTCGTCTGGTCAGCGTGGAAACAATTGGCCAAAACCTACCAACATTGTGAAAGGCCTATTGGCTATATATTTGCATTGTATTGCGATAGGACCATAAATTGGTTGATTGAGATGTAAGATCGAACAATTATGTGACACTAGAGACACTAGAGCACAGAATTAATAATAGTACTACGCGATTACAGGGAATTATTATCTAAATAGTCGCAATTCTTCATTTATTATACTACCTTCAAGGTAATGATATACAGCTGAATATTCTAGAACGAATAAATTTATAAAACGCTTGCAGTACAAATAGGTCATGGGTTGATTTTATTAGTAACACAGCAATCTTAGAACGTAGAGAGTCAAAGGCGAGTCTTAATAGTAAATCAAATGATATGGACGCACTGACGTTATCCATAACTAATATTAGGGTTGATTCTTCTAACACTATTGACGGAAAATAACATAATTCTTTAGCTAAAGAGTCCTAGAGTAGAGACTGATGAATGATATGCTGTCTGATGACGCCATTCATTGCTATGCGGACGACAGTACCGGGGACGCATATTACACGGGCCGTGCAAACATCCCTCGCTCTAAGGTGGAGGAAAGTCGCGAACAACTTGTGTCTGAAATCGAGACTACTCTCACCAGAGTATCCGATTGGGGACGACTAAACCTGGTCCAATTCAACCCCACCAAGACACAAGTATGTGCATTCACCGCTAAGAAAACCCCATTTATTGTGGCGCCCCAATTCCTGAACACACCGCTCACCATCTCCTCGAGTATCGGGATCCTTGGTGTCGATATCTCCAGCGATGTCCAGTTCCGCAGTCACTTGGAGGACAAGGTTAGGCTGGCATCAAAGAAACTAGGAGTGCTCAACAGGGCGAAGCAGTACTTCACTGCGGAGCAAAGACTCCTTCTTTATAAGGCACAGATTCGGCCCCACATGGAGTACTGCTGTCACCTCTTTGCCGGGGCGCCTGCATGCCAGCTTGACCCCTTTGACTCGGTACAACGGCGGGCGCTGAGGATCGTCGACAATCCCATACTCTCAGGCGGTGTGGAACCGCTGAACATCAGGAGGGATTTCGCCTCACTGTGTGTGTTCTACCGCCTGTATAATGGCCTGTGTTCAGAGGAATTGTTTGACATGATGCCCACATCTACTTTCTATCATCGCACCGCTCGCCATAGGGAGGGAGTTCATCCTCACACACTACGACCGGAATCGGTGCGCACTGTGCGGTATGAAAGGAGTTTCATCCCGCGCACGCTCAAGCTGTGGAATGAGCTCCCTGCCGTGGTTTTCCCAGGCGACTACAATATGGGGTTCTTCAAGAAGGGCATTAGAAGGTTTCTACAGGGTAGGCAGCGCGTGTGTGACGCCTCTGGTGTTGCAAACGTCCATAGGCCACGGTGACCGCTTTCCATCAGGTGGGCCGTGTGATTGTCTGCCACCTAAGTGGTATAAAAAAAAAAAAAAAAAAAAAAAAAGAAGAGACCAGCAAGAAACTCTGGTAGATTATCGTTATTCTTCATTTTCTTTTTAATATTTAGTTTAATATATCACTTTCGTAGCCGTGGTCCCGACTAAATCTGAGACTTGCACCTCAAGATCCGGGGTCCGCTTTGCATGTCTTGTTTTGGCTAACTCATCATCATGAGCATCATCATCCTTGCATTAATCCCGGTGACATTAGAAACTTTCACTTCGGAGTACGGAATCTGCTATTTTCAGTCTGACTGCGTTGCGACTGAATTTCGACATTTTCCGTGAAGAAACTGCTATCTGGACTCCGTAAAGTATATGTATAGGTGATATAGAAGTACTGCATTTAGACCTGTTGTTCGACCCGCACCAGCTGTCATAGGTGTTCGTATGACACCCGGGACCGACGACTTAACGTACTCTCCGAGGCACGATATTTTAGACTAATTTGATAAAAACTACACGACCCTCTAATAAGTAGGGGGACTTATAATCAAACTTACATGTTCTGTGTACGTACTTTAAACAATCAAGGGTTGAAAGAATGGTTTAGCGTCGGCGCAAACGGATACAGATGTGATTTTGTTCTAACCTCGACCTCTAACAAAATCACTGACGAGATAAATGTTTGTACGTAGAAAATATCAAATCGAATATCTGGAGACATCGTCTGAAGATTTCAACTCTGACATTTGGAATCCTAAATATTCTTAAATGTTTCAACGCTATTTGAAATTTAAATGAATTCTTGACATTACAACGAACTCTATTTACGGTACCTTTTCCACTGCTCGTTGACGCAAAAGCAAATAGCTAGCGATTGTTTATTCGCTGGAGAGACACTCAATAAGTGAATAAAATAGATATTCAATCAATGACTTCTAATCTATGTACAATACTAGACAAGCTGCTTGGTTCTACGGTGAGTCGGGAATGACAGAAAGGTGCAGAATGCCGTAGACTCGGGATATAAAATGAGTAAAGGAATGTTGGCGATTATCTACAGATAGTAGATATTGATGATCTTTCTGGTCTGGTCGTGCCTCGGAGAGTCGGTCCCGGTTGCCACATCTATGGCAGTCGTTACGGGTAGTTGGAGCCCTCAAAAGTCCAACCAGTCTAACTTGTAACTTCGATATCGCCCTTGGTCATTGGGTCATTGGTTGTGGAGGTCAGATATCAGTCGCTTCACGTAAAATATCGAAGTTCAGCCGCATTACAGTTGAACTGGAAAGCAATTGAGTTGGGAAGAGGTTCAGAGAATGATGAGTAGATATTGATGATCAGACGAACAATCAAACCGACAGACATAATTAAGAAACGAATTATCATTAAATACATCATAACGGAGAAAGAATTTCAGCATCTCATCAGAAAGGTAAAAATACACAAACGATATCACTGCGAGAAGGAAAACTATACTAAATTCGTCTGGTCAGCGTGGAAACAATTGGCCAAAACCTACCAACATTGTGAAAGGCCTATTGGCTATATATTTGCATTGTATTGCGATAGGACCATAAATTGGTTGATTGAGATGTAAGATCGAACAATTATGTGACACTAGAGACACTAGAGCACAGAATTAATAATAGTACTACGCGATTACAGGGAATTATTATCTAAATAGTCGCAATTCTTCATTTATTATACTACCTTCAAGGTAATGATATACAGCTGAATATTCTAGAACGAATAAATTTATAAAACGCTTGCAGTACAAATAGGTCATGGGTTGATTTTATTAGTAACACAGCAATCTTAGAACGTAGAGAGTCAAAGGCGAGTCTTAATAGTAAATCAAATGATATGGACGCACTGACGTTATCCATAACTAATATTAGGGTTGATTCTTCTAACACTATTGACGGAAAATAACATAATTCTTTAGCTAAAGAGTCCTAGAGTAGAGACCGCGATTGGGCATGCGGGAGGTAGGACGGCTTTTAGCCAGATGGCATGACGAGTAGTAAATGCTCGCCCGCATTGGAACAACATTGGTATTACAATAAGATAGATTGAAAAAAAAAACAAAAGTGTCTATTATCAAAACCTTCAAACGTTAGGCAACCCTAAACGTGACTTATGTACAGACACGTGTATAGTATATGCAGTTATGAGATAAACATTTGTGTGGCTCTCACTGTTTGGTTTGTCGAGAACGTAGGACTATCGCATTATAGGTCAAGGGTCATTGGAAGACGTTTGATAATGTCAATTGTATTAAAAAAGTCTGTCTTCTTTGTTTTCGGTTTATTTATAGGTGATACAATTTATTGAACCTAATAGAGCTTCCATAATCCCTATATAAAACTGATTCTTGTATATTCTATTATAATTCCCCTTGGAACCATGTACCGTTCGATTCCAGTTTACCATGGCACACACCACTTTTCGAGGGTTTTCGAAGTTATGCGTGTATTTATCGCAGGTTTATAAGTGCCCAGTTAGTGGCAATAGGCTCGCCACCTGTTACATTGGGACCGAAACATAAACTGGCGAAATGTGGGTGCTAGCACCTCTGCCTACCCCTTCGGGGATATAGACGTGAGTTTATGTTATGTTATGTTATGTTGGAACCATGTATTTAGTTGATCAAAACGCTTCAGCACCTCTTTTCTTCGTTACTCCTTAAAGCGTTTTATACTTTCCTTTCTTTCTATAATCTCGGATTGTTTAAGCTGAAGCTTACTTTTAATGAGTATCTGACGAGGCCGTGAGGCTGCAGGTCTACAGGTACACTTTATAGCATTATTGATGTCTGTGATGGCTACAGGCCACCACCATTTTGTAGCTATCCTATCAACCGAAGTCATATTTAAAAAAATCTTGCGAATTGTAAAGACATAATATTTTTGAATTGCTAATTGGCATTGAAGACTTCATTATAATTTGCAAGATTTTATTGAATTATGATTTCAGTTGATATAAGCTTGGCACAAATCTATTTCATAGCACTTTATACATTCCATTAATATTCTTTAAAGGTCGCAATGAACAGTTACCTTATATTTTAGTCGTGCTTCACCTTTTAACCATAAATACTGACGGCAATATATTTTTATTGGCCGTAACTTTATTTCTAGGATTTACTGCCTGCGTACGCTCGCACGCAATATTCGTAGTAAATGTCATCATAACATTTTATGTTCTCAAGGGATTTGTCTTTATATTTTCACACCTTTATTTGTAGGGTTTAAAAGCAATTAAAAGTCAATAATTTCACATTCCGTCTGATACACTCCAAGACGTTAATTGGAAGTGCTTGTGCGGCTAAGCACGTAATAAATTTCCTTGGGATTTACACTGCATAGCAAGGAGTCGGAATGTTATTGACTCGATAGAGAATATCAGTCCGTTCTAAGTATATTGTTGTATAGTATTTGTATCTTCCTACAGTCCCGGGTCCTTTAAGCGGGGCGTGAAAAAGCATCTGAGGAGGCCGTCAAGCTGAGCGCTACCATTGTAGCACTGAACGTGTTTGCAATGGTGACCCTCTTTCATGTGACTTTGCCTGCAGCTTAACATCAGGCGAGGTGAAGTCAAATTGACGTGCCATAGATAAAAAAAAAAGTATAGTATAGTAGAAATATAATTGGCAACAATAGTACAATACATCGTCAAGAGCTAATGCATTAACGTGTTTCGCGAAACTTGTAAGACGTTAAGATTATCGGCAATATATTTTTATTCATTCAATGACCCAAATCCGCGTATCGCTGCAGTTTAACGGAACCAAGGTTGTCAAATCCTATATCTTCTATATCGACTACAATAAATAATTAGTTCGAACATGTTAGAAATGTTAATGACACTTCAAAATGGCTGCTGTTTGAACATTGATTTTTAGGCCCGTCTCTAATAAAACGTTGCCCAATACATTTTTTGTCATTATCTCCTCGTTTTATTTCTAAAAATTTCAACAGGTTACTTCTGTACCTGCATACCGATCTTCCTGCTAATTGACGGAGGTGCCCTGGCCCTGATTGTCCTCTTGGGGCTATGAGGTTAGACGACAGTCTCTCTCATAAACTTACGCTATCTTAAACAAAGAAAACAGCGCACCCTGGGCTCGAAAGTATAAATAAGCTTTGACTGGCCACAGGGACTTTCTAAATAAATCAAAAGGCTTTATTTTTATATTTATGATACCTTTATATTAGAATGGAATAATGTATTTATTAAAAGAGGATTGTCATTCTCTGAGCCTATTCCCAACTCGGTTGGGATCGGCTTTCTAGTATAACTGAGATGCGGCTGAACTTCTATATTTTCCGTGAACCGTGGTTGTGAAGGTCTGATGACAGTCATCGGACCTCCACAACCAAATTGGCGATATCGAAGTTCTTTAGTAAGGCTAGTCTAACTTTTGAGGGCTCCAACCACTCGTAACGATTGCCATTGATTTGGCAACCGGGACCGACGGCTTAACGTTCTGTCCGAGGCACGATCAGACCATTGCCAATAGCCATATTCATACATACAAATATTTACACTGAGCGGAGATCGAACTTACGCCTCCTGTGTAGCAGTCGTGTTCACTACCGCCACGCCATAGAAGCTGGAGACGCACGCATAGAAGGACATCAGTAAAATACAAAGTACTCTATAATCTAAAATACATAAACAGAAAGAAGATACTTTGTGTTGCGCAGTACGCACGCACGCAGCAGATAAATTAATTTAAAGTATATGATCCTGTTGAAATGCAAGTGGCTGTCATGCCATCAATCATCGCTTGTTGTCTTCCCTAGACCCCTAGTCGCTTCTCATTGCGTTCACTGTTGGAATTTCAATGGAGCAAGTATTGTCATAAATAATGATATCCTTCCGTTCAAAAAAAAAGTTGTACCTGTTTATTATTACCAGTGACCCGTGTGGTGGTCGAAATTCACCCATTTTTTCTGCACTTCTCCGTGTAGTCACTATCCAATTTTCACCATCCTAGGAGTGCGCAATTTTCGTAAAACGAGTGCCACGATGATGGTTGTCATGATGTCAATGAATGTTCAAAGAAGGTCATGATTGTCATTCAGTGTATGTTGTAAATGCACATACTAGTATAATTACTAGCTTCACTATTATTTCAAGCACGAAACTTAAAGGGAGTAGTCGGTTTTAGTCGTCTGTGTCATTGCCATTAGCCATTATAGAGAAAGATACCGTGCTTTATCGTCTATAAAATTCACAGTTTATAAATTTCAATTGGAAGAAGCAACACGATTAATTCTCTGTTTCAAGTCACAAATATTCGTACTCGAAAAAATCTTTGCTGACTCTTCCATAAGATGTCCACCTGGGTTATTGAGATAGCAACAATATCAATCAATTCGTGATTTTAAATTACTGGTAATTTAATTCGTTAGTTTTATAAGAATTCTTAGTTTTCAAAACTATTTAGCTTCTGAACCTCCTAGCACTAAAACAGCTGTTGTATTATAAAATGTGTTATAAACAAGCGTATAAAATATTATTCTACTATTGTCACTTACAACTGAATATCGATAAGCATACAAGCCTCCTTTAAGACAACCCTCATGGTGGGAGAAATATTTTTATGAATGTTGTGCACCCGCAGAGCTATTCAATCTCGGTAATCTCATACTGATCCGTTCCTTATCGTCTCGTCCCGCTTAGATTCCGATGTAATACGATAACTGTGGTCATCATACCTATAGCTTGCCGTGTTACAAATACCATGCAATCTTCAAATGGGTTGTCAAGAGTTTAATAATTTATTAATCTTGATTAGGTATTAGGTCCGTTCCGTACTAGTAATTGTACCTATACAAAAAAAAATTGTTTTTTATAGACATATCTCTGCCATGAGAAAGCCCTATCGTCTCTTATTATACGACGTCCACTCTCTAATAAGTCTAATAACTGAGGTCGGAGTTCACGCGAGCAGTGAAGCGTTAAAGCTTAATAAACTGAACTGACTTGCTTCAGATGAAATTAAATGTGATTTAGTTTTATTGTATCTTGGTACCTATCATCATTAAAATCCACTTTAAGAATTAACTAGCAAATAAGTCGCCTGGAAGTCGCACTATATTCATATAAGAATATAACACTTATCTATTGAGTTCACTTAGATGACTCGTAATCAAATCACAGCTGATTGATCTGATTGACTCCGGGACATTATAGTGCTCCTCGAGGCGGCATCGGCAAATTAATTAACTTGCGCAACATAGAGAAGTCTTATCACTTGTACAATTTATTGCTTTGATCCTATGGACTCTCTATTCTTGTAATATAATTATGAGAGAAATTCTTTGTTGCAATATTATTTAGCTTTATTCCTTTGTCATCAATATGATCATTATCATTTAGACATGTTTTCCTGATTACATCCCAGGCCAATGTGAACTCGGAGCAAGCCCTGCTGCGATAGATGTTCGTATGACAATCGTGATCGACGCGCGACGGCTTAACGTGCATTCCGAATAATGGTAACTGACCAATGCAAATAGATATCTTATACATACAGCATACATATTTTTGCATTGAATCGAACATGCGTGGCGACGTGACAGGCGTGGCACTCGAGTGCACAACCGACAGAGACTGTCGGTTGTAAGAGTATAAGGGGAGGTAGGACATGACGGTACCGCCCGTCCTATTTGAGCAATCCGACTTGCGAAGTACATCCGCCCTACAGAATACCGCGGATATTTTTATTTTTTTTTCAAAAGAATATTAGCAACCGAAGTTACTAATATTCCCTTTAACCCCTCCAGCTAAGCTAAATGGCTTGTGTTAGGAGTGGGTTCACGTCGGTAGTGTAATGGCCAGGATTCGCACCCGGGACCTCTCGATCGTAAGGCTGACTCCTTAACCACTAAGCTACCGATGCTATGATAATGCGATGAGGATAATAATAACCTTGTGTTGTTTCCGGCGGTGAGTAGGGTAGCCAGAACTTACTGGAGTGTGTCCGAGACCGAGACCGAGAATCCCTTCTTTGTCTTCTGCACTGACAGCACAGAGACTTTCTTAATCATCTCCCCGCTCCCCGTCCCCTTCCCCACTCATATATGGTCGGCAGCACGAATGTGACGCCCCTAGTGTTGCAAATGTCCATAGGCCACCTAAGTGCGTATCTGCCGCCTAAGTGGTATAAAACAGAAATTCTCTTTACTTTTATGATAGCCCATCCCCCTTCCCTATATTCATTTGTAATATTTTTATATTGTCCTACAAAGTACTTCGTATAAAAAAATTCACAATAGAATAACGTACAGTCCTACTATATGAAGTGTTATTTATTATTATGCTTAGCGAGCACGCATATCTCGGTAAAGTGAATTCTAAGCTCGAGCGCTTTACTTTGAAACTAGGGAAGTAAGTCAAAGCGCTTTCGCAGATGCTATGTTCTCGTGCAGTGTAGGCATTTCTTAAAAGAACCATTTTTATTATACTTTGCCAGTAGAAGCTTACGCGCTTATTCATGGAAATAGTCCTCTCGTATAAAGAGAATAAAGTACAAAACATAACATTCTTTAGCTTAAGTACATTCGAAAAGTTAACAGTCAGAACGGAACTTGAAACAGACGTTTTGTGATAGAATTATAAATGAAAAGTTAGCATAGAATATCATAATGAAAAAGTATCTATAGTTTAACTTTAATTACGTATAATTAAAATAAAATATCTTAAGAGCTATTGAAATAAATATTTATAACAAAGCTTAAATTAAAGTTATATTTATTTTTATTCTATCGGTTTTGTTAATGTTTAATGATGACCCACCTAATCATTTGACAATAGCACGGAATGACGTCTTAGTCATATTACAGACCGAAGTATCTAAGTTCAAAGCCACTATACGGCTAAATTATTTTTATTTTAACTGTAGGGGACAAGGTTTATTGAAAGATATGCTCCTAAATTCTTAATACGCGTTAAAATGGAGTTTTTTACATAAAAGCTCCTAAATTCTTAATACGCGTTAAAATGGAGTCGTTCTAAAAGCATCGTTTGTATGTCAAGCCAAGTACCTACACATACATCGACGTGAGACTTCACACATTATTCGTAAACATGACAACAGGAGTACCTCTTAGCGTTAAGGTGGGTACTGACCAGCGTTATGGGGCGTTACAAAGCGATCATTGCTGGTATCGGTATAGTCAGTACGGGAAAATAAGTGAGAGACGAGCCGTATATGTGATGAGTGATCATGTTGCTTTTCAAACCGATTTCAGCTATGTTGACCATCTTCAGCAGATGAAATGATTTGTTTATTGATAAATGATGATGAAAAACAACTTAAGCAGTTGTTATGTTGGATGCCGTTTACAAAATATAGTACTTCAGTACCTTAGATCATAATACTCTACACTTTACTGTAGGCAGTGTACTATGATCTATTCTGGAGTTGAAGACAATTTTTGGCAGCAGTTTACCTTTCATACAGACATTAAAATAGGAATCTTTAAAATCTACCGTAATTTCGCAATATCAAGAGATATCAAAATCTAGAAATTTCGTGCAATCACTGGTATCTTCTTTCCCCTGTCTCTACCCAGATTTTAGTGCTCAGTGTAACATACACTCTTTGCTAATGTTACACCACGTCCCATAATACTTCAGTCAGTACTCACCTTAACATCTTCGCTTACAGCACTGAGTTAAGATAAGTGGATGGTTCCTTTTCGTAATCACTTACGATAACATAGCGACCCTTTGTTAATTAGGAAAGTACTTAATGGGTGTTGAAAATTAGCTGGTTACTCACAAGAAGTTTTAGTAATTGTCTTTAGCGATTGTTAAACACACAATGTACTAAAGAACTGAGGATCAAATACCTCATCTCACGTCACGTTTAGTGTTAAAGGTGTGAAAATTATTACAGACGTAGGTACTTCATGAAATTTACTTGTAATTCGTGCTATTCTAGTGATAAACGTGTTTGATAAATTTATAACATTGTTGAAAATTTGGTTTAGGTGAGTAGTTTTACATGGTTTGCTACTTGTGATAAAACCTTGCTTGTATGGACAGTAATAAAATAAAATCACGACCAATTCCTGACGTATTCATTAATTTTATGACAAATGAATTACTAGTACTAAAAGGTTGACGTGAAACACTTAGGACTACCAGTAGTACCAGTGTATGTATTTCATAGTGATAAAATACACTACATACCCCACCCAAAGCAGATAAATTATAGGTATGTACTTTTTTTTATTATTTATGTAAAACATACTAACAGCTACTGAGCTGATGTGTCGTGTGATCTGAAGATTTTGTCGAGTCAGATTTTAAAGGCATTCACACTGGGTGACAAAACAACGTCCTTCGGTAGTCTGTTTCACTCTTTAACAGCACGGTTAGGTAGAGAGTGTTCCCAGAGCCTGGGTCCGATTGTACATGGCTTTAGTAGGAGACCCCTCAGATGATTGTTTTCATTGAGGGAATAATGTCACGGATGGCATTAATATCGTAATGGTTCAGTATCTTATAAGTGTTGATGAGACTCTACCTCTCTCTACGGTCTTCAAGCGTTGGTCATAGGATTTGCTTTTCAATACTCCAACCATTTTAGTACCTCTCTTCTCTACACTTTCGCGAAGTGATATATCCTATCCTTTTTAAAGTAGGGATCCCAAACAACATATTATGCATATTCCATTAGTGGTCTTATGTAAGTTGTACATGTTTCTGAAGTGCTAATTAGCACATATAACTTTTGACGCATACCCTTCTGAAAAATTTATGCCGTGGTACACATCATCAAAATTCATGTTCTTAGCCTTGTCATTCCTGTCTTTCTCTCGCTAATGTCATTTCGTATCTTTGAAAGTGTCAGTGCGAGCATCGCCAATTAGTGTGCCATTAGCGATGTTCTCATTCACAATTCATTAAATTATAACATTCCTGCAGCAATATTGATTGTCTATTAGCATTAATAGAACATTAGCTCAAATTACACAATTGTTAATAATAATAGATACTTAATTATGAGTTTTAATTGAATTTATATTATGGAATTTACGTCATTTACGTCATTTGTCTGGGCATATATCAAAGCATTACTTTGGTTCCGAATTGTGTTTTTCAGTGTATCTACATACTAACACCATAATGATTCATAAGGACTCCAACAGAGTCAATCTGACAATTGGTTTATTATTTACTAGCCTATGCCCGCGGCTTCGCCCGCGTGGCTGTCGGTTATCGCGACCTAAGTGCCATCTGCGCAACTTAAATTCTATGTTACTAATCATAACTTTGATTCTACATAACCGATTGCAATCAAATAAACGTAAGATTTTAAGTTGAACCAAATCCCTTCAAACAAAAAACAGCATAGAAATCCGTTCAGCAGTTTTTGCGTCCATCGCGGGCAAACATAAACTTTTTACAATTATATATAATAGAATAGATTATTTACTGAGAAGATAATCTATTCTATTCTAAGAATTTCCAGTGTACATTTGACATTAACCGAATTGTCGATGACGATATCGCTCGACATATTATTAAAAATAGAATCGAATCATCACTTTTTTCGTAGAATACCTGCCAACTAATGATCGGCATGATCGGAAACCTTTGAAGCAATTTAATTATCCCGTAAAAGCCAATATAAACCAATAATGAAGCAGGAAACTGGACCCCAGGCACGAGATCAAAGTGCACGCCATAAATGCAAGCTCGGATGATAATAATGACAAAATAATGTATTTACTTATGAATTCTAACATAGAGAGATATGTTATTCAAATATCCATAATGTTGTATATCTTCTATTAGCAACTCTTAAATGTTATCAGACTCAACACATTACATAAAATACGAAACTATCATCAAAACAAAGTTCAACTAGTCCTTTAGGAGCATACATGTATCAGTTCTAATTCTAATAAGTGAAGTGATTTGACTAGTTATATATTATTTATAAAATTTAGGACAAATCTGTCCTGAATATAACCGTTAAAAACTGAATAAAAATTGAGAGAAATAAAAATTAAGAAATATAAACATTTAGAGAAATAAAAATAAAAATAAGAGAGATAAAAATTACGAGAAATAAAAATTAAAATATAAAAGTTAAGAGAAATAAAATAAGTTATCAAGATATCGTTTCTGATGCCTAGTGATTTGAAGTAACTCTAATACTTGCAATGTGTATCCACACGTATGTACGTGTAATTTTTCAAGCTTTTTGCAAGTAAACAAGCAAGATTTAATTGTATTTTTCAAGCACATGTGCATATTTTTCGGTACAATTCAAATATTCGTAACTATTTCTCATAGTGGGCTACACACGTACGCCCATTGTAATGTGTGTATAGTATAAAAGTGCCATCATGCAAAAGTGGGATAACAAAATAAAGAGTGTTATTTTTGTGAATACATTTACGTTTATCTTGTATTTCCATATTATCAAAATATACATACAAGTTGTTACATACATGTGTTTAAATGAGTAAAACATGATTTCAAGCGTGTACATCAAGAAAACACACTGTTCAAACATGAGCGTGAATACCTATGGAACATTCGGTACAAATAATATAAGTAAGTTAATTTGTTTTTTTTTAAATAGCAACTGAAATTTCTAATACTCGTATTCTCACTGACCACTTCAGCTAAGCTCAATGGCTTGTGTTAGAAGTGGGTTCACATCGGTAGTGTAATGACCAGGATTCGAACCTGAGCCCCTCGATCGTAAAACCGACTCCTTAACTGTTAAGCTACCGTTACTTATTGTTCTACCACCATATTTTATCTTAATCAAACACGTCACACGTCAAATCAATATTATTTTGCCAGTAAATATATCTACCTCATCACTACATAGTTATAAAAATATAAAGTCACTTCCCGCTGTCTGTCTGTCTCTATGTATGCTTAGATCTTTAAAACTACGCAAAAGATTTTGGTGCGCCTTTTTTTAAAGAAAAAGTGTTCCAAGAGGAAGAGTTATTTGTACAGAACATTTGCTACGGAATAAAGATGCACAAGACGAACGGAGCTGAGTTGACGGCTTTTACTTACGTGTGAATGAGATTTAAACAACTCGTAGTGTATGTAATGAGCTAAAAAGAACAATGAATAATACATGAAAGACCATTAATCGTACACAAAGAATATTCACATGTCTAATTAAAAAGAGCCACAAAAATTTAATCTCACGGTTAGGTGGTAACTAAGAATTAACAACATGTTAGGTAACCTACATACTCATTTACATGATAACCATTTATTAATCTGTGCTCATACCGAGGTTATCAGTCTGTATTTCTGTCTTGTTACTCTTCGCGATTAGAGTGCTGAACAAATTTTATTTAAATTTTGACATAGAGACTCTTTGCCTACCGGTGCAGGTACTAAACAATGAACGAGGTCCAGGCGCAGGCTTTCCTTTTAGGGTTGGGCGTTCAAACGGCAGTCGCTATCAATAACAATAATAACCTCGGATTGGAAGTGTAATCGTATATATGATGTCGCTATGAGGCTGTTTTCTAGTACTGTAAATTATTAACGATAGGTTTTCATCTCCAATAATGGAGGGAGTGCCAGCGCTAAAAATGCTCTGCATTTACTTAGGCTGATATTGATATAGCCGGTGGTGAGTAGGGTACTCAGCTCACTGGAGAGGTCTTGTGTTATCAGTGACAAGACCGAGAAACTTTCCTTTGTCTTTTAACCTTTATCCCTCCCCCCTCCACATGGTCGGCAGCACGAGTGTGACGTCACTGGTGTTGCAAACTCTAATAGGCCACGGTAACCACTTTCCATCATACTGTGTGCTTGTTTGCCACCTAAGAGGTATAAAATAATATCTTATAGTGGTTGTGTACACTCGCATACTGCGTTCAGTCAAGTAAACTGTAGAACGCGTTCTGCAGTTTACTTGATTTCGACTTTAGGGAAAGTTCTCAAAGTACTGAAGAAAGTAAATTATACTCCAGGGAATCAATGCCATTAAAAACACCTTATTCAAAAATAAACAAACTGTATTAAAAAAAATCACTTGCACGCCGGTAATTAACATAACTTTACAAATCCGGAAAAATAAAATTCTATATTTTTTTTGTATGTGTGATATATTTGATTATTTTGATTGACCATCCATGCCATAAAAAATCTAATAAATATTGTGTATGGAAATGTACTATTTGTAAACGATAAAAGTTTTATTACAAAATGGAGGCGCGATAATAGCCATTGTTGTTTAATAGAAACTGCATCGAGTATGCAAAGGACGTTCTGTTTTACCGTGGATTATGTGAAGAATTTTAGCAATACTTAATTGATTTAATTTGTGAGTGGGACTTCGAGAGAAAACCTGAAAATCTTCAAGTTATAAGTGAATACATTTTTTTTACTATATACGAGAATTACGGGTTTTTTGGGTGCCTTTTGAAAATAGCATGGGATGCTACGGCGAAAGAACTCAAATCTACCAAGGTTATCGAACTAATCTGGGCCCACCAGATCTCGTTTCTCTCGCAAATTGGGCAGGGGTCTATATAATGTCGGTAACTATAGCTGACGTTTGACCTTTACCTCACCTTCTGGTAAGTGAATCTCTTTGGTGGTAACTGATGTAGTACGATGAAGTACTTTGCCTAGAAGAAACCTACTCACTCGATACTTAAAGACTATTAGGCAAGAGTTGTTTTTCGTAGACCGCATCATCACTTATCAGAGATTAGTAAACTGTAATTAAAATTTAAAAGTAATATTGTAATGTTAAAATGTGTGTTGTGTGCACAAACATTGAAGAAACGTAATGTAATTTTAATACGTTTGAACTATAACATGAGTAATTACTCCGATTAAAATTAGCCTGATGCAGTGTTTAGCGTTCTAGCTTTTTACGGTAACTGGGGCATAGTAAATTGTTAACCTACTTTGAATAATAAGGTAATTCAAGTGAAATCTATAACGTACTAAATATAAGACTTAAGGAGGTCCTGGGGGCCTAGCCAAAATGCATTCGTTCCGAATCTACATTCGTCGTGGGAGTGACATTTGCTGTCGGAATGTCAAGTTCAAGATTCCGACAACAAATGTCACTCCCATACATTTGTCAGCGTTGCCGAGGGTGAGGTAACCTCACCTATGGCATATCCCAGCTGACCCAGGGCCGTTGAAGACCCTCTCGGGAGTGACTGGCCACTTTTGGTGAGGAAAAATTGACGTAATTGCAATATATATTTCTTTCAAAGTTCATAATGGTTAAACCTTTCATGGTTCATATACTCTGCCACTCTCTATCTTAAAGATATGTGGGTCTCTGCGTAGGCTCCAAAACTTTCTACCCACTGCCACGAAGATTGCGCTTGTACAGACTCTTCTCTTCCCTATCCTCGACTATGCTGATGCCAGCTATCTAGATCTCACTGAAGACCAACTTAACAAACTTGAGAGACTCCAAAATCTATTTATACGTTTCATATTTGGCCTACGCAAATATGACCATATTTCTGAATTTCGACAAAAGCTCAAGTGGTTACCCATACGCTTTCGCCGGAATGCTCATATTCTTTCCTTGCTATACAATATTTTATTCAATCCACAAACTCCTACTTATCTTAAGCAACGGTTTGAATTCCTACACAACACGCACTCTAGGGTTTTGAGATCATCGGAGAATCTGAGATTGAGAATGCCAAGTCATTGCACCAACTTTGCTGACAAGTCCTTTTCAGTTCAAGCAGCTCGGTTGTGGAATGCTCTGCCAGTGACGATTAGGCGTGCTCAGTCCTTGCCTGTGTTCAAAAGGCTGGTCAGGAAGTACTATTTATCTCTCTGACAGACATAAAAAATGTATTATGTATGTAGTTATGTTGTAATATTGTATGTCTATGTATGTATATGTATACATTGCATATTATTGTGTTGTTGTGCTATTGTATGTTGTTTGATTTATGTATTATTATTATTTTCTTCATATTATATTGTGATAATAATGATGTTGCACACCAAACTGCCCAGAAACGCATTTCAACTGCTATTTCCCTCCATCCTAAGGTTGCCTGTAAGAGATTGCCGCAGAGCGATAAGGCCGCCAATTGTATTTACCATGTGCAAACATTTATCTGTGTTACTATTCTATTCTTGGTGTACAATAAAGACATGTTATTATTATTATTATTATTATTATGTCACTCATGTGTTCATCTAATGGTTTTAATACTTATAATCATAACGTATTATTACTAGTGTAAACTGTCTAGTATCTAATCCCTCAATATGCCTACTTTTATCATAATTTTGTACATAGGTACAGCTTATTACTTTAGGATGGTATCACACAACAGCTTTGCGGTCCAGTAACTTAAAAATGTCCACAAAATCCTTTAGACATTTTAGTATTAAAAATGTTGCAACGCTTGTGCCAAAGCGGGTGGAATGAACGAGCCACTGCAACCCCCCTCTGTACGTTGTTAAGCATCGTAAATTGCACGCCACAATTTTACTCCTTTACTTTAAAAACTCAAATTGTCATTAAATATGCAGCGCATATTTTGAAAATAACTTTATAGTAATAATTGATGATGATGTTGTGTTTACTAAATTGGGCATAATGTGTGCTAAATTTGGTGTGTTTGGCGTCAATAATTATGTGGAAAAGAAAGTAATGAGATTTTAAATTAAATTATTGAACCGAAGAAACGAAGATTGGAGAGGGAGACTTGCCTACATAGTCCACCAGGTCAGCAAGCTAAAGTGGAAGTAGGTGGGACACAGCAAGAAGAACAGATGGCCGTTGGAGCCGAAAGGTTCTCGAATGGAGAGTCGTCAAAGTCGCGGGTACTTGTTGGATGCAGAACGCCACCAGTCGGATTGTAGATTGATGTGGGTGGCCTGCAGTAGACGTCCTATGTCTGAAATGATGAAATAACACATAGACTACTTTTGTCCAAGCGCGGGATCAGGTTTCTAAGCGGGCGGAGGAGTTAACACAGTGTGCTGAGGTGACAACATGTTTATAGTTTAAATTTCAATTCCTTTTCTTTCCAGGTTGGGATGGTGCGGACGAGAAGGCGCCTTTCCTTCGCAACGAACCGGTGAAGTTGACACCTGCGTGGGAGGGCGCCAATCTACCCAATGACACGCTCAACTTGAAGGGTAATTTTGATCTTCATTATTTCGGTTATATAAAATATTTTATTTATCTACATAACTTTAGCGAATAAGAGCATTTTTAGCCTCCAGTGGGCACACAATAGTCAAGATATAGCCGCATACACTCCTGAAAAAGTATATGTACTTACTACACTGTTATCGAAGCCATCATTGTATCAAAATCACACATAATTTTTTATACTTAACATTTTATATTTTACCCCTTGCGAGACTCAAAAATTCCATATCGAGGAAAAAGTTCCTAATAATGTCATCTATTGGGGTTCTATCATAGACATTAATATTACTATGGATTTGATAGAATTAAAAGAAGTTCAGAAACGTGTAAGTGCAACATGCCTACGCAAATGGACTGACAGTCTCATAAACTAGGTACTATTTTATAGACTTCAACAACCCGAAAAGACCGAAAATAAAGCGCCAACAATGCATTCAACATGTTCGTTAGCCCATGTTTTATGAGATATGCATTTATTGGTGTCATACATAAACCCCACTACCCAACGCAGTGTCGACAGTTTACATGGCTGTTCGTCACATTTACACAAAGTGGGCAGAATAACGCTTCACTAAAACACACGCATGTTTCTGTAAATTTGTGTGCACCTAAGTATTGCTACATTCCTTTATAAACTACTACTAGATTCTTCATGTTAAAAATCAATAGCATGAAATAGCACCAATGAAGCAGTCAATCTAGCTAGACCAGTGGCAAAACGTTTGCCGAATAGAATGTTCAATGTGTGGGATTGAGACGGAGTTAGACGTATATGACAATCGTAAACGTACATAATGATATGTCAATCCTATACGTTAATCATTCTATTCAAAACTTATGTCAATCCCATACGTTGACAATTTGTTTGTAAAATAGAATAGAATGATCAATGTTATAAATTGACAAGTGTTTTGACATTAATGACAGTCGAAAACGTATATATTGATCATTATATTCTATTCTACAAATTAATTGCCGCTTGTCTAGGTGTAGGTTGTGGAGACAAAGTGACTATTGATGCAATCGCATCGAAGCGAATCAATTTCTATTTGCTATCAATGGATAGAGTGGTACTATTAATAAATAATATGATGCATCATTTATTTCTAATTACAAAGATTTACTTCTATTTTATTTAATTGTATGTCATTAAGACTACACAGTAGTGTCGTATATGAAACTTGGAAAGTCTAAGTACAGGGGCTTTTTGTTATAAAAACATCAGATTGGGTTGCGAACTCTTCATTTATTAGTATTTAATAATCATTATTTCTTTATCTTTTCAGGTATAGCCATGGATCTGGCACCACCCAAAGACAAATGGAACCTAATATATATGACGCTAATTGTCCATGGCTTGGGAACTTTGATCGGATGGAACATGTTCATAACAGCTACAAAATACTTTAAGGACCATAAGTTAGCGAATGAGAAAGATTTGGCAGACAATTTCTTGACGTATGTGGGATGGGCCTCCCAAATACCTAACTTAATCTTCAACTGGCTGAATGTGTTTGTTAAAATTGGGTAAGTTAATATTATATGACGATCTCCGTGGCGTGGGGGTAGTGAACGTGATTGCTACGCAGGAGGCGCAGGTTCGATTCCCGCTCAGTGGAAATATTTGTGTGCATGAATATGGTCTGCATTGGCGTGAATGTTTCAATGTATTATGTATTTTTCTAGAACCCGTAACACAAGCTAGTTAAGCTATGCTCAACATGGGTCCCATAATATTTATTTATTTATTTATTTATATATATAAATATATATATATATATATATACTTATTTATTCATTTATTTATATCCGACAGTAAAAATACAGTCTATGACAATTCGTACAAAAATCGGTTGCACCAATAAATGAAAAATTGTAAAGTGCAAAGCTGTCGTAGTATGGACATACTATGAGAAGAGATGATAGTAATGTGGTAAAAAGGTCCAAAGTATGAATGTAGAGGGCTACAGGAGCAAAGGGTAGCACAAGAAAAGATGAATGGATTGGATGACCGAGAACTGAAACTACATAAGGCAAACGTCACGGTACCCACGGGACCGGCTTGCCTAGTATGGGGCCAACGAGAAAATTGCTCAAAATGTACAATTCTTGTTCTTGGAAATATATTTTTTTTTGTGAAAGAAGATATGACAAAGAAGGGAGTAAGTAAATGACATCTGACAGGAATGTGTGGACTAAATTGATTGGGACTATAGTCCTTACAACCTTATATACCTTAATAATCTTGGTATGTCTTTTAAATAAGTTTTGTTCAAAAACTCAGTATAAAAATACTTTTCTGCTTAGAAACGTATTACAATGAGTAAATATGGGTATCGAACCATTAGTTAGTCAGTTAGTTAGCTTAATTTATTTGTTTAACATGTGTTTTTATAAAAAGTTGCCACAACATTGTTTACCTTTTTTTAAGTACAGTCACTTGTAATAATATGTATAGGTACGTTTTAGAACTTTTTCACATCAAACTTGTCAAAGTGTACCGTTTCATGTCATAATGTTGACTTATGTGTGTATAATAAATGTTATTGTGACAAGGTTCCAAAGTGTATGCATATTATTGCAGGTGACTGTACCTAACCAAATTTACCACGTCCACTAAGATCCATTACAAAAATCCATTGATGGATCTTTTTACACTTTTATGTCCACTTTAATCGTCGATCCTGGAATATTGAGTATAGGGTAGGGAAATGACGAGATGAAGGTAGTTATGATATAAAACTAATTGCACATTTATTTGTTTCAGTGGTAGCTTAACAACTCGCATCGTGTGGTCGCTGACCATGGAGGTCCTAGTATTTGTTCTGACCATCATTCTGGCGATGATGGACAGCTCAGATTGGACGGTAGCATTCTTTTGGCTAACGCTTGTCACCGTATTTCTATTAAATTGTAAGTAACTTATACTATATATTATACCGCCTAGAGGTATGGATAATGGACTGCTGAGACGAGATCTCGGGTTCGATCCCAAGTTTTACCATTGCACACATCAATGACTTTTCGATGTTTTTCGAAATTATAACTATTCGACACTTATAAAACTGCGATAAATAAACACATAAGTTCGAAAAGCATCGAAAAGTCATTGGTGTGGGTCATGGTAAAACCTGGGATCGATCCCGAGACCTCGTCTCAGCAGTCCATTACCCATACCACTAGGCTACTGCGATCAATCATAACTTTTTTTTTATATATTTTATTTGGGAAACAAACAGTTACAATGTACAGTCTTGTTATGCTTATAAATTATACTTAAACCAAAACAGTTTCCACTCTTAAGTATACATACATAGCGCGTAAAAGATAAAAAAGAAGAAATACATTTATTTACATTAGATTGCACAAACAAGTACCCATTCAGTTAACTGTAGGGACCAGACAGTCATGAATAAAGTTTTTAAATTTTGGTAGGGAAAGTTCATTACTAGTGCATAATCAATATTAATTTAAAAAACACCCGTAAATTTGCATACCTCCAGTTGGATTATGGAGGGACCACTTTATTTACTAACTCATCTTATAATTTAATATATACTATCTCATTATATTGTACATCAAAAAATTAAAATTAAACGTAATAATTCTAACTATATACAAAATACATCCACACCTATACTAATAAACTAATTATTGTAATAAAATTAAAACTAAAATGAAAAAGAAAAACAAAAAAGACTTAAATTAAAACGCGTCGTGAAATTCCTCCGCATCGCATGCCTCTTGTGGTAAGGTGCCCAGAAGACTGGCAGCATTGCCACGTTGTATGGCAATGCTTATTCTCTGTCCTAAAAAGAGGCCAGCCCTCTGGGCACGAGAAGCGTCGACCATGCGCTTCGCAATCTCTCTGAAGAGATTGCGGGCGCTCGGACCCCATGATCCAAACGTTTCGACTCCAAACGGCACAAATTCGTTGTCTCCAATGAGATTGGAGTATTTATTTACTGAATGTTACGTATAAATTACCCATTTTCGCAAGCACTGAACGTGTTTGCAATGGTGACCCTCTTTCATGAGACTTTGCCTTCAGCTTAACATCAGGCGAGGTGAGGTCAAATTGACGTGCCATAAATAATAAAAAATGAGTAAGAGTTTGTGTTTGTGTACTATTCCAGCGTTCAACGCAATCTTCCAAAACTCTGTGTACGGCATGGCGGCCCGCCTGCCGCCGCGCTACACGGGCGCGGTGGTACTGGGCTCCAACGTATGCGGCACGCTCGTGTCGCTGCTGTCGCTCGCCTCGCGCCTGTTCAACAACTTGCGGACTTCCGCAATCTACTACTTCATTGGAGGGATGTTCGTGCTGCTGATATGCTTCGATACGTTCTTCGCGTTACCTCTTAATGTGAGTTAACAAATAACTTCTCTATAGTCTATTTGTTTAGGTATTTTAAAAAAACGTAAACAATTTTTAATAAGCTCAGTATAAAATTACTTTTCTACTTAGTAACGCATTTTGAAGACTAAAATCCAGTGTCGAACCACTAGTTAGTCAGTTAGTTAGTCTAATTTATTTGTCTAACATGTGTTTTTATAAGAAGTTGCCACAAGATTGTTAACCTTTATTTAAGTACTACAAATACAAATGGAGTATCGATCTGGTCAGGTTACCATTAAGCATCAGCAGTTGCGGACTGAAGTCTCGAGCGAATCGGTTCAGTAGAACACATTATTGTGAAATTAAAAAATCAAATAATACCTTGCTTGATACTTCGGTTGAGCTTAAACCCTAAGTGGATCCAAATGAGCGAGCTCCTTCCAACTACGAACGACAACATTTACAGCTCCACGCCTTCGCTACATGGTGAACATTCCACTCATAATTACCGAGCGATCCGGTGATACTAACAGGAGAGATTGGTCAAATGCGTGTCTATCGAACAGTAATAAGTGACTTCAACATACCTATATAACAAATTGTTATTAGTTCGTATCTTATGATGGCCAAAAGATTCGGTTGTTTCATAGAACTACTACGGGTTGTGTCAAAAGGATTTCAGATTTTATATTATCCCTAATAATAATAATAAGATTCGTGTGCTTTTGGCCCCACATAAGATTTTTGGAGCCCAATCAAAGTTCACTTGCAAAAGTGTTACAAATGGAGGAGGCTCTTGCACTTACTTCTTCCTTGAGATTCTTCAAGTTTTTTTCTTTTAAGGCCTTATATGTTTATAATGACCGATAGTGACTATAAAAAAAACGGTTATGGAAAAAGACTTTCTGGTGTATTTGTTTAATAATATTAATGACTACATTTATTGCAAAAAGGTAAAAAAAAAAACTATCCCTATTTCCCAGAGATTCTACCGCTACCACGACACATTACAACAACGCACGATGCACGTGAACCCGGCCCTGGCGGCCACCAATCCGAACGCGAGCCCCGGCAAGCAGCGCACGCCATTTGGAACGATATTTTTGCAATCAGCGGTGCAGTTATACAACATTTTCATCACCTTCTTTGTTTCACTCACCGTGTTCCCAGCTGTGATGGGAGGTAAGAAAAACTATGTTTTTTTATTATATAATGTCACGCCTATATCCCCGAAGGGGTAGGCAGAGGTGCTAGCACCCACATTTCACCATTTTATATTTAGGTCCCAATGTAGGTGGCGAGCCTATTGCCATTAACCGGGCACTTATAAACCTGCGATAAATACACACATAACTTCGAAAAGCATCGCAGTCATGGGGTCGAACCCGAGACCTCGTCTCAGCAGTTCATTACCCATACCACTAGGCTACCGCGGTCTGTATTATCTGGATACACTTATGTACTATCTGGATACAACAATATGTACTATATGGATGTAGGTCTTATTCAAACTATTTTAGTAAGATTGTAATACTGTACGTGTTTGCAATGGTAACCCTCTTTCATGAGACTTTGTCTTCAGCTTAATAACATCGGTGAAGTCAAATAGACGTGCCATAATCTAAAAAAAACTAAAATCTGAGGAGGCAATGAAACTATATTGTTTGACTCTGATGGTTCAGCAGTGAATTGATTGAGCTTATAAGCACATTACTTATAATTGTTGTTCCTGTAATGTTTTAAGTTACGATAGGGTTGATATATACTTTATGGTTAATAACCACAAAATATGAAAAAAAATGGCGGGCTAGTCTCCGCAACTCGATGATATGGCGTGGTTTTCGCGTAACTGTGATTTTACTACTAATATTATAAGTGTATGGATCTTTGTTACTCAAATACGCTCAAACAGCTGAATGGATCAGGCTGAAATTTGGTGGAGAGTTAGATTAATATACAAGAAAAATATATTGTTGGGGACGATAGTTATCCACCACTCAACCACAGTTTAATAATCCCAACGATAGCAATAGAAAGGAATACCAAACTGCACCCCTCAAAGCAAGTAAAAATACTTTTTATCCGAAGGGATAGGAATTTGTATATGCAGTATTCCGCAAGTGCCTCACCATTTAGGAGTGTGTACGGAGCTGTACGTATCCTATACGTACAGCCGCCCGTTAACCTCTCCCTTCAAAAAAATCATCAAACTCAACCCACTCAACGCTGTGTGAACGTTTACAAGTGATGTTGACGCATTGAATAGTGGGTAAAGTAACGCTTTACTAAAACACACGCATATTTTTTTTATAAATTTGTGTGCACCTAAGTCTTGCGACATGTGTCTTGCTCTTATAAGTTTACAATTTATAAAATCTCTATAGTTTTAACCTGATTTTTTTTCGATTCCTTTTACGGCATTTAAATTTAGGCAAAATTACGGCAAAGCAAATAGTTTTTTTACTTATTTTTTATTTTTTTCGTATTGTTTACTCTCCATCATATCAGTAAAGCTAAATGAAACGAAATTTCATAAAAAAACTCACTGCAAAAAAGAACAAGTAGCGCCATCTTGCGAGGTCATGTTTTTTCATGAATTTTTTATTTCATTCAGCTATACTAACATGATCGAGAGTGAATAACGCAAATTAAACGGTTTAAAAAATAAAAAAAATATAAAAAAATGAAAAATAAAAAAAAAATGCGTTGCCGTATTTTTTTTAGTGCCAATAATGTTGTGAGTACTTACTACCAGGGGTCTTCGGCTTCGGGAGCGTTCCCCTTACACCCTGTATAGAATACATGACTTTAATTTTGAATTGGTGGAGCTCCAAATACCCAGAAATTTACGATGCCAGAAGTTCTATCCCTAAATATTTATTATTATTATTTATCATTAAACAAAACCCATCTCTCATGTTCACAGCAATCAATCCAATAAACAAAGATTTCCTAGGGGATATCTTCGTCTCAATAACGTGCTTCCTAACATTCAACTTGACAGCGATGGTTGGCAACATAACAGCCAGCTTATGGCAATTCGTAAGTATTTCAATGATTATTTTCTTTTTCTTTTTTTCTTCTTTTTTTTTTCTTAGATGGCAACATATCAACCCTATTTTGGGAATTTCCTTTTATTTTGTGATAAGTATAGTTAGAATGATTGTTGATGATGATGATGATGATGATGACGATGACGGATGATAGTTGCCCTAGTAAAGTAGTGGAGACTTTACTAGAAGCTTTTCTTAGGGAGATTTTGACATCAACACGAAAAATCACAATTCACTACAATATTCCACTCTCCTACACTTGTGCGCTTTGTCCAAGCCGTTATGTCTAAAACTCCACCATTTTTACACATAAGAACTCGAATTTACACTAAATTTAGAAAATAAGACACTGCAGCGCTATGACACTTCTCGCGTTCTCGCTAAAACTACATGATTATTTTCAATTGTACTATGAAGACATTCTAACGATTGGCTAGGAGTCTGATTCTACTAATTGTCAACCATTGTCTAACTACAAAATAAACCACTGAATTTCAGACTTTACTATAATAATTATCTCTTTATTTTCAAGTAGTTAAGGTTTAGTTGCACCACCTACATGTTAAAGTTAAGGTTTCCGTCAAATTTAACAGTAACAGTAAAGATTATTGGTTTGACTAAATGTGTTGCACCAGAGTATTTAGTAGCTCGGTTAAAGTTATCTTTTTGATAGAATTTGACGTTTGAGCTTGGCCGGTTACAGCTAGCGTCAAGTTATGACGACATTTTAACGATTGTCAAATGGTGCAACCTGTTTTATTTCTGACCGGAACTTTACCTGTACTGTTGGTTGCACGATCGTACTTTAACAGTAACAGTACTGTTAAAGTAATCCGTTAAGGCCATCCGCAGAGCGATAAGGCCGCCAATTGTATTTACCATTGTTGCATTGTATTTGTTCTGTATCTTTTTATACTTAGTGTACAATAATGACATATATTATTATTATTTCCTTTATTTATTTATAACACATATTGATTACATTTTTAAATATATTTTTTTATAATATCACGCCTATATCCCCGAAGGGGTAAGCAGAGGTGCTGGCACCCACATTTCGCCAGTTTATATTTAGGTCCCAATGTAATAGTCTATTGCCATTAACCGGGCACTTATAAACCTGCGATAAATACACACATACTCGTAACTTCGAAAAGCATCGCAGTCATTGGTGTGTGCCATGGTAAACCTGGGATCGAACACGAGACCTCGTCTCAGCAGTCCATTACGCATACCACTAGGCTACCGCGGTACATTTTAAATATCATTGTTATAATATTATTATTATAATATTTGTTGTTTCAGCCCGGTCCCCGTCTACTCCCGGTGTTCACAACACTACGCCTGGTGTTCATTCCTTTCTTCCTGCTCTGCAACTACCAGGTCGAAGGGCGGCTACTACCGGTGCTGATCACTTACGACTGGGTCTACTGGGTCGGGTCCGCGCTCTTAGGGTGGAGTTCTGGACATGCCAGTTCGTTAGGCATGATGTATGTTTCCAGGTCAGTAGTTCAAGTTTCTTCTTACCTATCTACTTACTTATCTATTTATTACTAACGCAATAGTCACTAGTCACACACACGCACCCGGCATCCAATGCTCTCTGCCGGGTGCGAGAGATATGTAAATTCTTGTATTGACATGTAAACTCTTGACATTTTATAAAATTTTGACATTTATAATTTTGAAATGTAAATTCTTAATATCATTTATCTCGATTTGAATTGCTAAATTACCCATGATATTGTCATAATACTCATCGAATGATGTTATTGTATGCCAATTTGGCTGAAATATGGTGGAACCTAATTGTGCATAATCGTAAGAACATTGTACCCATATATCGCAATAAATTGATTGAATTTGAATTTGAATATGTCTTGTATAACCTGACCTCCGGCAATCAAAGACCGATGCATTTTGGTCGGTTCGAGTCCGACATAATCACCACCGGTTTTGGCGGAGGTGGTATCCGCGGGAATTTGGCGCACGATAAAAAAAAGGGGCATCCAATGCTTTCGAAACCTGAGTCTATTTATGCCGTCTATTCGTTTTGCCTTAACTTATTATAAGCGTCGGTCGCTTATTGGCTAAGATGTCGGCCTTAGGATTGAGAGGTCCTAGGTTCGAATTCTGGGTATGCTTTTATGGAAGCAATCGTCTGACCTAACTCCTGCTACTACAATAATTTATATACTTACAGAAACGTAGCTCCTGAACACGCAGCAACAGCAGGCATGATTGGAGCTGCCATGCTGGTAACAGGCATTGTATCAGGCATAACCGCGGGGCGCTTGGCCCCTATCCTCGTGAGCTTGGATCTGGGGTCCTGGGGCTCCACGTAGCGAGTGCTCTCCGCCGGACTTGCGCTCTGGGACCCGCTGGCACGGAGCCCCTAGGACTTGCCATGTACCGACTTGCCCTATGGCAACTAGCTGTGTTTGGACTTACCGCGCTCACGTATCAGTAATATATTCGATAATACCCATGGGCGTAGTCTTACTTCTGAATAAAAAATGATCATTAAATTACATTATCATTCATGTAAAATAACCAACTTGATTTGTAGATAATATTTTTAAATTTTTGGGGTAAGAACCACCTAAACACCCCCTGACTACGCCCACGGATAAGACAGTGAAGTGCATTAATTAAGTGTGTGACCAAGAGTTGTGACTTTAAAATAGTGACGTCATCGCTCATGACACGCTAATGAATTTGTGACGTAGGTGTTTTGATTGAAAGCTGCCTCCCTAGACTAGTAAGGAATAGAATGACTACTACAATAGGATTTACACGTATTTTGACGTTAATGACAGTCTAAAAAAAATTTCAGTAGTATACATTGATCATTCTATTCTATATGCTTAGGGAGGCAGAAATGTTAAGACGTTAAAGGTATTGAGATATTTGAAAAATGTGTTCTGTATACATGTAGTTAGGTTTACTATTGTTTGCAAGTTAATATTGTTAGTTAAATCCTTATGAACATACACATATTGCAGATATTTGCCATTTGTAGTAAACTGCATTTAAATGTTTTTTTTTGTATCATTGATTATTTGAGACCGATTAGTCTTATGTGGTATTGCTATAAGACTAGTCTACTTATTTTTTTGTAAGTCAGGTTAAGTAATTTCTTAGAAGTTAAGTTCACACCAAATATATAGAGTTGTCTCGCATATCCTTATTAAATATATTTATATCGCATTCGTATTAACCATTAAAAACACCGAGTTAATTCCCCTGGCAGGTTTATAAGATATTTGACCAATGAGCAGTTTTCCAGTAGGTATAATCGTATCGGTAATGACGTGAAAAAGATGGCGCTAGCATAGCTTTTGGTATTTTTTTAAATTGCATTAAGAATGCCAATTTAGTCTGTGGCAAGAAATAACTGACCGAATATCTTAATTTGATTATTTGCTGTTTCTGAAGTGTTGAAGTTTGTCTCAAAAAGTTAATACCTTCATAATTTTAGTTAAAATACATTGTAGTAAATACAATAATATTTTTATTCAGTAATACGTAACTAATATTCAATATGCGGTCACGGTGTGCTGTTCATATCTGTGGAAACCAAGGAAAACATTTGACTCTAAACGATTTTAACGAAATTAATGGATCAGGGATTTAAAATTGGATGTCACCTGAAAAAAGTATACATACATAAGCCCTGAAACCAAAGAACATTTTGCCATAAGATAGGGAACACTAGATACAACACACTCTTACCAAAAGTGCCGGCTGCGCCATCTACCGCGTCTTTAGGAACGCTATAAATACCTACTACAAAATTGCTTACTGTCTCTGTTTGCACATTTATAATATAACGTGGCAACAACATTTGTTTACCATTACCTCGATGGTACTACGTCAAAAATAAATATTAGCAAACCCGGGTCATATTTCATAGCAATATTATATTGACTGCCTATAGAAGGAAGTTGGTACTTGTTTCTAATTAATAAATGTGGATATTATACCGATTTGGTGCTTAATACGTTGTTGAAGAGTAAAAAGTATAATTTATTATTTGGTTGTAAAGTGTGAAAAACGTGGTGAGGGTATTTATAGTATTTTTTATAACAAAGAAAGATGTTACAAGTACCTTTCTCTGGAGCTATTGGGGTATTTCACAAGTAATGACAAGGAAAAGGCCTTTTATTTTGCCGATTAAGAAAAAAGTAATAATATTTTCATGAAATTGAAATTTGAAAGACGATTACCGGCATCGGTTGCAATATGATTATCATCTTAATTTCAATTTTATTGCAATAGTGATAATGTCTATTCTTATTCGACAAATAAAAATCTTTTCCTTGCCTTGCTAGTATATGCCGCCCTATATATAGGCCCTAAGACATTTCATTTTGCTAGTAATATTCGCCAATGAAAAAAAAAATATAGGTCATAAAACAGTAAATCTATCTATACTTCCTCTGCCATTAAAACTAATCCTAAGTTCCTAATAATATTCATTGTATTGAGGAATTTACAAATATTTACTGACTCATCTGAATTTGTTTTATATAAAATCAAAACATAATATATTATCACAATTGATATTCAATTGTTATAATACCCATTACATTACTATTTTATCAGAACATAACTCTCTTGTTAAAATACATTGCTAAGTAATAATTATGTATGTGTATAAATGAAAATGAAATCTAAATAGGTACTCTATGAAAGTTATAATGTTAAAAGTTGTAAGTTTGTATATAATTTATAATATAGTTGTAAGGAACAAGAGCACATGCTGCAAAGATATCATCATTCGTCATAAGATTATATTATTACGTATTTTATTTTGTGTGGTATTACTATTCGATTTTATATACTCGTTTTTTTTAAAGTTGCGATCGCAGAAATCCCTTTACCAACATTTAGTCGTGACGGACACGTGATATTACCTATTGACACCACCAGTAGTGTCATAACATTATTCAATCTCGATGACACCACTGGGGACCTCAATAAGTGGCAATTCTTTGGGAATCGGTATGTAGAATGTAAAATATAATATGCGATGTAAGGGATTGACATTTGTGACAGGCGTGAATTGACATTAGTCAATCACATGCATTGATCTATCTAATTTATTCTACCACAAAACGATTGCTACTGGGGTCTATGAATGGCTGAAAGTTTTTTTATAAAATGTTAATGCCGTGAATTTTGCGCCCGCGGCCGGCTTATATGTTATGTGTTTATTGTAATTATCTAAACAGTAATCTGATACGAGTTTAAGTTAACATTTTTTTATAATATATATTAAAAATGCACAAAATTGTGGAAGCTATTGAAATTATATAATATGATCCTGGGGGTTGATCAAATCACAATCCGCGCGGTACCGGTGCCAAAGTAAACAACTACTGTTAACGATTGCACGACACGGCACGGTAGACAGTAACGTTTCACGCACGGCACGGTGACGTACCGCGACACGGCACGATGCCGTCTAACTATTATTACACCATATTGTAATATGGTAACGGTACCGGGTTGTTTGTTATATGGCGTTATAATCTAAGTTAATTAGAAAAGAAAATATCATTTGACTAATTTATATATTAATATTAGTGTAGTATGTTTTACAGACTGAAACACTAACATTGTTTTAGGTAGATAATTATTAAGTGACACTTTCTAACATGTTGATTCTGACATACCTAAGAAAATAATAAATAGATAATTATAACTGTCATGATATTTTGGTGATTGGAGAGAAAGACACTTCACGGAAAATATCGAAGTTCAGCCGCATCACAGTTAGACTGGAAAGCCGACCCCAACTGAGTTGGGAAAAAAGGTTCAGGGAATGATGATGGAGAGAAAGACACTGTTTTGAATTCATTAGGTTTATGTTTTAACCTTTTTAAAGTGCGACAAGGCACAAGCTAAACATAGCTTCCTGGTTTTTTTATTATTTGGTTGTAAATTATTCAAAACTGCCTGTTCTAAACTGTCTTCATCACCATGATTTTAGATTGACATGGTCATTTACATATTCGCTATTAGATTTGAAGGGATATTTACCATGCAACAGCGCCGAAATATCGGGTACTTCATAAAATCAACAAATGTAGTTATCCCGTCAAATTTAGTAATGAATGTCTTCCTCTCCCCTACATGTGGACACTTTATTTTTAAACAAGATAAGAATATTCAAATTCCGATTTACATAGTGATAAGAACAAGTTTCCTTTTTTAACTAGTTGTGTTGTTTGCTATTAAAAATGTGTAAAAGATTGCTTGGATAGATATCCCTGGTTTAGATAGTAACCAAAGCAAACTGATTAATTTTGTAGTCAAATTTTTGGGCCCTAGAAGTCAAAGTAATGTGACTAAAAATGTGTGATACCTGTTAAGCTGGTCTTTAATCATCCATTTTTAGTTTGTACATTTTAAATTTCAACAGGTATGATCCTGTATGAATTTGTTTTTTTTTACAGTATATTCAAACTTTATATTGTATTTGTTGTCTTATCCTGTATATGATTGCCAAGGAAAGTTGCCAGTCCAAAACGTTCTTTAACATCAAAGGCCATTTTTTTATTTATTCACTTTTTATATTTACATAACCGATTTTCTTTTTTTGTAATCCGTTCATGATATTTGTTGACTGCTATTAATTGATAGTAAATGTTATTTTTTTATTTTATGTTATTTTTATTTTAATGTTATCCTATCCCTGTATAGATGTTTAAAATGCTAATACATAGTACCTATTACTGTGTACTAATTTGTGAACTGAAGGTAATAGACATACGAATCCAAACAAATTATTATTCTGAGCTACAAAATGTATGGTTTTGGAGCTTTAGGTCGTTTATTGCCTTAAACATGCGCGTGCTCATACGGATTTATTTGTACAAAACGGCATGTGCAATGCAGCGGTTGGCTTTAATAAGTTTAGATTACTGTCAGTATCTAAAGCTTCAAATAAACATTCATATGCTATTTCTGCTATTTAACTTGCGTACGCGTATGGCATCGGTTGTACCGGCTTGCATTCCACAATTAGTATGCAGCTTAGGTTATAATAGGTAGATTAGGTATATGATTTTAGCTAATGATCACCCACGAATATTTTTAGTTCACAATATAAAAAGTAGATCGATCAAATACCCTGGTGCCTTATCCATATTCCATTAATTTCACTGCGTAGACGTAAGAGAAGCTTATTATTTGCATATATTTATATATCATTTAGACAAAACTCCATTTTGTTATTGAAGTTTTTCATGAAAATTGTAATAACGCTCTTAAGACTTCAACAAATGCAAGACAGGACTCCGATTATTAATTGCTAACCATTGACCAAACAGAATACAAAAACTGCCATTGATTTATAGACATACATTAAAAGTTCGAATATAATAAACAGATCGTTACAGCGTTTCGTTCAGTCTACAGGATATTAGACTTTAACTCATAGCAGTAAAATCTAAAATTCAATGGCTTTTTAATGTCAGAGGTTTCACAATGGTTAATGTAGTATCAGATTATGCGTGTGAATTCACGCGTAGTCAGTAGAATGCGTGTGAATTCACGACTAGTCAGTACAATACGCGTGACTACGATCGTGTATCATAGAACGCCTAAGTTTAAAGATAGAACCCAATTTGTTTTGTAGCGTTATTACAATTTAAATGTAACATAACACTATGAAATACATAATCTGATGACAATAAAAGGATATTGAAAAAAAATTGCCATTTATAATGTTAGAAAAACCAGAGAAGTATTTAATAGAACGTAAAGATAAATATATCACTATTGTATAGATGTATGTTAGAGAGAATTTCATCACCTTAACGTATATCTAAGTAATAATTCACGAAACAGTTTCTTGATAGCGCTTACGATATGCGTGTTGAAGGGCTATTTTGTATGAGCCTCATCCAAATCACATTATAATAAACTAGCCGACCAAACCCGGTTTCGCTCGTGGCATTCCTAACTTAACTTATCATATCATTTAGTTGAAACTTATCATATCATTTAGTTAAACTTCTCAAATATTGTATGGGAATCTGCCGTATTCGTTGTAATTTATGATTACTACTCCGCTACCGCTCCGGATAGTAGATTGAAGTTATATAACCTACCTCGATAAACGGACTAACACAAAAATAACTTCAATTTGAATTAGTAGTTCCTGAGAATAGCACGTTTAAACAAACAAACTAGCTTTATAACAATAGTATATACCGGTTGATTTTATAGTGGTTTTGGAAAAAAAGATTTTGGGCACCATTTAGATAGTAAAATCGTAAGGAAGTCCTAATTTGGCGAAAAAAAATTTTTTTTTTTTTACACGGTCCATACATTTTTCTGTTCACCTGCACATTATTGCCATACATAAAGTGAATTTTTTTTTTCTTCAAAATTAAAACTTCCAGTCGATTTTGCTACCGAAACTGTGTGTGAAACCAAATATTCTTTTTCCGAAACCACTATAAAATCACCTTGTATAGTTTATTATAACGTGGTAATATACTATTTAAAAATAAAGGTGTGATGAAATTATCTCTAACTAATTATATATTACACTTGTATCACTCAATTCACTTCTTATTATAACTGCAAGTGTCTATAATCAAATCTTATCAAACATTTTCAGAGTAAATTTCACTAAACTTTAAAACTAAATGATATAACTAACTACAAATAACCATTAGATCATCATAAGTTTTTAGTATTAGGCCTCAGTTAGGCATACATACATATATACCCTCGAAGCAGGGGACACTCCTGAAATTATCACTAGATATTAAATACAGAGAGGTATTTTCGTTTTTGGTAAAGTGCATCACATTGGCAGAAAATAAATTTTTAAAAAAAATATTGCCAGAGACTAATAATTATTTATACAAAAGTGGATATATCCGTTGACCCGACACTATATAAGCAAGCCTGTCCTGTGGATGTCGTGACGATTTCCTGTTCCGATTTAGTAAATAAAAGTACCGTCATTTCCGGTTTAATTCTATTGAAATGGAAGAGTGTGCGCGCACGTGTTATTTGTTAATTGTGTGTTGATTTAAGAGGATCTATGAAAAGAGTGCTATGGAATTCCTCTAGTAGAATATAGTGATAACTGTAAGTACAAAAATACTCTAAATTATGTGCTTGTCATTAATTTATTGGTTAAGAATTACGATATTTTCAAATGCATTTGATTTCGAAATATTTTTTCATTCTACCCACTCTGAAAAGAAAAAAAAAACAATTCCTCCCGGATTACCCTGATAAGGGTAGGCGTGATAGAGATGTTTAAATTTATACTACGAAGGTTCCACCGGCTTCTCCCTAGAAAATGATCACTCTTAGCCGCTGGAGTATGATATGCTATAGGATATAAGTAGGTACTGCCTAACTGTTGCCTTATACCTAATCAAGTACCATAAACTACAATATTTATCAAAATATTATATTCAAATTTCTTCATATATCGCTATCCATAATAATGAGTACCTTAAACGCACTCCTTAGTCGAAGGCTGTGAAATAATAGCTTTAACCTCCCCATTCCCCATTGTAGATAACATACACATTCTAGTGAAAAAATACATGTACCTACCCTTTATTCAAGGACAACTCATTTATAAAAAAAACAATGAATGGTTTGATTAGGCTGCCTTCACACTGGTGTTTGTCTAGCGTAAGCGTTCGATGAGCGTATACGCAGCGCAGACTGCTAGAACATACTCGTATATGAGTTTGAGTACGCTGCATTAGTAGCGTCGAGAGTTCTATCGAAGTTACTGCAGCGTATTTATATGTTCCAGCAAAGACGTCGCGATAACGCGATGCAAGCGTTGCGTTGTCACGGCCTATACGTTCATCGACCGCCTACGCTGGATAAACGCCAGTGTGAAAGCAGTCTAAGTGGTCACCAAGAACCAAGTTGTAAACATTTGTTGAAAACTTGTAGAAGACACATGTTTTAAACCTTGCAGACTTGGTGAAAACGAGGGGTTGTGTTCCGATCTAAAAAACGTATCTGTAATTTTTCACCAGAGTTGTAGATTTTCAAAATCTTCATCAAATCACCTGTTTTACAAGTACAAATATATTGATTTTGATTATTCGATTAGCATATAGGTACCTTTTATCCTTCTTGACTAATGTACAGCTAGATCTTAATAATCTACTTCCTACTGTCCCTGTAAATAGTGCATTTATACTGTATTTGTACCTATACTGTAGTCATTTGCACAAACGTTTTGCCTATTTCAAATTTGTAACTTGTAAAGGAACATAGGTAAAGTGTAGTAAATGTGTTGTCTATAAACATCAACATCGGCTTCATCGAGGAAATAACTATACACTTTTGAAGCCGAAGGCCCCTGGTAAGTAAACAACATATTGGCATGAAAAAAAATTACGGCAAAACAATTTTTATACCGTTTAACTCCTACATAGGTACTACCAGGGGCCTTCGGCTTCGGGAGTGTTTCCCTTACACCCTGTATTTGTATACCTACTACATCATAAATTGGGTAATTTAAATTTAAGCCCACCAATTGAAATATTTAAATCACCTTGCTAAACGTGAACCATTATCAAACCACATGGATTACAAAAACTGCCAGTAAATTTTCGGCTTTATCGACATAGACTAAATGCAAAAATTTATTGAAAAAGTGTTCATTACTGGCACATCGTTTCCTTCACTTTGCACGGTGCTATTAAAAATGTCGAGGCTTTAACGGTATAGTAATTTGTATGTAGCTTTTCTGTTTTCGAGCACCAGGCCAAATACTCTGAAGCTTGCACGATGGAGGGTCCACTCTCCTGCGTTTTTTATTGGTTGCAGCTTAAAAACTCAATGGCATCTATTGTAATCTAAGTGGTTTGACAATAGCTAACAATTATAGAATTGGGGCTCTGGGTGATTTAGGTACCTACTTCTGTGGCGGTAGTACATGCTGCGCTAAACTTAGGGTTGCTAGACGAAAATATCTGATATTAAAATTCGTTGTATTATTTTATGAAAGTTTAAGAACAATGGTTACTGTAAATAATATATTTGTTTTATAATCTGAAAGTTAGGGAGAAAACCCTATCAAATCACAACCATCTGCCACCCAATATTCTGCCTACATTAAATATATTTACTACACTTCAACTAAAATATACTAATATATCCCATTTCTACTTAAAATGTTGGATAGATTATTTATTAACTAAACAGAGGCTGTTTCTACTTTCATGATATCTTAAAATAATTTCATGAGAACTCTTCTTTCATTGCTCCTAAGTTCTAAAATCAGTAGGTAATACAAACATTACTTTATATAATTTCAAGCACCAAATACACTTGCGAAAAGTACCTAAATAGAATTGGTATATTACGTTAAATATGGTTTATTTATTTGCGTTTTATGCATTGTTGTCCCCATTTTCATTTCAGTCAAACACTTGACTGTCTAACTAAAACATCTTTCAAAGTATCCACCGACCTTTAGATTAGAGAAACCATAGCATTTACAATGTATTACTATGAATTGTTGAAATATATTATAAAGTAAGAACGTTTGAACCTTTGAGGATAAAATTCAAGACTAGATACTGATACCGTACCGATTGAAGTGACAATAATAGTGAATGTGACACCTTTTGAACCTATTTTTTCACTTTTCCACGTGTTTATAATATGAATTAACCTTCCCTCTTCGACAGACCCACTTATTACCAGACATTGTGCTAATCGATATAATATAAAAATAAAGGAAATTGATTATTGCTACGTACTGACTTTTATTTCATTCCTGCTTCTGTTCTGAATGATACCTTTAATTATACAGTGTGTAGTTTTTAACTCCAAGCGGATTCAGGAAGTGAAAGTCTTGAATGCAATCGGGACTATTATTTTATTTCTAGTGGCGTCCCCCCTAGAAATAATTGCCGACCGGACGGACGATGCACTCGCGATTCTTGCCTTATGCGACGAGACTAACCCAAAGATGATGATGATGATGATGACGAATTCGAATACGGGTGTGTATTCGAATTTGTCTAGTCTCCAGATAAAAGTCAATATACTACCTACGTGAACCTACTCCTAACACAAGTCATTGTGTTTAGCTGGAAGGGTTGAAGGGAATATCAATCATTTCGGTTGCTAATATTCTTTTAAAAAGAAGGTATGGAGGTCCGTGGTAGGTAGGTATTGTCTAAAGAACCATTAGTTCCTTATTCTGTTCCAATTAAAAGAGTCACACTGTATTCTGAATATGGTTTCAGTTTTAGGGGTGGAGTGTTACTACCAAATAAAACAAATACACACAAAAGCATTATTTTTATTTTTATTCAGAAAATAAATAATAAACAAAACGTTTTTTTCTGTACGTAAATAAATCTCTCATTGATGTTAATTTCCATTTACAATAATATAATTAAAATATACTTTGACCAGGCAACCAACGAGATAACAGACATACCACTAGGGCTCTACTTCGTGTAACTTTTTGAGCTTTGATTACATGAATTAAAACCAAAATGAAAGTCTCCATATTTCTGAAGTAATATTTTATTGGTCAAAATATAAAAAAATAAATGAAAATGATCTAAATATAATGTCAAAATGATCTAACAATTTGTACTAACACAATGTACTACCTAATGGAAACTATTTCTAAATATAACACTCAGGAATTCTCTTGGTATTTTTCACAATGAACATTTTTTATAAATATACTCAAATAACAGGCAAACTTTGAAACAGTGTCAGGATATTACACGAACGCAAATATTGGAAATACATCTTTTATACTGTCAAAATATATAAAGACAGACAAAAGTACGTAACATTAAATACATTGTCTATGCACCTACGCTGGAGAGGGTAGCACCGCGGCTTGAAGGACCATTTATTGGGGCCAATATGTATTTGTTATTGGTGATGAATAAATAGTACTGTGGATTGTATTACTGGGTTTAATTTCCTTAATTTAACAGAAAAGATTAGAGAACAATTTTGAATTAAAATGACGTCACGAAGAATGACGCTTGCAATTGGTTCGTCGAGCCACCACCGCGTGCAGCGTAGGTGCATAGACAACATAATACTATAACTATTCACACCGATATAAATCTTCGATAGTCGATACGATAATATTCGAGAAACTCGAATTACTCGATACATCAATTGCGTTAACGTTAAATATTACCGATAGTATCGTTCATTGTTGATCAAACGATCAATTGTATTCAATAGTAGCCCACCTGGACCCCGATTCGACAGACACTGCAAAAAATATCATAAACTAAAATTTAAAGATAAAGAATTAAATTCGAAAATTAAATGGAATAGAGTTCGTTACATTTTATCATGACAAGATGCTATTCAACTTTAGATTTTGAATGTATAGCAGTAAAGATTAAAATTGAATGGCATTTTTGCAGTGTCGGTGGTATAGTTGATAAATAGTAGAAAACTGGGTCCTGATGGAAAGTGGTTACCGTGGCCTATGGACGTTGGCAACACGAGATAGTTGATAAAACGATCGTAACCTTATTATCAGCAATGCAATTGATAATAATTTATTGCTTGTCATAATACTTTTCACACCACCATCGATATTTACACGGTGCCCTATCGATATTGCCAGTATATTGAGCAGCATTACTAGTTCTAATATAACTTTACAGTCTGTAAATTACTTGCTTTTTAATAATACATAGACAGATAAATCTCTAGAGAAGCCTATCCTCATAATTTGGATTTCAATTTCAATTCATTCCGAACAAAATTTTATCAGCTGTGTTGTACCAAAATGCTACGTTCCTAACATCAACAATATGGAGTATTAGGGGAATGCTCCTGAAAATGAAAACATACCTTTTATTGACTAGTTTAACAAAATTAGGCTACTATTTTTGATTGCAATGCAATGCGCAATATATAAAATATATCGCGTGAAGTCCCGGAACTTATAAACACTATGAGTAAACGCCGCGATAGTTTAAAAGTTGCAATGCTTTTGTTTTGGTAGGTATCATGATTTATTAACCCTTTTAATAGCATTATTGCCTGAATTTTACTAATAAAATAGTTTAAAAACCATGGTTATCATTCTCTGAGTCTATTCCCAACACAATTGAGGTCTGCTTTCTGGTCTAAATAAGATGCGGCTGAACTTCAGTATTTTCCGTGAAGCGACTGCCAACGGACCTCCAGTGCTCGTATGGCAGTTTAAAAACCAATGTACATAAAAAAAGTTTAGCGATAAAAAAGTAGCCCAATTCTGTTAAAATGGTCAGTACCTAGTATCTCCTGATTTCGTTTTCGGGAGCGTCCCCAAACACCCTGTATAAATATTTCATTACAAGCAGCGTAATATTTAAATATTTAAAGCTTTTATAACACTGGATGAATGTAGAAAACCTTTCTGAAAAATATTGTTAGAAGGTCATCTTATAATTTCGCATTATATAGCTCTTATATATGAAAGCATTAATGATAATTGACTTAATATAACTTGAATTTTTATTTAGGACACGTCAATTTGACTTCAACTAGCCTGATGGTAAGCTGAAGACAAACTCAGGAAAGAGGGTCACCATTACAAACACGTTCAGTGCTACAACAGTGCTCAGCTTGACGGCCTCATCAGATGCTTTTTTGCGTCCCGCTTAAGGACCGTGGAGTCTAGACTGTAGTAGTAATAATATTAGTGAACAGATCATTAGTTTTTGTGTTCTTATTTTATTATATTATTCATATTTTTTAATGCGCGTTTCCTAATAAGATCACTAAAGTACATATTTATCTATACGCTTGATATGATGGCCGTTTTGAGACAACTGGTAGCGCGGCTGGGGCCATCATAACGTGTCGTAACTATAGTTACCTTTAAAGATTGTTTCAGTAATCAACTAAACTTTTATGGTACTCTCGGAATCGGAAGTTTAAACGAATGTTTACACATTGAAATATAACTATTGTTAACGAGTTCTATAGCAATGAAACCCGTTGAAAATATTTTTTATTTTTAAAAATAATACTGTAGGTGGAATGGATAACAGTGACGACAGGTCGCTACAACTCATTTACTACCGGCTTCCCTATAATTAGCATGGTGCATTGCAACCGAGATCGAGGTAAACTGTTTTTCAACCGGCTTTCTTTTTCCCTTGGCCACTGATGAAGCACATATTGCCAAAATTTGGGAAAAATGACGTAATCCACTAAAAATATTTCTTTTACTACGAATACACTAAAATTAATTATTACCAACTATAATTTAAAGAAGAAATTAACTCGCTACACTATTTTACTCTCACTTTTAATTTATATTTAATATTTGAGACAATATTATTATTACGATACATAAGTTTTGAATGGTATTTATATGTCGTGGCAGTAAAGGCTTTATGCAGTAAATAGTCAGAAAATGTATGTATTTAAAAAGTATCAAATATTCGAATAGCAGTGTCGTGCATTCGTTAGTGAAAAATAGACACTACATACCTTACCAAAATCAGAAAGTATAATATGTACTTTACGCAGTATGCATGTACATATAATTGATCCAATTTGAGTAGGATATAGGTACAGTGGGCCACAAAAGTTCCGAGACACCTTAAGATCTATAATCATATGACAGTCCAAATGTAATTTAACCAAAGTAACATAGGTATATAGCGTTATTAAAAAACTAAATAGATGTCTTATTTCTTTACAAGAAAATAAGTAAACTCATACAAGTAATATTCTAAACTTAATAACATTAAAAAGTAGACCTATTATCCATTAGCTTCTGAGACTAGTAGTTATGTAGTGGCATCACTTCATACAATTTTTTTTTCACATTGTCCAGTTGCTTTTGTAGCCCTGTACTTAGGTACTTTAATAAATTAAAGTACACATATATTTATCTGATTTGAGTAGGGTATGTATGTGCACGCGCCTGTCAAATAGTCTATTGAAATAGATTCAGTATCATAGCATAATATACAATAACATTTCTGAATATAAATATGTTTCAAAAATACATAAATACATGTAAAATAATGAAATAATGGAAATGAGAAATAATAAACATAATAATATAATAAAAATAAATAATAATGATAAGAGATATGCTTACATATACAATTTATTTTTAGCAATGTAAGTATTACAATACTGAACGAATCTACATATAATATAATACTTGTATTATATTGTAATATTGACCCAATGTATTCCTTATACAGACCAAAATAAGCATCACAATCGCAAGGAAATATACAGTAAAAGGCAGTAAACTAGCCCATTAAACTGAGTGCAAATACAGAAATAATACAATTTGGGTGCATATCAACCTCTGCCTAACCCGTCTCGGCACAGGCGTGATATTCTTTAAAAAATTACACATTTAATTTTGGTACATTTCTTATCGTTGCTGGAGATTTTGTTTAAACTATAGCAACACTATTTACAAGGTGATAAATGTACTTATTGTGTTATAAAACGATTTATATATGTATAAAGCATCTAAAATTTATATAACATACATTACATATACATCAGAATTGAATGAACTATTTTTTTTCTATACTTAGGTCGTCAAATGGACTGCAACTTGCCTGATGGTAAGCAGAGGTCCCCACTCTGACGACCTAGACAGTTGTCTTTTTACGCCCCGCTTAAAGGACCCGAGACTAAATATTCTACATATAAACCAATTCTTAAATATATTTATCAAAGAAAAAAAATTTGTGATTTTATCAATATAATATATATAATAATAAATTAATAAGGGCTAGATGGAATCACAAATTAAATTAAAATACTTTTTACATCGATTATATGAGAAAAAAAAAATTATCACCCACAAAAATACTATTAATAATACGTCCTGGGCAATAAAAAATACGATAAAGGTGAACTCAGACTTGGCAGCACCGCACGCACTGCAATAACCGCATTCCAAATTCTTTATATGAAGTTCTATACAATCTCGCATATCTGCCCGCATCGCAGTGCTGCGATATGACAGTAACAAAAACGAAAAACTAGGAATAGTGCGAATACGTGTTTGGAGGTTTTCTGAAGCAGTCGTTATGCTACTCATCATTCTCTGAACCTTTTCCCAACTCAGTTGGGGTCGGCTTTCCAGTCCAAGTGTGATGCGGCTGAACTTCGATATTTTCCGTGAAGCGACTGCCATCTGACCTCCACAACCAATGGTCCAATGAACAATGGCGATATCGAAGATCTAAGTTAGACTGGTTGGACTTTTGAGGGCTCAAACTACCTGTAACGATATAGATGTTTGTATGGCAACCGGGACCGACGGTTTAACGTGCTCTCCGAGGCACGACCAGACAGCAGTCGTTATGCTACTAATGGTACGAAAACGTAAAACAGTCGACCAAGGCCGATAGTAGGCATCTCGCTACAAAATCGTCGCCGCAGTACCTGAAGCAACTGAATTTGTCAAGCTGTAGCTGATGACGTCACCAATGTCTTCTTGTGACGTCGATCTGCTCGAGTTATACATAGAACTTCATTTACAAAATTGAGTGCGTTGTGTGCAGCGACGGGAACGATGTGCGGGGTCATTAACAAAAGCGACGATCGCGGCGACTGCGGTGCGTGCGGTGCGGTCAAGTCTGCGTTGACCTTTATACCGCTACACTATTAAAAAAGGCCCTAATTATTAATACTACAGGAATGTCAATTATATAAATCTACAACATCGATTTATCATTATATTATTAAAAACTATTTATAATTTGGAGTCAACATTTTAGTACGGTACGCTAACAACTATCAGCTATATAATTTTATTATTTAGTGAAAATATTTTTTATATACCATTTTGGTGGCTGACAAGCACGCGGCCCACCGTGGTTACCATGGCCTTTGGACGTTTGCAACACCAGAGGCGTCACACTCGCGCTGCCGATTCTAAAAAAATAACCCTAAAATATGTTATATTGTTATTTTATTGAAAGTAATTAGATATGAAGTTTATTTAACGAGTGATGTATTTACGTGTGATTTCGTATCGCATGCGTTATATACGAATTAGATAGCCATATATTGACTAGACTATTACGATCTTTTCAATAGATATATCTATTATCTCAATAAATATCTATCGCGAGCTTCTCAATAAATATCGCGTGTTTCTCAATAAATATAGCGATCTTCTCAATAAATATCTAGTTATATCGATATTATTGATATTCAAATGCGATTGAACACAGGACATAAATATTTTCACCAAACAACAAAATCATTCTAAAACTGATTACAAATATACACTTCACGCTAATTTCACATTTATTGAGCTCTATAATAAGTGCTATTTAAGCTAATAGTCTTCTAGTCAGAACTTAAATGTAGCTGATAGTTTAAAGATTATAGTTAAAAAAAAATACGCTTGGCGAAAGCGATTCTAGATTTTAATTGATTATGAAATCAAAAAAGACAAAATCGCTTGGAGAATATTTTAAATAGGGAGTCAAAGCTATTAATTGAGAATTCTTCAAACAGTGGTGTCCTAGGACCACATATTTATAACCCTGCCAACTGAGTGAACCACTCAAGTTTTGATTTGATATGTCGGAAAGAATCGAGAGCGTCAGACTCTTTATATTGAGGTTTTGTAAGTACCGTTTAGTAGTCTATACAGAATAGAGATTTTTGAATTTTGAACTGAGATCCACTCACTACAGTTATTCACTACACTAAATTATATAGGAATGAAAGTACTTTTATAGAGTAGTTGAAACCGTATATGTTCAAAAAAATTATACATTTATAGAGTTGTAACTACTCTGAAAAGATTTGAAGCTATTTGTACAAATCTTAAGCAATTCAATGTTAGCAGAATTCTCTTGCCGACGGACGCACCAAATTAAAATCTGGTAACCTAATTGATCATGTGATTAAATACTGAATGGTTGGAAATATTCGAATATAACAGTCGATTTAATACAAATATCTAATTTCAATGTACAGTTAACGAGAAAAGTAGCTCAAAATATTGAAACCTAATGCATCTTCTATTAATTCTTACATAAAACAGTAAAGAAAACAGCAAATATATTCAATCAAAATCATTATACACAAATTGTTATTTGTTTAGGTATTTCAATATAAACAAAGTCTGTAAATAATTTAATATATTAAGCAACTTTTGTCGTTGACATGTATTGTGAAATTTATAAAAAAAAATTATCACCGGACACACGGTTAGTTCGGCCACGAACGCAATAACAAAGACTGCCTTTAAGGAGTATTATTCCACTTTATGGAGTTCTCTCCCTGGCAAACTAACTGAAAATATCACCGAGATGAAGTGGAATCATCTCCCATATAAAGTGGAAACATCTCCCATATAAAGTGGAAACATCTCCCATATAAAGTGGAAACATCTCCCAGATAAAGTGGAAACATCTCTAAGATAAAAAAACTGGAAATATATCGCAGATACACTAAGTGGAAATATAGCTCCGATAAACTAAATGGAAATATCTCCCAGGAGAACAAAATGGCAATATCACTCAGCTAAACAAAATGGAAAAGATAGTGTCCTCATATCACCTCGAAATCATTTGGTGTACGCCATTAGAGCGCCACAAGGCGCGTGTTGCATCCTTGCCACTTTTCTTGCAGTTTTCTGTGTTCTTCGTACTGTTGTTCGGTTATGTGTTTTACCGTTGTGTTGTTGCCCTACAAGAAATACAGTTCTTGTAAGTGAAGGATAATTTAGAAGAGACATTTAGCGTGATTTCATTGTTTGGGGCTGTGGAGGAGCGAGGTGCTCTTCTGACTCAAAGAATTCTCCGGCCAGGCAAGATGATCACACCTGGCGGGCCGCGGTTTTCTGTAAGGGGAGGTAGTTACCCTGTTGGCCTGCTCTATTAAAACAGAGGATACCGTCATGTCCTACCTCCATCGAAAAAAAATGCCTATCATGTTTTTAAATAATAATAAAAGTAAATTACCTTTATTTTTCTTGGATCCAAATTAGCTCCTAAATTTTGCACGCCTTTCGCAAACTTAGTCAGTGGAGACAAGACCATATCCTTAGTAGACACGGATGCAGGACTAGCAATATTCTTGAACTGCCGCAGAGCCGACTCGCTGTGCGATTGAGCTATATTCAGAGTAATCTCATGTTGAGAATTCGATCTCACATGGAAATTCACGCTCTCAGACTGAGTATCGTTTAAGTTCAACTCATTTGAACTGTGAGATAGCTTCTGAGTAAGTAACAAAGAGTTAGGAGGTGCGGCCTTAGCAAAATCACTGTCAACTTGAATCTCTGGTGCTTTAGAAGCGTCTGCGTTGAACGGATTATTGAAAGGATTAATTTTGTTGACTGCTACCGGAGTTTTTGATGTCGACTTCTCAGAATTTGTGACTATATCAGGTATGAATACTGTTTCAGTTTTATTTTCATCATTCGGTTCAATTTTGGAGGAATACAATGGATTTTCTATTAAATCACAATCGTTTTCAGCTTCAGACTTTTGTGATTTTCCTATATAGTGTTGTGTGTTTTCGAAATTGTCTAACGTTGGTTCGAAGATGTTTGTCCTGTTTTCGTCATCTGAGGAGTAATCGGAGCTCATGCCATCAGATAAGCTGCCCTTTTTTTTATTGTCGTTCTTGTTTTGGCCAAGAGTGAATATCTTCTTGGTCCGTGAGGTGCCTTGGTCGAATTTAAGTTGTAAGCTAGGACGAGCGCGCGCGTTCAGCGAGTGACTAAGTTTGTTCAACTTGCTGAACTGCTCTGTCATGTTGGTCAAGGCTTTGGATCCTGGAAGTATGGATGGAAATTCAATGGTATGCAATGGTTCCTGATCAGAACGCCTAGTGCGAGATTTTTCTCCGAAACGATACTCAGTACGTCATACTTAGTATCGTTTCGGAGAAAAAATTGAATTAGTATCGCCTGGCAGCAAACTTGTCAAACATTTTTTGCCAATACAAATCACACACACATTTGCTTAAACGGTGAATGTGTGAAAAAACTCGCAGTAGGCACTCTGTATTGATTGATTGATTGGTGACGGCAAATTTTACAGCACCGACATATTAATATATGACATAACCCAAGTTTTTTTAATATCCCTAATGTACAGTGGGCTAAAAATGTTCCTGGACCATTTGAAACTAAAATTGTATAAAGTGATGCCACTACACAACTACTAGTATCAGAAGCTACTGGATAATAGATCTACTTATTAATATAATTAAGTTAAGGATACTATTTGCATGAGTTAACTTATTTTCTTATTTAAACAAGATATACATCTAGTTTATTTGAGTAACGCTATCTATATTTCTTGTGGTTAAATTAGACTTAGGCTGTCAAAGGATTATAGGTCTTAAGGTGTCTAGGAACTTTTGGGAGCCACTGTACAAGCACGACCACTTTACAATTACTTAGTAGTATAAATAAACATTATAGCAAAGAACTAACTAACGCCTTTAGTGCTGTGGAAAGGGTTGTCACTAGGGGATGCTACAATGAAGCGGGCTTGTGGTTGCACAATATTTAGAATTTGATCCAGCACTGCACTCGTCCCAGCCAAGGAGGGGCCTAGCATGCAAGGGAGAACGGATTAGGTGGGGATATCTATTAAAGGTTGGGAGATAGCTGGAGGATTAAGATGTTAACAGCCGTACTATAGCACAAATTATATTTTATCAATAGTTACTAAGGGCTACCCCAAACCAGAGGATTACAGGTACCTATAATTAGGAATTGCCACCTTGATGAAAAAGCTATCTCTCCTCAAATGTAGAAGTCAGGTTGGACTCGAATAGAGTCGAAGTGTCCGCGATAGTTCCAGAGCACGCACCCCAATAACATAACAAGATAAGATACTACGTACCAGATTCATCACTACCATATAAGAGTGACTGTAAAACTCATTAATAGTAATAATGACAAGCAGAAATATACCTTCCGCATATGAACTGAGAGTTGAAAATTGCGCGACTTGCTCACTACGACTTAGCGCGGATTGATCCAATGCACGTTACCGTGAGAGCTACTGAACCCTTCGAGTTAACGAGCATCGTCAAAAAGGTAAATTATAACATTTTTTTCAAATTTACACTTTCCAAATTAATGGTCTGGTGATATGCAGGGACGATGCCTGCCCTGCCAGGTCATGGTTTTCATTTTTGGCGTGCTATGACTCATCATTGTAATTTCTAGACTTACAGATAGTTACTTGGATCGATTCGCGCCAAGTCACGCAATGTTCAACTCTCGGATTGTAGGCGGAAGGTATATTTCTGCTTGTAGTTATTCCTGTTAACAAGATTTACTGTCGCTCTTGTATGGAAGATAGCCCTCTCTATGAAGGTGACAATTCCTAATTGTAGGTGCCTGTAATTCTCAGGTTTGAGAAGATCTATTCGTAACGTAGTAACTATTGACAAAATATAATCTGTGCTATAGTACGGCGACCGTTAGTATCTTGATCTCGTTGTAATATAGTTTATAAAAACTTGCTGAGTGTTCAGAGCGGTCATTAGCTTTATATCATAGAAGGGTTAAAAATGAGAGAGTAAGATAGAGATATATAGAGGAAGTATTCTTACCAACGCTTCTGATATCCGCGACCAGTTGAGTCTCGCTCACGTTGCGCGTGAGTGAGGGTAACCGCGACAAGTCGAGGTACAGGGAGGACCGCGCGCCGCCGGAAAGATCATGTACCGGATGGATCTATAACACAATAGGTACGAGGAATAATTTTATACATACATACATATGCTAACGCTCGTAATCCCCGTAGGGTTAAGCAGAGGTGTATTAAATACCCACATTTCGTCTACTATGATTTTCGGTCCCGCGTAAGGGGGCGGGCCTATTGCCAACAATCAACCTATGCCGAAAATAAATTCCTAACCAATAATGTTTATAATAATATAATGAACTGTTAAAGTAAACGTTCTTATAAGTAACAAATAGATTTAATTATATTTCATTTTTAAAATTCCTCGGTTGCCATACTATGGCAGTCGTAACGGGTAGCTGGTGCCCTCAAAAGTCTGACTAGTCTAATTACAGAACTTAGATATCGTCAATTTAGTTGTGGAGGTTCGATGGCAGTTAGACTAAAAAGCCATCCCCAGCTGGGTTAAGAATAGGCTCAGAGAATGATGATTTTGAAAATCTAATTTATTGAGCTACCCGAAAACGATCTGTATAAAATCGTAGGAACAACGTGATGTTATGCTTTCGTAACATCAATTTGAATAAATTTATTGCACAAAAATTTTACACAAACAAATTGTATTAAGTGTCATTAAATTCCTTACCCTAACTTACACTTTTCTCATAAACACAGATGCTCGCTTGCGGCATAACCAGAAGAACAAGCATGGAGGATAGGTTACAGTCCGCGGGTGAGTACTCACCTTAGATTTCCTTTTCTCTAGTTTCTGACCATCGTGGAATGGTATAGGCGGTAACTTGGCCACATCTCGCGCCACCAATATCGACTCGCAAATGGCGTGCAACGATTCTGTAATATAAATGTAAGTTTTTTCAAAGTTTAAAATATATTTGGTAGGTCATTGTTAGGTCTTTCGTGACATATAATAGATCTGTCGCCGAGTATTTATGAATATTTGTCCGCAAAACACGTCACCGCTGCGCCCAGACCAGGGGCTCTAAATAAAGTCACATTTTATTGGCGAAAATGCTAGTGGAATCAGCTATTAAATATGGGACTGACATAAATCTGTAATATGACTACAAAAAATTAATGCAATGATTTTTTTTGATACATACTCGTATATAATAGGTATTTAATGTTTTCTTTCAAATATTTCTATTAATAAAATAATGGCAGTGTCCACTAATCCATTGGTAGTAAATTGAAAACGGTTCGCTGCTACGAGATTCCATCAATAGAATGTCACTTTGTTTAGAAGACAGGTCAGTAGTTATCGCTCAAGACCACATACCTACATTCAATATGGCTCGCTCCTTCAGTATTTGCCAGTGTCAAGTAATTTGATACATCATATTAATAATATATATATAATATTCTCCAGTGCTTCCGTTATTTAGTCAAAGTTAAAGTTAAGTCAAGTCAACTTTCCTAATATTGCGCGCTGTCAAAAGCGATATGTCCAAAAATGCACCGTTTTTATATATAAATACTAGAATTAACACCAAATTTAAAAAAAAAACTGCAGCGATGCTGTTTTCTGCCATGGCACCAAAAACCATGCCAATCGCCTTTTATTTTTTTTCATATATTTTTAGAACACGAGCTGTGCAACACTTACCGATCATCTCGTCCTTGGTATTGATGACGACGGCCATATTGTTGAAGAATCTGAGCGTCGTGGATCTGAACATGTGGAAGTAGCCCGTCTCACAGTTGTGCGTGTAGTTGATGCGGATACAGTACACGGGTTCGATGCTGCTTTTGCGACTTACACCGAATAGCTGGACAAAACCGTATGACATTATAATATCTACTAAGAGAGAACAAATTGTGAATAAAATTAACTCTACGCCATTGATATACAAAAAACAGTCAGGGAGTCAAAACTGTCCGTATAAATTGAGCGCTCATTTCAAATAGTCTCGATTCGCTCGTGTTCATACACGCACTTTGTACACTGCTTTGTAAAAAGAGCTTTAAATCATGTTCGTAAGGTTGAATTTGTAAAAAAAAATGTTTATAACATAACTATAACTACTTGTGCGATTACGGACAGATTCGAATGCTACTTCTGTTCGAGACTGTGTACCTAGGGTTTTTTGTATATCAATGCTCTACGCTGATAATTTTAATTTTCACTACAATACAATGTATTTGACAATCTGTGACGTAGAAGTACAGAGTTTGACAGATAAGTTAGAGATGACGGGTTCGATGCCCGTTCAGTGTACATATATTTGAATGAATGAATAAGTCTGCATGTTTTTTTTGTTTCCATGTACGTATTTACAATATGCATAGTTTTGGGGAATCGCTCCCGAAGCCGAAGGCACAGTAGCACTAGCATGAACTCTTATCGAATTCGTAATGTAAAGGTTTCGAGAGAACGGAGCATTGTGATTGGCAGTCTGCCTCTTGTGAACCTGTGTGCGTGTGTAGCCCGCCGATCGCAATGCTCCGTTCTTTCGATACCTTTAGATTACGAATTCGATAGTATTTCGTGCTAAGGCTACAGATATAAGGACAGAGTTAGCGACTTTGTTTTATACTCCTCCGTGACGTAGCGTGACGACGTCCTCCGTGACGACCTCCGTGGCGTAGCGGTAGTGAACGCGACTGCTACGCAGAAGGCGCGGGTTCGATTCCCGCTCAGTGCAAATATTTGTGTGCTTGAATATGAATATCTGCATTGGTCTGGGTGTTTCTATGTATAATATGTATGTATTTACAAAAAAAATGTATCTATGTATGTTTATCCGCATTCTAGAACCCGTAACACAAGTTAGTTAAACTATGCTTACCATGGGTCTAGGTGACGTTGTGTAGATTGTCCTAGAATATTTAGAATATTTAAATACTATGTAATGATAGTAGAACCTACCGAGGAATTAGCTTCAAAAGGTCCCAGTTCCACATGCGTGACGTCAGCGAGCGGGACCCTCTGCACGGCGAGCAGTCGGTCGGAGGTCTCGTCATAGTCGGCCACGTAGTACGCGTCGCCGCTCAGCACGAGGACACTGTCCATCTCCGTCTCCTGAGGGTCACCGGTACTGGGGGACACAATACTGATGTTATAGGACATTGAGAAGAGATACAATGTGTCGTTGTAGAGGATTTCTTACTATTATGTACCATTTCTTACCATAATGTTTATATACTTTTAAACTGTATATTTAGTAAGTATACCATCATCATCATCATCATCATTTCTGTGATAATTATGTACCAATACACCTGTATACAGGGTGTAAGGGAAATACTCCCGAAACCCCCTGGTTGTACTCCTGGTACAGCCGGGAATAATCCAACATATTGGCATGAAAAAAATTACGGCAGAGCAAATGCTTTTTTTTTTCATTTTTTATACCGTTTAACTTGCGGTATTCACTCTATTTCACGAAAATATATGAACTCGCAAGATGGCACATGGCACCACGTGTTTTTTGCAGTGACATTCTTTTTTAATGAAATTTTCGTTTCATTTAGCTTTACTATACGGTGGAGAGTAAAAAATGCGGAAAAAAAATTCAAAAAAATAAAAATTGCTTTGCCGTCATTTTTTTTCATGCCAATATGTTGTGTACCATGAGTACAACCAGGGGCCTCTAGCTTCAGGAGTGTTCCCCTACGCCCTGTATACTATACCAAAGTAAGTACTTTCAATTATTTATAATATTTTCTTGCTTGCTAAACACTTTATAGTATTTTTTATAGTGTTTTTCATAGTAGGCAAATTTCACCAAAATGTACCAATAAATATTAATATACCAGAAAATTCTACACTGTCTCTTTTGTCTTGTGTGTTAAGGAGGGAAGCGAATTTATGTTATTTCTCATCACCATCATTTTATCCATGGCAGTAAGAGTATTATGTATATAAAGTAACGAAATTATATCTTACTTAGGATCAGCATCAATAAGTCCCCAGGAGCCTAGAACAGGTTCCGAATCCACTAACAGCTTCTTGCAGTCGTCTATCAAAGATTTCACATGTTGCGCCATCGCAGCTGTATCCACTTCCTGTAAAAACCAAATATTCACTAGTATTACAACTCGTTAAATAATAATATCATGAGAATTTGCCTTCAGTTTAACATCAGGCGAGGGGAAGTAAAAATAAAACATACATTATACATGAGTAACTTGACCGAGGTACACCGTCCGCAGTCTTGGCCAATCAGCTGTTCTGGTATGGCGCGAGATTCGCCCGTCATCACGTCAATGGCAATCTGCCGGAGCGCATCCTTGAACGTCGAGAGGTAGTATCTGGAACAAGCGGAACAACATTGGAATTAATCGTAATAGTTAGTTCTAAACCTGAATGTCAATTCTCATAATATAAAAAAAAGAATGTCACGATTCGATTCGCAAGTTTCGATCTGTCAAAATCAAAATAAATGTCAAAAAAGATCACGATCTCTATGAAAAGAGGGTCGATTCCCGTAGTAAAAGTTTCTTCATTAATAACATTTTAAGCGTTTTAATGTTAAAAAGGTTGAGGATGTCAATTTTTCTCCTTGAAAATTGTATTACGAGAAAACCATTTTTAACATATATTTTTTTTAATACCACGCAGACAAGCACCTGATGAAAAGTGGTTACCGTGGCTTATGGACGTTTGTAATAACAGGGGCGTCACATTGGCGTTACCGAACTTATAGAGAAGAGAAGGGGGGGGAGGGGGGGGGGGGGGGGGTAAGAGAGTCTCTGTGCTGTCAGTGGCGAAGACATGGGAGGCTTTCTCGGTCTTCCCACTAACAACAAACAACCTCTCCCCGTGAGCTCTGGCTACCCTACTCACCGCCGGAAACACAACACAAGGTTATTATTATTAGCCGCGGTATTCTGTAGGGCAGAGGTACTTTCCCAGCCGGACTGCTCAATTAGGACGGGAAATACCGTATTAGAAGTCCATTTTAGTTTCATCTGCGTCATTCACGTTAGCAAAGTTACGTACAATATTAAGCAGAATATCATAATGTTAAGGGCGTATGATAACGCGTGTGACAGAAGTGCAAGGGGACCGAGGTTCGATTCCCAGATCAAGTATCGAAATGAATTTTTAGAACAATACAAAACTGACCTCCCCAATCCATAAGAGATCGCAGCTCCCGCCATTTCACTTGTCAAAACACACCCGAAGTAACTAGGCATCATTTTTAAGTTTGGCCGATCAGCCTCCATATTCTCATACAAAATCATAGAGGCTGTTTTAACATCCCGCCATAGACTAAAGCCCTCTACAGTCGCCATATTGACTTCCTGCCCTAACAAAATGTCTATGGCACACTGTGTAATGGCGTCGTTGAAATGACAGATGAGAAATCTGAAAAGAATTTTGTCAGTTTGTATCCTTTGAATAATAAAAATAAAAGGATATATTACCTGTTTGCGGATGCAACGCCATCTCTCATCATACCAGTGAGTTTCCGCTCACCAGTTCTTGTGTAGTCACCCTAATGAAGAAGATAAAATATTTTTAAATACTCGTGAACCATTGTGTTGTGCATTTGTAATGTTTTTTTAATAAATTGGATACTCTATACAATGTGATCTAGAGCGGGGATGGTCATTACCTCCATAGCAACACAACCCGCAACACAACACAACCCGCGGGTTGAGTTGCCTACTGACATTGGTTGACTCGCCCCCACTATTTAGTAACTCAACCCGCCGGCTCAGTTGAAATATCACTTTAAGGTTAACTAAGCCTACGGATTCAGTTGTCCACTAATAGTATTTTTATTAGTTGACTCGAGCTATTATTCAGTAACTCAACCCGCAGACTAGTCGACTAGGGTCGACTCGACCTGTAGACCCAGTAGAACACAATAGTTTTATACCTTGAGTGCCTTGGTGCCGGCGTACTGGCGTGACACCACATCGCCGTTGTCGGCCCACATGGTGAGGAAGGCCTGGCGTAGGGAGGGCGGTAGGCCACTGCCCGGTGTACCCAGGCCCAGTCGACACAGCTGCAACTCCAGTACGTACTTAGCGATAGCCGTCTGGAGGAATGGAAACAATATTTAGTACCAGTTCAGACACATGGCATAAAATCAAGAACAAGCGAATTAATTTCTAAGTTTGTTTATTAGATATGCCGTCGATTCGACAGAAGAAGAAGTAGAACTGCTTTTTATCTCTACGGATCGTGGAAATGGGACCAAAATACGCTGACATAGATTAGCTCTTTATAAGCTTTAAGGCTATTTAAGACTTTTTCTATCTCAATAGGGTTAGTTACTTAGACGAATACTCTCAAAAACAGGAAATAAAAATTACCTGAACAACATTAGTTCTATCAAGACAATCGATGCAATTAACCCTGAACACACCATTCTGTGTGCATATCAGTCCTTTGTCATCTCGCCAACAGAATCTCATCTCGGTGATGACGTCAGCAATCGCATTGATAAGAATGCTGACATTCTCATAGTGCATGCCGCGGCTGAAATGGTTATTTTTATAAGAACATTTTCTCTGTGAACTATGTTGAAAAGTAAAACCGAGTATGAAAAGGTTAACTCGGTCTAAGCAATAATAGGTCACACTGTGAAGGATGGGTTGATATTTTTTGCATAATATACGTAATAAAATATACTTATTTATGAAAAAAGTAAGTAAATAAGCACTATAAGGGTGTTAGATAAACGCTCGCGAAGGCGAAGTTATCTGATAGTATTAAAAAAAAAATACTTCGTATTTTTTATTGTACTTTTTTGTTTTTCTTAATGAAATTATCGTTTTATTTATCTTCACTGATACGATGGACAATGTATATGCTAATTAATCGGTATAAAAAAAAGAAAAAAAAAAAATCAAATTGTATTTTTTTTTATGCCATATGTACGGAGTACTACCTTCGGGACCGTTTCCATAACATCCTGTACACTATGGTGTAGTTCAGTGTATTCATTTATTATTATTAATATATTATCAACTTTTAATACGTTTTTTTAATTTATTCACTTACCAATACTCGTGAAAATCAAACGTAGCGTATATAATATCAGGGCTATTGTACTGTAGCACGTGGTTGCCATACGCCTCCCATATCACGCGCTCCCTTCCCTGCTGTTCCACTAAATTCACGATGCACACCTGCTTGTATAACTGCAGTTCTTCGGCGAAGTGCTTCTTGAAGGCTGCGTGAGATTCCTGGTCACCTGGCGATTGGAGAATTTAAAGTGTAATGTTTTTGTCACTGTAAGGTGCTGATAAACTAGACTATTCACGAGTAATCACTTCACAGAAAAATAAAAAAGAGCGTTTCAGGAAGTGTTCTATTGAGCGTTCTGGCGAGCATACTCACGAAAGGACAGTAAATTTGCAGCAAATAAATTGGTCGCCAGAAAAATCATGCAAATTTTTGTTGCGATGATTGGTTTGGCGAAAAATTTATTTACAAGTGAATGTTCATGTAGCACCTTTATCCTGGTATAGTGTACTTTTTTCTCTTCGTGCGGAAATCCCCATGGATACAGCGAAGTCAGCGAAGGTGGTTATGTCGGAATCGAACCGGCCAAAACAGCACGACCGTCTTGGGCTACCAGTTACCGAGGCTGAGGTAGCCTCCAGCATATCCCTCACGCCCTGGTCGACCCAGTGCTAGCGAAGGCCGGCTCGGGTAGTGTAGTGTAATGAGGTAGAAACAGCGTATATTATTATTATTTGAGTAATGTGAAGATACACGGCATACACGTGATCCTTATTTCTATGAATACAAGGAAAAACTAATAATAATACTAACTCTTGTCTAGTCGAGGTGGTGGCCTGAATTTCAAATCGGGTTGACTCCAAAATATGGGTACTGACCCGCGTACCTGAACATACAATAAATACACACATTATATTAAAGTGAAAAAAGCATAAATTACTTCATTCATATTTTGGCTGGGATAGTATGAAAAATTCAGTACACATGAAGATAGAGAGACAGCTTCAATGACTTTGGATTTCTTCATACCGTTCTAGTTAAAAAGGAATCATTCTCACTAGTTCCACCAACAATTAGTTCCATGGAACTGGTGAGAATTTTTTTTCAGTAGTTCCATAGACTTTGATAATGGAACAGATGAAACAAAATTTAATCGAACTCGTCTCACTAGTTCCGCCGTAGTTGTTCCATGGAACTAGAGCACACTATACTAGTCTAAATCAATGGCTTAGTCAAGTTTAACAGGCACAACGAACCCAATCGGTACGCTAAATTTTTCCACAGCATATAGATCTCTGTTTGTGCAAGATAAGGCACAAATTTGAGTAATCTGAGCGCAGGCGTGTCGCTTCGACGCGCTTAGACTCATTGTCAATTTGATCTGACCCTAAATCACCACAGCGTAACGTACAATATTTTAGTACAGTAACGGTGCCCTAACTAAATTAAGTTAAACATAGTTTCTTCATAACGTTACATCAACAACATCTCGTACTCGTGTTAGTCGCCAGAAGCATTCACTTCAATGTCCCGACTTTAGTTTAGCACTGTACTTAGTACAGTCTTTGGCCTCAATGGTAGTGTGATCTTACATACTTATTGCTGGCAGGGGACTGACTGGTGATCTGTCCCTTTGTGTGGGTCATTTCACCCAAATCCCCTATTCATGTGCTAGTGAGTATGTGGGATGTCTGTTTACTTTGGAAAATCTTACGATCTTCACATTCAGATCCTATGGTAGAGCAATCTTTAGCACGTATGTCATCTTCTACGACTCCTGACCAGCGTGCTTTTTGAGTCTACCGCTCTTACCAGAGCACGTTATATGCACATAGTACCTACCTGTACAAAGGAAGCTCTGTGTATGCTGTCAGTGCATATAATGGACACAATTTGTTCTGTTTCCACATAGTTTGCAACTTTGCCCCCTGGCTCGATACCACGGCGGTTGTACCTTGAAAACATATTAAAGTATATAATATGCACTGATAATCCCGTGGCAAAAGTAACGATCGTAAAGTGGAGATACCTCGGCTTGTTTAGCGATATCGGTATCATATAGAATACAGGATAACCAGTTTAGTCGAAAGGCGTTAAAATCTAATTCACACACACGTAAAGGCATGATATCCTTTATCCCCATGAGGTAGACAGATTAAATTCAATGTTGATATAGGTAAAACTATTTTTAACGAACTCTATAGCAATTTATTAAATTCCAATTCGAATGCTAACATCCGATCACCCGATCCGATCACGATAGAGTCCGTTAGAATTAGTTTTAATTAAAAGTGTGATATCCGCGTAAATGGCGACAGTAGGTATTATTAAACCTGAGCTTCTATGATTCTATCATCACTAACTAGCACTCACCTAGTTCCAGCCTGATACCTCGACCGCCTAGATATAAGGCCAAGGGTAAAGGTTTCATCACATGAGCTCGCGTTACCACTCTGATCTGTGTTTAAAGGGTTGGCGTCAGGCGGCTCCACTGCTATTTGTGATAAGTGGACGTAGCCCTGGATCACTGGAAGGACCCATTGGTCGCAATCTGGGCTCTGGTAATGGAAAAATAAACTGCTAAAGTGAAGTTATCAGAAGTGGTACAACTTTAAAAAAACATCTATAGAATTATATATTATACTCCTTTTTGAAATCGGTTAAAATTGCTCTCAATCGCAAGCCTTCAGAACTGGGTAATCCTGGGTATTAGCGATAATATCACACAAGAAAATCCGTTGGACATTTTCCCTTTGATCATTCGAGGTCTTTTGCCTTACAACCGTCGATGTGCATGCATTTTGGCATTGACTTTATTAAGAAATAATACATGTTGCAGAAATTAACTTCGCAATTAGCAAGCGTGAAGAACTGCATAATCATATATACGGTGATGCAGTTTCGAAACGCACAAGGTCGGTTTTCGTGTGCACTGCTAAGTTATATGATTAGTAAATGATAAATATTTAGAATTCTTGTACAAATAAAATTATTGTGATGATTGTTGGAGTTTCATACATATATTCATTAGGTACATTATACTTAAAAAATAAAAAATACTGAATGTAAAATGTAGTGGCGACTGCGGCATGCATTATGATCTAAGTATTGTGGTGGCAAATTTCGGTTACACTACCGCGAGAAAAATGAGAACCGACGTGTTGCTCGTTCCCTGCAGAAATTGCCGTGGATTCACCGGATGGGTTGGGCAATAACGTGAGACTCGAACCGAATAAAACCGACTCGGTATCACCGCAAGTCGTCTTAGGTCCGAAAACCCACGACTCAGACAGACAACTTAAGGTTAAAAAGTAGTATACTTGGAATACCCTGGAAATCTCATCTCTGGAATTTCTACCTCGTCTTAACATTGCCCCCTGATGCCTTCAAAGTTTTTACTATGAAGTCTGGGGTCTCTCTCTTTCTAACCATCCTTATTTACGAAAGCAACAGCCATCTCACTCCAACTCAAAGAGGAAAACCTATGCAGCAGGTGTACCGACTGGCAGATAAGGTTGGTAGGGTCGGATACTCCCTTTTATTTCCTGAAAACTCTACGCAAACATATCATTAAGTTGATCAACTTACCCCCAGTGCGATAATATCCTTTAACATATGCTTATTCCAGAAGAAGCGATCGTCTACATGCTTCCACCATTTAGTAATATCCACAACTGGTTTGCCAACACCTTCAGCAGTTTCTAGAATCTTCTCTATCTCATACTGTCTTTGGAGACTGTTAGTCAAATCCAAGGTTCGGGAATAGAAAAAGCTATCGGAATCGTCAAAGATTTTCGTCAGTTCATCTGCTAGTCGTTTTTCAAAACGTTCAGAAAGTTTCGGGTCTTTTTGCTTTTTTACTGTTTGTTTTACCTGTATTGGAAAAGAATGAAAAAGAATATATTATACCTATTGTTTCTCGAACTCTCGAAGTAAATACTTACTGTCGAGCATCTATCGTATTGGAAGGAAAATACATACAAAGTTATTAGCGGTCAATAATTACGTAGGACTAAGACCCGTGCCATTGACCCAAGAAAACTTATACGATCTTATGAGGGCCTCCAAGAACGCAATCAACTGGGAAATGGAATTTAAGAATAGGACCAAATGCGGTCCGTTCAACAGAAGTAGAATATAACTGACAAACCCTGCTCAGTTTTATTTTAACACTAACCTTAAATAATAATAGTAAATAAGGGGATTGAGTGAAATGACCCACACAGGAGGATGGGGGAATTAGGTGAAATGGTACACAGATGGGTAGATCACCCAAAAAGAACAGTTTCATAATTTTGTAATTGGCCTAAACACCTTACAACACATGATTCATAAAGGAAGACAATTTCCTTAAGGCACATTAGCTGTTATGAGTGTGTATGTATGTATGTTTAATATATGTTTTCAATCATACAATATAATTATGATTCAATATCACTTTTTCAGAGTAACAAATAGGATTCTCTTTGAAATACTGATTCATTCTGTAATAAATAGTCATTGGTCTGTACAATTATAAATTGTTTTTATTATAATTGTTTATTCACGCCCCGCTTGGTTCTTGATGGAATTGTTTCTACCGTATGTAGGTGAAATGTCTAATATGGCGACTTCTGTTGCATGGTGGTAGTGAAAGGGACTGTTACACAGGTGGCACGGGTTTGATTACCACTCAGTGAAAATATTTGTGTGCATAAATATGAATATTTGCATTAGTCTGGGACAGGTGTTTCTATGTATAAAATGTGTAAATGTGCAAATGTAAAAAATATATTTAAATAAATAAGTATGTTTATCCACATTCTAGAACCCATAAAACAAGCTAGTTTAGCTATGCTTACCATGGGTCTAGGAGACGTTGTGAAGATTCTCCTGGAATATTTATTTATTTATAATACAACAGCCTCATTGAAAGACTCAAAGATGGCATGCGTTTTAGTTGGTTTAAGTCTGACATAACCATCTCCACTGTATCTAGTATGATGGCATCCGTGACAAATTAGCACACAATAAAAAAAAATCAAACCATAAATGTTCAAAAAGAATTCCATGCCAATTTAGACAAAAGAGGGCACCCCTATAATGTTTTAGTACTAAAATCTTTACCATCCTTATCACCACTAACTAAATTAACATTTATTACATGACTGTGTAAAAAGTTTTCAAGGTTCATAATATAATGTAAAATGAAAGGCTGATGAATTATTCATAGGGGAATCTCTTCTATTAAAAAATGTACCACAGAATGAACCCTCAATTAAAAATTCATAAGGCACTTGCCTTATGAATATTTATGAAAAGTTTTTTTTAAACTCATTTTATTTTTATTCACAAATATTGTAAATTCCTTAGATAGCAAATCATTTTATGTTAATAGAGCAATAATAATTTTATTATAGTTACGTAACAGACTGTATTTTCAGCCTACCCAAATACGAGTTTGCTCAGAAGTCAGATTATTGAGATAGTTCCCAGTAGCAAAGGGTGAAAGATTTCAAAATGGAAACATGTGTATTTTCTATTACCTTAATCTGTTTGTCACACACTACGCAATCCATTAGTTACTTAGTACCTACCTTCCTGCAAATACCAGCACATAAGAATCATGTAAGGCTCCCTTGCAGCCTATTGCTGTATTCAGTGCACTATTATAGACTCGAGTGATGCACCTGAGGCTGAGTATGGACTGTATATATATATCTGATGTTAAAAAGCCCTATCTCTAAGTTGGCTCGTGATCCCCATTAGGACGGAGATGTTTCGTTTACATCTACGTTATTAGACGATATTTAAATTGTTTCTGGAGCCATACAGTGATGGAGAGACCAAGTTGGTAGTTGTCTCATTCTATGTAAATAGTAGTAAAAATTTGAGTGAGCAAGTGTGCAGAATGTGATTAAAAAATGCACATGATTCAACTATTTTTTTTCAATGATAGAATATAGTTTATCCTATAACTTCTGTATTTATTAAAGATATTATTACCTGTGTAGCAGCCTGTTGAGTAGTAGTCTTGATGGTGTTGCTTACATTCTTCACAGCACCAACAGTCTTATTCAAAAATGCTGAATTCTCAAACAATCTAGCCCCCATTTTCTTATTCAAGGATTTATTTGAGCTGGTCACACTATTCAAGGAGCCGTGCTTAGTGCAAGGAGATAGATCTACTTCTTGATTCGTAGAACCCATGTTCAAAAAGCATATTGATTTGATTTTGTATATAGTATGGTGGAAATATATGGTGCCTACTGGAGCACTCTCTTTTATTATCATCAGGCGTGGTTCGAATACATTAGAATGCTCTACCTTGCCTAATATCCCGTCTGTGATGCCCAAACACTCGATGTCTTCTATATCTGAGAGATCCCATGCTAAAACAATAGATTGCACATAAAGGATAACACGTCACATTCAAAGGTATGAATATCACGCTTGTTACGTGTAAAGGTAGGTTTAAGTGTTTAGGGAGTTTAATTAAAGTAATGTTTATAGAAGATCTAGGTCAAAGACCCTTGCAGTTGCCAAATATGAATAGATTTTTAATCATTACCTGATCGGACTGAAAATGCCCCTGTTAGTCTATTCCACCACAGACTTGATTCATTTCTAACGAATATATAATACAGTTCCGATCTAAATAATTCCATTTTGATATACTTTATTAGCACACTGAGTTCAGATTTAATTTCATCGTGTTTATTATTGTATTTTGCATTTGCACTAATCTGAATCTGACGTTTCGCAAAAGGGGAAGGGGCAGAGTGTTAGCTCTGGTAAGTTGGTACACAATGTTGAAGCTGCCAATATAGGTATTCTAGTCTTTTGGCAAAGTGTGTGGTTTGGTGGGAATTAGTTATGAACTTTGTTGATGTTGTGAGTATAATAAATGTTGAATAAATTATTCCGAGAGTCACCGTCACCTTCTTCAGGGCCCAAGAGAACCTGACTTGTGAATAGTGCACCTACTCATTGTTGACCAAGGTTCTACTGTAGAAGCCTTCTACTAGAAGGGGGTTGGAAGATCATACGGCGTATGCGCCGTTTTGGTATGCGGTAGCCGACTGCCTGCCGTAAAGTTAACTGTACGGTATGTTGAAAGGACCCCCCTGCAAAAAAGAAACAGGACCCCTGTATTGAATTACATACTTTATTGCTTGCCAAAGATCCCTCGAGCATCGTCTTCCTGGAGTAAACGACGAGGAGGATATCTCAAGATCCCGTCATTGCCGGAGTGTAAACTCCCCAATACAACAATTCCTCACACCTTGAATGATCCTAGACTATATAAGGCTAAGTGTGAGAACTGAGGTGTCCCCATCTTGCCATCTGCTAATTCGACAGAGTATAACAAGTAATTTTATTAACATTCTAAAAGTAGCAGAATTTTCCGCTAGTTCAATATGAGGTTTACGAGTAAGTTTCTGAAGGGCCACAGCTGAACATGGGAGCTCTTTGAGATTTGGGGCCTCTATGCTTAATAGTTGTGAATGTAGCGACAAATCTTTCAAGATCACTTTATAAGCAACCAAAATAATACAAGGAAATTCCCCAAAAGAGCTTTAAAATGTTTGCCATGATAAGAGTTCGGTTGCAATTAATTATATTTACATTCCGTAAGTACCTTTATGTATTTTTGCTACCTAATAATTATGAGGTCCGAAAGGCAATTGCCCTCGAGGGCCTTGGTGCATGACAGCACCACCTTGCCCCCGGTAGCTACACTACTGCAACATACTTACTCCGTTGGTGGAATTAGGTCCTTTCATTTCAGATAGTTACATACTTTTATTCTAGTCTCGATGGTTCTTTTTCAAATCGAAACCAATTATTATTCATTAGACAGTCAAAAAGTATCGTAATTGTACATAGAATTCATTGGTATTTATTTTCTAATAACACAAGACGCGATGCCGACGTGTGAAATTAAATTAAAAACATATTCCAACCTACTAAATTTCTCATACTACATCGAGGTATTCGACTGTTTGTGAAATGTGTATATTATTATTTTATAATTAAATGTCAATACTTCAATGTTTCACAAAATGTTCAATAATTATTTGCTCTATTTAGTAACTTTTGGCTGAAAGGAACGGAACTTTTGCCGTATTGACAAGAAACCATTAGGTTTAGAAAGTTGGCACCACTGTTATAACTAAACTTCCGGTCGGAGAATACGCTGCATCATAGATTAATATATATAGTAGAGATAGATGGGCAAGTCGTGTTTCAGAAATTATATAAAGAAACCTACGCCATCTAGGTCACAGCCCGACGAACTAGCTAGTAGTATTTGTACGTAGGGTACTTTTTATATTGGCGTATAGATGTCGATTACTTTCTTCTTAACCGCAGGTAATGCACCAAATTTTTTTAGAAAGAAATGTACAAAACTATTTTCAGCGGCACAATATTATTTTTGTTCACAACAATATTAACTACAGGAAAACAGTTACATACACAAATTTTCTAAAAAAATAATGTTCATATCCAAAGTTACAAAAATGCAATCGTACATCATGGCCTTCTCAGAGGGGTGGTGGAGGCCTCAAAAAATACCACAATTAACATTAAAAATATGTATATTAAAACAATAACTTCAAAATACAAATAAAAATATTTTCGATCTTATTTAGTAACTAATTCAATACAAAAATATCTGAAATCATTAGAACTTATAAATACTTAAGAAAGATAATTAGAAGAAATCCAAATAGATAATTTCAAACAATATTCATTTTTATAGATAATTTTTATATAAAAAAATCACAAATGTCACAAAATGTGTCACACATATTCATGAACGTAAAAAATAATCAAATATTACAGCCATAAATATATCTTAGGGATAACAATAACTGCAAAATAAAAATAATTATATTTACATTAACCATGTATGATTTTATGTAATCTTAACACTAAATACATGATAATACCCTAATAACACTAATTACTACTACGCGTAAAACTAATCTAAAATTAAGGGATAAGCAAGTAGATGTGATTCGTGTTTATGAACCAAGTTAGAAAATAGGTCAAAATTCGTTGTATTAGATTTATATAGAATAATTTATTTATTTTATTAGATTCACCAACAGTTATATACAATAATACAATTCATAAGTTTCACAGATTCGTTGTTTACAGCTAATTGCATAACTAATTATAGGTGAATACAGTATGCATTAACAACTGACAATAACAATGATGATGCACGTATGAACATCAAAAATAAATTAAATCATATTTACTATCACAATTACTACCCAATTGATAGGGATTACAATAATTTAACCAATTAATTTTATTACGTATATAAGTTAGTAATGACCTATTTATTCATTAATGTAATGAAATATAGAATAAAACTAATATATATAAAATAAACTAAAATTAGAGAGTAAATAGAATACTTATTAATTAATCTTACTCAACAAGTTGGAACATTGCAAAAAACAATCATTATAACTATAAGTTTTATTAGAAAATTCGAAATTCTTCATTTACAAGTCACAAAGCAATACATTTATGAACGATAGAAATAAGTTAAATCTACTGTTTGTACATTTTTCCAGATTCACAGGGTAGATTTAAATAGCAAGCAATACATAAAACATTATAATATAATACTATAAATAATTATACTGTAAAAGTATTACAAAAGTAGGCAACATACGTGTTATTTATCATGCGTTTCTACTAATTTATCCTTATTGCCAGTTTTAAAACTATATACTCTAAGGTATAAATGAACATTGCATTAAGAATTAGTTAAAGCAATGTATTTATAATAATGCAACTTTATGTACTGACCGTAATGTAGACTGTAGGTACATATTTTCAAAAAGAAAGTAATATATTTTTGCTTTTGCCCTATCGCTACAAAATAGCTTCTTATTACAAAGTTTCATTTTTAAATCATAATTAGCAATAAAAGCTTACAGTACAATGCTAATGCGATTACATGCTGTATATAACAGCGAATTTACATTGATTAAATTATATTACATTCATATAGATTTAGTTGTGAATACATTAAATTTATAAAATAAAAGTACAATTATTACAGTTCGTCATAAGTATTTAAAAATGAAATAATAAAAATGACAAATTACAAAATTAAAAACATAAAGGAATCAATTGAACATTAGTCATAATAATAGTATATTTTTACAGTTCGTCAAATTATAAAAAATATTTGAAAAAAAAAAAAAAAAATAATATTATAAAGAGGAAAAAATTGTATTTTTGTGTGTATGTTTGTAATGAATAAACTCAAAACCTACTGTTCTGATTTCAAAAATTCTTTCACCATTGCAAAGCTACATTCACTCTGAGTAATATAACATATCATCATCATGCTACCATGCAAGAGAGCGGAGCAATGTTCATCTCAATAAATCCTGTAGATTCCCAATACATGGGCCCTAATATAGTTAACATGACAGTGGCAAACGAGAGTAAATTTGACAAAGTTTTATCAAATATCACACAGTAGAAAGAAAGCGCAGGTGTAGATTGTAGCTCTGTTGTGTAGTTGTTAGGTTGATCAATATTCAGATTATTTTCCAGCTTCAGTTCAAAGTAGAATAAACAATAATTAAAAATTATGTTGTGTCACCATATTTCTGGAAAATAAAAGAAAAATATTTGTAAAGCATTATAAAGTGTGTGAAACATTAAGAATAAGTAGAGGAGTGGTTGCCTGAATATACTAATATCATTATATAATGTTAATAAAATTAATTTCAATTCAATTAACATTAATGTAATGATAAATAGTTGATGTGGAATATATGTATGTAGGAATAAATATTTATTTTCTACAACGAATTCCGTTGGAATAAGTATTAAAATATTCTAAGTCTTTCCCCTACTCAGTTGTGTCAGCTTTCCGGTGATGTCCCGTGACATTCCTGGCGTTGCACATGTCTATAGGCCATGGTAACCGTTTACCATCAGGCGTACCGTGTACTTGTCTACCACTTTAGCAGTATAAAAGGAAGGTAAAAATGACTGGCATCTGACCTCCTCAATCAATTAGCGATTTATAGCACCATGGTCATTATAGCGCCTTGGTCATTATAGCACCATGGTCTTTATAGCACCATGGTTTTTATAGCACCATGGTCATTTCTCCCCGAAAGGATATCCTGGATCTGTAGTAGACTAGTTCTTCTTTTGAGGACTCTTAACACCCATAATGATGTTCGTAGTTCGTATGACAACAGTAACTAAAAGTTAATCATGCTCTTTGAGGCACGGAAACACTTAGATCAAATAGACATCGAACAAGAGTTCCCTGCATAGCAGTCATTTAACATAACATAAGCTCACGCCTATATCCCCGAAGGGGTAGGCGGAGATGCATGCACCCACATTTCGCCAGTTTATGTTTAGGTCCCAATGTAATAGGTACCAACCTATTGCCATTAACCGGCGATAAATACACACATAACTTCGAAAAGCATCGAAAAGTCATTGTTGTGTGCCATGGAAAAACCTGGGACGAACCCGAGACCTCGTCTCAGCAGCCCATTACCCATAGCACGAGGCTCCCGCGGCTTCGTTAACATTTTATGAGCAGTCGTGCTCATGTAAAGTTAAAGTTTGTAAAGATGATGCGTAAACAGGTGAACTGGTTGGGTGATAATTTACACATCTCCAGATTTAACTTGGAAACTTTTTAACTTGTTAATGTGTTCCATTGGGTTAATAGTTTGGGCAAATTGCTTGTTTGCGGACAAAGCCGCTTGCAAAAATAAACCACAAATGCCATTGTATTAATAAAATATGTTACCTGTGTATTCTCATTGTGACACCACTTTCTTCCCTATTAAATTTCATTTGTAAATTTTGTGTTTTATATGATCGTTTCACTGATGGAGTCAAAAGGCTGAACAGATCAAACAATAATAAAACATCAGCTGTATCACGATATTTGTCTGGTTGTTTTTCTTCCTTTCCTCTGAAAATAGAAGAAACAATATTTTAACAATATTATACATACATTCACTCTGTGGTGGCAGAGGTAATATTATTTTAAACAACAAAGTAATTCGTTTATTTTGTTATTTTTTATTAGGATTTCATTTCAAGATTCCTCGCATGCCCGAAGTGCTATTATTCTTGTCCGTAAGATAGGATTATGGTTTGGCCGGATGGAAGTATGCTTTAAGATCAGAAAGGCCTAAATTATTTTATTTTATAATTTCTTCATAAGTATGCATCAAACTCATTTCCCCATCACTTTGAGGTAGAGTACTTGGCGTTAGTATCCCTCAGGGATTTTCTTATATGTATATAGACAGTGCCAATAGTTTGTCATCTAAATTAAAGCTTCTCTCTACCTCGATGTTTTTTACTATGCTGTGTCAAAATGTCTGCAAAATAAGGCCTATAGAATATCACAGCAACTAACAAACTTGTGATACGTATTGTGTGAGTGAGTAGGGTCAGAGTAGCCAGAACTAACTGGAGAGTTTTTGTTGTCAGTGGGAAGACCGAGTTTAATTGATACTACTATGTGATGGTTTGAAACACTAATTTGTCTTCTGAACTGACAGCATAGCATCTCTCTTCACAGGTAGCATGAGAACCCCGGGGGATGCAAACATTCATAGGTCACGGTAACTACTTTCCATGAGGTGGGCCGTGTGCTTGTGTACCATCAAAGTGGTAAAAAACAGAATGAACTAATGGGTCGTTGTAAGCCGTCTCGTAGAGCGCAGCCTGTACTCGGGTCGTCTCCGTGAGTAGCGACCAACCAAAACCAATTACTACACCATGATGGCAAGACGAAAATGCCGTCGATTCGACCGAAGAATGGGTCTAAAAGGAACTGTACCTGAATCAGCTTGTTGTAATTGATCCCTCATAACTTCGGCTCCCGCAACATTGCTTTCCCAGTGATGCTGTGCTGCAGATGTCGAAGGAAGGAGAGTCTCAGGAATTCTTGGTTTTTTCTCTAGTGGCACCATATTCCTGCATACGGATGTAGTCTCAAAGCCTGGTGTTGAAGTAGAATGAACATTTTCCTCGGTTATTTGGTGTTCATAACCTGAAGATAAAAAAAATATTAAGTTATAAAAATTCTTACGGCGGCCATATCTAATTGCAAAAGTAAAATATTACTTAATTTTAACTTTGATTAGCACTCGCACCTCAATCGGTTTTCGGATGTACATTTAACATATTTTCTGACCTATAAAAGTACTCTGATACTGAAGCTGGCTCACACTGTTTTAGTATTATTGATGTCTGCAAAGGTGACCGTAATCCATTCTAAGCTACTATGACACTCGTACTTGAAGCGAAGCGTGAAAAAGCATCTGATTAGGCCGTCAAGCGGAACGCCACCATTATAGTTCTATATGTGTTTGTATTGGTGACCTTCTTTCCTGAGACTTGTTTTCAGCTTACAATCAGGCGAGGTGAAGTCAAATTGAGGAGCCATAATTTTTTTTTGTTATTTGAGAGGGTATGTCACTGCAACTGTTACTTATAATACAAAATGACAAACATTAATTTTGTTTTACAATATTTCTACAGTGTGATACCCCTGGTGTTGCAACCGTCCATAGGCCACGGAGACCACTTTCCATAAGGTAGGCCGTACGCATGTGTGCTACCCGAGTGGTTTAAAAAATAATAATAAATAGAACAGAAAAGACCTTTACCAGAATAATTGTGTTCTAACCGAATTCTCTTAACTTCGGCTCCTGCAACAGGGCATTCCAAGTGATGCTGCGCTGCAGATATTGAAAGAAGGAGAGTCACAGCGAGCGGTGTAGATGTAGAAGGAAAATAAGCCTCCTTTTCTTGCTGGTCATGAGCTGAAGATAAAAAATTTAATTCCATAAGTAACTAATAATGGCATCAAATGGGTGCACTAAGAGTCAAGAGCAGTAGCTAATGCTAATAAGAGTCAAGAGTAGTAGGTAGTTAGTAGAAGAGAGTTACATAGACGGGCGCTGAGGATCGTCTACAATTCCATACTTGCAGGAAATGTTAGATTTTATTGCACTGCTCACCACAGACAGGGAGTTCATTCTCACACATTACGACCGGAAACTGTGTACATCGGATTGTATGAAAGGAACTAAGAAGGGATAGCACGCTCAAGTTGTGGAACTCCCCGCTACTGTGGTCTTTCAAAGTGACTACAATGTGGGGTTATTCAAGGGCATTAGAAGGTTTCTACAAGGTCGGTAACTCGAATGTGATGCCTCTGATGTTGCAAACGTCAGTTTCACACTTTCTATCAGGTGGGTGTAGGTACTTGTCTGCCACTTTAGAGGTATAAAAAAAGGTGCTAGGACATGACATTATCTCCCGTCCTAATTGAGCTGGGGAAGTACCTCCACCATGGAGAATGCCGCGGCTAATAATTAACTGGTTGTTTCTAGCGGTGAGCTCACTGGAGAGGCTGTTTGTTGTCAGAGGGAAGACCGAGAAACTCTTCTTTGTCTTCTGCACTGACAGCATAGAGGCTCTCTTTACGGTCTTCCCTCCCCTCTATACGGTCAGCAGCTCGAATGTGACGCCCCTGCTGCCATGCTGTAGCAAACATTCATATGCCACGGTAACCATTTTCCAACAGGCGGGTCGCGCATGTCTACCACCTAAGTGGTATAAAAAAGTGTATCTTGTATTGGTTTTCAATAGATAGTTTAATTTTCTCACATTAAACCTACAGAGTTATTTTAAATTTGTTCTGAATATGTCCTGATGGAGATAATTAAGAAAAATGATTAGTTGATTGAAGAATTAATTTATAAATGACAACACTACAGTGAGCTCAGTAAAAGAAAATAATGATTTACCTGGTAGTAGTAGTTCTGGTACAGCTAATTTACAAACAAGATTCTTTGGGTACAAATAAAGAGCCCTGAAGTGCTTGCGGCATACTCTTAGATTGTTGTAAACATGATTTGTATCCAGTTGATGTATATTATCATCAATATGGGAAATCCATGTCATATAACGTTCAGGATTCAATGTAAAATTAAGAAAACGGTGAAGAGTAACACCTAAAATGAGAAGAAATAACATTTAAATGAAATAACTCAACACCTAAAAGAAGGTTTGACATTTTTACTATGGAGCAGTTAAACAAAGCAGTTTAAAGCTACTTGCAAAGATATGTAGTGGCCTAGAGTCATTCCGTATGCTGAGTTAGTATTATGTCACTGTGGCATGCACTGAGGGTTCAGCTTTGAAGCACCAATGACTCACCTCCTTTCTCCGGGGGGAGTAATCAGCAAGATTCCGCCGAAAGTAGTATAGTTATGTAGCGTTAATAAAATATACTAGATCAATGTCTTGTTTCTTTAGAAGAAACTATTACTATTGTTGGGATTGTTAAACCGGGAATGAGTTGTGGGTTCCCCTCCCACCATCAATATATATTTATTTACTTTTTTACCTTATTACTAAACTATAACTATAACTATAAACTAAATACTAATCAAACTCTCATGCAAGTAGTATCCCAAACTTAGTTATATTAATATGTAGATCTATTATCCAGGAGTTTTCAAGACTATATAGTAGTTGTGTAGTGGCATCACTTCATACAATTTTTGTACGAACTGTCCAGACTTTTAAAGGCCTACTGTATATAGGTACATACATATTCAAAGCCCCGAAGGAGTAGATACTGTTGATAGGAATTAATCAAAAGTGAAAAAGTGCAAATACATTCGAATATAATTCAAATGTACCGGCAGCCATTTTCTTATAAGGTGAAAATTTTTATACAAATATATTGTTTAATTCACTAATATATAAACATTTTACGTCGCAGTCTTGGTTATCGAACTCCTCCGAAATGATTAAGCCACTGTTTTAGTACTGGAAGATCGCAGGGTACTTTATGTTGTTAAAACCATTATTAGATCTAGGTAAGAGCACAGCGGCACATTGTGTTTGCGTAATAAATTAAAAAAACTTACCATCATCTTTCGTCACTAGACAGCCAGGGACACACACAACACTTATTTCTAGACATTTTAATCTTTGAAATTCAGGGTAAGTACCTTGGTCTAAACTGCAATGTAGGAGGATCACGTCAAACCAGTAGAGGGATTACTTTTCGATGTTTTTATTCGTTAGATTTATCTATGACACGGAGCGGCAAGGTGAACTCAACGTGAATATTAGATGAATTCAAGAAATGAACATGAAAAAGTACAACTAAATTCGAATTTAATGCAAATGTACCGGCAGCCATTTTCTTTTAAAGTGAAAATTTAAATTTTTTTTTCTTTGACTTTGACGAAAGTGACACTATGACTTTGGATTCTACTATTGTTTCATATTATCATAATGAATTTTGACAAAATATGCATAAAAACAATATTTTTGGATCCCAGAAATTTAAATGATGATATTGTTAATTAAATATCACATATTAAATATTATAATTTAATGGATATGGTGCTAATTTTACTACCATACATTTTTTTATTGTATAATGACAACATTGACAAAATCAATTTAAAAATAAGTTTATAAGGATGTGTATCCATGGCCGTAAAATAAATAAATTAAAAGTAAAAAAATTAAAAAATTGAAATATAGTTCGCGCCCTGAACCCAGATGCCGCTGTATGTCATGAAATAAAATTTAAAAAAAAAATGTAGGTGAGTCGCATGGGTATGCGCTGCATTTTCTTATGTTTACAGCATATCTTGTGCTCGTTCTGGGTTATTTAATCTAAAATGGATTGGCAATTAACTTGTCGAGTATGTCTGGAAACCGGGGATATGGTTTCCCTCTTCGATTGGGACGAAAATAATGAGCAACTTGGCGACAAGTACACCTACTGCTGTGGCGTGGAGGTACGTAAAAATTACCACATCAAAATGGTTGCGATGGCCACCCTATTTGATTTTTTACTACAATAATGTTGCTATATTGGTTTATTTGTAGATTTTATAATTTGTAGCGAATTTGTGATTTTCCACTGACATCCCAGGAGATGTTGAATTTTATTATTTGTTTGATTATAGTTATTTAGCACTCCATTGAATTATGTTTTAGATATCCAAAAATGATAATTTGCCGACGCTAATATGCTTGAACTGTGTGGATCGTCTGACTTTTTCGTATCAGTTCAAACAACAATGTTTGACTTCCAACGAAACATTGAGAGAATGCTTGGAAGAATTCAAAAAAAGCTCCGAAATCGTATCGGCAGGGAGTTCGTCCAAAGGTTAGTTTTTTTAATGAACAACTTTAACAATAATTATGATCCAGGCAAAACTGTGGCGTAGCTTTTTAAACAAAGCAGCGCTTTCACAAACATATTTTTAATAAATATTAGGGAATTTTTGACTGAACTCAAATTAATTAATGTTGACTAACATTTGTACTTTGATGAGTACATTAAGATCTCAAAACTTGCCATAGTGTATTTAGATGGATTTAATATAATTAAAAACCCTTTCAGCTCCCACCGAGACAGAAACCATAACTATAAAGCAGGAGAATGGATTGCTTCTCCAATATGAATTGCCCGTAGAACATGATCCACAAGGCCAGTGGACTCGGACCCTAGTGAAGACTCCTAGCAGTGCAGTTGTAACTAAAGCCCCTGGACCTCGTAAGAGGGGTCGCCCTAGGAAATATCCTAATGAGCAAGGACAAATTGGTAGGTCTTATATTTTATGAACAGAACTAATTTAGAAAAATTTTCACTAGTAGACTGCCTCTTTACTTGTGAATATCGTAGGCTATACATATATACTTTAACCTAATATTAAAGCAGACATGCTTTGCAGGAGGCACTGGTTCAATCCCTGCTCAGTCATTATATTTGTATGCATTAATATGGCTTTTGCATTGATCTGATCATGCCTCAGAGAACATGTTAAGCCATTAGTCTTTGTTTGCTAATTTTGATGTTTTGTAAAGTGCCTTTTATTGGTTTATAGATGATACTGGAATTTATATAGATAAACTCACGCCTATATTCCCGAAGGGGTAGGCAGAGGTACTAGCACCCACATTTCGCCAGGTTATGTTAAATTTTGTACTCGAATTTTTAATACTAAATACTGGAATTTTTAATTTTTAATATCCCAATTCTATTTTAGAGTTATCTCCATATCAACGTAAGAAGCCAAAAAGTCATGAAAAGGAACCAGAGGCCTTAACTACACTGCTGGCAACTGGGTCTCTTGATTTAAAAGAGGAACCGGAGGATGAAGATGCTTTTGGTGGGGAAGGTAATGAAAAACATTCTCTATATTTCCTTCAAAACTGTTATACATATTTGCAATAAGACTTCCAGCTTTGTGACAGGATTTAAGAGCTTAATGTATTCACTGCTAATGGGGATGCTGTAGACTGGATGAGTGATCAGATCTTCTCATTTCACCCTTTATTCTGTATTGTATACCAGTAAATTTAAACAAAAAAAATGATTTCACTTAACACTAGAAGTTAATAGTCAAAACCGAGACTTAAATGGGGAAGGCAGGCCAAATTCGTGACTTCTTTCATGGACTCCTAGATTCTAAACAAAAAGAAAAAGAGTAAGGCTAGGAAAACAATGATCTGACAATATTAAAAAGGTAGCCAACAATTAACAGCATCAAGAGCTGACTGGAAAAAGTTGACCTTTGTGTCGTAAGGACATGCTGACTTCTCATAACTATCATTATTAGTTTGTAACATTATTTTACGTTGACAATAAAGTTGTCAATAAAGGTTTATAAATTAATAAAAAAAGTTGATCGCTTGATCTTTACAAGATATGCGACAAGGACTATATCTACATAATTATAAAGACATAGAATATAACCAGAGCCGTCTTTACATAATGGCAGGGGCCCTGGGTACACAAGACTTTAGAGGCCCCTTTGGTTTTCTTAAGTTGATGTGCGAATTGTCTTTCTCTCTTCCGGGGGCCCCCAGAAGGCCGTGGGCCCTGGGCTCATGCTCAAGTGCCCCAATTTTAAAGACGGCATTGAATAAAACAGTAACTAAACATATTTGAATTATTGTAAACTAAAAAAGAAAATGTTTGTTTTAGAATATGCAAGTGTTGATGATGACCCTAACTTCCTGCCCGGAGAGGATCCCGAATCAGAGACTGAGATTCCGACACCAGTAAGTACTTAATACTCCAACAATAATCATCATCGTCTTTACTACTACTTCATGTGAGGACCCTGAGCCCTTTCTGTGTGTTTTTTCAACCATTTCTGATAATGTTATTAATCAAATAGTTAAATGGGACTTGCTAAAATTTGGCATGATGGTGGAATATATAAACTACTTCGTCAAATTTCATTCAAGGTATTGTCAGGATGTACAGGAATGCAATGCATTAGTGTAGTCAACAAGTTTATGACTGATTCTCAGTTTCCTGAAAATTATGAATGAGGTGTCATTAATTGAAATATTGCTATCTCACGTGAAGCCAGGGAGGGTTAACCAAACGGAAAGTACAGTGGAACGAGATCAGAATTTCACATCCAGGTGGTTAATTTATAATATAAAAACATGTACAGTCATATTTATTTAAAAAAAAAAAAAAATACTATTTTCAAACCTCAATCAGCAACCAGCCCGCAAACGTGGCCGCCCTCGCAAGACCTCAGATGTGAAGAGTAAACCCAAGAGCGACGACGGTGAAGATATGCTGCTCAAGGAAACCATCCTGGCATTCTCGGAGCCTATACCTGAACACATCCTGAATCCCAAGCCAAAGAAGAAGAGTGTCAGTAAGAAGAAGTACATTTATGAAAAGACGTAAGTATTATTGGTAACAAACATAGCTTGTCTAAATTCAAACAATCCCCCCCTCAAATTCACATAATCTGTGTAAAATTTATATTGACGATCTCCGTGGCCTGGCGGTAGTGAAAGCTACGCTGTAGGCGCGGGTTCGATTACCGCTTAGTGCAAATATTTGTGTGCATCAATATGAATATTTGCATTTGTCTGAGTGTTTCTATGTATAAAATGTATGTATCTAAATATGGTTATCCGTATACTAGAACCCATAATACAAGCTAGTTAAGCTAAGCTTACCATGGGTCTAAGTTTCTCACGCCTAGGTTTTGAGTAAAGATACGTATCTCGATCGACGATAACTTTATGGTAAAACAGTAGAATTTGTCAATGGGCAGAGAAACTGCTTCTTTATCCCACCAGACGTCGCAAAGTCGACTATGGTTTGTAGAACTTCGTACAAGAAAATGCATACACATTTTGTACTGTCCGGTATAGCGTCGTAATTAGCTCATAAAATAGCATAATTTAAACTATATCTAACTAGCTGTTGCTAACGGCTCCTCCCGAGTGGACTTCTGAACCCGTTCCCGTTGCTCCATAAAAACCTTCCGTAGAGTTCAAGGAACAAATAAAAAAAAGAATTACTCGAATGGTCCAGCCGCCTTCGAGTTATGTGGTTACCAACATATTTCGCGATTCATTTTTATATAGCTTACTAGAAAAACATAATTGATTTTTGAATGACAATAGAAATGATCATCCGTAATCTCAGTCTGCGTGAGATGAAATTCGCAAGATTAAACCACAAAGCATATACCCCTCCGAGGATTTACAAACATGATTGTATGTTTGTTGTTATGTTTCAGGCATACATGTGAGACATGCGGCGCGTCCTTCACCTCCAATGCTTCGCTGCAAGCGCATATAAGACGTCATTTAGGCATCAAACCATTTGTATGCAGGTATGTACAATGAACAGTCCATTGTTATAAATAACACACATGTACAGTGAACTCCAAAAGTTTTTGAACTATTTGACAGTAAAATTGTATGAAGAAGACTACACAATGAAGTGATGCCAATACACCACTATTAGTCTAAAAAGCGGTTAGATGATAGATCTATTTATTAATGTAATTAGGTTTACTATTACTTGCAAGAGTTCTGCCAAAACCTTAAGGTTTCCAAAACTTTTGGAGCCCACTGTACTTGTAGAATACCGCAAAGCGAAACTGGTTAGGTTCAACCATAATTATTGTGGAGAAGTACAAGTGTGTTCTCAATATGTATAATGAAAAATCCTTATTTCATCAATGCCATCTTTGTTATTATCTTAAACCAAGATAATAACATAGACGGAACGCATAGAACTAGCGCGTGAAGCCGCCTAAAGGCAGTGCAGAGTACCATTTTGCACTAGAATTTCGTCAACTCCAGTTGCGTTTCCATAAAACGCAGCTAAAGTAGATGATGCTCGTGCATAACGTAACTGGAGTTTTCTCTGGAGAATTTCGATCAATCGCGACATTCACCATCTTGCCGAAACTTTGCGAAAAGTTTCGCATGTCGGGTTTCACGGTATTTACGCAAACTCACGACTTCGGTTCCGTAGTGACTCTAGTTTACAACTCCAGTTTCGTTTAAGTTGTCTAATGTAATAATTCAATCATCAATCATCATCATCATTACCATAATCTTCTTGGCCATTCAATGTTTACAATACTTTCTTTTTAATTTATACTTTATCTTGTAATCATTTTTTTATATCAGTTTTATGTTTTCTTCGAGATATATGGGTGCCGGTGGGATCTTTAATAAGTTAGTTAATTATAAAATCAAAAAATACACCAGCGCCCATAATTAACGGCCGTACACACTGAATAAAAAAAAACTTAAATTAAAGAACGCACTCGCACCCGTGATTAATAAAAAAACATTTTCTTTCTTCTTTGCATTTTTTTAATGTAATATCGTGTATAAGTTAACCCTACTACATCGTCCTAACACAATACTATCGACAGAATCACGTGATTCCTCTAATAAAAACGAGGAACATAGACATTAGTACAGTCGACAAAGGAAATACGGTACCACTTTTTCTTATAATGTTGTATGTAAATGTTGTGGCGTCGTATCTCTTTTTATTTTTGACAGTACATGGGTATAGTCAGTGTTATCAAGGTTCAAATCTCCCCTAGAATATACAAAATGTTCTCTTAATCATACGGCATGTGATTTTTCCTGTTTCATTCACTTAATTTTGCCAAAAATGTCCATGTATTAGTTTGAACTGTCGTAAATTCGCGGAAACTGTCATAAATTCGCGCGAACTATCATAAATTCGCGGGAACTGTCGTAAATTCGCGCGAACTGTCGTAAATTCGCGCGGACTGTCGTAAATTCGCGCGAACTGTCGTAAATTCGCGCGAACTGTCGACAATGTAACAGTTTTGTGTTATGACGAGGTGTAAACTGATGATGTTGTCGGTAGTGTGTGCGGGTACGCGTGCGTTCTGAACATGGAGCTCCGGCGGCACATGATGCGCCACACGGGCGTGCGCCCCTACAAGTGCCGCGTGTGCGACCGCCGCTTCGGGGACTTCGGCAGTCGCCAGAAGCATGAGAGGCGAGTGAGTGGGGGGGGGGGGGAGAGACTGATGGATGACCGAGGGATAAAAATGTCTGGATGAATTTGTAAAATTTATCAATAGCTGTCGAGTATTTTGCTATTGCAAATATGGGTTACTTATATATCGGTTGTGAATCGTTTGTTTTCAGACTTAGGTATTCTTTTTTACATGTATGTGTCTCGGTCATCCATTAGTCCTAAATAATAGTTCTAAAACAGTGTGTGCGGCTTTGAAGGCGTTTCTTCGTTCTACAAACATGAAAGCTGATATAAGGTAATGTGTTACGTGAAAAAAGTTCTTGTTATGGATTTTCGGCGTTTATCGTCACAATCGCAATTTTTTTGTACTGCGTTACTTTTTTTGTAGACGTAGTCAAATGTTTTAGCCAGTAATCACTGAAAAAAATGGAAATTCAATAATCAAACTTTAAATCGCGTAGTATTTCATGATATGACTATTTGACGATTCAATCTTTCTTTTGAAATCCTCCTAACAAGACATTTTCCCCGTAACTATCCACTCATTCAACTACCTACTCAAGTTGCAATCGAAGACGCTATCCTTGAAGTGATGGATGGATTGCACCTTAGGTTGGGTAGTTAGTAGTACAAATGGTCGGTACTCAGCGTGTGCGGGTTCGCGTCCGTGATGCGCGAGGCTCTGAAGCGCCACATGCAGCGTCACACGGGCGAGAGGCCCTACAAGTGCCGGATATGTGATAGACGCTTCGGGGACTATGGCACGAGGCAGAAGCACGAGAGGTATGTTATGTTCTAGGCTTGTGTATTCGTGGCCAAAATTCATAATCGAACAGGTGAAGTAGATTTTTCAAACAATATAAAGTTCTTGAACAGATTTTGAAGATTTTAAAACTAAATTTGTCTTCAAACTAAATATAACATTTTAGAGCCAAAATTATAACGTTTTGAAACCAAATATAACATTTTGAAACAGAATATATTCGCAATCAATTTCAAATAAGTACCTACTCTAACACTTATATTTAACTTTCAAACATAAGTCAAGTCTAATTGAAATGTCAGAAAACGACTTGATGAATCTTTACCTTATGATAAACATGATTCTGTGCTACGAGCACGAAAGCTATCGAATTTGTAACGTAAACGTATCGAGAGATCGGACCATTACGTAGGCAGCCCGCCTACTGTGAACCTGTATGTGTGTGAAGCCTGCCACTCGCAATGCTTTACTCGATGCATTTCCGTTACATATTTGATAGCTTTTTATACTCTGGGCACTGATATCTAAAAATAAAATAAATAAGTAAATGGATTATTAATTTTGGCCGTTTTGATCCTCTCCATTGCTTTAATATCTTCAAAGATCCATATGAGTGGATGACTTCTTATAAGAGAGCCCTTATAAAGGTTAGTAGAATGGTTTAAATTTAATTAAAAACATTTACATGTGGGTTTCTTGTTATCAAACACATACCGTGTTGGTCCCCCTTGGAGTAGTTACGAATACGATTGTTCTTTATTCGATAGTAAACACACAGCTCATGACAAAGCGCCCACTTGACTGCAAAAGCCTCGCCCCCTAAAGATGCATCCAGATTTGTGACATTAACAGCGGACCGGACAGCCTGGCATCAATACATGCCGTTGAGTGTGAACCTAACAGTAACTAGTCGATCAGTGGTTTCATTTGAGCAAAGCTATCACACAGCACATGCACTTCTGACATGGTCACGATGAAATCTTACGTAATGTATACGTGGCATATTACGGGCGTGGTGGGTCCGAAATTCATAATTGTCGAAATGTGGGTGTTAATCAACCTAAGCCTTCACTCGAGGCTTATCGTGCGTGAGTATATATATGTATGTGTTTGGGTTAATGAAGGACCAACTTATCCATTTGTTGTAAACAAATATTCTTCTGACCCGCGCAACTTCGTCTGCGTCACCCCGTTTTTGCAACATTTTTCCTTCCTGCTCCGCACCTGTTGGTCGTAGCATGATGTTATATACATATAAACCTTCCTCTTTAACCATTCTATCTATTAAAACAAACCGCATCAAAATCCGTTGCATAGTTTTGAAGATTTAAGCATACAAAGGGACAAGAAAAATAGGGACAGAGAACGCGACTTTATTTTATACTATGTAGTTATAATAAGAGCATCGTCTGACTAATGCACCTCTCTCTAAACAGGTTACACATGGGCGTCCGTCCGTACCAGTGTTCGCTATGTGGCAAATCATTCACATACTCGTATGTACTTGCAAATCACATGCTGACACACACCGGAGAGAAGAAATATGCGTAAGTATATTTTGTACTACTTCTATACCAGGCAATGTGATTTATTTAATACTCGCTGTTACCGCTTCTTCGCCCGCATAGACGATATTGGTATTCATATTTCGCGCGTCTAATACCATTTCCAAAATCTAAGTAGCCTAAGTTACGCCTTATATCACCAGCTATCTGTACTAAGAATCCTTTAAAAACTGTACTAGTAGTAATTTAAGCTATTATTTAAACATTACAAATAGCCAACATTCCAAATTTAAAAATGTTAATGTTGCCATAGTCATAATAACTACAAAATAATACCATTACATAAAATTTTATTTCCAGCTATAATTCCAGCTATCACAAAAAATCCTTGAAAAACTTTACATAACTAACATATATATGCTTTGTAATTGTTTGTATGTTGAATGTTGTATATGTATACTGTTGGTGTGTCTATAAGTAAATAAATAAAATAAATAAAAAATAAAAAACATAACATAACTGTACTGACTGTACTAGTAGTCATTTAAGCTATTATTTAAACATTACAAATAGCAGACATTCCAAATTTAAATATGTTAATGTTGCCATAGTCATAATAACTACTAAATAATACCATTACATAAAATTTTATTTCCTATTCACAGCTGTGGTCCGTGTAACAAAAAGTTCACCAAGGCTCATCATCTAAAATACCACAACAAGGTCCACCATAAAGAGCTGTATCTTCAACAACAGCTGGAACTCGAGGCCAAGAAGGTTCGCCAGCAGATCAACGTGACTGGGCTCTCTGGGGTCATCTCCGGGCAGATCGTGGATGGAACACTTCAGCTTATTCATGCGGCTAATGAAGGTAGGTTTTTCAGAGTGCCATATCCGAGCCAGAAGGTTCAATTGACTGTCATAAATGTTATAATCAAATTGAATATCAAAGACAATAAAAAGAGGGCCGCAAGATCTATCGTTAAAAACGATTAGAATGACAATGTTCTTTCTTGGTAATTGTATCACGAAAATGTTGTGTTTTGTCATTTGGGAGGAGGTGGCGCTGAGACTGAATGTTAACTACCTTATAAATTAACAGTTTTAGGCCTCAGGGCGTCCTTAACCAATCAGCCCATCGCAGTCCACTATTCAGGCTTCACCCAATGTTGAGAGTACTGTTTCCATGCTGGCCAGACGGGTTGGTACAGGGTTTTATTTCGAATTTACCTTCTCGAGCAGTGATATCGTCTGCGTATTTTTCTCCCGTAATCGCCACTAACAACACTATTGAGATGAGCTTCATCATTCGCTTGAAATTGCGGGATGCATGTCGTGACATTTGTCATGTCACTGTTAGCATGTTTCCGCCAACAGAGCGTTAAGAGAGCATTGTCTTTCATGTAAGAAATCACTTCGTATTTGTTACGTAACCCAAGTGGACCCAGTTTACCACTATCAAATTAGAAAAGGTCAACCTAACCCGTATTATTGTTATCTTCATCATTCTCGGAAACTTTTTTCCCAACTCTGTTGGGATCGGCTTTCCGGTCTAACTTTGATGCGGCCCAACTTCGATATTTGCCGTGAAGCTACTGCTATTTGGCCTACACAACCAACGGTTCAATGACCAATATCGATATCGAAGTTCCATGTTAGACTGGTTGGACTTTTCAGGGCTCCAACTACCCATAGTAGTAGCAGTCATGTGCATTACCGTCACGCCATATAATCACGCTAGTAAACCTGCTATGGACGAGAATCCGGTGCACCAGATTCTCGTCCATCAAAGAGCATTCCTCTTGGGGTTGGGAGGTCAGATTGACACCAATTTGGCCGGTTCGTAGTTACACTGATACAAGTAGAAGTACCATCAAGTTTAAATATGCATACAATCCGCCGCCGAATTTCATAATACATTTTAGGCCTGTCCTTGTTTGCCACCTAGGTGGTTTAAAAAAACAATCTTATCTTTTATTATTAGATGGCGATATACAAGAAGCACAGATGGAGGTCGTGGAAGAACAAGACGAAGATGCCGGTGATGATTCCGAGAAGGAGACCGACCGGGCCGTCGCGGGAATGCAAGCGGTCAGTATAGATATATTTATTAACTTAGAGAGACTGTGGTAGCCTGGTGGTATGGGTAATGGACTGCTGAGACGAGGTCTCGGGTTCATTCGATGCTTATCGAAGTTACGTGTGTATTTAACGCAGGTTTATGAGTGCCCGGTTAATTGTGCTCACCGCTCATTACATTGGGACCTAAACATAAACTGGCGAAATGTGGATGCTAGCACCTCTGCCTACCCCTTCGGGGATATAGGAGTGAGTTTATGTTATGTTAACCGTGCCGAGTCGAACCGGAGACCTCATCTCAGCAGTCCATTATCCATGCCACTAGGCTACCGCGGCATTAGTCAATCCCATTAAATCCTTCACAGCCCATATCAAACAAAGAAGAAGTAGTCAGTATACTCGGGCTGAAAGATGAAAGTCCAGGCTTATACTGGGCACAACACTAGTATCATGATGAATAGATAAGTCTTGGTAATAATGAAGCTATTGATATTTTTTAACTTTCCCTACCAAAATTTAAAAACTTAATTCATGCTTGTCTGGTCCCTACAGTCAACTGAATGGGTACTTGTTTGTGCAATCTAATGCAAGTAAATGTATTTCTTCTTTTTTATCTTTTAGGCGCTATGTATGTATACTTACGAGTGGAAACTGTTTTGGTTTAAGTATCACTAGCTGACCCGCGCAACTTCGTGTCTGCGTCACCCCGTTTTTGCAACATTTACATTCCTGCTCCGCACCTGTTTGTCATAGCGTGATGTTATATACATATAAACCTTCCTCTTTAACCATTCTATCTATTAAAACAAACCGTATCAAAATCCGTTGCATAGTTTTGAAGATTTAAGCATACAAAGGGACAGAGAACGCGACTTTATTTTATACTATGTAGTGATTTATAAGCATAACAAGACTGTACATCTTTAAAATAAAATAGAATAAGGCTTAGTTGCACGAACTATCTGTCATGGTCATGGTCAAAAACAACGGTCACCGTCAAATTTAACAGTTTGATAGTAATGGTTTGGTTAACTCTATGGTTAGTACACAGAACAGAAAAACTAGTAGAAGTGCGACGCGATAGCTGCAGTAGCGGAACCGATGTCGTAAAACTCACACACATAACCGTTAATAATACCGTGCTCTACTAGTAAATAATTGTTTTTTTGGCCTACCCTTTCCGGGATATAGGCGTGAGTTTATGTTATGTTATAATACATTAAAATATTTAATAATTTAAATAAAAAACATGGTTATTCGTTTTACAAATACCTTTCAAATTTAGAATTTCGAAATTGGACCTTCATATTTTAAAGAACTTTCTAAAGGACGGCCAAGGACAGATTATGTAGTTAGAAAGTTCATCGCGGAACAATTCTTTTTAAAATCTATGGTTGGCACTGTTTATAGAAAAAATAAAAATTATATATTAAAAAGTTACTTTGTCTCACGCAGTGGGCGAAATCGCATTTTGCACACTGTTGTTATGCAGTAAAACTTACTTGTTTGAGCTGCCGTAGTGAAAAAAGTATTTATGGCATTTCATACTTTAAATTGAAAAGCTTGAATATTTACGAAAAAGTTTAGACGTATTCTTATCAAAAACGTTCATATTATCGAATTTATCCTTCGTAGCATAAATACGCCAACCAATGACACGCGTGTACCGACTACATGCCGCTTCCACTTATTTTTGTTTTCCATGATTTTGTAGCTCTGTTTTTGACAGAATTTGACGTTTGAGCGTGGCTGGTCATAGTTACAACCAAGGCTATGACGTTTTATACCTGACCGTACCGGTCAACCAGCTTTGTCACGGTCATAGTAAGATCGTGCAACTAAGGCTAAAACATAAAAATGAAACAATTTTTTTAACCAAAAATTTTCTTTTCAGGTTGTGTTAGACGCAGAATTTTGTATGGACGATGACAAAGGACAGTAACCTCAGTAGAAAACTTATGTTATCGTAATTTATTTTATGAAACTGCGAATTATGTTTAAGAAGACCACAATATCTTGGATATACAGGTGGGCCTTTATTTCAGACAATCTATATTTATACAAATAAGTTAAATTTGACTGTCAGTTATCTATATGTTTGTTCTCGCTATTCTCTAAACCAGCTGGGCCAATTGTGCCAACATTTATTAGCACATAGCTGATATTATTAGGCGTAGCCTAATATCTAAAAGCGCTTCAGAATTGTGGCCATCTTGACAGCTCGTAAGTCTCGCAAATACCACAAGTAGATATATTTGTATAAATAGAAAATAAAACTTGAATAAACTGTAGTACCTAGCTTTTTATCTGGTACATCGAGAAGTAGAGAGGGAATCCGGTGGATCTCAATTGCTTTGAAATTGTAGACCATTTAAATAAATAAAAATAAAATAATATTCTAGGGCCATCTACACAACGCCATCTAGACCCATTGTAAGCATAGTTTAACTAGCTTGTGTTATGGGTTCTAGAATGCGGATAAACATACTTAGATACTTAGATTTTTTGTAAATATATACATATTATACATAGAAACACCCAGACCAATGCAAATATTCATATTCATGATCACAAATATTTGCATTGAGCGGGAATCGAACCCACGCCTCCTGCGTAGCAGTCGCGTTCACTACCGCCACGCCACGGAGGTCGTCATTTAAACAATAACTATTAATATTACTAGCGTAAACAGACCCACATACTCATTCATTATCGCATTACCGAAATTAAAATGTCAGTGGCAGTTACTTGTGACTTTTAGTGTAGAGACATTGATTATTAAGTCCTTGCAACATCATTTCGGTCAAAGTTGATAATGGTTTATAAAATCGTTTCACGGTTCGTATATTCTGTCACTTTCTTACGCCTTGGTTTTGTGTAAAGATATTGTCACTTGTAGATAGATAGATAGATAAATAGATAGATAGATTACTCTTTATTGTACACCAAAAACAAAACAAATACAAGAAAACACCAAGGACAAGTAGTGAGAGTTACAGTTGTTCGAACGTACAATGGGCGGCCTTATCGCTGGAAGCGATTTCTTCCAGGCAAACTTGGGATGGACAGTAGCACACAGTTACAACAGTTGAACACATTGTTACTCTAAGAATAACTTATGATTTACTCTTGACTCACTGACTGACAGTTAAATATCTATAAAGAAAGGCCAGCAAGTGAGCAAACGATATGTCATTTCACTTCTATTCATCGCATCGCATGCATTGTGTGATAGAGGCAACGCTATACAATAGCAAGCAGTTGTTAGCCAGATTCTCACTTCTTCCTGACGTTCACATCAAAAGCCGGGTACCTAGGCTCTTCTTACATCAGGCAACTCAAACGAAACTTGAGTTGTCAACCGATGTTTCCGCGTCTCAACAACCAGTCACTTTCAAAAAGCATCATCATGATGGCAAATTCCGCGGGAATTGGAATTGACAAAACTGCAGTTTTTTACTTCTATAGTTATCACAAAAAGTCGTATTGTTACATGACTAGTTACGCCATAAAGGCAAAGGTCAAAACGGGCCTTTTATTTTGTGATTACTATAGTTGCCTGATGAAAGAACAACCTAATGAGTTATGATGACGGTAAACTGTTAAATAGTCATCACTTATTATTATTATGTTATTATATGGTGTAGATTCTTGTAATTTATGTAATATGGGCTATGTGAGTATCGCAGTTCAGTGGAACATAAAAACTAGAGGAAGTGCCCTCAGACCAAGCCAAAATTTTGAAGGAAAATCATAATAATTATTATTGTTATTGGTCGTGCGACCAATTTATTGTTGGTCATGAAGTGGTCATGTGACCAATTATAATTAAACGTGGTCACGTGACGTCACATAACACAGACGTGATTGGTTTAACTTTTTCACCAAAGAACTAGCTGAAATGTGAACATCACATCAACTGGTAGCTAATCGCGTCCATGCAATGTTGAAAATATTCACATCATTGTGGGCGATGCGACAGCTTAAGGGCACTTGCTTATGTTTTTATATTCTATGTACAACTGTCACTTTTTACTTTAGTCGTTCAAAATATGAACTGTACAGAGAAAATTCTGTAAACTTGTTTTTTAAGTATTTTGTATGTTTTATTTTGTATAGTGTGCTATATAAATAATTCTTTAAAACTACACACGACTGATTCGTTTATGTATGAACTATAAATTAAAGTATTAAAATTATGCAGTTAATCGGTATGTCTCATGATTATAACCCGAGAAATTAGTACACGACACCCTCATATCTCGCTTTTACTAAGCTCCTTACATTAGGCAACTCAAAGTGAAACTCGAGTGGTGAACTCTACCAATCAGCAGCTCTAAAAAAGCATCAACAAGATGGCGGATTCCGCGGTTTTCGTGGAATTAGGGTTGAATTGAAAAAACCGCAGTTTTTTTCTAGTTGCCATATGTAAGAATGGCTTAAGGGACAGTGCGCTAGTACTACTATAGGGTAAACCTTATATTTTATCGCCTTATCACAAATATAAAATTAACAATTCCCCCAAAGACTGCTGACCGCTATTTTCTCAATGGTGGGCTGTCAAAATGGTGGCTTTGACCGGCTAGGCTGACGTCACACCCGCAATAATATTCTAAACCTTTTTACACAATCATCATCCGATGTCTTTGCGATATCCTGGTCAAATTTAAGCCTCTCTATTCTTCGAGTCCGGGGTCCCCAATTTATATACTCTTTTTATTTTCTATTTGGTATTTATGTCATAAATACTAGATGTTTACTTACCCATCTTTCGTCCAAACATGCGCGACCTATGAATGTGTCACAAACGAATTTGTTAGACTATAGTAATATATGTTAACTTTTAATTTTATCCTCGGATAAAATCCTAAACGAGAGATGTACAGTTAAAATACACTACACGAAGAAATTAATGAGCACTTGTAAATATTCGCACGTAAATCAACTTATTATGTATTTGTTGATTTAATTGTATCTCTAAAATTTTAGGATGCTATCTAGAACTCTAGAAACCCGAACGAAATACACTGAATTGTTTACATTTATTTAAGTACCTAAACAAATGGAGTATAGTAATATGGGTTCTAGAATATATTAGTATTTTTGTAATCCTCAAAGGATAAGGTTAATATATTTCATGTTTTGTTAGTTTTAAAATGTATTAGAGCTGAGGTGTGTAATTGTCATGTTTAAATATTCACATTTTAAAACATGAAGTCCAAGCTATAAAACATCTTCAGTTATCTTTTGCGGCGATATACAGGTGTGAAATATATTTGGGTTGGTATAATAAAGTCAAGAAAATAAAAATGTCCAAAAATTATAAGGTCCATGAATAACGTCCAAAAATACCAACGCCATTTTTGCACATGGCAGTTGCACCGAGTCCGATTAATTGGGATATCGGCAGATTTTTGGATTTTTATGGTATGGGACAATTGAATTTTTGGACTTTATTAGTAGTTGGACATTTTTAATTTATGAAATTATTTTACCAACGCAAATATTCATAAAAATATAGATGAATGTTATATACATTCGCTTTTTACATATATTATAAGTACTCGTCATATTAATGCCTTCATTGACTTTGTATAAACTAAAATTTAAGTAATCAAAATATATGGACCACTGTCGTTACATAAATCGTCTATGATAGTCAAAGTATTGGGTTCAATTCAGTGCGGAAAAATGCTAAAAACACATTTTAAGTTTTATTTTAATATTAACTTTATTCCATTTAGGCATAAAGTACTCGATATTTTGTAGATTTTTTTATACCACTTAGGTAGCAGACAAGTACGCGGCCCACCTTATGGAAAGTGGTTACCGTGGCCTATAGACGTTTGCAACATACGTGCTGCTGACTATAGGGGGGGGGGGGGGGGTTAGGGGGGAGGGGAGGTATGAGACTTTCTGTATTGTCAGAGCAGAAGTGTTTAATTTCAGTTTATGAGAATGACTATTAATGGCGATTTGTGACGATTTATTGAATTATCCTAAAGGTACTCGACGTTCAGAACAATGTTATTACATGCTCATGTTAGAAATAGGAAGAAAAATAAAGATCATGTAACATGTATTACGAATTTTATTTCTTGCACCCATAATTGAATTGATTTCGAATTAAGTATCGAAATTAATTATGAAACAGCCCCACTGCCTTATAAAGTAGTGATATTTTTCTATTTGTAACATTTTTTTCAAAACGGTCCAGTAGTTTCGGTTACAGTAGAACAAATCAAAATCTTCCTCGTTATATTTTTAGTATAGACTCGGTAAAATCGGTGAACGTTTTCCCGAAGCCTTTCCGAAGAGCGAAACCTATGCTCGGGCCCTCTCCGTGAGTAGCGGCGCTGCCGTGAAACAAATGACTACACCACGATGGCAACTCAAAAATGCCATCGATTCGACAGAAGAAGAATCAGAATAAACGGCAATAGAATAATCGATCGATTCAGTTCAAAGTTGAATCGATCGATTATTCTCTAACGACATTTTAAGTTAAATTTAAATATTCTTCTATATTTAATACAGTGCTAAGTCTCACTGGGAAAACATGCCCTGGTTTCCAACCAACGGTGAATCCGAAAAAAGGGTTAACTAACGAGTTTTCAATGCCGCAGGCCATGTCCCAGTTTCGTTCCAGTTTTTTAGTTCAGAGAGCTATCGGTTCTAGCAGCGAAACAAAAAGAAAACCCCTTACATCGAAAAAGGCTTCAATGTAAAATCTGCATTGTCTTCATCTAGAGTGCTAGATGATTGAGAATGAAGAGAGAAGATGAAATAATGTTAAAAAAGTTTTACCAACGCTAGCTACTACAAAAAAGATACTTACGTGAATTAGGTAGATTGCTAGTACATTCTCTTCAACATAGTAGGGTAGGCAACACCTTGTCTGCCACCTGAGTGGTATAAAAAAGTAGAAACAGTAGGCCAAAGCATCCCAATGTTTGGAGAGGCTTACGTCCAGCTGTGGACTGTGATAGCCTAATTGATTGACCTACTTATACTTCATCTGAAGAAGTCTGATACATCGAATAATAAAACCTTAGTCCATATTTAATAAATGGCAATAGATAGATTAAGAAATTATGTAACAAGTACAATTGAATTAATGAAATAAATTATTTTTATTATTATATTATTAATAATGGTTTCAGGTCGGGCTCTAGACTGTCTTATGGTAAATCTGTACTGGACCCTGGTCCTTACTAATTGTCAAATCAACCACGATCAAGCCACTGAGATTACAATAAATGCCATTGAATTTTAAAACCTTATCAGTATAGCCGTAAAGTGTAAAATTCAATGACTTTTTGTAGAGTGAATGTAACGATGATTTAATTAACTCCTTTTTATTTAATTTTAGCCTTTAGAACAATATATTTAACGGCAAAATTCAGTAGCATGTTTTGTAATCTCAGTGGCTTGACAAGTGGACAATTAGTAGAATCGGGTGGTTTTCTAGCTTAAAACATATTTACAGTTCCTATTTAATTGTCTACTTAACTCGGGGTCGTACTGTAAAGCTTTATTGTAACTTCTCAATTTATTCTATCCGAGGCTCGAGAGCGAAATTATCTGTGCCTTGCGATTGCTAGCTGTAAATAAAATAAAAATGTAAATTGACGACGCGCCCTCTGTATTGTGGATGATTGTACTACGAAGGACAGTCGACCTCAAAGATTTAAAACATACCTACATACTTACCTACTTTTATCTTATTTTTTGGTTTGGTTATTGCTGTCACCTCTACTCCATTTGTTTAGGTACTTAAATAAAAGTAAATAATCTTGTGGTAACTTTTTATAAAAACATATATGTTAAATAAATAAACTGGGCTAACTAACTAGTGGTTCGATACCGGTTTTTAGTCTTTAAAATGCGTTTCTAAGTAGCAAAGTATTCTTATACTGAGTTTTTAAACAAAACATTAATAAGATTATACCAAGATTGTTTACTTTTTTCATACCTAAAGAAATGGACTATAGGTAACTACCGCAAGGTGTAGTGCTGGGTCGACAGATAAGTAATTATGGCATCGGGGAAGCCATTGACTCGAAGAAGATCGAATTTTAATTTTAAATGGATGAACTTTGTATGTAACTGCGAACACTAAGTTGGTATTTTTATTTAATTTGTCCTTATTTTAAAACATCTGAAACCGACATCTAGTCCTCCTGGGTTTCGTCGAAAGACCGCACCCCGCCTGATGGTAAACTTGGATGCAATCTAGAGCCGTAGCATTGTGGACGTTTTACCTAGCATGACCTTACCGTGACGACTTCGACAGATGTTTTTTCGCGCTGATTATATGATTCATGTTTTACATCCACCGCTGCCCAAACAATAACAATAAAAAACTTTATTAACAACAGCAAATAAAAACTCGTGCATATTTGAAAAGTTTGAGAACCATCAATTTTTCCCCACTCGTAATAAGCGCATTAGGGGTGGAAAAAAATTTAAACTCGTCGCGTCCCGAAACTTTTCGCGTTTTCTTTTTACATTAAGGACAAAAGAAAAAAAAGCTTCTACTTAGAAGGGTGGCGTAACTTTTAATATTCTTTAGATATAACACTACGAACTACGATTCTCGAAAAGTGATAACAACGCCTTATTTTTATAGCTGTAAGGTCGATAATTGAATAGCTAGAACCGTTTTGAAAAGAAAATGGTAGATTGGCTTGTATAACGTAAACATGGTATGTGTGTGGTGCTTAGCGAATTTGGGTGGGGACTAACTCACGGGGGAGTGTTTTACTCTTCATGCAATTTTATGTAAGAGCATATTATCTACTGAGCGGAGGATAGTAAGAAGATCGTCTATAATTATTTGCCTTCCCGGACGCATTCGAAAAGCTGTCACCTCGGATACCGGGGTACGCTTTATTCCAGTCAAACTGCATCGCGGCCGAACTTCAATATTTTCCGTGAAGAGGCTACCGTCTGGCCTTCACAACCTATAGGTATAAGCTATATCTGGATTTGCTGAAAGAGAACTCTACCATGAGTTTAGCTCGCCTTTGTACGTAACCGTAATTAATCCCCACCAGTTTCAAATCTGCATTTTTCAGTCCCATATTTTCGCTATAAGTCCCATATTAAGAATGCCACTCAAGTGTGTGTGGCTGAACTTTAATATTTTCCACGAAGCAGGTGCCAGATTTGAAAAACATGAAGAAACAATAGTAGCCTGGTTTTAAAAACCGAAAAACTTTTTTTTGTGTATTGGTAGCATTGAGTGGAGAAAGGTTGTCCCCGGTGCCAAACTAGTGTATCCTCGACGCCATGCTAGCTAAAGGGACAAAGAAGGAGGGAAATCAAATTGTCCACTCCCCGGAGACTTGTCATCCGGCCATGCTACGCTAGCAGTAGGTTTATAAAGAAAAAAAAGTGCAGAATATCAGTTTACGCTGCCAAAACACAGATGGCGTTAGTAGTCAAGTCAAAGTAAGTACTTAGTAAATAATCCCGTTTACGCTTACACAATTTTGCTTGTAAAGCGTTTTACAATTAGGATCTTAATTCATTAAGATAAAGCCTTGGTTGAATTTTTATGGCTTGTTAAATTTTACCCTTTGCTGCCAAACCAAAGTTTTAATGTGTTTTCAGTTTAACATTGTATTTAGCTGGAATCTAAAGGTAGAATAGATTTATCTTGATAGCATAGCGTCGATAGCTTAATAGTTAAAAAGTGGGCCTTGCGTTCAGGGCCCCGGATTCGAATTCTGGTCTTTACACTTCTGACTCCTAACACCATAAGCGATATTTTACTTACCTAATATCAGTATACCAGAAATATAAGTTACCTAACCTACTAATAGATATTTTTGACTTGTCAAAAACATTGGCCCGATTAATCTTCGACGGTTTCAGTGAAAACGAATTAAAAATAAACTGAAATAATAATTAACAATAAAGTGATTTTGTAAAAGCCCACTTATAGAAACGATAGATTTAATTCCTCAACATGTCAAATCTTACAAGAGGAAAAAAAGTTCTTGTTACTCCTTAAAAATAATCATCTTTTTAAAAAAAGTAATTAGGTACTAACCTTATAATAATGTCAGTTTATTTAGAAGCTGAACTCGAAGACTGTAATAAGAAGAGATGATTATCAAAATAAGAAGATTGGGTATACAAGTAGTAGAGACTAGGGGGTCTGTGTTGCGAGCGAGTGGACCGTCAAATTAGAAGCGAACGACAAAAGATTCGCTGCATTTGTGTTTATACCAGCACCGTCCAGTGTAACAATTAGATGGTGTATGTATTTTGTAAATACAGTAGGTCAGGTGGGCTAAATGAGAGTTTAGTTGTTGCAGAAACGAATGTGCGTGGCCTTTAGTTGTGTACATGTGAAGAATGATAGAATGACTATATTTGAAAAGGCGAATACGAATATTCAATTTCAATGTTCGGAAATGCGAATGTCAACTGAAATTCAGGTATAGCGGCAAAAGGTAAATGTTAAATATCTCATACAAAATATGTTAAAACACCAAATATACCTACGAATGTCAAAAAATATGCGAATATCCGTAAATTCGAATGATTCACTATCGAACAATCGTTACCTCACTATCTGTGCATCACTATAATAATAGTTGTCATGTCAGTAGGTACATGTGTGAATGTGTGAGTATAAAAACTAGCAAAAATGTTACACATACCTACTGAGTTAGGTTGCTACCCGTCCGTCACGTAATGCTCGTAAATTGCAAGTAGGTACCTACCTACCTACTAGTCCGGAGTCTAAATTGAAACTAAAATGACATATTCGACATCTTAGATAACTTTTTATAATCCTTGAAAGATAGGTACTCATCAGTAATTGGTGGTGGCGCATCATTGGTCGTAATACTATGGATACCTACCCAAGATTGTGTGATGATGCCAGCATGACCCTGGACTCTGAGGTGAAGACTTAGAACGCAACGTCTTTAAGATGCTGTTATGAATAATCATCGGTTTTCTGAAGACTGTTCAGAACCCAAACGGTATATGAAGCGGTCATCGCCGTAATTTAAAGTTAAACAACCACAAATTACCTAAACACATGCATCATTGCGTTATTGATCGGCACATTAATGTACTGGCATTAGCACTAGTGCCCGCGCAAACACTTGCCCCCGGCGAACAAATGTTAGGCGAAGGAATACAAATAAACAGACAGAGCTGTCACTCACGCCGCTAATAGTGACAGATGTATTCGATTCATATTTGAATGTTGGTATTTAATTAATTAGCTAAGTATCTCAATGGTGTTTATATAGTTAACCCCCCGTCGTACCGTATGCACCATTTTTGGGTTTGAGGTCCAGTTTTTATATTTTTAGGCTTCGACTAAATTGTAATGTCAGATTAGCAGCATAACAATATTGGTGTTCTGTTTAGTCCTGCAATAATATGTATACGTTTTAGAACTTTTTCACATTAAACTTGTCGAATTTTACCGTTTCATGTCATAATGTTGGCTTGTCATTTATTATTGTGACAAGGTTCCAAAGTGTATACATATTATTACAGGTGACCGTACCTGGATTAGTATCTATTTTTTCGCTAAGAAGAATCATTGTAGAGTAAACTTGGTTGAAACAATATTGGTAGAACAGGTGTCTGGGGTTGCTATAGAGCGTATTATAAACAGGACATTGAAATAAAACCACTCTTTACGGATTCTATAGCGCCAATATTTGGCATTATTTATTTTTAGTCCAACGTTTTAGCTACTCTTTAGAAGCCATGGTCAATGGGCGAGTAAGGATGACTTTTATCACACAGTTTGAAGTGTTAGTTAAATCAAAATGCCGCGAAAGTATCTATAAAAAGTGGTTACATTGTCTGTGGAATTGTTGTAAACTTTAAAAATAAACGAATATGACATTTATTAATTGTTTTAACTGCATTTATTATAACGTCGCATACTCATACCTTACCAATTATGAAATTATACAAATCCGATACAAACGGGAGCAGATTGCCGCGAAATTATTCACAAAGCACCCCCGGCACGGACTTGATGATATTGTATTAGGTGATCACACACGAATGCGATTTTAATGGATACGTCCAGAGCTCCCCTCGTGAAGCGCCTACCGACCGAATCGTGCAAGTAAAAAGAGCCCAATTCTCCCGCCAAAAAAGTGACGTATATGACGTTTTGTTACCCCATGGAACTCAACCCCAATCTAAATTAAAATCTAAAACCTTGTAAACAAGGCAAGTGCTCACTTTTTCGGGGATTTTAACCCTCGGAATTAACGAGAGATATAAAATAAAAGGGGGCCCAGTTCCGAGTGCCGCGGTGGTTTGTCATTGTTTTGGATGCGTCGATTGAAGTCATTTTTATTGCGTTTTGTTGATGTGTCGATAGATTTGTTTACTTTTTTTAATTTGAGCGAGTTTGTATTATTTAAAAATAATAATGATGACAGATGTAGTGCTGTGTAGTTTTAGTGTCTGACAGACTCTGTGGTGTGGTGATAGTGAACGCAACTGCTACGCAAAAGGGAACGGGTTCGATTCCCGTTCAGTGTAAATATTTGTATGTGTGCATATTGTTACTCTGATTGGTCTGACTGTGCCTCGGAGAGCACGTTAAGCCGTCGGTCCCTGTTGTTAAACGATCATCTACGAAATCTATGGGACTACGAAATCCATCTTTCGATAAATAAATAATACTACCATAGTTACAGTAAAAGTATATTGTGTAAGTATAATGAAATACAATATTCAAAAATAAATATTATAAATATCAAAAGTGATAAATATAAACTTCATTTAAAATAAAAAGTATCTCCATTCCTTGTCACGTAGACTTCAGAAATCCGGAGGCGAAGAAATTTTGAGAAAAAAAATATTAATCATGATTTTGATTTCTACTTGGCAACCCGAAACAGATTATATTTCAGCTCGGGCAAGTACCTTGGGCGTCATCACTGGCGATTTTTTAATGTTTGGTGACTCGCAAGGACTATATCGTGGCAAAAGAGGTTCTTTACGGAGCCTAAGGGAAGTCAAAGAGCGTTGCGGCTGAGGTTTGTCTATTATTCGGTGCTCCGGGACTCGTCCGCGTTGAAGTTCAGCTAAATTGCTTGCTAGTTCCGCAGCCGCTTCCCCGTATAACCTCTGTCCACGACGTACCTGGAGACAGGGTTATATAAATCGGTCAAACGCTTTAGAGCGATTAATATATTGCCTAAAAAAAACAAAAAAAAACCGCCTTCTAAGTAGCGACGTTTGTAGGTATTTGTCTTTGTGTGCATACTTGATGCGAGTCAGTGTGCCATCCACCTTAATGTTGGCTAGTGTGGGTGCTGTGGACCTTCGGGGAAGAAGTCAACTTCATCTAATGGTCAGTGCACCAGTGAAATAACGGATGATGTGCTCAGGCCCAGACTTTCCTTTAGTTCCTTGTGAGGTCAAACGGTAGACGCTCCCGGAACAATCGATATACCAATCAAAAATAACAAGTAGACCCCCAGGATTCAAAGTATAAAATTCGGACGCTCTGGGAAATCGCATGGTAGATGATAAATCGGGAATCATATTGGTAAGCCGGTATACAAGCTGATTGATGGAAGTAGTTCCATGGCTCTGATGCAGTCTTGCCCTATAAGTTTGGAAGATTAGATGGTAGCCGCATCCATAAAAGTATCATACGTCAAATCTATACGAAGATTAGGAATAAATGAACCCTCAGCTCAGAGTTGTAATCCTCAGATGCAACCAAGAGCAACGCTAAGATGAAGACGATGACGATGATGACGACACAGTCAATCAATTAGCATGTCACAGTACACTGCTGGACATAGGCCTCTCTAATGTTGGGAGGCTTTGGCCTGCTGTTTCCACACCAGCCAGACGCATTGGAGCAGGGTTTTATTCTAAGTTTTCCTTTTCTTGTAGTGATGTCGTCTGCGTACTTTTCCGTTTGTCGACATCCTTATGATGAGCTGGGTGATGTGTGGTGATATTCTTTTACTGCCACCGTACGTATTTTCTACAGAGTACCTAATGATAATCCAGGCAACACCCTGGAAATACAAACTAGATATGTCATCGCCACGACAGAAGTAGTTGTAAAAAGGTTTTACCTCATCCTTAAGCTCCCCGCGTCTTCTGGAGACCCACTCTATCTGCTCCTGTAGCTTCTTACACTCCTTCTCGTTGGAGAGGAGGTCTTTGCGCAGGGACTCCATAATCTCCCTGTACTTGATCCTTACGTCATGATCTATGGCGTGGAGGTTCTCGATCTCGTTTTGAGTCTGGCGGATTTTGGATTTTGAGAGTCGAAGGCGACCCTCCTGTACAGAGATGTTAGATGTGCTATTATTACGGTAGGTATGCTTGACGGTGACTTCAGTATACCGCGAAGGTACTTCCTACAGTCCCAGGTCCTTTAAGCGGGGCGTGAAAAAGCATCTGATGAGGCCGTCAAGCTGAGCGCCACCATTGTAGCACTTAACGTGTTTGCAATGGTGACCCTCTTTCATGAGACTTTGCCTTCAGCTTAACATCAGGCGAGGGGAAGTCAAATTGACGTACCATAAATAAAAAAAATAAAAACTAACCAGGTCATGCATGCGTGTGCACGCAAGTGGACGTTTGTTCCCTGCATATATTCCCTGCATATATTCCCTGCATATACGTGCAAATACAAAACATTTACACTAGACAGTGCGCGCCCATGAGGCACTGGACAGCTTTCAATCCGGCTTTGGATGGTGTAAGTGTGAGGGTAGTGAAAGAAGCGGGATAGGAAAGAAATTCACCGAGATTTGGTCAGCTATTCTGACTTGATTTAGACTACATCACAGCACATAGCTAAGCGGTGACCAGTTTTGGCAGCTGCAGCGCATATAATAAAAAATACAATGATTGTACTTAAAACTTAGGTGACTAATAGGTAAATTTTGTAAACAATGGGCCATTAAATTTTATACTTGTATTTGTTTGTTTATGTTTATTATTTACAAAAGGATCCAACCAATCTATCCATAGATTATATGATATGATGATGTCATAGACTAAGTTCACGAATCCAGTTACGTTTAAGCCGAAATGTTGTTTTGTGTGTGCTGCAGCATGTTATAAATAATTTTTTTTTTCTTCTTTTCTTTCTTTCTTCTAATTAACTTTCGCGATAGTAGCAACTTTGTAAATACTACGCACCTTCTCAGCAAGCTTCCTAGTCAGAACATCCAGGTGTTCATCGAGGGAGTCCTTTTCTTCCACCTGGTACCTCTGCACGACGTTATGGTGGGGACAGAGCCGGTGCACCAGCATCGGACTGCCGGGTGGCATGTCTGGATGAACCTGCATACAAAACTGAATTTGTCTCATGCGCTCCCAGTGGTGTGGTCCCACTCTGTCCACGTTTAATGTTTTAAAATTCTCACACTTTAGTGATTTAAAAGTTAAAGTTGATCCAGATTTGTGTGGTCAGACCAAACTTATATATAACCATTACCTATTATGGTATGTGTGTAATAGAGCGAGCTACGACGTAGCAGTCAAAATTGCTACGTCGTAGGTCTCGGGTTCGATGGTAATCGCGGAAAAAATGTATTTATGTATTTATGTATATTTTTTTCTAGAAGTCGTAACACAAATTAGTAAAGCTATAGTTACCTTTGTTCTAGATAGTGCTGTGTAGGTTGTTCTAGCTAGAGAATTAATGTAAGTACCGTATTTATTATTTAATTAAACGTCATCTATAGAAACGGCGGGAAGAGATTACAAACGTCAAATAATACTACAAAATGGTACATTTATGTGCAAACACAGAAGTAGGCGTCGGGCTGTAGTTTTTGCTTACACCGAAGGGATAAAGGTATGTTTACATTAGTACAAATTATACTTTTGTTGACATGATGCCTACTTAATTTATATAGTCTTTTAGCAAGCACAAAACAAATCAGTATTTCATTACAAATACTTATTAGAAGCGAACTGAAACCAGCGGGCATGCATTAGTAGAGGTAGTTCATGAAGTATGTTAGGATAGAAACTAGTGGCAGGTTGTCGCCTCTGCCTACCTTGCAGTGACTATATTATGTATGTGCTAATAAGAAATTATAAATACTCATCCATGGTTCAGAGCCCACCTTCAAACCTCTCCATTTCCATCTAAACACGAGGAGTATTGCAACAAATACCACTCCCAAACCAGCGGCGGTCACAGCGTCCATCATAACACCAACATATCATTATACCATAATGTTCACTACCACAAATTTGTAAAAACCGTTACCATTTTTTATTTGACTTTTCAACTGACAGCTCAAGTTGACACTTGACACTAACATGAGTTTGTATTTCGAATGACGTAGATGTTTACTTTTTTATGTTATAAAAAGTTCGTAACATAGTAACATAACATAAACTCACGCCTTTATCCCCGAAGGGATAAGCAGAGGTGCTAGCACCTACATTTCGTCATTTTATGTTTAGGTCCCAATGGAATAGAATCAAGAATCAAAGAATCAATCAAAGAATCAATTTCATTTATTCAGTTTAGGCACATAAAGAGCACTTATGAATGTCAAAGTTTTACAATAATTATGTACCTACATTTGTCAATAATATTATAATTCATAATAAATTAGGATACTTAGTAAATAAATCATTAGAAAATGATTCTTTCGCTGGTTCGGTAGTTAAATCTCCTGAGAAGAGACCAGCAAGAAACTCAGGTAGATTATCGTTATTCTTTTTAATATTTAGTTGTTTATTTATAATAACTGGGTGCAAGAGCAAGAGATTATTATGACCACGCATTTTTATCATCAAGATATTCGTCTACTTTATAATAGCTTTTTTTAATTAAACATCTTTTCAATTCTATTTTAAACTTATCAAGTGGCAGGTCAGCCAAATCCTGAGGAATTTTATTTTATATTTTTATACATTTGCCCACAAACGAATTACTGACTTTATGAAGCCTTAGTTTCGGTATCGCCAGTTTATTTTTATTTCGCGTATTCAAGTTGTGAAAGTCTGATTTTTTTTGGAAGAGGTCTAAGTTCTTCCTTACATATAAGGCGTTGTCGTAAATATATTGTGAGGCAACTGTTAAAATATTAATTTCTTTAAACAGTTCTTTCAGCGAGTCACGGGGTCCGAGGCAATAGATTGCTCGTATGGCTCGTTTCTGTAATATAAATATAGTTGCAATATCGGCAGCTGAGCCCCACAGCAGCAGACCATATGACATAACGCTATGAAAGTAACTGAAATAAACTAATCGTGCCGTTTTCTCGTCAGTTAGTGACCTTATCTTTCTAACCGCATAGGCAGCTGAGCTAAGTCTTCCTGCTAAGGCGGTGATATGAGAACCCCATTGTAGTTTATTATCTAGTGTGATGCCAAGAAAAACTGTGGTATTGACTATTTCCACAGTTTCATTATTCATTATAATGTTTGAGTCTATATGTCTTACATTTGGCATCGTAAATTTTACACATTTTGTTTTTTTGGCATTAAGTAGCAGGTTATTACTCGTGAACCAATGCAATATTACAGAAAGGGTATTATTCACATCGTCAAGTATTACTTTTTGTCTGTCAGTTTTAAAAATTAAGGAAGTGTCATCAGCAAATAATACTATTTCACAAAGATTTTCAATGAAGTATGGAAGGTCGTTTACATATATCAGGAACAAAAGGGGTCCTAATATCGAGCCTTGGGGTACTCCCATGACGAGCGGGGCGCCAGAAGAATCGGTGCCATTAACGTTTACTTTTTGTACTCTGCCAGTGAGGTAAGACCTAAGTAAGCTAAGTGAGCTATTCGAGACACCACAATAATCTAACTTTAATAACAAGGTCTCATGATCAACACAATCGAAAGCCTTTGATAAGTCACAAAAAATACCAATGGCATCCTGCTTCTCCTCCCATGCATCAAATATATGTTTAACTAGTGCGACTCCTGCATCTGTTGTATTTTTGCCTTTAGTAAAACCAAACTGTTTTTTATGAAGTAAATCATTGGCTGCAAAATGTGAAAGCAGTTGATTAAATATTATTTTTTCAAAAATTTTACTTAGCGCTGGTAATATAGAGATGGGACGAAAATTGGATGGGTCACTTTTGTCCCCTGCTTTGAATAACGGAATGATTTTACTGTACTTCATAAGATTTGGAAATTGTTTTTCATCTATACATTTATTGAATATGAATGCAAGGTAGGGCGCAATAGTGGGCATTATTGAATTTATTATATTGGTTGAAATGCCCCAGAGATCTTCAGTCTTTTTTATATTTAATTGTTTAAATGTTTTAAGTATTGTTTCAGTGTCTATATACTGAAAATTAAAGATTACATTACATTTAGGAACACAAGATTTAAGAAGGGAATCGGCTACGTTTTGCGACGAATTTAATTCACTCGTAGTAGTAATTGCAATATTTGTGAAAAAAGATTCAAAAGCATGGGCCACTGCAGAATCAGTGGTAATGTATAGGTGGCGAGCCTATTGCCATTAACCGGGCACTTATAAACCTGCGATAAATACACACATAACTTCGAAAACCATTGAAAGGTCATTGGTGTGTGCCATGGTAAAACCTGGGATCAAACCAGAGACCTCGTCTCAGCAGTCCGTTACCTATACCACTAGGCTACCGCGGCTACTACTAAAAAGTTCGTATACTTTTTTATTATAATTCAAGTACGAACTTTTTAGATTGATCTAGTAGAAAATGGTGTCCAGAGTCTTAGGATACCGATGTCATCGAACTCACACATATAACCGTTAATAATAATAATATTTTGCATCACTATCACTACATAGTATAAAATGAAGTCGCGTTCTCTGTCCCTATGTCCCTTTGTATGCTTAAATAAAAAACTACGCAACTGATTTTGATGCGGTTTGTTTTTATAGATAGAATGGTTAAATAGGAAGGTTTATATGTATATAACATCATGCTACGACCAATAGGTCAGCAGGAATGAAAAATGTTGCAAAAACGGGGTGACGCAGACGAAGTTGCGCGGGTCAGCTAGTTACATACTATTAAATAATTGTTTTGATTGGTCGTTATACGTATTTACCTTTATTACCAAATCTACTTAAATGCAAGCAAAACGATAACACACCTTATGAGTTTAAAATAGAGATAACTTTGACATATAAGATCAATAAAATATTAATGCACACAAATATTTACACTGAGCGTGAATCGAACCCACGACATCTGAATACCAACTTTCAACGGTCTACTACTATACCATGGAGCAATCTGTGTGGCATAATAGCACTCTATAATACTTCATAGTACAAATTTTATCTTGCGAATAGGTTCCTATGGGGCACAGGAACGGGCGACAGTTAATGTGGATACAAAATTCTATCTATCCCTTTATAAATAATAATAATAATAATAATATATGTCTTTATTGTACACCAATATAAAAAGATACAGATCAAATACAAAGCAACAATGGTAAATACCATTGGCGGCCTTATCGCTCTGCGGCAATCTCTTACAGGCAACCATAGGATGGACTGAAAAACAGGAGAAAAGTGTTTCTAGGCAGTTTGGTGCGCAACAATATGATATGGAGAAAATATACAGGAGTAAGTTTACAACACATTGTATCTCAGGAGTTGCCATCAAAGTTCACACGTTTTTCCCAAAAAAATCTCATAAGAATGGCAGTTACATAATCATTATCTGAATTTAATTGTGACGGGGTGTCGCAGGGGTCTCGTTGGGAGTGGATTGTGCCCTGGGCCCACAGGCGGTCAGGGGTGACGTGTCATCCATCACGCGCTGTCGGCGGCTCAGGTGCCGAGACGAGAGCGATACGTGTTGCTATGGAGACGAGAGTCGTATAGAATCTAGTACGATAAATTGAATAGTTCCCTATCGTTAATATGAATTATGTAAAGAAAGAATAGTAAAATAGTGGTTTACTGAGCTCTACTAACATTTTTTGAGTCCTGTCGAGTCGGTACAATATGCTCTATAACAGACAAAGAATTTAAGAAGCGTCGGTAGCTTAGCGGTTAAGGTGAGCAGCCTTAAGATCAAAAGGTCTTGAGTTCTCTGGTCTCGGGTTCAATTGCCATAGATTAGATGTTCGTATGGACCGAGTTGCGACGGCTTACCGTGCTCTCCGAGGCACGACCAGACCATTGCAAATATAGCTCACCTACCTTATGTCATGGGATCTAGAATGCTGAGAAGTACTTAATTATTTTTTGTAAATATAATGCTTATTATACAATAGAAACGTACAGACCAATGCAAATATTATTGAACTAAACGGGAAACGAACCCTGCGTAGCAATTGCGTTCACTATCCACCACGCCACAGAGGCTGTCAAGCACCACGTTCCCTACACCCGACGGGGGTCATCTCAAAAGAGAGATCCCCAGGTATGCCGTGGTGCGAGAGATTTGTTGGCTACTATCTCACCTCTGGCAACCGAGGACCAAAAGGCGGCGTGCGTTTTAGTCGGTTTGCATCCGACATAACCTCCCCAACCAGCTCTAGCGGGGGTATCCATGGGAACTTTTCGCACGATAAAAAAGTCAACCGCATGAATAATAAAATGTCAATTTGAATATGTTAAAAAATAGTATTACTTGGTTCAATATGTACCTAAGTTATAGTTATTCACGGGCAATAGGTATCATACCATACAATGTACACACACAATATTGCATTATAACCTCAAGTTGCGATCAAAAAGTGATTATGGCAATAGAATGTCCATCACACATAATTCGAGCCGCCTGTAGGTGGGGCCGCGAGGCAATTATCTACCGATCCGAGGCATAATTGAAAGGGGATCGGATTCTAATTGATTGTTCCTGACCGACTGAGTGAGTGAGTGATATGATAGAACGATTAACGGGCATGACTGCTGACGGCATTAGCTGTGTCTGCTTCTGTGATAATATGATATACCAATTCTTCTAATTTCAAATTCAAAATTCGATCTCGATCAGTCAAAATTAAATAAAATGTCATAATGGGTTTTTTGTAACACAAGTTTTAAGAAAGAACATCGAAACCGTGAACGTTTTTATCATTTGACTAGCTGTTGCCCGCGGCTCCGCCCGCGTGGACTTCTGATCCCGTTGCCGCTGCTCCGCTCTGAGCATTTTCATATTTATTTACCTTTTAAACCTTCTTTGTACTTCCACAAATAATTCAACACCAAAATTAGCCAAATCGGTCCAGCCGTTTTCGAGTTTTAGCGAGACTAACGAACAGCAATTCATTTTTATAATATATAGATATAGGCTTAATATTGAAACAATTTTTATTATGTGAATACGAACTCTCCATTAAAAATAAGTATTAACTACACATTTAGGAGTGTCTGACATTTTAGGTTTTTATTAGAAGAAATTGACTTTCAGGCGTCGTTACTGATTTGGAATCGATAATGAGCTATATTAGTTTAAGGTATAGAAAGAAAAGTAATTCAGAGTTACTTATTAAGTATCTAGGTGATAATAATATGTAACTCCACATTTGAAACATTACCCGTACCTATATTTCGTATTACTCTCTCGTATTACTAAATACCGGACATAGTAAACCGCACTCTATCTGGTAGTTACTTTAAACTTTACTTCAAGTCTAAAATGTTATTTAAAAATATATAACACGCAGTATAATATATCATCACTTGAGCAGAATAAAGTCATAAAACTTAACAGCAGCGGAATTCCCGCCACATTTGACATTAAACGCTCCGTTCAAAAATCGTTCAGTTCATTCATTCACATGTCGCGTTCCGTTTCACTTGCCGCGTGATCAAAGCGGGTGCGTTGACGTCGGCGCAGTATACTTTAGATTTACAACTTACGGAAGCCAATTAGGTAGGAGGGCTCAAGCAACGGGCCAGTTAGAGCGCCGCGCGTGCAGCCGAACGTGACTGTTTCAGAACTGAGAATGATTAGACGGTACGTACAACGAGGTTTAAAGGGAATTAAGCTTAATTTTAGAGTGGGTAACCCATTAATTTTTTATGCATTTACAATTCATTTTATCATTCAGAGTTAATGTAAAACAATGAAGTTACTATTGTTATGAGTATTGCAATCAGTTTTGTTCAAATAATAATATCTTTAAAGGTTTTCTGCAAAATCATTTTAAATTAATGTAATTTAGGAAAAAAAAAACCACCTAATTAATGGTTTGTACTGTATTAAAGAGACCTCAATCGATCAGATCGGAAGTGCGCTAGTGGGATTCATAGGAAAAGCTGTTCAGAATCAGAAAACACCTCATGGTAGAGGCAGTAAAAAATTGCCAACGAAGTAACGTCTCTACGAAAAAAAGCAATTACTCTACGCAGGCGGCAAAACAAGTCCAAACGCAGTTTAATAATCCTGTGATCTATAAATCCCCATCGTAAGAAATTTAATAGTGCAATTTTATTCTCTGAGGAAACGGTGAATAAGTGTTACCCGACTCTAGAGATAGAGTTTAGAGAGTGCAATTGTGCCTTTAAACGTTCCGTTTCTGCGTTAATCAGGAATGCTCCATAGAAATATAACGTTTCGTAACCTTTCGATACTGCACGACAGACTGCAGCAAATAAAAAAGGTCCTATAACTAAATAACTTCGACGCGTTACGCGAGACGACCCGTAACCAAGTTCACGCCATTCTCCCAGAGAGCGCTCCAAACTTTTTGTTAAATAATTTGTTACTAATTATGTTACAAAAAGTAACGGCAGCTTTGATCAGCTGTTACATGTGGTTCCCCAGAATGTGTCGTTTACATGTTATATTAATTAATTCACGAACAATAATTAGGGCTTGGAAATGGAATGTGTGCGGGAATTTTCTTCATAATTAATTGAATTGTTTACAGTAGTTGGTTATGGTAATCTTGTGTGCTATGTGGTTTTTGTTATTAAAAGTTTAATGGATGCTTTGCTTTATGCTATGTTCAATAGTAGATTGAAATATACAGATAGGGTATTCGATAATTGATTTGATTATTCTTTGAATTTATTTTTAAGTATTTAGCGCACATACTATTCTGTCCTAAGTACCTACCTGTACCTAAAAAAAATAAAGCGGCCACATTCAGGAAGCAGTTTTTTATAGAAATATATTTTAACATAATATTTTACGATAATTTAATTACCTAAAAAATAATAACCCCGGTAGCCTAGTGGTATGGGTAATGGACTGCTCAGACGAGGTCTCGGGTTCGATCCCAGGTTTACCACAATGCACACACCAATGACTGCGATGTTTTTCGAAGTTATGTGTGTATTTATCGCAGGTTTATAAGTGCCCGGTTAATGGCAATAGGCTCGCCACCTAATACATTGGGTCCTAAATATAAACTGGTGAAATGTGGGTGCAAGCACCTCTGCCTACCCCTTCGGGGATATAGGCGTGATATTATAAAAAAAATAAAAAAAAATAGTTACATAATGAGACGAAATAATGTAAAACAATGTTTGAAAATGATTATTCCGCAATATTTATGTTTAGAATAAGTCTCGCCAGGTCAAAAAGTGATGTGTCTTGGTCAAGAATCGCAAGGCAAGTTTACTTTTAGTTCTTCTGCCAACCGAAATCGATGCTTATCTTTTGCTGTTCTACGAAGTTTATGGCGTGGTTTTTTAAATGTAGTGCAAGTGTACTATAAATATTTGATTCGCCGGTAGACCAGCAGATGAGGTCTCCTGAGACCCGAAGATCTCAATGGCCCCCATACTCATTACAAAATACGAAAAAGTAGCACTCCGGGAAGTACCAAAAGAAATAAAACCTTGAACAAAATATTTACATACAGAAATGTCATGTGTGAATTGTCTGTTACAAAAGGTGTTGGTAACGGTGTCACTATAAAAATGTTCAACGCGCCAAAAAAGGTTTATAAGCACTTACTTAAAATATTTGTAAAGAAAAAGTTTCGAAATATTTGTAGATGACTTGTCTGAGAAGGAGAAAGTATGTTCTGCACTTCAAGTGCTCAGAAATTGGTTAGGTTAGGTTAGGTTAATTCAATGGTGTTAGGAAAGTCATATAGGTACCAATTTACTTTACAAACGTATATACAATTGGAGTCATTATTTTCATGTCCTAATCGCAATTATGTATATGGGGTCAGTGTCTCTATACAATGCTGCCTCACTCATTTCCTCAGTTACTCCTTTCCTTGTTATTATCTCTTTCATAATGTATACATGTATTATTATCTGACTAAATGGTTGCTTGATAGTATAGTAAGAATTTTGTTGAAATTTCGTCTTTCTAGACTAGTAGAACTCTATGGAAGTTGTACATAATCCGAGAAAAAAAGGAGGCAAATAAAGTACACAACAGTAGAAAAATTATATTACAAAAGATCATGTCGAGAACGAACGCAATAAAAGAAAATTCAAAATGGCGGACACTGAAAGCAACGGCGCGCGGTTTCTTTCCGCGTATTACTAACATTACCATACTTCAGGCGGCGAAGCTTATTTAAATGCTCCACCGACTCCATTTAGAGCTTGGAAAAATAAAACCGGGGAACAGATCCCGCGATCTCTCGCTGAGCCGCTTTTGTGGTAAATATGTATAAACTTACCAAATTATTTTTGCGTCCTACCCACAATTTTGCCAAGCAAATTTCACTCCTATTTTTAGCAGCATAGCTCAGTATTACAAACGGTTAGGTGCCCCGAGAAATTTGGTTCATGTATAAGTATCTACGTTTTGTCGCCGGCATCTTTTTATTTTATCGCTTTTTATTTGGGAGCTCAGCTGCCAGTCGTGTTGTTTGCCACACTTGAGTATATTTCGCTATCTATCTAATATCTACTTAAAAATGAAAGACTTCAACAAGCATAAAAATGCTGGCAGATTGGTATAAAATAATATGTTATTTTCTTCTACTTCTGATTTCAGTATACGATGATTAGCATTGAGGTTTTATGTTTTAAATAAAAACAATACATAGGAGTGAGTTTCGTTTAAATATAAAACAAAGCAAATGTTAAGTAAACGATTAAAGAAGAGCCCCCAGAGCGTTCACTGTTTGAACAATGATTTCATTATCTGAGAACGAGGCGATGCCTCCTCAACTCGACATAAAAGATAAACTGAATAGCCGCCAATTTTGTTCCATTACTCTCGAGCGCCGCAGAATACATATTATCCGTAAAACGGAACGCAAACAAAGTGAACGTCGTTTTCCCGCCAACGATAACTTAATTTCAGTCCGCCATAAGTACGTAATTAGCGAGCCGCTGCCTTATCGGCCGGCGGGTAATTAACCTCTCTTGGGGTGGCCTCCCACTCCCCGGGGTTCTCCCGTTCTCCCGGTGCACCTTGAATACCTCCTCGGCTCGTAATATTTCCGCCATATTATCCGGGAGTCCGCCCACCTCCTCCGCCAATGGCGGCGATTCCCGCGCTTTTGTTTCGCGCCGTCACCGCTTCGTTCCGAAACGTTGTAACTTGGTATGTTTTCTTTGGGAAATTTGGCTGTATTCGTGAGCTGGATGTGGTTTGTTTTCATTGGAGCGCGTATATTATGCTAACGCTATCTTCGCTTTTGAAATATCATAACTTAGAACTTTGATTAGCACAAAGTGAACTTTATGCGTCTAAAGATAGAGTTTGTTTTACATTTTCTTTGTTTTTCAGAGAGGGGTGTCGTCAGTTCATATTTCATGTGTTATCATCTTTTATTGAGTGCGAGTCAGGGCATTGTTGTCGGTTTACTGCGCGGTTATCTTGTGCGACCGCCGGTGTTTAGCGACGCCTCGCCTGATGAATAGCATATTGGTATGATGTTTCAGAATGACGTTGGCGAAACCTTTGCATATGTAAGGAAAGACGACGATGTCTAGGATTAGATTTCAACCATAATTTGATGATATTTGATAAGCTAGAAGCATTTACGTCTTATTACATCGAGTTATTCAGAGATGTGGACTATGGAGAGTGGATTAGGTTTTAAGCGTGTGGGTATTTTAGTTTAACATCGGAAAATAAGTATATATGTATAGAGAGTGTTATAATTTCCTTTTGCATTTTTGAAGGAGCCGACTTAGAAGATTTGGACAGGACATACCTACCTGTTTTATTTTTCGTGCGGAAATCCGGTCGGATTTTCACCTGCCGCCTGGTGGGGGCGTTTATCTCGGGCTTGAACCGACTAAAATCGTATGGCATCACGGGTCTTCAAATGCCGAGGTATAACCGCTGTGTGACCGTATCACGGGATTCATATTCCTCATTACATACCTTTTTCGTTTTAAGATCAAAACGTATACAAAAAATTGCTAGTTTGCTACGCTATATAAAAATCATATTGATGGTTGGTAATTATTGTACCTACCATCAATATGACTATTAAAATAAAAGTCAAATTCAAAACATTTAGAAATACATCAATAATAATCGATCACTACCCACCGAACCGTGTTACCGAACGAACGGTCATTTGTCAAAATTACGCGGGAGTTGATAAGCCGCATAATTTTTGGCGCAAGTCTCGTCAGTTCGTCCTAATTGGGTGGCGCGGCTGGGCGCCGATAAAGCCCGGTTTACACAGCGTTTTAATTAATAGAGGTCGTCAGGCTACTACTACCTAGTGGTAGGGTTAGTTCGCACCGTTGGACGCAGTTGTGAAAATATTTTATTATATAAATGGGGAGGATATTTTATGTGAGTTGGTTAGTAGAAGTATAATTTATGAAGCTATGATAAAATCATTCCTCGTTAAGAATATGTTTGTTGCATCCGAAATAGGCACGGCCAGGTATCTCAACAGGGGCTAGAGAAATGGTTTGCCATTCAAAACATTGTTATTTTTGGACTCACACTAAGTTTAGATTACATTGTTCAGATAATTCACTATTTATTTAAATTTCCCTGAAAGTTTAGATAATGTCTGTACCAATTTCCTTACACAACAGCACACTCGCATCGACAAGAAACTCGCATATATATAGTTATTAGTGCCATTAATGTATAGATACTCATTTATTTGATGCATTTATTTTTAAGTATAAATATAGTAACCGCGGTAGCCTAGTGGTATGGATAATGGACTGCTGAGACGACGTCTCGGGTTCGAACCCAGGTTTTATCATTGCACACACCAATGACTTTTCGATGCTCTTCGAGTTATGTGTGTATTTATCGCAGGTTTACCTATTACATTGGGTCCTAAACGTAAACAGGCGAAAAGTGTGCGGTATCTAGTTGTTCATGCTAAGCCGAAGTTTCTAATAAAGTGGACAAAGTCCTTTGAATATATTTCATTACTTCAACCAAACCAAACCATCAGAGAGGAATGGTATAAAGACTAAATAGGAATAATTCAATAACTATTCTACTAATCTCATACTAAATGTATGGGAGTGTTTAATATCAAAATGTTAGATACCACTCATTTGACTTTTAAAAAGTTATTGATGTAATTTTACTCATAAGGTAACGTACTTTCGATATCAGTTTAAAGTTTTTTGATATCTGTAATAGTTACGGAATAATCGCCTGGATACACTTAACAATTACACCCTGTATACATATTGATATACCTGTAGGCACATATCTTGGACCTAAGTGGCAAGAGAAACGAGGTCTGGGCGCGTGGATTGTTTATTATAATCAGTGACTGGAAGCTCTAAGCTCTGTTACCGCCATTGCACCCAGTGCTATCCTCAAAAGACAGTCCAAAAACTCACACCTATTGCGCCTTTAGAGCACATTTTGGGTCCATGATTGAGCCTATTTTTTGACGTGTAAACACTATCTGTACTTCGACACCGGATCGATATTGAATCGTATACCTATTAGTGACTGTCTACCTATTCCCCGCTATAAGGAAGTCCACTGTTAAACCTCCAAGCTGAGAGAACTAAACGCTACAAATGCTATTCTGTAAATGTCAGGTTTCCAACGATCATTACCAAAGTTAGCTGAGTACCGCTCGCTGTATCGTTCTGAAACTTTGCAACAGTCTTATCAAAGTTTCCACTGAAGTCAATTGATGTGAATAGATGGGGTTGCCACAATCAAATTTTAGTATATTTTTATTGTTATTTGTGTTGTTGCTGAAAAACAAATAAGGCAATGACATATAATTGAAAAGGTTCATTGGCTTAGTGTATTATGTATTAGAACACAGAAGGCCTCGGGGTTCTGAACGTGGAACCGATTGCAAGATCCTGAAAATAAATGGACAACTGGGTCAAATGACCCACGCAGAAGCACGAATGTTATTTGATTGCATTTATTTTTATTTTTATAATTTAATTGTATTTTCAATTTATTGTGGTAACTTTTACACTCTAAATGTAAATTTGGCTGACTTTTACTCAACACAACTTTTAAGATAGATATATTACAAATCCAGCATCTTGTTATTTGAAATAAAGGGATTATTTATTTAAAAAGACCATTCATTGCACCCAGTTCTACTTTTCTTATAGGTCCTCGAGATCTTCTGTGCCTAGGGTGCCCATTCCCAAGTTTTCCCATCTTACCAGTCAGGTGTATGTTCAGGGAGTAATGTCCTGTTATCACTTCCATGACATGCCTAATATTTACCTACTCTGGATAGATTCATCAGTTGGCTTATCAAATACAAAATACAAAATATACAAAATATATTCCAATGCGTCCTTACCTGTTATAAAAATTTAAAACAACAATGAGTTTCCGAACGTATCTCGAGTTTTCAAACGTGGAACACGCGCGAACTTTTCGCGCGCGAGGCAACTAACTGTAGCAAAGTGAGTGACGAAATAAAAACGTTATAAAATTTCTAATAGGAAAACGTACGAAGAGTCTGCCACGCTTTTGCCACGTGAATTATGAATGGTAACGAGTGGAGTCGGTTCGGTCCCCCTTTGTATCGGAGTCTGACTGCGGGCGGCGCCAAGTTTTGTACTTGTTTCTTTTGTACAATGCGGTCTGGTTCAAGCGATGCGAAAAACAACATTGTTATACTTTCGTCGGTCGAAGTTGACATTTTGGCGCTCCGAAATGTTTTAATTATATTCATTACTAACTCTTGACCGCGGTTCCGCTCGCGTGGATGTTGGTTATCGCGCAGTGAAATAGTTACTCAGGTCGAATGTAGCTTTCCAAAGGTGAAAGAATTTTTTTAACCAGCACATGAATTTATTTATACACACACACACACACACACACACACACACACACACACACACACACTCACACACACACACACACACACACACACACACACACACACACACACACACGCACGCACACACACACACACACTCACACACACACACACACACACACACACACACACACACACACACACACACGCACGCACACACACACACACGCACATCACAGATAAAAATACAAAATTTTCTTCTTTATAATATTAATGATGATGTTTTAATTGAAAATTCAGTTGGTCTAGATTGGCGACGATAATTTCGTTACAATGTTACTATTTATATACTCTATTAACTATCGTAGGTGCGGACTCGAACCAAATAAAAACGCACGCTGTCTCAGGTCTCCAAAGAGTCCGGTTATCATTACGTCGTTTTATGGAACTTTCGCTCTATCGGACGGTGCGTGTCTCACCAGTTTTAGAGTGGTTTAAAATTGAAAAAGTGAATGTCTAGATTGGGCTTGAACCAGCAACCAGTCTCTTGCAAGGAGAATGCTTTGGACTCGGACTAAATAAACCACTGAAATTATAAAACTGCCATCGAATTTTCGACTTTAAAATACATTTAAAGTTCATAATTAAATGAATTAAAGTTTATTATACTTATTTAATTTTGGAATTCAACAGCATATTAGTAAAGTCTAGGCAATAGGCTCGTTCCTATTTCGTGGGACCGAATATCATAGTTCGCAAAATTTATAGGTTATAATATTATGGTATGACAATATAATTTTCATACCACTTAGGTAACTGACAAGCACACGACCCACCTGACGGAAAGCGGTCAACGTGGCCTTCGAATACCCTTCTTGAAGAAACCCATATTAGGTATAGTAGGAGTAGGTACCTATCTTCGAGTATATAAATAAAAATGAATCGCGAAATATGTTGCTAAGCGCATAAAACTCTAAGAAAGCTGGGTTAAATCAAGTAATTTTTTTGTTTCTTGAACTCTACGGAAGGTTTCTATTTAGCAGCAGGAACGGGATCAAAAGTCCACACGAGCAGAGCCACAGGCAACAGTTAGTTAATTTTGACAAATAGGTATTATTTTTCCACAATTATACTAATTAACATTGTTTTTAATGACACCGCACTCAGAATTCGATTAAGAGCGAACAGGAGAGGTCCTTAAATACTAAATCGTTTAAAAGCGTCCCTACAGAAGGTCCGGTGTGAAAATAACTTCAATTATTTTATATGTTATCTCTTAATAAAGAGCACGAGTGAAAGAGATGGCGATAGGAGATGAATGTTCGAAATCTCCATTCCTAATTCAAAAGTAGGTTGACCATGTTTCAGGAAAAGAATTATTTTTATTTGTCGTGTAGTTGTGTATTTCAAAAGACTGGCTTGGTAACAATGTTAGATAGATAGGTAGATAATTCTTTATTGTCCATCTTAGAACAAAGTTAGCAGTATAATAATAAGTATAAAGTTAGTCCTGATTTAACAAGAAAAAAGGTTTTGAAATTATACCAGTTCTCCCGAAAGAGATACTGCCAATGTTGAGGACATTATAAAGTCGACATTATCTAGTTGGTTCTGTCTTCTCTGATATAAGAAGTGGTTTTACCGAATGAAAACGAAGTTAATTATTTAGAGTAAGCGTCGGTAGTTGAGGAGTAACCCTACGATCGCGAAGTGCCGGGTTCAAATCCAGACTATTTACTTATAACAAAAAGAACTTATTTTTTTCTATATTTATCCTATAATTAGATGATTCAGGTATCATATTATTATACATAACATAACATAATTTCCTTGCGATTTACACCGCATGGCACGGAATCGAGCCAAGTTTTTTTCCAAAATTTATTTAGCTGCAACATTTTCGGTTAGAAATTTGTGGTGACCCTCTTTCCTGAAACCTTGTCTTCAACTTACCATCAGGCGAGGTGAAGTTGTCGTGACGTATCATAGGAAAAAAAATCCTATCTAAACGAATCAGACACTTGGTCACCCCATATAAGAGTGTGAGCGTGTGAAAATGTGCAGTTTTTCAGAGACTTAACACAGTCCCTTTTTTGTAGCCGCGGGCGAGCGGGACAGGGTATTAAAACTTGTATATCGGATTAGACGAAATTACTAAGTGCTTCAGTTAAGAGGGTCTTCCTAGTCTATCAGGCGACTGGATGTGCGAATTAAAAAGCTTTGACGGCAACTTGAACGGGATTTTCGTGGAAGCACAGATAACATAATACTTGGTGGAAGCTAACAATTAGGTAGGTATATATCTACACAAGCGGCCTGAATCAGCTCTGTGTGTTGATTTCTCTTGTCCATGACTTAAATTTTTTTTTATCACTTACGTGGCAGACAAGTGCACGGCCCACCTAATAAAAAGTGTCTCCTGTGGCGTTGCCACACCGTGTAGAGGAAGGGTTGAAAGTTAAGAGAGTGTCTGTGCAGAAAAGAAAGCAGGGTTTCATATTATCACATAGTTGTGTCAACTTAAGTCTTCCTAGTTATGGTCTTTCCACTGACAACACCAAACCTCTCCAGTGAAGAATTAGTATGATATATACACCTTTCATAAAACCCCAGTAATATAAGCCAAATATACAATTAAAATAGCTAGAGAGGCAGACAGAGGATCCTAGAATCTATATAAGAAAAAGAAAAAAGAAGAAAAGAAGACTGGACCAATTCGAGTAATTCTTTTTTATTTGTTCCTTGAATTTTATGGAAGGTTTTTATGGAGCAGCGGGAACGGGATCAGAGGTCCACGCGGGCGGAGCCGCTGGCAACAGCTAGTATACAATAAAATCTGTTTTGAACTAATATATTATGCATATTCCCTGTTCAGACCGTTTTTGTACTCTAGTCACAATAATTCGCTGTTTAAATTTTGATACCGTTAAGTTGGTACCACTTCTCAATGCATACAGATTATGTATAACATTTACATCTTTCCTTCGAACCACGCTCTTTGCCTCGTTCAGAAACCGAGTTCGCGCGTTTGAATAAAAGATGGCGGACACGTGTCTCTAATGCACTCATCAATTATTACGCGATCCCGCCTCGCTCTGTTTCACGGCGAGCATCCCTTAAGCAGCGTTTTGATAACACTGCGAGATTCGGCTGTTTCCTTTTCATGTTTTATGTACCCAAGTGTTGGGAGATGTGTTGGAATTTATAGTGCTGGCAATACCGTTTTTGATGCGTTGTTTGGAATGATCTTTTTAGTTAGTGCTCTGTTATCAAATCTATTTATAACTGTTATTTTAATAAGCTTTATGGCTTATTATGTTTGCATTAAGAGTAATTTTGCAAAACTGTAAATAGTTTCTGTTGGTACCTTTTCAATATGAGGCCCTACTATATCTTCTATGCTAAGTGAATCTCATTCGTAAGTTGGAGCACAATGATGATGTTGATGAGATCCTCCGACCCAAGGACCCCGAAGATCTCGCGGGGACCATTGCCTGGGAGATAGGGTGATAGCCATTGAAGACTGCAACAACAGAGCCACACTTACCACTCTGTTCTTCCAGTCTTCCTAACCTAACCTGTCGGTTAAATAATGTTCAGAAGATGATCAATATAAGCATACCTACAATGTATATAAACTTCTACGAAATCCAATACGATTCGTATTCGAGAGTTCTTATCAAATCAAATACGACTAGTAAAGTGATTGAGTTCAGTATCACCTACCATTTTATTTTTACTAGCAAAATATCCTATTTTCATTCAATTATGAACCTTATCGACAAGGAAATAACGATGATCCTTAATAGTAAGAGGTGGTGTTTAGAGATTGTAAGATGAATTTGTAATACCTCTTGGATAACGGCAAGGCATTCAAATTAAACTGAAAGCCGCGTGTCCTGTTTGTTGACCTGCCCTCTCTATAAACGACTCCTTTAATATCCAATAGACATACAATTAAAAAAAAATTGTAACACTTCGGTAAAGACGACCTGAAGTGAATATAGCATGTAAAAAGTCTAAGCGACTGTCCATCTATCTGCGGTCCTGATGATGCCTCGTGTAGAGGCGTAACACGACGGGTTGTTCTTCGCACTTGCGGAATATTGCACCATTTCCTCGGGTAAGAAGTCTTGAGGATGCGGTTTCTTCGGTTCTTGTAATGGATTCTTGCAACGTGACGCCTACTTCAATATTTTATATTTACTTCAGGAAAAACTGTTCTAAGAGAATAAAAAAAAATCACTTCATTTTTAAAAGACGTCACATGTGAATTATCAAAATACATACATACATACATACATAAAATAACGCCTGTTGCCCGTAGGGGTAGGCAGAGATCACGGATCTCCCTTTGCTACGATCCCGACATACTACAAAATAATAAAAATAGGTGATTGACCAATAATCAGATTAAAATCTAAAATGTATTTAGACAAAACAAATCTGCCACCGCGATATACTTACCAAGCTTCGCAAATTGAGTAAAACTAAGAAAAATGACTTTGGCAGTATTTTATAAACTTCAATTTTGTACTAAGTTCCTGGCCCAACACCTAATATATCGGTAGCCAATATTGATAGGGTCGGCAGGGAAACAAAGTGTTGTACAAACTGAACAAATAAGACAACAGCACTACTTATCAACCGGTGTTCTTGGGCTCCCTAAATGTTTTACACTTGGAATATATTACGTGTTTGGATAGCAATGTAATCGTTATCACTTTAGGAAAAGGTTTCCATCAATCGCAAGGTAATAATGAACACTTATATGATAAGAGGCAGTGCTAACAGCATATTTTGGATTAGTCGCTTCCACCTTGAGGTATGGAATCATGTTTTGGGGTAATGCAACCGGTAATGATCTAGTGTTCAAAGCACAAAAACGATGTATTAGAGCCATATGCAAGATTAAAACCACTGAAACATGTAAACCATACTTTATCAGTCTGAGGATACTGACGGTGCCATGTTTGTACATCCTTGAAACAGTTATGTTTGTGAAGCTGAACTGGGAGAAATTCTCAGTTGTAACCAGTAGTCGTAGATCCGACAAGTTATGCCTCGTGTCAGCCAGAACGGCCCTACTACACAAAAGTATATTTGTTATGGCGCCCAAGATCTACAACAAACTACCTAAAGCCATAAAATCTAGCGAAAACATGCTGATGTTTAAAAGGGAGGTACAAGCATTCTTGCTCGATAAAGCATACTACTCAATTAATGACTATCTCAGTGACAAGGACATTTAATTTAATTTATATTTTTTTTGACTATTTTATTTTCTGACTAAATTTTTATTTTTATTTTATTATTTTTGCTGCAGTCATTGACATAACTTATTTAATTGTTTGACATTTTTAATACTACTATTTCGTTGACATTGCATGAATCGATACTTTGTGATAAAATTAAAATATTTGTACATCACACAATGTGGTAGAATATAGCGGACATTCTAACATTATTATTATAAGATCTGTAACTAACCTATGTTCCACAAATAAATGATTATTATTATGATTATGATTATGATTATAATTATCGTTGAGCTATTTTCCTACTTGAGGTATAGGTACATATACACGTAAAAAAATGTACATTCATAATACAATAGAATAGAATAAAATAGTAAAATAGAATAGAATAATATTTATTTCTTAGAATATGGTAGTTACATACAGTAATTTTTAAGCTTATTGGTCTCACATATTCTACCGTAATTCGGTGTAGAAATATTAAATTTAACATGTTTTTAATGCCATCGCAACTACTGTTTAGAAACATGTTTCAATTAAACCGATGATGTGCAAATCGGTACGTCTCGTTCCCGGAGGGGGCAAAAATGGGCAACACATGTACAAACGGTACAAACTCTTTACCCATTTACCTAATAATGTTATGTCTAATGTGTTACAAGTAAAAGTAGGACGATCAAGGATAAATGGCAGGATCGCAGCAAATGCAAAGATGTGGTCTCTGGCTACCGAAATGGGAAAGAGGTAAGAAATGTGATTGTAGATATGCCCCTGAATACTGCAGTCTATTTTTTATTAACAATTTAAATCTATTCAGTTTTGTACAGCATACAGCCCTCAGTGTACGGGTTCGACCCGTATCGTCCTGTATTTTGACCAAGGCCTGTACCACTATCTCTCATCAATACATTTATTTCCATCTTACTTTACTATCAAAGTGTGATTCGGTGTCGGACCATGGTCATCCATAGATATTTTGTGTATCTTGAACACAAGTATAAATTCAAGCAAATTCATGTATAGTACTAGAATAAGAGATACTTTTTTACCCATTTTATCTGTTTAACACTAGTATTATGTGTGTCCGTACGGACGCTGACGCTCCGAGTCTCATTATGAAAGTAAAGTAAGATTAAAATAATTAAGAGAAGAGGTTTTTAAGGCCCCTGTTTTTAAACGACACTACTTTTTATATAGATACTTTTTTATGATATTTTAAATAGAAACTGTTAACAACATCTATCCCAATCTCTATCGAAACACTTAAAACGACTCGCGTATTTGTTATCTTCGGGTTCGTCTTAATCACGCGCTGGTGAACATTAGTCAGCGAGGGTAATTGCCACATTTGTAGGTCGCAAACTACCCGCCATCGACCGATGCTATACGTCTGTTCACGATACCTAGTATAACAGAGTATAAAGTGGTTTCAGAACGTGTTAAATTTACGGCATTTTTATTTCAGGATAGGCACAGACTGTTTTTATACTTCTTTTCCGTTACTAAATTCCAAGGTACTACTTTATCAAAGAACGAATAGATCATGAATTCAAGTGTGTGGGCCCTGAAATAATACGACCGTTTCAGTTCACCGTTTTAGCTATAAACACCTAACTTAAGTATACTAGAAGTATCAGGTTTAATAGAAGAAGTATGTAAATGCATTATTCGGAATCAAATTAAAAGTTGACAACACAGCAACGATAGTACTAGCAAAATTCAGTCTAAGATACATGTTGATAAAATAGGATCAACGCTTGCCATACTTAGAATTAATCAATCAGTTTCCCGCTTTACTTATCAAGTCCGTCACTTAGCGCCAAGTCATAGTAGGTACGTCAACGTGATCAACGTGACTTTTTAGTAGTAGGTACTAGTATAAATACTGAAAAGTCACGTTAAACGTGTAAATAAATGAAAAAAATCAGACAATATTATCCTAATTAACATAAAGTAAATTGCTCTTAAGTGCTTACAATATAATAGCTCTGAATATAATGCACTTCACTTGTTAAAATATAGCAATAATAAAGCTCCACACTACGCACATTACCACCTTGTAAAATATAGAGGTGGCAGTCCCGGCGGCTGAGATTGGCTCATTAATTTAACAACGAGCAACACTTAAGCCAGGGGTACCAACATTTTCGCAAATGAAGTGGCGGGAATACCTTACCAATTTACTTCACAGGTTTGTAAATACAACTTAAGGTAAATTTGACTTTATTGCTCTAGTTTTAAAGATGCTAGTTGAGTATTGTAATGGTTTTATTATGTTGGTATTCAGGGAGTAGGTCTAAGCTTGGAATATCATCGTTGTTGTATTCTCAGGTAGGGGAGAATGTTGGGTCTTTGATTTGTTAGGTAATCTTGTTCTAGGAATTATTTAATTGGGGTAATTAATTTTTATTTCCAATTCAGGGAAAGAGAAATATCTTTATTCGAACTGGGAGCGTATTTTGGTGTGTTAGACAAAAGTAGTAAGTTACAGGTAGACTAGGTATATACAGGGTACCATAACAGGGAACGTTAAGTGTGCCTAAAGGATTATTTATGTAAAATTAAATAAAGATCAAAGAATCAATTTCGTCTATTCAGTTTAGGCACATAATGAAGAGCACTTATGAATGTCAAAGTTTTACAATAATGTACCTACAGTTGTCAAAAATATTATAACTTATAATAAATAAAAAACTTAGTAAATAAATCATTTGAAAATGATTCTTTCGCTGGTTCGGTAGTTAAATCTCCTGAAAAGAGACCAGCAAGAAAGATTGGAAAAGAATATGTATTACACTGCAAATTGTCCGAATGATCCAAATTGCAGTAAATACTTTGTTCTATTCGGGGGTGGTTTGGGGTCACACCAAATCTTCTGGGCCCAAGTCAACCCGAGCTGCAAGCCGGTGCACCGGCTAACTAACGAATGGAGTTCTGACGTGGACTTCCACTTTGGTATTGGAAGGAACGGCAGTCACTTCTACAAAAGTCCAAACAGCCACATACCAAAAAAAAGAGAGAAGGACTTCGAAATGAAAGCTTTCGATTCGACCGGGACTAGCAAAGATGATTATGATCATGACTTTGTTCTTTTATATATTATAACAATAAAGAATCCCTTTTAATAATGTATTTTATACAATAATTAATCTAGATTACTAAAGTTTAACGGATAATTTGTTAATATACAAATAATCTGACATCATTAATAAGGATTTGTTTGTAAATGAAACAACTTGTAGTTTTATAGGGGAGGTGTAAAACCGTTTCTGGGTTATGACGACCTCTGTGGCGTGGCGGTAGTCAACGGGTTGATATCCTGCTCAGTGCAATAATTGGTGTGTATGAATAGCGGTAGCCTAGTGGTATGGGTACTGCCGAGACGAGGTCTCGAGTTCGATTCCATGTTTTACCATGGCGTCCATGTCCATGGAAGTTATGTGTGTATTTATCGCAGGTTTATACGTGCCCGGTTAATTGCAATAGGCTCGCCACTATTACATTAGGACCTAAACATAAACTGGCGAAATGTGGGTGCTAGCACCTCTGCCAACTCATTCGGGAATATGGGTGAGAGTTTATGTTATGTTAAGTTAGGTTTATAATAACATTAGAAAGTTGCGTTCTGTTGCTAGTCTTTCGCTATATTATGTACAATTTATAAATTCTTTTTGTTTTATTATTATCTTATTACCATTATTGTTTTCCAACAATACACTGATACGACACAAATATCACCGCACCAACACTTCCTGTGCCATAAATGTCGACACATGTGCGTCAGATTACAATCCTCAAATCACTGCATTGTTCAGAATTATTTAGAGGCATTAAAATAAACGAGCTCCCATAAAAACAACGCCCTGCTCCTCAGAGACTTGCCGGGAATCGAACTGGCGCCCCTGCAGTTATTCTTAATGACAGGCGTTTACATCGTACACATATGGCGACTTTTGGAACAAGTATGTTTATTTGGTATTAGATTATGACTGCGGTGATGTTGTATTGTTGGTGATATTATTTATTTAAGTAAGTGCGTATTAAATGGCCGCTTTAAAAGTAATTCGTTTTATGATTGTCTCTACAGGATTTGCGTGCAGTATAGGGTCCTACTAATATTCTTGATGAACAACAACTATACCTACCACCACCACGAGATGAAGCCTGCTTCATAGTCGTCTATTGCGGGCCTAGAAGTACCTAACAAGGGAGCCTAGACAAAATGCATTCGCTCCGAAGCTAGACTCGCCATCGCTCTGAAAATGTATGGGAGTGACATTTGTTGTCAGAATGTCATGTGATCCGATTCCAATGTAGTTTCGGAGCAAATGCATTTTGTTTAGACCTCCAGGTGGAGCTGCCACAGGTGAATTAAGCAGCACTGACAGTGTAATGCGCGCCCCTCCCTATCCGGCGACAGATGTGGACACCATAGTCTCACGAGGGGGGGTTTCGATGGCCAGAGGCTAGCTCACCCTCAGTAACCCGAGATGGTTGTGCGGTTATAGTCGGTTCAAGTCCACATTACCCGTCGCGATTACTACGGGGGTGGGAGAGTGGTATCCGTTGAAAATGAGTCATCCATCAGGTAGGCGTATCGGCTAGTAGGTAAGACTTTAATTTTCTCCGAAGAGCTTGAGTGAACTCTGGTACAGACAACAATACATACTTCTTCATCTTTACGTAAGTTCCGGCCACCTCGGAGATTTTCCAGTCTAACTGCGTGTTTTGCTAAACCTTGACATTCTCCAGGAAGCTAATGCTATCTGATCTCCACAACACACACAATCAGCTGTTGTTCTCTCTTATATGCGGGAATACCCAATATAAATATTTACGGTGAGTGGGCAATGAACTGAACTGCAAGGAAATGATCTGCATCACCTGCGTGGCAGTCGTGTTCACTACCGCTATGCCACAGAGTCTGTCTAAAACAAAACTCCAAAGTATCTTTTCTGTGCTAATTCTTATTTATAATGCGAAAGTAATACTCTTTGTCTGTTACTTTTGCATGCCTAAACCACTGAATCGAATTAGATAAAATTTGGTACAAGGATAAACTATAGCTTGGTAAAGGGCATAGGCTACATATATGCTCTCAATAACCAATATCCACGCGGGTGGACTCTATAGAAATAGCTAGTACTAAATGCTGAGTTTCTTGCCGGAGTTTTTTGGGTGGTGGTCCATTTGCTGAGTGTTAACATTATTTTTAAAGTTTTACGTTTTTTAAAATTATTTACAAAAATTGACGCTTACATGTTCCTATTTTTAGCCAAAAATGACATAAACACATTAATAAAGCAGGCTAATTAGCCAGCCAGCTATCACAGGCATTGTCTGCACTGCGATTACCACCACCGTATAAATTGGGCTGCGAATATTTAATAATAATTGGCTTGCCTTTGTTTAACGGGTGGCAGCCCGCCTTGCCACCACCCTGTACGGATAGCAAATAATTCACACATATTGGTATAACAACATTTTATTGTTTGCGTTGAAGAATATAGATACGTTTCTAGAATAATTCGTGAGGTTATTGAAATTAAAAATCACCACAATTTTAATAGAGAAGATGGTTGAAGCGTAACCCCTGTTTCATCATCTTTCGTATCATCACCAAAAACCAAATTAAAATTATGTTGCCACAAATTGATGGTCATTAATTACAGTAATTCCTATAAATATTACAAATTATTCGTTAAGTAATAAACAAACATTCGTCGATTAGAGTAGTTAAAAAAATATAATGCCCATAAACTAGTTTAATTTAAAAAAAATAAACTATTCGATACTTTTCGAAGTTATGTGTGTATTTATCGCAGGTTTACAAGTGCCCGGTTAATGGCAATAGGCTCGCCATTTATTACATTGGGACCTAAACATAAACTGGTGAAATGTGGGTGCTAGCACATCTGCCTACCCCTTTGGGGATATAGGCGTGAGTTTATGTTATGTTGTTATGTTACAGTTGTATGTTTCAAAAATGATTTGCTAACCGTACCGAGAGATCCGGCTACACAGTTAAGCCGGTTATGAACGGCCGGTAATGACGGTGTCATTTGCGTGGTGAATTATAATTGGTCGATAACGCGCCACGCCGGCATTAATAGACAAGTTAATTTAAACCAACCAGTATAATACATTCTGTATATATGAGTAAATAAACGTTATGTAAAATGTTTTGTATGTTTTAGTAAACGAGTGGATATTTGAGTATTTTTGGTGGATGTTTGCTGGTGGCTAAATCAAAGACATTAATTATATATTACTAGCGGAAATAGAATCACAGACTCCATCAGTACTGCGTTAACGAATTTAAAATATCATTGTCAGTGACTTGTGACTTGTGACTTTAGTGTAGAAACATTGACATCACTGCATTCTTCTTCTTCTTCTTCTTTAAATGGCTTCTTCTGTAAGCAAATTCGCCGTAATTTCGCCAATGTCAATGTAAATGTAATACAAAATTATTAATGGCGTGACGCCACAGTCAAGGCTTTCAAGAAAATCTTCCAGAGCCACGTTAGCCACGCCAGTAAACTTATTTACGCCCGCCCCCCACGAGATTAGGTAGTCGATCAGGACGTGTGGTTGGATTTTAGGGGGCTGACATCACTGCAATATATATTTCTGTCAAAGTTGTCGATTTGGTTTAAAAAAAATGTTTCTCAGTTCTTAAACTCTATCACTTTCTAAATATGTTTTTTAATATCCTTTGCTTTTTTATTTTGTGTGAAAATACCGCTTCGTGTGATATTTTGGAATCCCCAGATCCCAGGATCTGCGCCTATTCCGAGTGTTATTCCGGACTAGTTATAATCTAATGGTGTTGTACAAGGCGATTAAGTCAACAATATAGTGCCCGGAATACGGCTATAGGCTCACCCCGTATTAAGTGAAACCATATACAATGATGTTGTGTGAAATGTGGGTGTTAGCTTAGCTCGCTTCTGCCTAGCCCTCAGGGGATAAAGGCGTGATTATATATATGTATGTATTTACACTATTTACTCAATTTTAGCTAAGTTCGTTCAGGTGTTTGCACGTGAATAAGTAATAAAACATTGGAACATTTTACCAAACATTTAGGTATAATATTAGAGGACCGCTGAGTCATATGCATACCTTCCAATATGAGTTCTAGAGCAACATCGTCAACATCAGCTGAATAGATGACTATAAATAGTTTAAACACACAATATAAACCCAGTTGATACCGGGCACGAATAGAAAATTATCAATATTAGAAAAAAATGGATGTTGCTAAGTGTATAACTCGCGTACGGTTTGACAGATTCGGCATTTTTTTTTCGTAAGTCCTAAAAGTTTTACAGAAGGTTGTAATGGATCACGGGAACAGGAACAGGACAGGACCGTTACAAATAAAAATATCAAACAGTAATTCTCTACGAAAAAGCGCATCACTACAAAACCAATTTAAACGTTCTAAACCACTGGTTCCATTCACGGGCAGAGACAGGTGTAAAAAGGATTATAAAATAAATATGATCCCCCTTTATAAGTTCGTAAGGTGTACAATTAGTTTGCACGTGCAGAAAGATTAGACACGTGTCAACTCGGTGCAGGGATGACTTTTAATTGTAACTTAAAAGACTCGGTGTCAGCTTAGATTGCTACTTTTTTATTGAAGACAAGTAGGGAGCAATGATAACTTAGCTGATATGTATAGGTGTCAAATATGAATTGTGACAATCAGTAAATTATTACAATCTGCCGGAATTTATTGGTACAGTGTTGCAAGTTAGTTAAATGATTTTTTCACATCTAAGTAAATAATAAATAAATATTCTAGGACAATCTACACAACGCCACCTAGACCCATGGTATGCATAGTTTAAAAAGCTTGTGTTATGGGTCCTAGAATGCAGATAAACATACTAAGATACTTTTTTTGTAAATACATATATATTATGCATAGAAACACCCAGACCAATGCGATTTTTTATATTCATGCACACAAATATTTGCACTGTGCGGGAATCGAACCCACGCCTCCTGCGTAACAGTCGCGTTCACTACCGCCACGCCACGGAGGTCTTTGACAATAACAACTTGGCCGATATGTATAGGTGTCAAATATGTATTGTGACAATCAGTAAATGATTACACGGCAGATAGTAAACATTTACTGATTGTCAATTCACTGGTTCAGTGTTGCAAGTTCAATGATTTTTTCACATCTCAAATAATATTCTACGAATGCTTAACGATTCTAAAATTTTTATCATACCGCACACCTAGATCTAAACTGGAACAATTCAAAAATTTGGGATTTTGAGTTATCCTTATATTCGAATGCGCAGTGATGAGACGCATCTACCAAAATAACAGGTTCAGCAAAAGCTTGAGAGGGCCGGAAACTAGATGGCGTTAGCTTTTTTTATTAGAATCAACCTATGTGAGTCGCTCTCACCAAAACAAGTGTAATGTCAGTTGGCTTTCACTAATTGTTAACAGTGCACGTGCAAACATAAACGAAAACACGGACATTTTCAGTTGTTATAGTTTTGGTGGACAAATAGACTTGAATTACTTGAGTTGTTACACTATTCTTGAATTATTTTGCCAAATTATTTGAGATATTTTATCTTGTTCCAGTTTTGTTGGAAAAGGTGAATGAATATTTTTTTGCTGGTTTATTATTTATACAAAATTACCAACCTAAAGTGTAACAAATAAAAAAATAGAGGTTTTCTATAATATTAATGATTGATTTTTAGCTGAATTTTATATAATCACATTTTATGACTATATTACAAGCCGAAATAAACTTGTGTTTCATAACTTCCCATACAAAAAAAACAGCAATGCGTTTTTTTCGTCTCCTGAAAAAATGAGTTTTTTGAGTTGTCTCAGTTTAGATCTAGGTGTGCGATACCATCAGTGGTAAATGCAGTGGTATATTGATATTCCGTTCTATGCCACTCGTAGTGTGACCGTTGTGTGCCCCATAGGAGCATTTTGATAATTCGATTTTTATCGAATGTTCTACGGCGTAGGCTTGAGCTACGACAAAACAAAGAAGGGCAAAGAAAGAGCGGGAAATAGTGTTTTCATAACACAATCCGTTTGGAAACATTGAAGTTTCCTTTCAGTTGTTCAACATAAGTTGTTTCCCCTCTCCCTTGCGCATTGTAATGGTTGACATACTCATTTCATACCTTTGAATATTTTACACTGCTGATATGAGTCAGAGCCTCTTGTATTCCCTTATTACAAACAGTTATTGCGTTAGTAAATGTGTAGTGAATGGGTGTTGCATTCCTTGTATAGGTATTATGAAATTCATAACACTGAACACGAGAATTGTAGAATTTACGCAAAGGTTTACTTGGTAGGTTTGCTACGCAGGAGGTGCAGGTTTGATTCCCGCTCTTGTCGTGCCTCGGAGAGCACGCTATGCCGTTGGTCTCGGTTGCCGTACAAACATCTTTGGCAATGGTTACGGGTAGTTGTAGCCCTCAAAAGTCCGACTAGCCTAACTACACAACTTCGTTATCGCCAATTTGATTGTAGAGGTCCTATGGCAGTCGCTTCACGGAAAATATCAAAGTTCAGCCGCATCTTAGACTAGAAAGCCGACCCCAACTGAGTTGGGAAATGGCTCAAAGAATGAAGATATAGAGAATAGATGATATAGAGAAGTAGCAAGTAAAGTGAAAATATTCATAAATAAAGCTTAGGTATATAAACGCTAAAATAAGCTATTTAACAATCTATTTAATGATAGTCATACACTTTTAAGTATATATCTGCGCAAACCTAGGCTAGTGGAAATACACGTTCATGAAATTTGCACAAGTATCTTTCAAAACAAGTATAATAGTACGACCAAAATAACAGTTCCACTTTCAAAATTCTGAGATTCAACTTTTTTTCATAATAAAACCTTTACACACGGCGATCATGGCGCGCTAACGGCGCGTTTAACTATGCAAAACGTTATTCGGAAATGGGATCCGGTTCAAAAACGCGGCGGAACCATTTTGTTAATAGTTTAATCTGCAGCGGTGATCCGCGGGCAGCCGCATGGAATAACTACACGTGAATATTTTACTAGGCTGTTCAGTTTTGCTGCCTTTGCCCGTAGCAAGCTTCGCGCCGTTTTAGTAGATTTCAAAATGTGATTGGTTCAACTTTTTGGAATGTTAGGTAGATACTATTTTTTTTTTTATACATTTTATGGCGGTTTAGTAAATGCTATTTTATGAATGACTATGTAAAATCGGGTGTTGTGACAATGATTCGAGCTCACAATAGTTTTATTTCAAATATTTCAATCCAATATTCTCCCAAACTTCCTGCCAATATTGTTCACAGTTTTTGAATTCAGAACCGCAAATAAAGTAAGTACTTGGTACTCGACACTGGAAAGATTGTCCCTTAATTGAGTTGATATGTTACCATCTAAGAAAAAGAAGAAGTAGAAAGTAAGTACTTAGTCTTTATATCTAACCTATATACATATAAAAGCGAATGTTAAGTCTACGTTACAAGTATATTATCGTCAATTGTGTTGCAATACTCGTATTCCAGTCGACGAAGACACAGATTGCGTTCTTTGTAAGCTCCGAATTGGACTGAAGCAAAAAATATCGCCATAGTATTGAGTTAGACATCCTATATTGTAGGTGATGCAACGATGTACTAGTTTTATTTGCTCATGCATATGTTGTAGCAGGACTGGAGTAGAATTGAGCTATTTTATTTCAGTAACAACAGTATTTTTATTGTGAATGTTTTTTCATTGACGATTCACAAATAGAGAGGGTACAGTTACCAGCATATATCTTGACCCCAGTTATTTCATAAAATGTGCAATGTTTATGCTCAATATGCGATTTTTAGGTGTCTTAGGAGGATAGCATGGGGTGCTACGGCAGCAGAGGAGCGCCAATCAACCAACCTGCGTGCGTCAAGGACATATCTTTATGGTCAAGATATATGCCGGTAACTATACTCGGTTTTCTATTTGATGCGTTAGAAAGAAGAGATCAGCTTGTAGTTTTCTCTCTATCGCACATCGGAATGAGTTTTGTATTTTTATAGAGCAGGTGAAACCAATTGTGTTTGTAAACACTGTCTTCAACTGCATACCTTACCTTGGTGCGTGGATTCCACTTACTCCTTCTCCTCCTTAGACTTGGCTTATACCATTTTATGGGAGCGACTGATGGCAGATAGTTCAACCCTGGATAGAAATACTGCACAAGACCTTCATCCATCAATCAGCAGGTCTACAAACTGCTTATACCTAAGGTTGGTTAGGGCCCCGTAGGGTCCCCAACCCATTAGGATCCTGCCCCCCCCCCATATACACCCTAGATAAGTAAGTATTGACCTCTTAGACATTTTAAACCGGAAAAAAAATGTCAGGACTGGATTTGAACCCGTGTTAACGCCATTACTATAGCACGGTTCACAGTCGTATCCATGTTTGTAATTTGTCGCATGCGGCCGCTCTCACATACATTACGTGACACAAACAAACGCTGAGGATTAGACCTTCCCGGGAAAACTGTATACGGGGTGTTCACAAAAAGACAACACTCGACATGGGATATTTTTTATTGTAGGCTTTAAGCTCTCGAATATCCCGTGTGAAGTGAAAAATATTTTTTTTTGTTGTTATTGAGAGAAGGAAATTGTTCGCCTATGTGATTGTAAGCATAGATAACAACAGGTATATGGGTCAAATGAGTTTCAAAGTAGGTGCTAATGTTCGGAATTTCAATCAGAAATTATGGATGTACTATAGTAATAATGACATTTAAAAGTAAACAGCAAGTTTAGTAAATTGCCACAATTTCTCAATTGCCTTTTATCTTGACCGTGGTTGAGTGGTGGGTTCTCCTTTCCAGCCCAATATATATTTTCTAGTAATTACGAATCTGTTCCGTAAAATTTCCGCCGATATTTCGAATAAAAAATCCCTATTATTCGAAATCCGTAAAACATCGGCCTGTATCCACGTTCCCATTTAAATTGATATAAATTAATCCTTTGGCAATGCGCCCCTCAAGAAAGAAATCCCATTACGTCCAGATTCGATTAACGTTTTAACAGGATCCCCTACGAACCTCAACCCCTTGCATCTTGTGGGACCTTCGTACTGGAACTGGACATTGTAGCTATAAGTTATGTCGTGTAGTTTATCGATTCTTTGTAATCAGTAGATACTGGCTATAAATAGATTCAATATTAAATATTTCTTTTTTGAATTTAGAATTTTAAGTATTTGTGAAGTAAAGAAAAAAAGAAAAAAAATGTTTTGATAACCTGCGTACGCTTGACTGTGGAGTATTCGGCTGTTAAGTTACGGATTCAATACCAGCTCAGTGCAAATATTTGTAAGTATAAGCTGGTGCATTAAAGAAAGGTTTTATAAATGGCGGCTTGTACTTGCGTTGACGGAAAGTAAAGCTAGCATATAAAATTTCAAATATTTTTTTTTTCATATGAAAAATAATAAAAACAAGACCGGGTCGTAATAATTTCTAACTAGCTGCGGCCGGCGGCTTCGCCCGCGACACGTGACGGCATCTATTTTTGTTTTCATCGGAAACAGTACCTACTTTTACACATAGAGAGACCTTTTAAACGCACATTGAGTCCTTTCATCCTGAAAAAGGAACGTATATCACATTCTATAAGGAGGATTATGGAAGATCATGATGTTGGTTGAAATAAAGAACTAACATTATTATGAACAACGGTCTTGTATATATTTTTTTAAACTGAAAAAAAAAATGAAATTTTGTATGCTAGGTGTACTATCTGTCAACGCAAGTACAAGCCGACATTTAAGAATCCTTTCTTTTATGCATCGCATCAAGAGCACAGAGCGTGGAAGAAAATAAAGATCAATATTTTTTTTGTGTTGACGGTACGCGCGTGAGTGAGTATAGACAGTACTAGTGTGCGAGCGAGAGGAAGTGATGACGTCCGCCATTTATAAAACCTTTCTTTAATGAACCAAGTTATATATATAAATATTGTGTATTAGCATTGGTTTGGACTGTAAGTAAAATATCGTATTTATCACGCGCATTCATAAATATACTTTTCGTTATTCGTTATGATAAATAATACTTTCAAAGAAAAAAAAAATCTCAAGCATTATTGCCATATTTTATTTTATTAATTTATTTGTTTATTTAATAGGTTTATCCACAGCAAATACATTAAAAATTAATATATAAAACATATTTGGCAAGCAATTTGGCTGATACATTTGCCAATTACGGATAACCAGCATTTTACAACATTAAACACAGATTACCGTGAATTACTGCAGTTTATTATTTATAGCTTCAACACAGTTCAGAAATATGTCCACCATCTCTCCAACGTAATAGATATTTCCACCACAATATTGACACGGTCATCGGAGCCTGTTTAAAAACCAATTTCCCTGTACAAACAACGAACAACAAATCAAATAAAAACCTACATCTTCAATTACACTCCTTTACCATGGCCTGTACAAACACTCGATTGGGATCGGTTTGAGAATCGAATAGTTATTCGACTACTCGAATCTCGTGTACAATCGATGTTCCTCCCCACGAGGTTACGTCCTAACCGAATAATGTGATTTTATTATACGAGTATCAGTGTCAAATGAGGTTTTCACCAAATAGGAGTTTACCATAGAGATAACTTGTTTATTTTTTTATTTGGATTATTTACGTGTATTGGGGTGAGGTGTCGTATTATAATAAGCTTCTTGAAGGTAACGTAAGATTGACTGAATTCTATGACGTGACGGAAATCATTTACGCCATAATATTGTGTTAAATCACTATGCGTTTCAAATGAGTTGATAACTGTCATAATGACATTTGAATTGTTTCGCTAAATTCAGTTCTATTTATTAATAGAGAAAACTATTATTAAAATTACTAAAAAATATGTTACGTAAATACTTCATGAAAAGAAAAGAAAATAAAAGCCACTTTTTATTACCATACACACGTATGAACCTATCCGACATACCTAAACTTTTTTTTATTGGCATTATGATAAGTACGGGGTGAAGTTGCCGTAGCCGCGGTAGCCTAGTGGTATGGGTAATGGACTGCTGAGACGAGGTCTCGAGTTCGATCCCAGGTTTACCATGGCACACACCAATGACTTTTCGATGCTTTTCGAAGTTATGTGTGTATTTATCGCAGGTTTATAAGTGCCTCGGAGAGCACGTTAAGCCGTCGGTCCCGGTTGCCATACAAACATCTATGGCAGTCGTTACGGGTAGTTGGAGCCCTCAAAAGTCCAACCAGCCTAACTTGGAACTTCGATATCGCCTTTGGTCATTAGACCATTGGTTGTGGAGGTCAGATGGCAGTCGCTTCACGGAAAATATCGAAGTTCAGCCGCATCACAGTTAGACTGGAAAGCCGACCCCAACTGAGTTGGGAAAAAGGTTCAGGGAATGATGATGACGGGGTGAAGTTGCCGCGGTCTTCTCATTTGAAACGCATAGTAAGGCTATGTTGTTATTTTCCTTTCTAGTTCATAGCCACGGCTCTGCTGCTATCGGTCATTTCTCCAGATCTCCGCAACTTATTGCAACCAACAACCGTCTGATTCAGATGTTTTTAATAAAATAAACAACATCGCTATCCGTTTACCAGTATTTCTTAACATAACCTACAGTTTTTAATTTAACATAATCAATTTTTTAAATATCTTCAAAGTAAGTATAGAAAACTTATTTGCAATTTTATCATAGTAGCAATACAGTAGTAATATATGCAATGGGGGTTAACAGGTGGGTGGGGGTGAATCAATGTTGTTAGTGTTGGACCCTCGTGTTGTTGCTCTTGATAATGTTCGTGCATTTCACCCCTCACGGACTTTTGTTTTAATTCGTTGAGAACTGGCGAAAGTGATTATATTAAATTCGATAACAGTTTTATTCAAATCTGTAATTATTTTAATGATTAACTAGCTGACCCGCGCAACTTCGTCTGCTTCACTCCGTTTTTGCAACATTTTTCACTTCTGCTCCGCACCAGTTGGTTGTAGCATGATGTTAAATACATATAAACTTTCCTCTTTAATTACTCTATCTATTAAAATTAACCGCATCGAAATCCGTTGTGTAGTTTTAAAGATTTAAGCATACAAAGGGATATAGGGACAGAGAACGCGATTTTATTTTATACTATGTAGTGAAGAAATGAATTTCTATGGACAATTAAATAATCTATGAACGTTTTCTATTACACAAGCTACTTAGAACAAAAAAAAAATTATTGCCACGGTTCCAGAGTGAGGTAAAATGAATTATTTTAAATAAATTTTATATAAATGGTTTATTTCGAATTTGGAATGGCGCAGAAAAGAAGCTAAATAAAAGAGTTAATAATTTTGACACCTACGGATGACAAAATATGCTATAACTGTATTCCAAGGACTTGTTTATGGAAAACCGCAGTCATCTATGCTTTCTTTCAATACTTTTTTAATACAATTTAATCAAACTGGCAATTTCTACATTCTACATCAAATGCAACACATTACCGGAACTACCCAACAATGACGTGTCCAAACGGGCATCAGCTCATTGATTCCGCTAATCCTGCGGGAGTCTTAATGGCGTCACTCCATGTTGCAGGGGAGGAAATTAGATGGACACGTGTCCCATCTAGTGTTACTGATTGTAACGCGAACTTTTATACTTGGTTGTTTACACTGCTTTTTTTCTTATAAGTCATTAGCTGACCCGCGCAACTTCGTCTGCGTCACCCCGTTTTTGCAACATCTTTCATTACTGCTCCGCACCTGTTAGTCGTAGCGTGATGTTATATACATATAAACCTTCCTCTTTAACCATTCTATCTATTAAAACAAACCGCATCAAAATCCGTTGCGTAGTTCTAAAGATTTAAGCATACAAAGGGACAAGAAAAATAGGGACAGAGAACGCGACTTTATTTTATACGATGTAGTGATTGTAAAAGCCAGGTTACGTAATTTTTATTTTCTTTCCCGTAACCTTATTGCCAGGTTAATTATAGTTATTCCAGGCTATATCAGTTATATACCAAATTTCATTCAGATTCGTTTAATCATTGAATAATAACATCAAGAAGATGTTTCTTCACAAACTTCTATATTTATTAACTTGTGATATGAATTAGTGGTTAAGGTAAGATATTGAAGTGGGCTTTAGAACCGCTACAGAGCGACTCGCTTGGTCCCATCCTACAAAACGACTACCAAAGAATTGACACTTGTTTAGGCCCCTGAAAATGCCACGTGCAGAAGCGAAACACGTGTCGAGTTTCGTTCTTCGTACTTGCGAAATATTGCACATAATAACAATCATATTTCCTCGGGTAAGAAGTCTTAATACATGCTTTGATGGTGCTGTTTGATGACAAATGAGTGGGTGAGTTGTAGGTACTCTCCTCCTTAATATATTTTCTTGTAGTCCTCCTTAATATGTTTAAGAGGTTGCTCTACGATTCAACGAAGAGACGTCGGCCTCGAGTAATGGCCACTCATAGTAGGTATGGATGTGTATGTGTAGTAATGTTTTTTTTTTATAATTATCCACCCAGAAAACAAAGACAAATTGGTACATTAGTCTTACTTATTTTTCTAGGAAATTTCTTGCTTAACTAAGCTGGTGGAGTTAGGAGAATTAGTAGTAGTTCAATAATATTGTTTACTTTATTCAAAACTAGCAGACCCGCGCGACTTCGTCTGCGTCACCCCGTTTTTGCAACATTTTTCATTCCTGCTCCGGCGCCTGTTAGTCGTAGCATGATGTTATATACATATAAACCTTCCTCTTTAACCATTCTATTTATTGAAACAAACCGCATCAAAATCCGTTGCGTAGTTCTAAAGATTTAAGCATACAAAGGGACAAGAAAAATAGGGACAGAAAACGCGACTTTATTTTATACTATGTAGTAAAGTAATAGTAATTGGTACTTTAAGTACTTATTTTAAGCAAATGGACTTCTAGTAATTTTACAGTAGATATAGGACAATACGATACAATTTTTTTAAACATCAGTAAGCGATCACCGCCACCAATGTCGCGCTCGTTATCGCAAACGCGACAAAAGACCCTATTATGTCAAGTGACAGTTGGGAGGGGCCCCGTGGGACCGATATTTTACTTTTCTTGATTTATTGTCTGTTTGGGACGAGGTGTTTTTGCTCGCCGCTTACGTAATTAGCGATTGTTGTTTGGACGGTAATGACATTAATTGTTAACTTGAGCTTTGGGCTGTTAAGCTTGGAGCTTAATTTGAGATTTATCACGTATAAAAATAAGGCATCTTTGTGAAATAGAGGGCATAATTCAAAGACTTTTATATAAACTTAAGTATTTGTAGACAAATATTTTATCAATTACGTTTTGTTAATTCATTTCACTTTGAGTTTGTTTAGCAATGACTTCTTTTCTAAGAACACAAATGTACCTAGCATGTATGGTATAAAATAATTTAAATATTTAACGCGACCATTAAAATTTACAATTTGCCACATGTGACTGCGACATTAATTAATTGTTACAAAAGTACGATACACATACGAAACATTTGCGACCTAATTTTGAATATGAATGCATTCACTGGTGCGCATCTGATTTCTCATTATTCGAAATTTGAATAAAGACGTCGAAACCGCGACGTCAGCGAAGTCAAATTCGAATTTCGAATGTGCATTAGCACGGAACCGTTTATTTAAATTTAACACGCAGTTGATTTCGAATAAAGGAAACGGACATTAGATATGAAATTATAAAATTATCCCTGTTTGTCTAGTTCGAAATACAAAGAAAGTCCTGTATACATTTTACACGCTATTTAACAATTATTTGATTTGTATACGAACACGTGATATAAATGGAAATTATTTGCATAATCTCTTATTAGACTCTAAATTTGTTATTGGATGTAACAGTTTAATATGACAAATTCATTTATCTTATTAACATATTAATAATTATAGTCGTAGTCGTAGTAGAGATTTGTATTCAAAGACAATAGCAGTTAGTAAGTTGCTGAAATAGAATGAATAAACAGTAACTTTACATTTACATCCGCGTTTGAAGTTTAAATTTTAAAATATTACATTACATAAGCAGTTTTACCTGCAGTTTTACCGGCGACATGTGTGATGCTGTTCTAGTTTTACACACGCGCTACATAATATGCCTACCTGGTTTACTGCTTGATATTGTGATGATCTAGATTTAGATCTGCTTTGATTTCGTTAATAGTCACACATTTGTTTTTTTTTTCAGAATAAAATGTTACATTAAAAAAATAAAATAAATTGCGCAACACAACTCCATACGCCATCCTCCACAATTAGCAGATCAATCATTTGTGAGAAATGCATTCAAATAATTTCGCGCCAAAAGTCATGTCATTTGTCACAAAAAAAAAATTCATAGGATTTAAGAACCTATTGCATCGGCCTACAATAACATTCATTTACAAAATTGCTTACGAGTTTTTCTAGTGGGGTATACATTACATTTCGCGCCAAAAACTGTCATTGGAAACATGGCGCTCCCCAGGGGCTTTATTAGCGTCGGCAACCCACCCATTATACATTTTTAAACCGTATCCATATAAATTAATGTCGATATCACCCTAGCGTAATATCAATCTCGTGCCGTAGTTGTTCGCGGATTATGTTACAAATAATATCATTTTGTACGCTGATTCGTTATGAATGGTGCTACCTATGGGTTTTAGCGTATACTTTGGCTATACAGTCTTGATTATTCGTACAGAATATAAAAAGATAGGTACACAACGTCGTGAAAGTGAAAAATAACTTACTATAATAATTAAAGGTATATGTTTCAATTTCTACGTAACAATGTTTCCGATAGCCATCAAAAGTTACCAGTCTAACAATGGTAACAAAATTATATCGGCACCTAACATGTTGCTGAGACATCAAATTATAAGTACAAGTTAATGTAATGCTACTAAATATTTTGATTTATTTATGACTTTACAATTTAGAAAGTAACCTTAAAAGTATTTTTTAAAATAGCGGCCTTCCTCTTCTTCACTTTGCATCAAAATTTTCACTTTCCATAGTTACACTTACAGTATCAACACTGCTCCATCGTAGTAATCCAATAACGAAGTGCTCCCCCAACATGCGAGGCCAGTTTACTGTTTCTTTATTCCATTATGTTTTAAAGAGAATGTCATAGCTATCGGCCAAGTGCAGGACGGAACGCACCCGAAATACCGAATTAACGAAGGGCGCGAATAATAGAACGGATTCAAACTGCGAACGCAGCTTTTAATTGCGTGATAATGGCTGACCGGTTCTTGTTTTAAATTGGCTGTCAATCTGACAGGTGAATGTTAATTGGGGAGCTTTATATTAATCAAAATGAATATCGTAATATGTACTAGACGAAGTTTGGATCACAAATAAATTGATTTAAATTGTATTTCGTTTTACAATTTCATTAAATTTATATAATGCTCCTCTCTTTTAGGTACATTACTACTAATCTACCATTCTCAAATATTAATATATTTTTAAAAAATCATAGGAACTCAAGAAAAACCGTGACTCTACAGTAGAGCCACGGTTTTTCTTGAGCTCCTATGAAAATTTGCAATTCTCAAGTTAAATAGAACCCATTATAAGGAGCTGTACAGTCATATTATGCTCGACTCTACATTACACACCTAGTAATTAACATATAGATTACCAAAATATAATATTAGTGTAATCAAATCTCCGCATTCTAATATATATAGCCAAGTTTGCGATTTTTTTTAATTCATCCTAAATAACTCTATGTATAAGAGACTAAAAATCAGCACGTATAATCACACTTGTTAAAAACTAAGTATGAAGATTAATTTAGCAGCCCTCTTATGATGCTACACAGCTATTATGAGGCACTAAACATCACTGCCTTGTTATTACATCACATAATATCCAATAACGCCGTATCATCATTTTCTGCCCTTGTCCCTTTTGGTGTCGGGATAAAATGCCATTTTCCTCCGTACATTCCTCTCATAATGACATTGCCTCAGTCATTCCCTTCTTGAACATATGCTTTTACATGCAGTCCATAAATCTTTTCTTGGGTCTACCGCCACTCCTAAAGCCCTCTACATTCATATTTTGGACTTTTTAACAACATTACTATCATCTCTTCTCATAGTATGTTCATACCACGGCAATTGTTCACTTCTCAAATTCTCATTTACTGGTGCCACTTTCAAACTTTCTCATTCCTTATTCTATAGATTCTCGTCTCTACATCAATTTTATTGTACTTTGGACCTTATTCGACAACATTTCGTCTCTTTTTATAGTCCACTATCATAGCCCTATTATAACTTGCGGCCACAAATATAATTTCTACGTCAAACAAAACAAAAATTGTTAAGGGGAGATGTATTGATAAAAAGCATCCTAATCAAATAAATAAGGGACGTCGTTGAAGCTGATCTGTCGACGCAATCTTGTGCCAAAATTGCGATTTGATATCTTATATCATTGCTGCGATCACCCCATAGTGTTGCCATGATAATAATCTGTTATAACAATATCATCTGTGGTGTCTTTTTTGGCGGTATTAATTTACATTTTGGATGTCATAATTTAGTTTAATAAGTATTTGTTTTGGATAGATTTGTCGATTGCTGGCAATTTTTAATATTCCTAAAAGAGGCAATTTAGCTTGTTGTTTATTTAAATTGTAGTCTTGTTTTTTTAGCCACATATTAGTACAGTAGACGGTCTGCATGTCCAACGGTGGCCTGAAATACTGGGCTAATGATGGATTGATTATACCGTGGTGGAGTAGAAGGAAAGTGAGACTTCGGTTTCTTCGATTTCGTAGAACGTTTTCTTTATCGGTCTGACAATTAACTACCTTTATAAAGTAGTAAGAACTTTTTGTGTTGTTCATATGAGATTGTTATATATTTTCGGTTTTAACAATTCTAAAAAGACATCAATGTAGGTAGGTATCCTTCGTATTACGTGTGTTTTTTTTAATCTTTATATATTTTGGGGTTTTGATCCAGTAAGGATATGTCAACCCCATCGTACCTTAGATCATAGTGGACACAGTCTTGACGTGTGATAGATAATACTTTACAAAATTGTAGTTATACGATTTTAACCTTAAATTTATTATGTATCTATTTGAACTCGTAATTACTTAACTTGTAGCTTCTATGTATGTATTTTTAAACCATTCTCATGACCGATAGCCACGGTTATCTAATTATGTTATTCGGAATCGTGAGAACGCGCCAAAGTCATAATAACAAAGTTATTTTTAATAAAGATGAATTCCCATAAAGTCAACAAAATGTGTTTTTTCACCCCCTCGGCATTATCGCATGCGATTTTAGGCCTATTAGATTAAAACGTTACTCTATTTGAATGGCACGTGTCGCGCATGCGTCGAACACACAAAGTTTGACAGCTAAACAAACATGGCTCCCGATAGCGGTATCAAAATCAAATCTTTATTAATATTATATCAGCAAACACATTGTTCTTTACGTGGGGCACTGTGCAAATATAATTTATGTAATTGGTCTTGTTTTCTCCCCTTTAGATTCTAAGTTGTTATTTAACTTTAGGGTGAAAATGATGTCTTTAGTAAATAATGCTTTGATTAATTACTGCTAAATACCAATAGACCAAGAACTATTGAACCCTTTGAATAAAGGTGCTCTATGTTGTCTAGATATAAGTCATAGCGCGCTAAGATCGAAATACCTGATTTCGGAAGGGACTCTACAGCTAGGTATCTCTATAGATATTTTGAGTCCATTTTTTTCAAATTTATTTAAATTTAAACTGGTAAATTATTGATCGGATTATTCAAAAAAATAATGTTTCAAAATTGATTGAGTAATCGTTCATTGTTTTCAATAATTCATAGGATGAGTCCATCATTGTAATCGTCGTCTATTATCCCTGTAAGAGACTGGCCACGGGTTCAAGTCTTGTCTAGACATTCACTTTTTCCAATTTAGATCGATACAATCATTAGTTGATCACGGTATCGAATAGTCAAATCCATTTAGACATACCACGGCAGGCAGGAAAGTGATTTCTATGAGGAATTTATCACGTCTCGTCTGCCATAGTAAGAATAATGCATGTCAGCATGATTCATAGGACGTGTCAAATAGAGTAGTTCCCACTCTACAACTAGTGGAAATCCTACCAACTCACGTGTTTCCTTCTTCGTACAGTCCCGGATCCTTTAAGCGGGGCGTGAAAAAGCATCTGATGAGGCCGTAAATCTGAGCGCCACCATTGTAACACTCTACGTGTTTGTAATGGTGACCCTCTTTCCTGAGACTTTGCCTGCAGCTTACCATTAGCGGGGTATTTAGGACTCGTCAATATGAGGAGCCCTAAATAAAAAAACCCTAGTATATATGAGATCTCTTATTTAGCAAGCAAGGTACTGAGTACTAAGAATTAGAGTTGGTAAAATTTAATTATGGTTTTTCATTAACATCCGCAATAAGCAAAATTAAATAACAAGCATCCAAATTCCAATAATCTTCACATTTTTTTATATTTATAATATTATATTAGACTTCTGCATACAGAATAAACCAAACAGTAAGTAAAATATACGCCTCCGAAACAGATCCGGCATCCGGCCGTAATATTTCCTAGCGTAATATTTACCCACCCGTAGAGCGAGGAACATGGCTATTAATTTACATACTAATTTATCTTGTAATTAAGTACGCCGCAAATTGCTATCTCAGCCCTTCATAATCCTTTCGCACTGTTGCTTGGTGCGAAATAACGATGAGAATATATTGATATACCCTTATAGAAATACCGATTGAAAAATACGACATATTCGTGCATTGATCAGATTCTAGGATTGTACTGGTTCTTAAACTCGACGGATTCTTTTTACGAATTCACATCCGTCTAAAACCTAATCGAACCTCCGTTTTTTTTCTATACTACACAATGGAAAGTAGTTACCATGGACAAATGAACGCTTGCAACACCAAGAGCGTCACATTCATGCTGCCGAGTGCCGGTCATATAGAGAAAAGGTGTAGTATTTGGGATTTAGAATAATTAGAATGATAGTCTCTTTGTGTATTTATTGTATATGTTATAATATTATATTCAACTTGCACAGTAACATAAACTTAAAGTAGGTAATGTCTATTGCGTAGTCCAATGCGTAGTGCTAGTGTCAACCATCTTCCCGCGCACCGTCTGTCAACCTGACAGGTCGTTCAGGAACCCACAACATCCTCCCCTTTACGATCAGTCAGCATACATAGGTAGTCATTCATCCATTTTGGTGGAACTCTATGACGGACACCTCTCTTTACAATTAAGCTATCGGTATCAGTAACATTTTCATTTACATTGTTCTCACTTGCATTACAAGCTACATTTTCATTTACATTATCATTTACATTATTATCATTTACATTACAGTCTACATTTTCATTTATATTATTATCATTCACATTACAGTCTACATTTACATTATTATCATTTGCCTTAATAAATTCTGAAGATCTTGGAGCGATGCAAGGGGTACTATAAAAAGGCATCTCAGGTCGTGGTGATGGTACCAAATGAAATCTATTTCTTCTGAACAATCCTCTATCTGTCTCCACTATATATGATCTAGGCTCATCTGATTGTTTTAATACTCTTCCATATATTCTCAAATCACTAATCCATACCTTCTCTCCTATTTTTAATTCCTTTAATTCCCTAGTCCTATGTCGTTTGTTATAATAAGTACTAATTTTTTCTTTCTTTATCATTTCTTTTCTTTTAAATTCTCTATTACAATTTACTGACTTTTTTAATAACTGAGGTAACCTAGGTAAGTTGTCCCTTAATTTCCTATTGAAAATAAGCTCAGCTGGGCTAAATCCTGTGTCCAATGGAGTATTTCTATATACTAACAGTGCTAAATAGACATCTTCATTTTTTTTCAATAAATTTTTTGCAATCTTTACTGCTGATTCTGCACAACCATTACTTTGTGAATAGTAAGGACTGCTTGTTATATGTTGAAAATTGTATAATCTAGCAAACTCTCTAAATCCTGATTTAAATTGGGGTCCTCCATCAGTTCTCACAATCTCCGGAATCCCAAACTTTGAAAATATTTCTTTACAATAATCAATTACTCTATCCTCTGTTAATGAATTTAGCTTTTTAATATCTATATATCTAGAATAATAATCAATTATAACAATATACCAGACCCTATTGTAATGAAATAAATCTATACCTACTTTTTGCCATGCTCTACTAGGGGTTTTTTCTAATACAATGTTTTCTTTTGGATTAACTCTTACTTCTATGCATTTTGGACAGTTCTGCACTAATTTTTCTATTTGCATGGCTAAACCTAACCACCACACTGATTGTTTAGCTCTGTTTCTACATTTATTTATTCCCAAATGCCCTGCATGTATTTTTTCCAACATTTCTGATTGCAAATTTGTTGGTATAACAACACGAGATTTATACAGCAACAAACCACCTCCCATAGATAAATCATACCTGTACTGATAGTAACATTGTAAATCTTCTGGAATATTTGATTGATTAGGCCAACTCCCCTGTGTATAAAGAATTAATCTCTGACAAATGCTACATTTACTCTGTTCATCTTTAATTTTTTCTAGAAGCAGATCTTTCAATGGAATGTTTTTTAGTGTAAAATTAACAAATAATTCTGAATTGTCTTTGCTTATTTCTTCTTCTTTTTGGAACTTAGAAACTGGATTTCTCGATAAGGCATCCGGTATTAGTAATTTTTTTCCCGGTATGTAGTGGACTTCATAATTAAACCTAGTCAGCTTCATTCTAAATGACATCAGCCTTGGTGTTAATTCATCTATAGGTTTGGTCTGCAAAATTTGTACCAGGGGCTTATGATCAGTTTCTAACACTACTTTAATACCATAAATATAATCTTTAAATCTATCTACAGCCCACGACAATGCTAAACATTCTTTTTCTATTTGTGAATATCTTTTTTCTGTTTCAGATAAAGTTCTACTTGCATATGCTACTATATTTCTATTATTCTCTTGATTTTCCTGCATTAAAGTGGCTCCTAAACCATATGAACTACTATCCGCTGCAACAATGATCTTATAGTTTGGGTCAAAATGTGCTAAAATTGGTGCATTTTTTAACATTTCCTTTATTTTTTTAAAAGACGCCACCTGATCACATCCCCACAAAAATTCTACATCATTTTTTAATAAATTGTATAAAGGATATAACACTTCTGTTTTGTTTTTTACATATCGCCCCACAAAATTTACCATACCTAAAAATTGCATCACCTGTCTCTTATTTTTTGGAGATTCAAAATTACTGATAGCTTCTACTCTATTTTGATCTAACTGTATACCTCTGCTATTTATGACATGCCCCAAATACTTTATTTCCTCTACCCCGAATTTGCATTTACTTTTGTTGATTGTAATACCCTTCTCCTGTAAACGACTCAATACCTTCCTCAAAATATCATCATGAGCCTCTATGCTATCTGCATGAATCAAAATATCATCCACATGGGTAACCACACCACTAATGTCCTCAACCAATTGTGAAAATTTCATAGAAAAGTACTCTGGGGCACAATTTAAACCAAATGGTAACCGATGATACATATACCTGCCATAGGGTGTAATTATAGTTGTTAAATGTGCTGAACTACCTAATGGAATCTGATGAAAACCTGCTGTGGCATCAATTTTTGAAAAATATTTAGACCCTTTCAATTGTGCTAATGTAACTTCTAACTTTGGAATTGGGAAAATTGGTCTGAGGATATTTTTATTCAATTCTGTGTAGTCCCCACAGATTCTAACAGTGTTTTCATTTTTTGGTACAACCACTATAGGTGACACATATTGAGTAGGCTCCTCTACTTTAGATATTACCCCTAGTTTACATAAACGGTCTAACTCACTCTTAACTTTAGTCAACAATGGTATGGGTACCACCCTAGGTGTACACTGAATATAGCTTTTATTTTTATCTATTAGTCTAATATCAAATGATTCTTTAAATACCCCCAATTCATCATATATTCTAGGAAACTCGGCTTCCACATCCACAGTACTAATATTTAATAACCTATTCACCCCAAACACCTGTATAATTTTCATCTGTTCTATTGCAGGTACCCCCAATATAGGAGTCTTTAAATTTTGCACCACATACACATCACCACAATACTGACGGTCCTTATATTTCAGTCTGAGTTGTAAAATACCCCTTACCTTCAAATCTGTATGGTCTGGGCCTTTGATTCTAACCTTGCATGGCTCCAAGTTGTGTGATTTAGCTACTAATTCTTGTGGTAACGCCACTATATCAGCTCCTGTATCAATCAAAAACATCAAATTACACTTATATTGCTCATTTCTATACACATCTATCTTTATCCTATACTTGCTGTTTGTCATTATGCACACCTTCTTTTCTTCCTGTATCTGTTCATCTTGTATGTTCCTGATTCTCCCAGCTTTGCAACACCGAGCAAAATGGCCTATTTTATTGCACTTCATACACTTAGCCTTCAAAGCTGGACATGTCTGTCTTGAAATATGCCTCTGCCCAGCACAGAACCAACATTGCCCTGCAGTTGCAGAATGGTTCTCTTTTTTAATTTTATTGAGATCTGTAGTAGCAGATACACCCCCGGAAAATGACCCCTTTTTCTCAAAATCTTCTACCGTTTGCGCAGCGTCTACTGCCTCTTTCAAGGTTATATTTGTCTTCATTAAAATTTTCTCTCTTCCTCGCCGACTAGCCATACCCACCACTATTCTATCTCTGATCATCTCTTCTTTCATAGACCCATACTCACAATTATCCGCTAGCACATGTAGGCTTCGTATAAATTCGTCTACGCTTTCGCCCACCTCCTGATTCCTGGTGTTAAATCTGAATCTGGCGTACACGGGGTTTCTTTTAGGGTGAAAATGTTCGTCTAGGGTTTCCAAAGCGCTCGCAATTGTGGCGCTATTACTTATATTGCACTGCAAAGCCACCTCCTCAGCTTTGTCACCCATTAAGTATAACAATAGATCAATTTGATCAGACTCTGATCGATTATTCGCCCCACTCACCGCCATGTATCTTTGAAATCTTTTCCTCCACTTGTCCCAGTTTTCTGGGACAAAATCGTAAGGATCGGGTGTAATCACTACACCCGGCATGCTGGTGTTGGCCATTATTTGCTTACCCACTTAATATTATTTTCACAGTTTTTCACCGCCGCTGCCACCATGTAGTATTTGGGATTTAGAATAATTAGAATGATAGTCTCTTTGTGTATTTATTGTATATGTTATAATATTATATTCAACTTGCACAGTAACATAAACTTAAAGTAGGTAATGTCTATTGCGTAGTCCAATGCGTAGTGCTAGTGTCAACCATCTTCCCGCGCACCGTCTGTCAACCTGACAGGTCGTTCAGGAACCCACAACAAAAGGGGGGTAGGGGAAAAGGTTAAGAAAGTCTCTGTGCTGTCAGTGCAGAAGACAAAGTAGGGTTTCTCGATCTTCCTACTGACAATACACTCCAGTGAGCTCTGGCTACTTTACCCACTGCCGGAAACAATACAAGTTATTATTAGCCGCGATATTCTGTAAGGCGGAGGTACTTAGTCGTAGTCTTTTTACTCGGTTTTTTTTCTGTCGATAATGATTTTATTTTTATGTACTTTGTGTGCCATTTTGCGCTGATTCTCAATAAATGAGTTTCCTTTTTTTTCTTTCTTTTCTTTCTTATCTTTCTTTTCTTTATTTTCTTTCTTTTCTTTCTTTTCTTTCTTTTCTTTTTTTTCTTTCTTTTCTTTCTTTTCTTTCTTTTCTTTCTTTTCTTTCTTTTCTTTCTTTTCTTTCTTTTCTTTATTTTCTTTCTTTTCTTTCTTTTCTTTCTTTTCTTTCTTTTCTTTCTTTTCTTTCTTTTCTTTTCTTTCTTTTCTTTCCAAGTCGGACTGCTCAATTTGGACGGGAAATACCGTCATGTCCTACCGTTTTAACCTCGTCGTATCCTTTTTAATCCAATGTTCGGTTGTGGCTGGTGTTGACACGTAGCCGTCAGACAGGGATTAAGGTTATCTGCATCACAAAGCGTGCACTGCGGAGTAACGTCGATTGCTAGACAACCCGTTCGCATATTCGTACTCCCGGATAGGAACAACGGCTTTTTGTTCACATCACAATACTTTTAAGTTCTTTTTTTGAAATATAGAGGATATGACGTTTTAAAATGAATATGACTTAATTATAGGGCCTTGTACAGTGGGCTCCTAAAGTTCCTGGACACCTTAAGATCTATAATAATCCTTTGACTGACTAAGTCTGATTTAAAATGATGAGGCCCCGGTAGGAGGGTCAGGCCCAAGAAGTGCTGGCGTCGTAAAGGATGACTTGGGTGTCATCATGGATGCGCAAGAGCGTGGAAGTGGAAGAGAAAAAGCCGGAAAGTGGACCCGGAATCCGAGGTGAAAGCTTCGGATGCGACCGGAACTAACGCTAGGATGATGATGATGATGATGAGTCTAAATCTGATTTAAACAAAGGTAACATAGATAGCATTAATAAATTATACCAAAACGATGTCTTTTAAATTATACAGTAAAATAATGTACTTTACTGCCTTATTTATAAATAATATTGGCTTTATGCACTTCTCTTCCGTATAAACTATCAGCGTGCCAAAACTCATCCTCCCACGTACCCGTAAAAAGTTTCATAAAAAGGGATCCATATTTTTGGTTTCACGTGTAAGGGAAACACTCCCGAAACCGAAGGCCTCTGGTAGTATTCCTGGTACACTATATAAAGATATAAAAAAATACGATTTGATATTTTTTTTTATTTAATTTTTGGCATTATTATTATTTACTCTGTATCAGTAAAGCTAAATGAAGCGATAATTTCATAAACAACGTCATCACAAATTAATGTTTCATTGAGCTTTACTAACACGATGGAGAGTGAATTACGCTAGTAGAACGGTATAAAAAAAATAAAAAAAGTGCCAATCATAATTTTTTATACCCATATGTTGTGTACTAAGAGTTATACCAAGAGCCTTCGGCTTCGGGAGAGTTTCTCTTACACCCTGTGTATAGATATTATATAAAAGTAGTTACCCAAAACAGTCCAGAACCGTCCAAGATAGGTCTATTATTTAGAAGGGCTTGTTAGGCGAGTCGTCTTTAATTGAATTGTTGTTCTAGTGGACATCCCAAATACCCGAAACGTCCACACTGTAGAGTCTGAAATTTGTCAAAATGTCCCAACTACAAATTTGGTATAGTTTTATATTTTGTACCTTATTTCACTTCATTAAGGTTGCTATTTCATTGCACTGTATGAATGACAGTAATTGTATCAATTGTTGGCGAAACAATTATTAAATTAATGTTATAGTGATTGTTGTCCGTGACTGCGCTTGCGTGGATAATTGGCACATTCCCGTACATCCTTCATATTCCTATTTACACATTCCATAGTACATATATTCCTGTGAATATAAATAGTATTTTAGCAGCTAATACATAAATTGATACATAGATTAAATATAAAAAGATGGAATGGGAATAGCATTATTCCACACTATAATCAGTGTGAAAGCTGTACTCGTTCTTGACCGATTTTTTAATGTAGGAATTACAGAAGTATTTCTGTTTCCCTATCACGGTCCCTACTATACAGAATTTTATCAAAATCACTAGATCCATCGTCTACACGAAGCTACGCCGTAGCTAGCTGCTACGCCAAGGCACTCTGAGGGTACATAGCTGCTACGCTAAGGCACTTAAATCACCAATTCTCCCAGGTCAGCCAAGGTGCGAGCGATATTTAGGCTACTATCTCATCTCCGGCAACAAAAGACCCAAAGACGGCGTGCGTTTTAGTCGGTACGAGTCCAACATAACCTCCATAACCACCGGTGGGGGTATCTCTATTGATTTTTCCAAATTTCAAGAAGACCAATCTTCATCATATCAATGATCTGATCAGAATCCAAGTTTCGGGTTTCGATTTAATCTCAATCTTTTAAATGTCAGTGACAGGTTTGGATGGTTCTAAATGTGAAAGTTTGAGAAGATGTTTGGAAATCTATTACTCAATTACGCTCTAACCGGATCTGGCTGAAATTCGGTAATTGATAAATTGTAGTTTTGGATAAAACACAGACTTTTTATTCTGAGAATGGGTTATATTGAGACCTCCCGTGGATCACAGGGACAGGAATTGAAATTCCACGTGGGTACCGCCCGCCACCCGCGGCCCACAAGTATTATTTATCATTATTATGTTAACAAATCTCTGATAATACTTAAGTATACATATCAAATTACAACAAGAAGCTTAACAAACAACCAACCGTTCTCCACAAAATCTCCGTGCGTTGTCATCCGATGCTGTAGGGAGTCTATTAATTCCATTGAAAACCGGGTACAAACCCCCAATCGATATACGCTAAGAGGGGCCCATTTCACGGCTGAACACCCGCGCGACCAACTTGGAAATAGACTTGTACGTGTCGGGAAGTGTGGGCTCGTAAATCTGCCTTTAAAATATGTGGAAAATAAGTGATCTACGTGAGCTGTTTAAGAAGTTGCTTTGTGACTCCATTAAATTTGTTAACATAATAAGCGCCATAATAATAGCTGAACGTCAAAAATTGCTGAACAACAGCTTTAAAAACGATCTTAACGTTGAAATAAATTATAATTAATTATAACAGAGAATCGGGAGAACGGAGCATTGCGATTGGTTTACAAGGGGCAGACTACCAATCACAATGCTCCGTTCTCCCGAAACCTTTACATTACGAATTCGATAGAAATTCATGCTAGTGCTACTGGAATGTATTTCGTGTTAAGTTTATTATTTTGCGAAAATTTTCAGAGTTCTTGGAATGTGTTGAACTATGCAGTAAGTCGGATGTGACTGGCCTTACTTCTTTTTGGAATTAGATGGCCGCTCTCGTACAAAAAAACAGCTATAGAATCAATTCAATTATTTTTAAAACAATGTTAAACATTCGTGTAAATTTTCAATAGAATCAGAAACTTGCATAATATTCAAGGTGCTGTATTTACCTACCTGATATACATAACTATGCTCACGCCTATTTCCTGCCGTGTGGTTCCGGCCAGAGTAAAATTTACCACCCTATCTCTTCCTACGACTAAGGGGTAGGGCTTTTTAACATCAGACAGATATATACAGCCCAAACTCAGCTTCAGAAGCATGACTCGAGTCAATAATGGTACTTGGAATACGGCAATAGGCTCACCTCCTATTACGTGGGACCGAATACAAAGAAAATGAAATGTAGGTGTTAATTCACCTCTACCTTACGTACTTGACTTTGCATAATTTACTAGCCTCAAATTTAAACTAATTGTTCTACTATTTACAATAGTAATTCAACAAACACAAGTTCTTTTGACCCATCATAATCGTTTTAAATAGCTTATAAAAGGAAGAATGGCGGCACGCTCCGCGCACGGGCGTCCGTCCGCGGCGGCTGGTCGCACGCAATTGCATAATTTTTAATCACACGACCGAGTAAGCAGCTAATACGGTAGAACGAAATATTGGGGGTAGTTATAGCTTAACTGGCGGCAAAGCGGAATTGGCTCGTGTCATCGCGAGCGGAACGGATCTGGTTTTTTTATTTTTATGAAGTTTCAAGATATTGTTTTGGGTGGTTAGTGACGTCAGATATCGTGGAGTTTTGCAATTAACACTGCATTCCAAAAACAAGTAACTAAATGATATAATAGTTGAAACATGAAGTCTACAAAAAAATGGTTACTACTGATATTAGGTTAAGTAATAAACTAACAAATTTTATATGACCTAATTAATTGGTTGAAATAAATGATATAATAATAAAAAAAAAACCCTTTTGAGTTTGCGAAATCACGTTTCTTCATCTTTATTTCCGAAAATATAGTTACAGTTTGTGGGGTGATTTAGCAAATGCAGCATATTCTGCCATTTGTGCAAATATTGAATGTCTATCACTAGTTTAGCAGTAAATTTATACATGCATGATGTCCGCACATTTAAAATTAAGTTTATTGAAATTATCAGTCTATTATGGCTTAGGGTGCTAGCACCTCTGCCTACCCCTACGGGGATACAGGCATGAGTTTATGTTTAATGTTATAGGCCACATTCTAAATTGTCAGTTTTTAAATTCAATTAGCATTGGGGAGTCATCATATTATTTAATGTCAAAAAAAAAGTATATATATAGAAAGAATAGAATTCACACATCAAAAAAATTGTCTGCAAAATATTCATTAATGTGGTACTTAGTTTTTGTTACACAGAAATTCACGAAACCTTAGGATGTATAATCCTTTTACAGCCTAAGTATAATGTAACCCAATGTAACATAGATATAATAAAATAAACTAGATCGATGTCTCCTTTTTAAAACGAAATAAATACACTCAAATAAGAAATTTACCAAACCTAATTACATTAATAAGCATATCTATTATCCAGTAGCTTCTAAGACTAATAGTTGTGTATAGAGTGGCACTTCATACAATATCCAGGAGCTTTTGGAGCCCAGAATGTACATACTTAGTAAGGAGTGCTCTCTAGCTTGCTGTAGATCTAATATTTCCATGATTGAATCGATAGGTAAAACGCTTCCAAGGTATTCACCATATGGATGTAAACTCCAGACCATTAGTTTTTCACACTTGGTTGACTTAACTTAGTAAGGAGTGCTCTCTAGCTTGCTGTAGATCTAATATTTCCATGATTGAATCGATAGGTAAAACGCTTCCAAGGTATTCACCATATGGATGTAAACTCCAGACCATTAGTTTTTCACACTTGGTTGACTTAACTAAAGCATTTTAAACTCACTACATCGGCATAGTTTCAACCATTAATCCGTCCATTGTGATGGTAAGCAGTGTGATCTATATTTTAATCACACGCATCGATGCCCGGCTAATAATGGCGAAAATTGGGTATAGGGGAGACATTATAGTATAGAGAGTAGTGTTTATAAGTGAGATTGTATGTTTGTTAAATTGGAGTGTTTTTTTGATATTGTTTGCATATAGTTGATACGAACTTATTTCAATATTTTACTACTGTTTTTGTTATTTTTTGGTTATACATATTTTTTATGCGCGGATTAATGAAATACTAATAAAAAAATCCGTTGGAAAGTTTTGGTTTTGTTCTGTGAATAAAAACCAAAATAATCAGTGGAATCGAGAACGGAGGGAACGATAGTTAAATTACAATAACATATAAAAAAAAATAGTTTTAAGAAAAGAATGTCTTTACTAAAATTGATGCGTTGCTTTACTAAAATTGATTTTTGGAGCGGAACTCGCAAATCATACCTACACTACAATGGACAGACAGAAGTGGAGAAAGAATAACTCTGTAGGAGACTATGGGGTCGGGGTTCCGGGTTCCGAGCTTCGGGTTCCGAATTTCGGGTACCAGGTTCCAGGCTCCGGGCTCTAACATGATAAGGACGGCTTTAATAAACATCACCTATATATGTAATCATGTATAGGTGATGTATCATTAACTATATGCGTAAAAAATAAGAAATATTTATTTATAACATTATGTCATTGGTTTGGTTTTTATTATAACTTTAATACCTATTAAAACATTTTCACTAACGATACCTAATAAAATACATCGTGTATCCAATAAAATAGGTAAATAATATACTGAAACGAACAATTTACTTGTGTTTATATTATTAAAGAGCGTGGCTATTCTGAAATACATTAGTGAATTATGTAGATGCGTGGAGGAGTGCAAAAAATACGTAGTCGTAGGTACTTTGAACAAATCGTCGGAAGCAATTTTCTCTTACGGATTTAGCGTTGGATTTTACTGCGCCCGGGCTGTGTACACGTGGCGGCGAAACTTGTTAGACTTCATCATTTAATAGATAATAATAATTAACAATAGTTAAATGTTAATTTTAGTTAATCATATTTGTTGTATCCAAACAAAATTCAATTGTACCTACAACATGTGTGCTTTGGATGTATTCCGGAAGTTTAGCGGTCAGCGCATTCTCTCTGTAAGAGACTGGTCACGGGTCCAAGATCTCTGTAATACATTGTTTTATAATTTAATATATAAATATTAGTTATTAATGTCTTAAAATTTCACTACAAGTAAGTAAGTAAGACGGAGTAATCTATAAACAACGTTCAACATTGATTGAAAATTGTTTGTTCATTGATTCCGATAGTTCGTAAGAGCATCCGTAGATGACTCCAACATCGCCCCTACGACATAAAGAAAAATTGCAAGTGCTTAGATATGGTCCGCTAGCTCCGTGGACAGAGCAATTCTCCCTATAAGAAATTGCGGGTACAAATTCCGCCTGGGCATTGACTTTTTCCAATTTTAAATGGACTTGTGAAGATATTAAAAATAGTATGCTGATTTAATCACTAAACTCTATTTTTACATTACCCAGTGAAAATTTCATTAAGAATAATTTTGGATACCATTTTAAGAATCAATTTTTCTACTCAAATACAGCCATAGAAGTTTATTCATGTTAAACCGTTATACGTAATTATCTTCTGTTAGGTACGCCAAGTTAGTTTCGTCTGCGGGTGTACACCGCCGTCTCTATGATTCTTTTTAAAAGCTTAAAGCTCATTCAGGATTCGCCTAAATATGCAGCTTTTAAATGAAGTCTTATATATGTCGCGTTTCCACTGTACTATTGCGTGGACTATAGCTTATTTAAATGAAGCGATGTTCTACTAAGCTTTCGTAAGTTTCTTCCATTTAAGATTTTTTAGTTAAGTAAGTTTTAGGCATAAAAGCAATATGCATAATTATTTATGATCATGATTATAACCGATTTGACGACGCAATCGGTGGCATAGAGGTTGAATTCCTGCGTAGTTCAAATATTTGTATACGTGCCTGTATTGAGTAACTATTTTTAATTTCATTGATATTTAGTATTTTATGCCTCTATTGAGTGGCGGCAGACTGTCATTAAAGTTTTTAATTTTATGTTTTAATTTTGACATTTATATGAGAGTAGATACATTTTTAATTTATGTTTTCTGCGTGCGTCTGTATTTCTGCCTTTATGCTAATCTCTCATCCTGCCAATCTGGGATTTTGCTATTCTGGGCTTTTGCGTATCTGTCCTTCTGCTACAAACCCATTTTATCTACTGATTATACTCATATAGAGTTAATAATTTTATCTAATCGCTCTGAGAGTATATTTTATCTCATTAATTTTTTATCAGAGTGAGTAAATGAAATTATAGTTAATATAAGCCTTAAGCATTCTTGTCTAAGAAGAACGTCGTCGAACTAACATCGTTTCTTATTAAAGTCATGTCGAAGAAACGCTTTGTCGGAGTACAGTAGTGTCGGGATTAAGTGTTTTCGATCTAAAATATTGTCGAAATTGAGTCATTACGGAGTTTCATGCTGTCAAAGAAAATATTGTTGTAGAAGGATTTGTCGGAATCCAGTTTGGGACCCGAGCGAAATCTATGCTCTTGCCTTCTCTGTAAGTGACACAAATTAGTTACTACACCACGATGACAACTCAAAAATACCGTTGATTCGACAGAAAAAGATTATCAGAGTTGATATTACAATTTGGCAAGATATTATGATACAGCCTGCTCCTTCTATCCCGGTTGCGATACAAACATCTATAGCAGCCTAACTACAGAACTTTGAAATCGCTAATTTAGTTAGTTAGACTAGAAAGCCGGCCCTAACTGAGTTGCGAATACGCACAGAGAACGAAGACAAATAAATGCAAATATAATTAGAATTAGAGATTAGAAAAAATAGTAAAAGATATGAAAATAACTTTATCTTAACGTGGTATAACGCGAACGCACATCTCCGCGAACGTCTCCAACTCTCGAACTGACTTGAGGGGCAATTTATTAAAGAAGTGAAACGATTTCTGACGTTTAAGTGCCGATTGCGAGCCGATAAATTCTCTTAAGATCAGAGCTTCGGGTCAAATACATTGGATGGCAATCCGCCTTTCACGGTTTTACATTTTATTGAAGTTATTCTTTAGGTATACTACGAAATTAGTAGTATTAGTAGTAGACTCCTGCTCAAGAGTGGTATTGTTATGGTCAATTTCTACTTAGGATACTCTGGAGGAAAAAGAGCAACAAGTCTTTTATTTTGTATTTTATTCTTCATGTACACATAAATTATATTTATATAAAATAGTGAGACGAGATGTACAAAGGCGAGCTTAACTCAAAGTTGAGTTTTCTTCCAGCAAACCTGGGAGTACACAGAGGAATTTCTATATGAGTGTCAAAGTCTAATGTACAAGGTTTTTAATGAGATATTGTCGCTTCTTGATAGAATTCTGTTGAAGAGAGGAGTGGCTGATGTTTTAAAAGAACACAGTAGAGAGATAGGTGGTGTATATGTAGACAGAACGTTTGTTTTATATAATAATAATAGTAATAATAAATCAATTATTTCAGACCAGGATCCATAAAGTGTTAGTAACATAACATAACATAACATAACATAAACTCACGCCTATATCCCTGAAGGGGTAGGCAGAGGTGCTAGCACCCACATTTCGCCAGTTTATGTTTAGGTCCCAATGTAATAGGTGGCGAGCCTATTGCCATTAACCGGGCACTTATAAACCTGCGATAAATACACACATAACTTCGAAAAGCATCGAAAAGTCATTGGTGTGTGCCATGGTAAACTGGGATCGCACTCGAGACCTCGTCTTAGCAGTCCATTGCCCATGCCACTAGGCTACCGCGGTTAATAACATTGTAGTGTAAGTGACAATAAAATACATACACTTATGATTTAATAGTTTGAGACCGCCACAATACTAGGACGCTGTCTACATTACGTTATTTATTTATGGCATGCCAATTTGACTTCACCTCGCCTGATGGTAGGCTGAAGGCAAAGTCTCAGGAAAGAGGGTTCACTATTACAAATCCTCATGTATACTCTCATGGTTCGAGTAAGTAAGTTCAGAAGGTTTTGCGAACTAAAACGTGTTTATAAGTCTTCGGGTTCTGGAGGTGAAACAGTAGGTAACAAATGAATACATTGACCCGGGGTTATCTCTTTCTAGATGGCCTTCAGATGTAGGGACCAGGGTTTTTTTTTTTTAATTTTTTTATACAACTTAGGTCGCAGACAAGCACGCGGCCCACCTGATGGTAAGTGGTTACCGTGGCCTATGGGCGAGTGTAACACCATAGGAATAACACTCGTGCCGCAACCCCTTTAAGAGCAGAGACATTCTGTGTCGTCAGCGCAAAAGATGTAGGATAGGCCTTTGGTTTTCCCACGGACAACACAAAACCTCTCTAGTGAGCTCTGGCTACCCTACTCACCACCGAAAACACAACACAAGGTTATTAAACGGCGATATTCTGTAGGGTGGAGGTACTTCCCCAGTCGGACTGCTCGATTGGGACGGATATACCGGGTGTGTACTTTCTTTCAAGTTCCGGTTTGCAGATGAAGTTGACTTGGTCTAACGTATTTCCGAGGTTCCATGACCTTACACCCTAAATGATCCTCCTACTGATAAGCGTTTGCCGGATAAATCTCGTTTTTATTACAAAGCTTGCATGGTGAAGTCTTAGGTCCAAATAAAAAAAACTAAATATAAATATCCTCTTTACAATGTTAGAGTTACCTACTTCATAGTGATCTCAGCGATTCATTCTGCTTGTCTTGAATCTTTTACACTGCATATTTCCTTAAGAACAAAAAGGTACCTAAAGCTTGTGGCTTTAGGATTCATTTTCGTCTGTCTAGAATGAAAGGTAATTTGTATTGAAGTAGTAGCTGTAAATAAAACACGTTTTACATATTAGACGTAGAAGAGAGAACGCTATCATTGAAGAAATGCAGGCTGTAGTGAACAAATATTGCTAGTTATAAAATAAATAGGTAAGATGTTGTTCTATTTCAATGTGTACACACGGGTGAGCGCACACACATACACACACACACACACACACACACACACACACACACACACACACACACACACACACACACACACACACACACACACACACTGTGACCATATGCGTATCCGACGATATGGGTATTACACGATATGCGTATTGAACGGTATGCGTGTTAGAATGCTGTACTTGGTGAACGATGTGTGTTTTATTTACACGCAGAACGAAGGTATCATATTTCCGCATTTATTTAAATTTATATATGCTTACTATTGTACGCTATTTACTACAGTGTTCCATGAAAAATTCTTTCCTCCTTTTCTTTGTGTTGCTACATTGCTGTCTTTCGCTAGAATAAAATAATTCGTCAGTCCTATTCAAAATAATTCACTTTCAATTAACTAAATCAGGGATTCTCCACACATCATTAAAACTAATGCAGCTTTGGTCCTCATATCCAATCGCGATTAGTTTTACTGCCAACCGATTATCTTTGCTCCAAATATTAGCACACGGCTGAACAGGTGTGATACATTAATATTAATAATTTTCGATTATTCCATCTATTACATAACATAACATAAACTCAGGCCAATATCTCCGAAGGGGTAGGCAGAGGTGCTAGCACCCACATTTCGCCAGTTTATGTTTAGGTCCCAATGTAATAGGTGGCGAGCCTATTGCCATTAACCGGGCACTTATAAAATAAACCTGCGATAAATACACACATAACTTCGAAAAGCATCGAAAAGTCATTGGTGTGTGCCATGGTAAAATCTGGGATCGAACCCGAGACCTCGTCTCACCAGTCCATTACCTATACCACTAGGCTACCGCGGTACTTTTCCACCTATTACATAATACATATATACATATAAATAAAAATTAATTGCTTTTGTCACTGAGCGCATAGTCGAAGGTAGGACATGACGGTATCCCCCGTCCTACTGGGGAAGTATTACCTCCTTACAGAATACCGCGGGAGTACCATGTATTGTGTTTCTAGCAGTAAGTAGGGTAGCCATAGGTCACGCGAGAGTTCTTGTACTGTCAGTTGGAAGACGAGAAACTTTGCTTTGTCCTTTGCACTGACAGCTTGCCACGACAACCTTTTTCTATCAGGTGGACCACTTCTCTGTGACATAAGCGGTATAAAAAGTCTAAAAATGGTTTCACCAATTTACATTTCTGATATCATCTTCCAAGTCTCCTTGACTAATAAATAAGGTACTTTTTGCTGGAGTTAAAAGTTTTCCTGCTATTTCATTTCTTCATGAAAATCGAGAGACACATAATTTTCACCTCCAAGCTAAAGGCCTTAAGTAGGTAAGAAAAATGTTAGTAGTTAGGAAAAATTTTAGAAGAATTCAATGACACGATATACGATCAATTTTCTGCAATTTCATTTAAATAATACGATTTCATTTCACAGTAATATCTATATCTAATATCTAAAATCTAATAACAGTAATATCTTTATCTAATAAATATTCATTCGTAAAAATGTGTAGACATTTTCCAAGACCACGAGTAGGTACTTAGTTCTTTTTTTAATCTTAGTTATAGCACTCGTCTAGAATTACCTACCTCTGTAAATATCGCGATAAGTATAATTAAATATGAATTGGCGTCCATTACTTAGCCGTGCGATTGTCTTTGATCATCTTGGCGGTACGTCATCTATGTCGGTACCGGTTCAAATTAGGTTCATTTAATTTGGACGTTAATCTTCACAGTTAATCGTTCGTTTATTTAGGTGCGAGCTACTGATAATTATGTACTTCCTTATTATCAGATATCAATATCATCAGCTGAATGATGGACCTAGATATTAAGTACTCAAACCAACCTCACCTACAAATCAGTACGCGACCAGTGACGGAGTTTCTTTACGGGGTCAAATGGCAGTCATTTCATTCCTGAATGGCAGTTGAAAGTCGTGACGTGGCTCGGCTTAAATATGGGTAAAATAATATTCAACAAGTAAATTAAATATGGTTCAATTTCAATTGTTTTGCATAGATATAATATTATAGTTACGATATTTCAACCATTAAGTATCTGTCCAGAAATGAGTTACAAACTTCACAGTGAAATATTTAAAAATATTGCACTACCGTTTCATATTTCCGTCACATAAACGAGTGATAATAATTTACAAAATTGTATTCGTACTCTCTTTTATGATATCTGTGGAACATTTATCGCTTTTTAATGTACTAGACGACACACTATACAGCCAACGGTCACACGTCATAACATTACTGAACATTTGCTTTTATCTTTTTTTACTGTCATGTTTCAGAACGTAGAGAATGAAAAGTGGTGAGTGACCAAAGATCATTCGTGAAATTCTAAATTCAATTGCTTTTAATGTTATGTTAATTTGTTTAATCTTAATGGCCGGCATTCTATTCAGTGAATTTTATATTATTATTTTTACTCACATTTCGAGTAAAGCGATGACGTAGACTTTGATTGTGTTGGAATTCAGGTTTTGTTTTTCAGACATCTTATAGGTTTTTTCAATCTTCATATTATGTAAGTATATTCAATTGGAATATTTTTGTTACAGCCATTGTAGTTAAATTTTATAATTACACAACACATATAAATTTAAAAACGCAGTTAAAAAGCCGATTATTATTAATGGTTCTCTGTCAAAATTAGCTTGCTTATTAAATTCGAAAAAAATAAATTGAAAACAGTTATGTGACATTAAAACATTATTTTAATGCACGATTACGCTAACCCGTACCACTTTCCCGCCCGAATAAACAATAACCTATTTTAAAAAATCAAAACCACAGACTAAAAACGCAAATAGTGTGTTTATGATATATTTTTTTAAATTGTCGTAGCACTGTCATCAAGTGTTGTACGGACAGGGAAAGATCTGAGAGCGGTGTGAACACTTTGAAGCCAGTTGTCGGAGCGACACGGCGTTAGTACAAGACAGACGAGTGTATAACTCATACCATTTGTCACTTTTAATTGCGACTTGTTCGTTGTCGAATGTCTGAAGAAATACGATATAAATAGTTTATTGTGAAACGCTACGGCGCTGAGCGGTTACGGTGCTTCAGTGGCTCAGGAAAATTGTTTATTAAATTATTAACTGTAAATAGGTACTGGTGAGTAGTTATTTTGACCGTGTACAAATATGAATTTATCTGTCTCTAACCACCTTTAGTGGTTTACTCCAAATTCATTGAAACGTCTGCGGATCCGAGTAGCTGCAAGGAAAATAAAATAGTATCCTAACCAGAGACAAGTGTTTTACTAAGCGGAGCTCCATCCCACTCCATGTCGTTTTTGCTCTCTCACCCACTATGCCCCTATGGCCCAGCACTGGGCTGACAAAATTTAATACGATGCCAGAATAATGTCAGTCACTCGAAGGAGAAGAAGAACCAAGAAACTTACAAGAACAGTTGATACAAAAAATAAAACAAAACTGCAGATTTTCCATATTCGTAGGAGAGTGTAGTCCACTTAGAGCATCTAAGCGAAAAGTACCGGTACCTAGTCTAGTCTAGAAAGAACATCCCCGGGCTTAGCAAATCAAATTTATCATGAAATAACTACCCTATACCTATTGGAATATATTTATCTATATATTCTAATGTCCTTTGAAAAATACTCTTTATTAGATTGGCCAATTAAATGACAGTATGCTACGATACTACCTACCAGCTTCTCTTTTAAGACTTTAGACATGTATACGATTTTATGTACTATTGACTACTATTGACTATTACTAGAAACATCCAAACTTCATCGTCTTCCTATCATAGAACAATCACCAATCGCCACTGGGATGGCTCCTATTTTGTGATCACCAAAAAGTTCCTATTCAGTGTTCAGGAATTCTGAACTGATCTTTTTAACGACGAGTCCTGAATCAGGAGCAACCACTCGAAAGTAACGTCGTTGATGTGACTTAGGTATATCTTTTAACTGAATAAAGGCCTCCCCCATCGTTCTCCAATCGAGGTACGGGTGGCGGTCTGCATCCCTCGATTCTGATTCATCTGTCCTATGGTTGAAATCATGATGATCTTTTAACTACGGCGACTACTTAACTATAATGATTTAGGGTGATTCTTCGAACCCTAAATTTTCGATGTCTGGAGGTTTATTTTCGTAACTGGCTGACAAATCAGTCTGCAAATAATTTTAATACATACCTCAGACTATTACTTATCTTGCACAAGTTATAATTTTTAAATAATTGTTTTTTAAATATTTGAAAAAAAAATAATTAAAGCATTCTTCTGACTAATATGGTGTGTCCGTAACCCAGTTTCTTGAACATCAGTAACAATAACATTTTTTCGTGTTCATAAATCAATGTGAATTATAATTATTACGAAAGAATATTAGTTGTTCCTTTACACAAAAAAAAATGGTACTAATATTTATGATAGTTTATTAATAAATAATAAAATTGTGAGTGTCCGGCACAAAAGTCTGATTCATATTCACGCGCTTCCCTTGAACATACCTAGCTAACTACGAAACATTAAGCGACCACTTCCCGCGCTGGTGGTAGCCTGTGGCCCGGCTGACGTGGTGGTGACGTGACGTGTGGCTGGTTCGTATCGTCTTGGAGATATAAAGGTAAATATCCGATTCATATGACTTTGGTGCACCTGTATTTCTGATTAATATGTTTGTTTTAAAAATTAAGTTGCATGGTTTTTAAATTTGAACCTGCGGGAAATATAATGCAAGTAGGGAGCAGAAACCTATTTATAAATAACAATCCTTAATTGCATACCTGTAGTGATTTATCGATGTTAATGGGCAAAATTCTGATTGATATGTGTCTGATTCATATGGTAAAAATGCCATATTACGTTACATTGGCGGCACCTTACGTCTGTAACATGTCATCTCGTATACGCCTAATATTATTTACATGTCTAAGAACAGTAACTGTAAATTTCTTTCTTTTTTTTTTGACCCTTTGAGTTTGCATCCAAAAAATTATATCATGATATATCATGCTGTGATATAGATTTAGGTTTTATAACAATAATAGTGAGCATTTACTATGATTTTAATAAATAATTGACTGATTTTCATAACTAGAATTTCATTTTTATTCCTAATTCTGATTCATATGGCCTCAAAATTTTTAAAGTTAATTATCTCGAAAACCATTTTATCAAAAAGTGTCCCTTTTTAAGACATTGTTACTTAGCTTATAACCTTTGATAAAAAAATGTTTTATAAGCTTAAATGTGAAAAAAAAATTAAGCCATATGAATCAGACGAAGAACGCAATTTCGGAGAAACACCCTTTAAACAAGCTATCTCACTTCACATTGGAGTGGACGTAGTTAGTCTTCCCGAAGAGCGAAACCTTTGCTCGGACCCTCTCCGTGAGTAGCAGCGTTGCCGTGAAACAAATTACTACACCACGATGGCAATTCAAAAATGCCGTCAATTCGACAGAAGAAGAAGAACCACATTGGTAAGATACCTGATATGATCAGATCATTCACATTATCACAACTGCATCCAAAACCAATTAAGACATTTAAAGTCCTTAAAAGTTCATAGCGTTCAAAATGGTCGTTTATGTGTCGATTTTACCCTTTGATGTCTACTCTATAGGCTCGTTTACAGCCGCCGTTGGTCTATAAACACGTAAATGACATCCTATTCCGGCCACTTAGTCGACCATAAGATTGGTTTTAAACGTTTTCATATTCATTTTAACCGTGAAAGGATTCTGTGTGCTGGAATTCGGTTGATATTACGGTGGAAAGCACGTTGATTGTGATGTTTTTTTTGGATTGTGGCGTCAGTAGCTTAGTGGTTAAGTTCTCGACCTTACGATCTAGAAGTCTCGTGTTCGAATCCTGGCCAATACACTACATACGTGAACTCACTCCTAACACAAGCCGTTGAACTTTGCTGGAGGGTTAGAGAGAATATTAGATTTTTTTATTTGTTTTTAAACATAGGTATATATATATTTCCAATATTTTTTATTTAGATAGTATGCTAACGAGGCTCATATATGATAGACTTTGGTCTAGGCGTTTGGAGGTTAGATAAAAGACGCTACGGCAAAAACCAAATTAAGGGTAAGTGTAAGAGAGCGGAACCCGAGCTTCAAAGTACAAACTATGATGCACTGGGATTAGCGCTCTGATGATTATAACATCCAATGGTCCACAACAGAATCGACACTAATAAATAATACTTTTTTTCTCTCTGTTGTAAAAGATTATTAACAACTGAAATTACCTACTAATACTCCCTCTAACCCCCACGTCAATAGTGTAATGGCCAGAATTCGGAACCGGGTACCTTTCGATAATAGGCCGATTCCTTAACTATTAAGCTACCGATGCCTCAAATACCGTTTTTATAATTAGAATAAGAGAAATCACTTACTTGATGAAACCAGTGCTTGTCTACTTTCATCTGTAGGCACGTAAATAGTGACAAATCGTACTAGGAATATTAATGGTAACATAACCTAACATTCATATTCTCAAAAGCACAGTAGTCAAATTAAAATTAGGACCCCTAATAATAGCTTCGTTTATAACGCAATAAACTAAATATACTTAATGCGTTCTCGCCGGCATAGCGTATCGCCCTGAACGCGCCGTTTGACATACAATTAAAAATGACAGATGACTGACCGCCATCTTGGAATCCTGTCAAAGCGCGCCGCGCGGGAAAAAATCGCTCAACACATTTTTAGCTAGTTAATCTGGATGAATGGAGGTCTGTGTCAATCATGTTTGTAACTTTATAAGTAGCGTGGAAATTACTAATAGTTAGGTGAGTAAATTTTTTTCTAGACATCTTTTGAAGTGCTTGCCAATATAAAAATAATGTAGATTATTTAGGAGCATCCTACTACCTACTATTATAAATGTGAAACTTTGCTAGTAGTTAGTACAGTAGTACATAATTACTTGAATTACTCTATTTACTTATTATAGAGGAGTCAGACTAAGTTATAGCGTAGACTATGTAGGTAGGTACGATACAAACAAACTTATATACCTACGTAAGAGGTATAAGTGAGAACTAAGTACTTAAAGTAAAGTTAGGCCTTATTCCGCTAACAGTAATCTTAAGTTGATGTTGAAGCAATATCTTTTCGAGTAATAAAATAACTCAAAAAACTGTTATCTACATCTCAATCGATTCGCAAAACAGGGTGAATTTTTCAAAAGAGCTTGGATGGTTAAATCCTAAACTATAAGGAATAGCGAAAAATGGTCAAAATAGTCACGAGCCCGATTTTGAAACTTAAAACCTCATCATTCGAATTTTGGCAAATCAATAATCCTGGCTGGGAATCGAACCCGTTGATTTTAAAAAACACCTTTATTATCACAACATAGTATAGTGTCGCTGTTAAGGGTCATATTCTGGGAAGTAATGACATACGACAAGATAAAGGAAAGAGCAAAATTATACGAAAAAAAATGAGAAATCGTAATTTTTTATGCCAATATGTTGTGTACCAGGACTAATACCGGGAGCCTTCAGTTTCCGGACTGTTCCTTTACTGTTCTTGTTATATATGGATATGCTCGCGATTATAAAACGTTTAAAAACTTTTACCCAGCTCAATAAGTAAAATCCACCCTTTTAAATCATACGTAAGGAGTAAAGTGCGTGTGCGGCTTGATTTCGTTACGTGTGTTTTAATCTCGATCGATCTTTATACTAGCTGTAGCCCGCGATTTCCGTCGCGTGGACTTCCGATCGACCATTCCCGCTGCTATATAAAACCTTCCTTATGCCGCGTCTACATTTACGATAACATTTTAGCGTGACCGTGACAGAAGTGCGTGTCAGTCGCATATTCCGCTGCGATATAGCTGAGCTTAAGTGAAACCATCGATCGACTGGTGGCCGTGGCATCACAACTCTACTTTGTGGGCCCATGTGCCACAAGTTGTTACGTCCACACTCAACGTCAATCTCTGTAAAGTACTTACTGGATGCTCTCAAGTCTCAACAGGTTGGTTGCGCTCCGCATTATTGGTAATCATGAGTAAATGGCAAAGGCTAAATGCAAAGGCTCGAGGGGGCTCGTGACCTCATGGCCGCGAGCACGTCTCTACCATATGAATGTTCTGATGAGATGGTCAAATTAGTCCCACCCTCTCCCTTCCTACACAGAACAACACGTGCAGGGCTTAAATGTCACCCACATACGGTGCAGAATATTCCATTAAGAACCAAGCAGTTCCGTGAGTCCTTCTTTTTCCACAGGGTCTTGGAATGGCTTACCAGTTCACATGTTTCCTTCTTTCTACAGTCCCGGGACTGTAGTGGTACTTTAAGTGAGGCGTGAAAAAGATCAAGCTGAGTGCCACCATTGTAACATTGTACGTGTTTGTAATGGTGACCCTCTATGTCCATAGCTTAAAGTAAGATTGAAATAACATTACTTCAAGATATTGAAGTAGGGCCCCTGTTCTTTTATGCGATCAAACCGAAGTATTCTTGCAAACCTTTCAGCTGAGTTGAATTGCTACTGTTAAGAATAGGTTCAGGTCCTTAGTGTAAATGCCAGGATTCGAACACGGCACCTCTCGATCGAAAGATCAACTCTTTTACCACTAAGTGACCGATGCTTGTTGATAAACAACACTTCCTCAAAATATTTAAATATCAAAAGTCCATATAGAAGAGATTGTTCATATGCTTTTTATATACGGGATTCACATATTATATCGTGTACAGTACCTACCGTGGGCAACTGCAAGTGAAATAAATAAAACAAACATATTATAACTTGAAACTATTTTATATCAACATCGAGTTAATGTAATGGCCGAACTAATTACACAATATTTACAGCATTGAGCATCACATCAGCAAAACCTTAATTATTATTATATATAAATCAATGACTTTTGCTATCTACACCACTAGAAAAGCTGCTTAGAAAAAAAAATGAGTCGTGCCTCCTGGGTCAGGCGGGAATGAATTTTGAATTTGATACGGGACGCAGACAAGATAAATGAGTTATAGAAATAGGTACTTTTAAATTAAGAATGGAAAAATAGCGCTAAAAGAAATCTTTCCTTATTTTATCATTTTTATTTATTTTAAATCATCATAGTAGTAAGTAATATGATAATTAAAAGTTATATGGAGTCACAATTGTATACTGCCTTCAAACAAGTTTCCTTAAAATTTTACGATGTGACGTTAAGAAAAAAGTAATTGATTTGACTATACTAGGTAGTCAATGATGCAATTGGTGGGTAATTTATAGTTATTGCAATATTAATTTTTTGACTTATTTTGTCACAGCCAGGCTAGTAGTAGATATAAAAGTCATTGTACATAACTATAACTATTAAAAAGCGTCTTCAGACTCAATCTGTTCCGCTGGCACTATATTCATGATACAATAAATAAAAATATAAATATAAAAATAAAAAATAAGTAATTTCGCGATTCAATATTGCGTAACGGTGTTAAATTTTGTCGTTCACAAATATTCTTTTAAAAACTGTAGAACATTTACAATAAAACCAACTGCATAAAAGTAATATTGATGTAAAAATTTAAAAATGCAAATATAAATAGGTCTGACCGCTAAGCCGGGTCCACACCAAGCAAATGAAAACTAACTGCATACGCGGTCCGCGTTTGAACATGTAGGTTTTAGGTATAGATAAACAAGCGATAGGGGGTTGTTTAAAAGAAATAGGTACGAGTATATCATTATAGTACGATCAACAGTGTAAAAAAAAACCCCAATTCACGAATATTAGTTTAATAACCTGATTTGTTGTAGAATGATCAATGGCATCAGTAATATTATAGTAAAATCAACAATTCCGCGAACTGAGGGTTACCGTCTGCCCCTTTAATATCGTGAATTCATGCTAAATTACCTTTTTTATCCCAGCAGTGGTACCAAATTATCTTTGTTAATCTATAAAACAGTAGGCGTTGATTACAGTGACAACTGTAGTTCGGATTTTAGCTAGGGAATCGTTGCTTTTTATTTAGGAGACATCCGTCACGTTTTACGACTTAGCAACTGGATAGTACGTATAAATGTAAGATGATTGTATTATTGATTTTTTAAATGCAAATAAATTGTTAAAATTAATCAATTAACGCACCCCTAAGCGTATTAGGGGCAAAGGCCCATGACGCTAGCGGCATCACCCCGCTGAATAACACCGGCCAACCTTTGCCCCAGGTACGAGGCGGAGCGAAATTCACCGGTTTGGATTAAATTATTATTTACGCTGCAGAACAGTCTAAGTCTAAATGATTTAATATTTTTAATCTGTTGTATACAAAGAATCTTACTCGATTCAGTCGCTTTCATTCAGTTGGTATGTACCCAGTATTAAACTCATAGCAAATATTATATTTACAGTGTAATAGTATACTTAAATAATAAGGTTTTATACAAATCAATTTACATGGCGCACTTTTGAGTATTCTGATTGAAATTTCTACCAAATTGTACATCATCGAGAATATTTTTTCCAACGGAATCTTGTTAGTGTTCCTTCAAAATGTGACTGACAAGATTATTGTTTAAATGTTTCTGTTAACCCGATAAACAAAATACTGCATATTATTTAGAACCCCTTAAAATGGGATGTGAAATCCAAGAGGCGATTAAGGGATAGGTTTGTTCTCTATCCGACAACGTATAACCCTAGACAAAGTGCCAGCTTGTCGGCAGTAGGCTCGACATAGACATTAATATTACCAACGTAAATAGACCCACAGTGTCACTGGTAGTTATGACTGTTAATGTAGAAATATTGACGTCACTGGAATATCTATTTCTGTCAAAGTTGATAATGGTTTATAAAAAACATTTTCACTGTTCATATACTCTGTCACTTTCTCATGCCTACGTTTCACCCCACGCTTTGTTCCTCTAAGGAAACCTTTTAAAATAACAATTGTGAATACCTATACTTTTTTATGTATTCCATATTCCATCGAGTTTATTTTAGTAGAAAGTTCAATCTGGAATAATAAAATAAATATAAAGCGATTTTTTTCTTATAAATTACTTAATTAACTTATAAAATATGTATCACAATTGATTCATAATATTAGCTTAAACAAATTGCACTAGTATATTAATATTATAATACAGTATTTCATTCACAAATACAGGATCCGATTTTTGATTAGACACATCGGGAAAAAGAGTAAGACTTCGGCTAAAATCGTATTGTTTCGGGCTTGTAGTTCGTTCTCTCTATTGCATAGTATAATGAAGAAGCTGTATACACTATACAGTTTCAAATATTTTTACTACAATTGAAACTGAAATTACGGTCTTAATAATAAACACAAACTGTTTTATCAACTTTATAAAGATATTAAACTGTCAGTCATACGAAAGAGACAGCGCTCTACAATACCGAAGAAAGTCGAACTTAAACGAATTTAACCGAACTGTCAAAGTTTGTCCCGAGATGTGAATTCAAAAACCGGGAACTTTTGCAGCCCACTGTACATACATACAAAAACCTATATTCATTGAGATAAAGGTTGAAAATGAAAGTAACTCTGAGGTTGTTACTGTTTCGACATAATAATCGTCTTCTTCATGTACAAACTTTATTCGCAAACTACGCTGTTATAATCACGGAATATTAAAATCAAGAAGTACTTTGCATATTTCGCTTAATCATCATCATCTTTAGTCGCGGTCGCAACCGAAGCCTTCATTTCGGAAGGTCAGTGGTGTTAAATAAAACAATGAATTTTGCCTCGAAGCAAATTTTTTCGTGCATGTAGGCCCAAGAATTCCACCCCACTGGAGCGAGTGAGAATGGTTATGTCGGGCTCAAACTCACTTAAGCGCATGTCGTCTTCTTGTAAATATTAAGTTAACATATCCATCACTCCCCGGTTGGATGTCGGACTTTGAATATTTCTATGCTAACGACATTTAACAGCAAAACTTCTTGCTTTCGTATTCCATGACCATAACCAATCATTCGTTCTTTTTTCAAAACACAAAATTTTCACAATAATCTTTATGACTACTTTTTATTTATAATATCCACAAAATGTTTTAAGATCACCTCACATCACTAATTTGGTAGTCCACAGCTGTTATCGTTTTCTTTGTCGATCCTGGGATCCTGGGACCCAGGTCGTTGCCACAATCACGTGTGGGAGTGCCCTAAGCTCCCGTGAGAGTGGTGGTGATTAGCTGCAAGGTGGTGGAAGTATGGGGCGTAAGGTCCCGGGCCTGTGAATGGGTACGGGACCCCATGGGAGTAGAGTAGACCTCCAGGGTAAGGCCCTGATGGGAAACCACCTGCTGGTGGAGGCGGAACTGTTGGGCTGTTGACGTCCATACCAGGGTTCTGCTTTTTCCACTTCGTTCGACGATTTTGGAACCAGATTTTGACCTGAGAAAAAATGGTTTGTGAGTATATTAGAATATATTGTTATATCTAGTCTTCTACTACTACATATTAGCGTACAAAGTTATTTGTATTTATTTTCCAGTTTAATTTAGCACGAAATTCAGCCTAATGGAAGCCATACACGTTACGATATTCTTGCACAAATATATTGTACCTAACGCTGGAAGATACCTGCGCAAATTTTATTAACTTGTATTATTATTCTTTAACAATCTGCCTAGACTTGTGCAGTTATATTTGAAAGTATATGACTACCAAAGGCAATTAATATCACAATCACTATCCGTGAGTAGCGGCGCTGCCGTGAAACTAATTACTATACCACGATGGCAACTCAAAAATACCGTCAATCCGACAGAAGAAGATCACAATCTATTTGTGCAATCCTAAATTTGCGCGTGCATATTGTATCGTGGGTGGCGGGTACAATAACAGACATAAAACATAGAGTACCTATTGGTAGCCACCCGTGTTATAACATGCGTGCGCAAATTTAAGTTTGCACAAATATAATTTAACGTTTGTTGGACGGTACTTGTGCAAATTTTATTAAAAGAAAACCTAGCATAAAAGCCTAGCCTCATGCTGTTATACTTGTACGTGTATGGCTACCATAAGAAAATGTGTTATTTTCAGCAATTAATCTCTGGACCCTTAAATAGTATGGCAATCTATAGCCCACTTGTTTAGGTAAGTACTTAAAAAAACGTAAACATTCTTAGCGTATCTTTTTAACTAATATGTCTTGTTTAAAAACGCCCTATAAAAATACTCTTCTACTTAGTAACGCATTTTGAAGACTAAAATACTGTGTCGAACCACTAGTTGGTCAGTTAGTTAGACTAGTTTATTTGTTTAAAATGTGTTTTTATAAAAAGTAGCCACAAGATTGTTTACATTTTCTTAAGTATATTATAATATATAATATAATAATAAAATAATTTAAATAAAAAAAAATTAGGTATAAATTATATCAATAGACGAATGATAAATTATTAATAATATAAATTACATACCTGAGTTTCCGTCAAACTCAAGCTAAGAGCCAAATTCAGTCGCTCGCACACCGATAGGTATCTCGTCGTCTTGAATTTGTTTTCTAATGACACCAACTGCTCATACGTAAAAGCTGTTCTAGCCCTTCGGGGCTTCGTTCCACCCTTCGAGTCCCTCGAACAGCCTCCCTTTCCTTTCTTTGAACTAGAACTGGTAGGGCTTTTAGGGTCTCCGTTTTCGTCCAAATCTGATTGTGTCAGAATGTCATCATCTAAATTAGATGTCTGATCATCAGTTTCTACTTCTTCTGTTTCTAGATCTGAGTGTTGGAGATGGTCTTTTACTGTAACAAAAGAAAAAAAAATATTTAAAGTAGTTCCACTGATTAGGCCGTCAAGCTGAGAGTCATACAGTGCTACAATGCGCCATTGCAGCACTGTACGTGTTTGCAATGATGACCCTCTTTCATGAGACTTTTCCTTCACCTTAACATCAGGCGAGGTGAATTCAAATTGACGTGCCATAAATAAAAGAAGAAATCTATGGTAGTCTTTACTGGTAGTTGGAGGCCCTTAATAGTCTGTAAACTTATCTATACTAAAAGTAAACTTATCTATAGAACTTCGATATTGTCAATAGTTTTTATAAGTTAGATGGCAGTATTCGTATCAGTCAATTAGTGTATTGAGGTCCACTGTTGGACATAGACCTCTCCTAACATGCGCTTTACGCTAAATATTGAAGTTCAGTCGCCTGTGTTGTGCAGTAAAGGCCTCGGATGCGACCGAAACTAACTCAAGGATTATGATAATGATAAATGATCGGATTGGATATTGGAATAGCCTATTTAACTTCTAGCTGGTACACCTAAAATTTAGAGGGATCAGAAACTATTCTTGAAAAGTAAAAGCAAAAGAACAGATGCTGCTGAAAAGTCGTCGAGAGCATGTATTAAGTACTGTGTAGAACAAACCTGGAGATGAAGTAAGTAGTTCATAAATAAAAAAAGTATTGAACCATAAATTTCAAAAGGATTTTTCACAAAAACTTTAAATATTTACCATAGTTAATTACTACGAGTAGGATCTTTTTGTTGACTCTGAACTTTATTAAGTACGTTTTATAAATATAACGATTTTATAGTTTCCTCATAACACAGTTTTCATAAAAAACATCGTGTTTTTCATATGATATAATGGACATTTCCGTTTCCTTCTCCGTCGCCGCGCGTGGCTAGTGTTGCCAATGCGAAATAGTTTTAAAACAGCTATTAATTTTTAATGTGGTAACATCGGTAACGAATTCAAGCCCGGAAACATTAAAAGATAATTTACGATGGAACAGTTTTGTGTTTAGTAAAATTACTAAAATGCGAATTTTAATGGTGGACAGGATGTATAAATATTAGCGAAATTGGCTACGTGTTTTATAACGTTTAAATTTCAGTTTCGGAAATTCAAAATGGCGCTGAAACTCGCGTTAAACGGTGGTGATACCCTCGATTTATATGTGAAATTATATGCTATAAACGCTATATAACAGTTAAACTGTTAATATATTTAGTGGTTTCCAGAGACTAAATTACGAAGACAACTAAAAGCATTAAACGGCTGTTATGATATGCAAATGGCGGCATATGTTTGAAATTTATTTCGTACTTAGTTATCCGGTGCTCAAAATATCTTTAGCAGTTAGTATTTTTTCAAGAATACCTTTTTTTTCAATGAACAGTCGCAACCAAAATTACTGATACACCTTCTAACTAAGCTAAATAGCTTGTACTTAGAGTGGGTCCTCAGACATTTACCAGATATGCCTTCGGTCGAAAAGAAAACCTATTAGAAAATACGTTAAATTAAATGTATAAAAATATCTACAATTTGTCTCCTAAACGTCTACAAGTTATTATTTCAGCATTAGCTATTTTAACCCTCCTTCAACAACAACCTATAACACCATTCTTACTACCAAAGAGTAGTATAACACCGTATTGATATAACAAAAATCAAATACTGAAATAATTACCAAATCACTGCACTTAATTATTAACGTTTTCTTTTCAGCCTAGGGTTCTTATTTCTTTGTGTTGTAATGTCGCTTAAGACATTGCTGGTAAAGTACACCGTCCAGGACAAGCAGTACGAATTAGCGAGATGAAATGAGGAGCAGATGTGCTGACGATGGATATATTATTATTGGTCGCATGCGCCGCGTTGTTCGAATTAAATACGTTTAAACGAATGTGCTGTTACACCAAACAAATGATTTAAATTATAGCTATTGATTTAGGAGAGTTTGTTTTGCGATTGTACAAATTTATTTAAATTGGGGAAATTGCTGAAATACGACTGATACTTCGGGAAACGGTGTGAATGATATAATAATATGAAATGATACGTGATAGAATTCCTTATAATATATATTTTAAGATTAAGAGCAGATTTCGACGAAAATCCAATAACCACTTTTTAACGCTATTTATTTGATATTATTTTACATCTAACCCAACGGTTCTTCTACTTTTCAACAGCCATGATTGCGGATTGACTAAGGATGGTTGTGGTCATAAAGTTTGAAGTGTAAATGCCACAAAGTACCAAAACCTAAATACGCAGATTTACGCAGCTATTTTCACGGGTACAATCAACTTGAGTTAAGGTGTGATCGATTTCAAAATAATACTCCCTTTAACAAATTGGAGCAAGTAAAACTATTACCAAATAGTGCTTCGCCTCAGTGCAATCATAGCACCTTACACATAGATTTAAAAAAACATAGCTACATTGTATATCTTGTCTTAATAAATCCAATTTTTTTTTTAATTTTTTTTTTTTTGATAGAATATTAGCAACCGAAGTTACTAATATTCCCTTTAACCCCTCCTGCCAAGCTCAATGGCTTGTGTTAGAAGTGAGTTCACGTCGGTAGTGTAGGTAATGGCCAGGATTCGAACCCGGGACCTCTCGATCGTAAGGCCGACTCCTTAACCACTAAGCTACCACCGCTTCAATTACAATTACAAGTAGGTACAATTTGGTGCAGTCGTATTCGTTTTTATTTTAGATAACTGTTAATACGCGACAATCAGCTTCCAAAAGGTGATGAAACATGTACCTATACTTATCGCCTAACATCGCTTTGATCTAGCATAGTAATACAGACCTAACTACAGTTGCAAATAACAAGCAATAGGCTATCACACTCGTATATCTGTCCGTAGCGTGCACTGCATACCTTGTTAATTGTGCCACACAAAAAGTACCAGACACTAACAGCGAGGTATGTGTGTATAAGGTCATTACCTACAATGACAACTGGCCTTTCGATAACAATTATACCTATGTACTATACACACCAATATCACGATATATATGGACGTTTGCAATATCGATAGAGAAGATGGGGGAGGGGAGACGGTTAAGAGAATCTCTGTGCTGTCAGTGCAAAAGACACAGAAGGGTTTCTCGGTCTTCCCACTGAAAACACAAAATCTTTCCAGTGAATTCTGGCTACCCTACTCACCGCTGGAAACACAACACAAGGTTATTCTTAGCCGCGGTATTCTGTAGGACGGGGGTACTTCCCCAGTCGGACGGCTTAATTAGGACGTGAGGTACCGGCAAAACATACGTTTACGTTTACGTTTACGCACGTCGTTTTCTGTCCAGTCCATCCGGGGAAAAGGCGGAGAAAAGGAGAGAGATTAGTCCAGTCATCTCTTTTCCTTTTTAATTTCATTATTATCAATTTCATCTTAGATCCAGACAATGATGGTTGGACACACTTGAAGTACCAGATACCTTAACATAACATTCTAATATGGTGCCATATAGAAACCGGAGATGGACTGATCAGTCATGATTGCGAGGGATATGCCTTAGGGAATCTCACACGCCGGTATTTGAAGCCTCAAACGGCATACAGCTTTACTCAGTTTTGGCTCAAGTCCGACATAACCATATGAGGGGGAAGATTCTTCGTACCTACATCTCTTAGTAGGTGTTATACGATAAGTGGATTTGCACTACACGCGTACTTTCGTAGGCTTACGACCCCGAGGCGTACTTACAACCGATGACGGGACAAATATGGTGGAGGTATGTGGGTAAGGGTTAGATGGAGCCCCAGTTCACCAACAATATGTTGTCCCTTATTCCTGAAAATACATTATTGCACTTTTCTTTTTCATAAGTCAGTAGACGTTTTTGTATATCATCTTAAAGACTTAGGAATTATTTATTTATCTAACAGTCAAAAATGTACATACACCTTCGAACTTAATACCTCAGGCATAAGTACATTTTGTGAAATGAAAAACAAAAAAAAAACAGAAATATATACCTATTATTGTTTATTATTGTATTATTTGAGGAATATGTTTTAAAGAATGATAATATATAAAAATGTTTGACGAGCAATGGATTAAATAAACGATCACTATAACATCAGAACCCTTTAATTCAACTCAAGTGAGGATTCCATTCCCAGTTCCGAAATAATGTAAGAAGCAGAATACTACTTGAGGAGGAAGCAGAATTTTAAATTAACAAACAGAAGCTAACATAATAACTCTGTGTACTGAATCTATTAAAAAATCCTTACGTTAACTGGAAATAATGACTACCCACGTAATCTAACACAGTTTAATAATATCAATCGCGACTCGCACAAATGAATAGGGCATATCCTCCCTCCTCCCGAATCCACCGAGGAAAGGCACTTGTAATCGAGAGGGCTTTATTAATTACAAACTTGGACCGCAACCACCCCACTACATACACCCCTACATCTCCAACCAAGCTATTATCATCTCTAATTCCTGTTTACGAAGGTTAAAAATCTCTTGACGTATCCCTATTAACCCAACCCAATCTTATCTCTAGGGCGTAAGCGTCAACAGTCGATTATTTCGAAGGATTTTGAACTCAACTGCTTTGTGTTTAAGTACGTTTTTGGGTGTGTTGGGAATCCTATCAATTTGTTAAATGAAGAAAATGGAGATGTGTAATTCAGGAAGTATTCTTGGTCGGCTGGCTCGGGTAATGTGTACCGTGTTCACGGGCATGTACCCATTTATAGATAGGTACAAGAGTGCTCCGTAAGGATTTTAACGGGTTTGCTGCTATGAAACTTGATGATCTTGTTAATTTTGACTGTGCAAGTTGGTATTATGAAGTTACTTTCAAAACTGTTAGATATCAGTAGCGAGTAGCTCTATTATTTTTGAGAGTCTATTTTCGATGATCAGTTCGAGAGAAATTCTATAGGTTTTTCATGAATTTCTTCAAATAATATATATTTAACCGATAAAACATTCAAATAATCGTTTACTTTTACAGACAATTAAACATTTGCATGCAGAGGAGTACATTTAAATTTTTCTCTTAATTTAAAACCGCGGTAGCCTAGTGGAATGGGTAATGGACTGCTGAGACGACTTTTCTATGCTTTTCGAAGTTAGGTTATAAGTGCCCGGTTAATGGCAATAGGCTCGCCACCTATTACATTGGGACCTAAACATACACTGGCGAAATGTGGGAGCTAGCACCTCTGCCTACCCCTTCGCGGATATAGGCGTGAGTTTATGTTATGTTATGTTAAATATTTGAGCCTAAGCAGCCAAACTCACCAGCTGGTTGGCGGACGAGAATCTGGCGAAGGTTTTCATCTCGATATTAACACGCGCCACAACTAGTTTTACCAAAACCGAACATTTGCCAACAAAAACGTCATTTCGCAATAATAAAGGGAGCCATTTTCATTAATTTGCATTCACAACAGGCTTGGGGGCGTTTTCACGCAATTTCAGGGCTGTAATTAAAAAGTCAGAGGCAACAGTGTTACCAACATTAAGCCGCTCGTTAACACGCCGCGACACTTCCTGTGACACCGGAAGGATGGCTGCGATAATAATATCCAGTTCCGCTCGGTGAATTAATTGATTTTTGGGGAAAAATTGGGGAATGAGGGAGGTGGGTTCATATACTTATATTTTTTAAATATTTACGTACTGATTTGGTACATGATTAATGGCACAGCTCGTCTTCGTAAATTCGAAGAAAATGTTAATTTTAAGTGTGTGCTTGTTCCTAATTTAATACAGGTATAGATTAGAGCTTGGAATAACAATAGACTACATATTATCCCGGGAAAATGTTCCCATAGGTTGCGGGAACGTAATCAAAATTTAACGAAGACCAAGGGAGGACCGAGGGCTATCGCTATTTAAGGTATCATATTTCCTCCGGTTACCAGGGGTACTAGCCAAAATGCATTCGTTCCGAATCTACATTCGTCATCGCTCTGAAAATGTATGGGAGTGACATTTGTTGTCGGAATCGGATCACATGACATTCTACAACAAATGTCACTCCCATACATTTTCAGAGCGATTACGAATGTAGATTCGGAACGAATGCATTTTGGATAGTACCCCTGGAAGAGATCGCTACTAAGGATAAGGCCGCCCATTGTACATACAATTATTCATATAAATAAATAGGTATGTTCTGTTACTGTAATGTTAAGTTTACACACAATGTACAATAAAGAATTATCTATCTATTTATCTATCTTTCCGTGGGACATCATCTCCTTCTAAAAAGCCACATTGTCCTAGCGCCCCCTCTTCCAGTATCCAACCTGAGAGAGGTTCTGGTGGATTGGACAACGGGACTGAATCCCCCTCAGGTGGACAAAATAAACCTTCAAGTGTGGAAAGTTGGGGGTGGGAAGATCACATTACCAGCTGGGATAAAGAGGAGCAGCTGCTATTGAGGCAGAGTTGGCGTCCTTCCACTTTAAATACTTATAGGGCCCCTATAAGAAGGTGGCGGCAATGGTGTAAACTACATAAGGTGGAAGATAAGAACCCGGAGGGCAAAGACGTGGCTAGATTCTTAGCTAGCCTATACCTACAGAATAAGTTTTCGTACAACACTATATTATTACATAAGTCAGCAGTGTCCACATATTGCGCAGCAACAGTAGCTGGCCTGTCTAACAACTTTTTTATCCATCAGGTGTTGAAAGCCATTTCCCATTCTAAACCAACATCTACCAAACTACCCATATGGGACATAAACACATTATTTGATTGGCTGAAATCATCTGTCTGTTCAGGTTCCCTTTTTGATCAAAGTAAACGTACTGCCTTGATTCTGTTACTTGCGTCTGGTCGTAGACTGCACGACCTCACCCTTTTAGAAGTCAGTAGCCAAGGGTTTACGGAATCTGCCGACTCCGTAACATTCTGGCCTAAGTTTGGGTCAAAAACGGATACGGCTTCACATAGGCAATCAGGTTGGCTCCTATTACGTCATCAAGACCCTAGGATCTGTCCAGTAGCGCATGTTAAGGAGTTACTCAGATTATCGGAGACCAGACGTCAGGACGGCCAGGTTAAATCCCTGTTTATCTCCATCACAGGTATAGTTAGGCCAGCATCCAAGACGATGATTGCAGGTTGGGTACGGTCGGTGTTTAAATTAGCAAAGATTGATGCCCCCCCTGGCAGCATTAGATCAGCAGTGGCTTCTCGAGGGTGGTTAGACAATAGGCCAGTACAGGAAATTTTAGAAAGGGGAAATTGGAGATGTGTGGAGACGTTCACTAGATTCTATTGCAGAGAGGTAAACAGACCTTTGAATGAGGGGACAGTGAGTGACTCTCTATATAACAATTTCCAGACAGTATAGTTCAATAAATTGCATATCCATCAGGTGGCAGGCTATTATTGATTTAAAAACTTGATTGAATTATTGAATTCTCTACCCCTCGGATAAGGAGAGTCCTAGGTTTACTGATACAGAGAAGATTCCGAAGAGCTAAATTTGGATATGAGAAGATACCCAAAGGTTTTATATTATCCATTATTTATTGATACTTATTCACATTGCATTCTTGTGTGTTAAGTGCTTTTTCTCTGTTCACCAGCAGATATCAAACAGGTCTTCTATTACCTTGCTGTGTTTTCGAAGGCATATAATATACCTGTTTTGCATTAAGACAAAACAGGTATTATATGTTGGAGAAAACACAGCAAGGAGCCCAGGTGCTTGCTGATGAAGACTGCAATGACTTTTCGACGCGGACATGGCGCGAACACTCATGTAAGCGCCCTCTGGTGAACAAAAAAGGAAGGTATTTTCGGTTTGTCTATGATTTATCGATGGTTTTCTTGTATTTTCACAGATTCATAAGAATGACTTCTTCTTCTTCCTATGTTTCATATTCTTACATAGCTGTTCCTGGCGGGTCCACCCGTGTGGACTTCAAATCCCTTCCCCGGTGCCCCATAAAAAACTTCCTTAGATATAGTCCAAGTAATATAAAATTACTAGAATTCATCAAGCGGTCTTCGAGTTTTGCGCTTAGCGATTTTTTTTATGTATATAGATTTGTCATACTTACAGTTTTATATGAAAATTATCAGAGATCTTTAATAATGTTATATTATTTAAAAAGTCATCAATTTGAACTGTAAAATAAGATGATTAACAAATATGAAACATAAATATGGTATTTTTAGAGTCATCTTTCCTTAATCTACCGATCGCGCTTTATATTTAAAGATTAGGGAAAGATCTAGCCTCCTAGAGCATTCTAGTAGAATTGAAAGCGCGCACCTCATGCTGTATCTAAAGTAGTTCATGTTAGATTTCCAAAGACGTTTGCTCTACGTTAACTTGGGTTTCGAAGATCTTGGATCTCTTAACTTTTCTTCAGTCTACCCTTCATCTTGAAACTAGTTTTATTACTCATAAAAATCTAATCCTTTAAAATAAATCAAACCCGAGAGTATAACCGGGCGCGTTCGAGTGCACAGTGCGTATCCTCCAAGCCGTCCGGCCGGACTTAAAGGGCCGAAAAATAAGCCAATCTGGACCCTAAACGGTGCCAAATTTATGTCCGCCTTTGACCCTTGCAACGCCTTATTCACCTTTTATTTTTATTTGAGTGAGCAAGGAACAAATCTTAGCGTAAAAGGGATAATAAAATAATCGTTAGATTCGTTTAGACGACTCTAATTTCACGGATTGGTGCGCAAAGGGACGTTGGCAGTGTAGGGTTGATTCTGTCCCATTCTAACACATGTGAGGGGGTATTGCTGTCTCTGTCCCCCGCCGTCCAATCCACGGGAGCGAGTAGCGCAAGTTTCGGAGTTGTTATTCTTATTTTTCCCTGTTTGCGGGTTTGTATGAAGTTTTTTTCCCGCGGTGAAAATGTTTTGCTATACATTGGAGAATTCATTTTAACAAGTTTTGTCGAAGTTGAATATTTTATTTTGTGGGTTTGTACTTTGCTGAAGTTTCTTTTATATAGGCAGTATGTCTGAGAAATTTCATTTGTTAATCAAATATATTACGGTTGTTTAAGGAGCTCTAACAAGATCTTCGCAAGACAACCCAATCTTGTTTTCAAGCGGATACAAGTCCTAATAGATGGACAAGGCTTTCCTCTGGGGGTAATCAGATGGCAGCTGGTTCTATAAAACTCATGTAAGATAAACAGAAAGTAGGAACCGGACCCTGATCAATCGCCAACAATGATGATGATTATTTATAAAATGGATCCTGATAAGTTTTGATACCTGTACCTATGCATATAATTAGTGTTAATTTATATACTGGCAGGAATACCTACTCCACAGTCTATATTTTATTAGTGTATGATGTTCATCCTGTTGCCTCTCATAATGGACCTACTTTGGTATTCTCTGCACCGCCTATAAGGTTTGCCGGGATGAGAATGCCTGTGGCTTTAAGTACGCTTGTGTACATATGTGCATGAAGCTTTAATAAATAAATAGGTAAATAACTGACAACATATGGAGATATACATACATACATATGCTCAAGCCCGTAATCCCCGAAGGGGTAGTCAGAGGGGTATTAAACACCCACATTTCGCCAAATATGATTTTCCATCCCATTTAATAGGGGGCAAACCTATTGCCACTAATCGGATACTTTGTACAAAATGGGTAAGTATGTCGAAAATAAATTCCAAACCCAATATGTAGCAGCTAAATAAATTTGAGAAAAAAAATTGACCCTATTCCTTGCTACGCGGTGTTAATCGCAAATAATTATATTAAGTGCTTAGCCGCACAAGCACTACCAATTAACGTCTTGGAGAGTATCAGATATATCATACAAATATAACATTCTACATAAGCCGGCTAAAGCGTCCGTCCATTTAAGCGAAAGTAATGGTTATTCTCCTTTATTTACAACGTCCAAATCGCGCAAGAGCCGGTCTAAGCGCGTAATGGATCTGAATCAATAGCTATCGTGAAAGCATCAGATCGTATCTTGATATCAGAAGATCCTGTAATAGTAAACTGAATTGATTTATGAATATAGTTAGACCCGCGCAACTTCGTCTGCGTCACCCCATTTTTGCAACATTTTTAACTCCTGCTCCGCACCAGTTGGTTGTAGCATGATGTTATATACATATAAACCTTCCTCTTTAATTACTCTATCTATTAAAAAAATCGCATCAAAATCCGTTGCGCAATTTTAAAGATTTGAGCATACAAAGGGACATAGGGACAGAGAAAGCGACTTTATTTTATACTATGTAGTGATAAATAAATATTGTAGGACAATGTACACAACGTCACTTAGACCCATGGTTAGCACATCTTAACTAGCTTGTGTTATGGGTTCTGAAATGCAGTTAAATATACTTACATACATTCTTTTTTGGAAATATATACATATTATAGGTACATACAAACACCCAGTCCAATGCAAATATTCATTTTCATGTACACAAATATTTGCACTGAGCAGGAATCGAACTTCTCGTTCACTACCACTAGAGGAAACGTTGCGTGTGAAAACGTTGAAAATCATAGGTAAACTATGATTTTTTGCACACATTAACTATGTTGTTAATTTATTTTCCAATACTTAGTAAATGAAAATGCTTCTAATCATGCAATGCTATAATGTGAGTATGAGGTGTTCATAGTTAAACGCACAATTTTACGCGTTATATGCAATAAAGTTTTGCAGTTTCATTAAAGTCGACGAAATTATTGTATGGCCTATCCATACAATAATTTCATCAACTGCAATACACCTTTTGGTTTTTTTAATCGTGCGCAATATCCCCACGGATACCACCTCTGCCAAAACCGGTGGAGGTGATTAAGTCGGACTCGAACCGACTTAATCACCTCAAAACGCACACCGTCCATGGGTCCTTGATTGCCGGAGGTGAGATTATACAAGACATATGTCTCGCAAACCTGCAGACTCGGGGATATCTCTGCTGAGATGACCCTCTTCCCCTAATGTGGTGTCCCTATCTAGCCCCTGGGTATAGACACAGAGACCCTGAAGTCTTATGCGTTCTCTTAATTCTTTTTACAGTTAATAGAATGATGTTTTGTTACTTCATTTTGTTGATATAAACCAATTAGAAACGATAAAGTATCTGTTGATAATTTTTCTCGCAAACATATCTATTTAAAACACCTATTTCATATTTTATAAACACATCTATTAACTCGACCATAAAGCAAAGGAAGCAATATTTTTCGGAGAGACAACTCCGATTGACGGGGCCCCTCTAATGCTAATAAATCAGTCTGTCCGCTAGAGGTCGCCACAGCTGCAAGGCGATGACAGCTACAGTGCTTCCGGACAGGATTGACCAGCTGACATTTTGATTTAGACTTTAGTAATTTGCTAACAATTTTAATACCTTTAAAATACACTTATTTTCATATAATTCGATTAGGTATTAGCTATCTCTTCGATATTTTAATACAAGAAAGAAACATATTGAGTATTAAAACCTCACATTTTGCGCTTTTTCTGTAGAGAATTCCTTATCTACGAAGCATTTAAAATAACTAAAATCATATACCTAATAATAATGTTACCGCGGTGGGTTAAACAAACCCGTTAAATAAATAAATAAATATTACCTACTTAAAGTATCAAAATTGCCGTGAAATAAATTACTACACAACGATGGCAACTCAAAAATGCCATTGAATCGACCCAAAAAGTATCAAAACGGAAAAACTAACAGCCTTTTGATTTAGAAGGTACCTACTTTCCTACAGCACGTGATCATCAACGGTAGAAGATTAAAACTCCAGTTAAAAGCAACTTATATCGATTTTGTAGAGCGCTGTCTCTATCATGCAATGCCTATTCATAGTATAATATATTTTTAGAGTAGTTAAAACCGAAGCTATAGTTTTATTATTTTATAAACACAAATTGTTTTAACGACTCTATAAAGGTGTCAAACTGTCAGTCTGCTGTACGATAGAGAGAACGCTCTACATAACTCAACTCTTACTCTTCTACCCGATAACGAGGCTGTCAGTTGCTAAATCAAAAGAGTACCTACCATCTACTCTGTATAGTTGGCAGTTTGCCACATATCTCCTCTAGTTACATACCAGAAGAAGAAAAAACTTTACTTTTTTTACTTACTTAGGTTACACTGTCACAAGGTAACGGTAAGTTACGAGATGTGATTGTACAGTAAGCAGGGCCCAAGCTCCTAGCAAAGCGCACCTCTTCATATCCGGGGGCTACATAGTGTCCCTGTGGTTCCTATATCAAGGTAAGGTAGTCATCTCAAAAAAGATGAACCGGGTCTGCCGGAATGCCAGAGATATGTCTGCGCCAGCGAAAGACAGTGTGCGTTTTAGTCTATTCGAGTCCGACATAATCACCTACACCGGCTGACGAAAGTGGTATCCGAGGGGAATTTGTGCATGATAAAAAAGGGCCCAAGCCTACCTTACTTACTAATTGGTGTAGGCTTCCTCGGTTGGAGGGTTAGCCGGTTGTCGCTAGTCACATAGCCGATATACTAATCAAAACAATATCCGCTTATTTTATACTAGCTTTTAATACTCACATTTACATTCAGTATCTGTCACGTCCACTTGTAAAAAAATAACAATAAGTCGGTACTAAATACTCGTTTTTGCCGTCGATATATTTATTAATATCTACACAATTACCTGGTACTATAAAAGTAACCAACTATAAATTAATTTCAACCAACAATACACCGGATCTAACATATTAATTTGACTTTCAATCACAATAAACGGGCCTATAAATTGATAAATGATGTCCCACGTGACATAGTCAATATAGACGTCAGCTGTCATCGAGTACAAACTTAAAATGGCGTCGCTATTGGCGGGAAAACACTGGTTGTAGGTTTTATTACGAGGTGTTACAGTTTAAAATACTTTTTGCGTGCTGTAAATTTAAAGTTGAATGGAAAATGTAGTCACGTACTTCAATCTAAAACATATTAACACAGAAAATGGCTGAAAATAGCTGTCGAATTGATAGCACTTTAGTTCCTTGAATTGTCATATTTTTGAACCGTTCGGTTCTAAGTCACGTTCTGTAAGTATTATTGATACTTATAAAAAGTTATATAAGCGATCCATCATTGTGTTCCGTGACCATTTTGTGCCTAAGAGCTCGTGTTTGATTTCGTTCGAAACCATCTGCTATTATGCTAAGTACTTTTAAAATTTGTGAGTAGTTACTTACATTTAAAAAGATCGGCAAAACCTTCTTAATATTTTAGGTACAGTGGGGTCCAAAAGTTCCTAGATAATTTGAAACAAAAACTGTATGTAGTGATGCCACTACACGACTACTAGACTCAGAAGCTACTGACTAATAGATCTACTTATTAATGAAATTAGGTTTAGCCTACCACTTGCATGAGTTTACTTATTTTCTTATAACGAAACAGGACATGTAGTTTATTTTATTAGCGCGATCTATGTTACTTTTGGTTAAATTAGACTTAGACTGTAGATTTTCAGATGTCCAGGAACTTTTGAGGCCCATTGGACCTTTTCTAACTGTGAAAATATAGTTTTTATGTCTTACTAGCTGACCCGCGCGACTTCGTCTGCGTCACCCCGTTTTTGCAACATTTTTCATTCCTGCTCCGCACCTGTTAGTCGTAGCATGATGTTATATACATATAAACCTTCCTCTTTAACAATTCTATCTATTAAAATAAACCGCATCAAAATCTGTTGCGTAGTTCTAAAGATTTAAGCATACAAAGGGACAAGAAAAATAGGGACAGAGAACGCGACTTTATTTTATACTATGTAGTGATAGTGATAGTGATAGTGATGAAAGTGGACGGCGCCAATTAAACAATTTATTATTGAATCAGCCAAAACATATGTCTAGAATCTGTAAGATGTATCTATCTCTGTACAGTATTGAGTTGACAATTAGACAGGTTAAGGGTCACAATTTTCAGTATCTTCAGCCGGTGTTAAAATGTCGTACGTCTTATAAAATTACCACACGATTTATTTATTTTTTTTATTTTACTCAAAACACGGTTTTTGTATAAATCAGATGTCCGAAATGTCTCTCAGATTCTCTGCATGCAAAGTTTTCAATTAAATTTTGAATCAATATAAGTGAAGGTCAGTAATTATTAATGACACTCATTAGGCAAAATTAGGATGGTTATAACAGAATACAAATAAATTAATAATTCACATTCGTAACAATAATAAAAACATAACATAAACTCACGCCTATATTTTAGTTTACGTTTATGTTTAGGTCCCAATAGGTGACGAGCCTATTGCCATTAACCGGGCACTTATAAATGAGCCTGCGATAAATACACACATAACTTCGAAAAGCATTGGTGTGTGCCATGGTATGATCACTGTGTCCTTTACCGATAGGTATTATTTGTAGGATTGATAACATTAGACACAAAAAAGTGTCTAATATTGCATGTGAACAGAAATATCTATAAATATTAAATAGACTATCGTAGATGTAGATTTTAATACGAATTTTCAGTCTTAATTTCATAAAAATATAATTTACGGCGTCCATTTCTTTTAAGTGTTTATATAAATAATTTCCAAGCTATAAATTACGAAGCGCCAAGCACTGAACACTTTATAATATTTATTTTAGTTTTCAAACAACCAGTAACAGAAAAAACTATCAACAACATGCCACTTTTTAAAATCATAGAGTTTTATTATCAATTTTTTTTTATAAATGGCAACCTAGCATTAGGTGCTGCAAAAAACTTCAATTCGATGGTCTATAGTCGTGTCGTCGTAATAATTTTAGTGAAAGTAGAAAGGTTGAGAGAGGTTAAATTAGTATTTTTTCCAGCATGAACAGTCATCTAGACCGGAGATATGAGTGCTAGACTGAATTTACGAAACAACAAAATAGATTCCTAAGTACTTTAAAGATGGCATGATTATTGGACGTATGTAAAAATAATGTCACAGTACATTGGCTGAAGCACAAAAATTTCGGTTGTGTCACTGGTTCCGTAGTATAATTTTCACGTAATACGTAATATAAAATCACGATGTTGATATAAAACATGATACAAAGTAAACATACGGTTGTGTAAAGCATTCCCTGATTTTTCCTTTGCAAACCACTAATATAGTTATTTATACCTATTGTCGATTGATGGTAGCACTTATTGTCATACATCTTTACTAATATTATAAAGAGGAAAGATTTGTACCTATTTTTGTATGTTTGTATGTTTGTAATGAATAGGCTCAAAAAGTACTGGGCCGATTTAAACAATTCTTTCACCTCTAAATGGCTACAATATCTAGGAGTAACATAGGCTATATATCATCACGCTACCATACAAGGGAGCGGAGTAATAATCATAAATCTCAATTGATCCGGTAAATTTCTATACATTGGCGCTAATATCGCTAACAATTTCCGTTGTCATGACAGCAAGGAAAAGTAGTATAGAGAGGCAAGTAGTGAATCGAGTAGAGTCGTACAACGCGTATTTATTATTGAACAAAAAATGAAAGGAGAAAGCAGGAGAGCACTTCAAGCTAGCCAAAATGCCAGCATTGAATGCCACTAAGTACTTAATTAAAAATAATAAATTATTTCTGGAGCTCACTCAGCATTTTAAATTACTCTTAGTACAATATACTTAATATTTGCAACGCCATTACCGTCTTCAGTGTCTATAAAAAACCTTAGATTTGACTTAGACTTTTTTTATTCTATTCTTTTCAGTTAATTTTTTATTCCCAAAGCTTTTAACAGACTTGAGATCTATAAGCTAATACGTATCGCGCGGAGTTGTTAGAAAAATAAGTTGATTTCGTGCTTGCATAAAATCCACGTTCAGAACATATACTCATGAAACTCAAAGAAACGGTGAGTTTCTCTTTACTATCATCAGGTTTAAAATAATATCTATAATTTTAAGCTACATGACACAAAAAAATTCAGGTGTGACCAAAAAAAGACCGCTGAGTTTCTTGCCGGAGTCTTCTCAGGCCGAGGCCGCGTTTCGAACCAATGATCCATTTACTAAACTAGCCTGTTAAATATTTTTAATTTTGTAAGTGCCGTCTACAGAATAAATACTTTTTGAATTTTGAATTTCGATTTGTATTTTGATGTTTTACTTGGCGTATCTATTTTATTATACCTACCTATATGCGAATCTCTATTTACCTTTTACAAGTACAGAAACCGTTTATTTATTCAATAAAAGCTACGACCTAATACAAATAAAAAGCCTCTTTTCCGACCGTTCCCCGCCCTACAACCTACCTAGTTCTATATTCCAATGATGCCACAGTGGTGAGACAACCAACCAACCCTAAGCCGCCGGCCTGTCGAGGCTTAACTCGATAGTCCAACCCTTCCGCACCCTATACTACCTACGCGGCTACGGTAGGGTTAGCTTCACAGAATATACAGTTAGGAAGGTTTAACGTACATGTGATAAATGTTAAGATGGATGTGGGTCTTTTTTTTATCGTGCGAAAATTCCTCCGGAGCCGGTTGGTAGGTTATGTCGGACTCGAACCGACTAAAACGCACGCCGTCTGACTAAAACGCACGCCGTCTAAGATGGATTTGAGTCTGACGAGAATGGATAGAAAAAGGAATGAGTTAGAGAAACTTTGAATTTGGAACCAGTAAATGAACAATTTTGTAAAGTGAACGTCGGTCGTGGTATAGACATCAATCAATCAATCAATCAGCCAATCGCAGTCCACTGTTGGACATATGCCTCTTCCAATGTGCCACTGCTCCCTATCCTCCGCCTTCCGCATCCAGTCTGTCCCAGCCGCCTTTTCAGGTCATCAGTCCATCTGGCTATGGTATGAATGATAAGTATGGAGTATGGACATACTTTGATAGTAATAATGAAAAAAAAGGTCCAAAGTATGGATGTCGGCCGGTCGGTTCAGAAGCAGAAGTCGGTCCAAAAATAAGGTGAATGGATTGTGTGAAAGACGATATAACAAAGAAAAGGGTGACTGAGGAAATGATATCTAATAGGAATGTATAGAGGAAAATGACATGTTGCACCGACCCCAAGTAATTGAGACTAGGGTAGGGAGATGATGATGAGAATGATGCTCTTAAAATATTCTTAATTCTTAATTCTTTATTGCACACACAAAGTACAGTAATAATACATAAATATTTGCAAGAATCATGTACAAAGGTGAGCTTAACTCACAATGACTTCTCTACCAGCAAACCTTTAAGTGTCAGAGGAGTAGGTATTGTATTGAAGGCAGTGTGATTAAGATAAAAATATATTAGACATATACATACATATAAATATACCTACACACATACATATATATATTATACATATAGATAGATATATACAGACTACAGATAATATTATTGTGATAGGTAGTGATCCTTAGTTCTTCTCCTGAAGATATCCAGAATATTACTACTACGAATGAAGTGAGGTAAGGAGCATCCCCGAAGGGGTAGGCAGAGGTGCTAGCACCCACATTTCGCCAATTTATATTTTAGGTCCCAATGTAATAGGTGGCGAACCTATTGCAATTAACCGGGCACTTATAAACCTGCGATAAATACACACATAATTTCGAAAAGTCATTGGTGTGTGCCATGGTAAAACCTGAGATCGAACCCGAGACCTCGTCTCAGCAGTCCATTACCCATACCACTAGCCTACCGTTCCCCTTTTACACCCTTCCCTTCTGCACGTCATTATTTTTTTTTACTTCCACCCTTCCAGAAGCACTTTATTAAGACGTATTCACGTCAAAAATTTACAAGACATCACTAAATTCATAAGTCAAACTATCAATATTTTCGATAACAGTTGAAACGTCGAGTCGACGGCATTTCTTTGAGTTGCCATCGTGGTGCAGTAATGTGCACCGCCGCTTCTCACGGAGAGGGCCCGAGCATAGGTTTCGCTCTACGAGAAGGCTTACTACGTCCCCTACGCTACACAATCGATATTGTAACGAAATAAGTCTCCTTACAGTTGGCACAACAGACCACAGTTATACCCGTGCTCTATAGGTATTTTTATGTTCTAAGGCCGTGCCATTTGGGCTTATACAATTTATTACACGTTATCAGTCGATATCAGTAATAATTTCACCAATCCTGACTTGGACGCAAAGTTTTATAAAAAAACTTAAAAAAATATCATAAAGTTAATTACAAATAAATTCATATCCAGTGGTCCACACTAGGTTAGACTGTCCTGTGGGTACCTAACCGCTTGACTTACTAACGTCATAACCCTATTACAGAAAAACAAAATAAAGTAATATAACATAAATTCACGTCTATATCCCCGAAGGGGTAGGCAGAGGTGCTAGCACCCACATTGCGCCTACGACACATTCACACTCATATCAGATTTTTTTTAAATAAGAAGGCTCCAACCTGTTTAATAATTTTTCTGGTACCTCTAACAGCCAATTGATTGTAGTAGAAATTGGTAGGTACCTGTTTACCTACCATAGGGCTAACAGTGTGCTTGTTTGCTAACTTAGTAGAGACTGTCTGACCTCTTAAACATTTCTTAACAGCACTAATAGCACTGTAAGCCCAACCCGGAAGCTTATGCATACTAGATGCCCTCGTAACAACTGCGCTATGAAACCTCAGACGCAGATCCAGGCGCAGAATCAGGTTCAGGGCAAAGATAATAAAAAATCCGTCAAGTGCGAGTCGTAGTACTATAACAAGATCATCAAACAACATGTCTGGAAGACAAACGTGCTATTGCAATATAGGCTGCGGACCGAATTACGCGGGTTGCTTTGTTTTCAATAAACCATAAAAAGTGAGGTCACATGTCTATTAAGGTTTTAGGCATGACCATCGTGGTGGATCCACGAAATCAAAAGTTCAAATAGAATAGTATTTTTTTTTACCTAAAATCATTAATTAGTAGGATGCTAACTGTTCAAATCATTCTTTCCGTTGTCCTTTTCCCGATACGGATCTAAATTTGCTTTGAAAAACAATAAATAATCGTAAAAAATAACTACCTACTTATAACCATTTTTACTTGCTTAAAAATTGTAGATAAGTATTCAAATAACCCGTTACATACAAACAAACATACCAATCTAACAAGACCGTCTTAACAATGTACTCACCTGAATCACTGTCATCTCTGTCATAATGTGGCCTCCAGTACTGCTCGTCAAACCTCAACGGTACCTCAGACCGCCCAGTGAACTTCGTAGGGTCTAGGATATTCTCAACAGAGAAGGCTATCGCCGGTCTATCGGGCGGTCTCGTGAGCCCCAATCTCCTCGTCAGGTCGACAGGCGCGGCCTCTTCAACACCTACAACATCGACCTCCCCGTTCGCCTCCCCCTCCCCTTCCGTCTCTTCCTCAGCCTTATCCCTTCGCTCCTCCGATCCTCGCGCCATCGCAAGCATCGTCATATCAAAGCCTATTTTATATTTTTCCTTACATAAAACTAACGTCCTACGACATATTGGGTTAACACTTTCACTGCACACGATAGTTTTTTAGTCCGAATTTAGTTAAAAAAATGATTTATATTTTTGTTTGCATGTGTTTATATAGCACACGTATCAATTCGCACTGTCCGCACGAGACGTTTGCCCCGGCCCGACATCCGATTATCACAACTCGACATCAACTGATACCGGGTGTGTAGAAACGGGCGGGGACCGAAAAGGAGGGGACGGGCCGTAGTGGGGGACAGAATCTCGTCAGCGGATTGGCGGCGGGAAACGAGGCGTGCCCGGGGTGGAGAAACGTAATCGAGCAATAAGGTTTAAACAATTTCGTTTAATACGTTGAATTATGTAAGAGAGCGGCGGGCAAGTAATCGCGCACAAGCGATAAGGCCATTTGCGCTACTTCGTTACGTATTAATGGGCCAGGAAATTGACTTATGAATATTAGAGGTCGTGGCGAGTTGAAGATCGGGCTAAAGCGGCCCCGGGCGGCTCCGCGCTTATTTTCCTAGTTAAGCGTTGGAACAATGATGTTTATTGAGTTTTGAACTTAATGGGTTTGGGCGCGAGCCGCGGGCCATTTGCGCCATTAGCTCTGTTTGTGTAGTGGGTTACGTAACGACTTTTCGTGTAGCGCTTTTTGAAATAATACCTCTCTGTATCGCTACTGTTTTATTTGCAAAAATGTAATTACAAACAAAATTAAATTTAGATAAACGATAACGTGTTTTGTTAACGTATTATTCACTCCGGTAATAGACAGCTAGCACAACTCTTAGTTAGATATATTTCGATACAGAAATGTCTATGTGTAGGTAACTTTATACTTGCGCTAACATTATGGTTTTCGTTTAAACTAAATGCAAGTCCGTCTAAAGCAAGAAGTATGAAAATGCGTGTAAATGCTTCAGGCTTAAGTAGCTTAGTGGTGGAACAATTGTGGCCAATATTATATTGTGAGATTTGTGATTGACGAGTTCAAGTCAATATTTATGACTAAAATGCCCGTCTCGACCCTTTCCCGGGACTCGCAAGTAGGTATACGATGATAGTCGTTTCGGAAAATAATATTTTGGGAATAGAAACTTCTATAGTAAAATCATCTGGAAGATTTAATTAGCAGATTTTGTATACTTGAATAGCTGTCGCCCGCGGCTCCGCCCGCGTGGATGTCGTTTATCGCGCAATGCAATATACCTACTCGTAGCCTATGTTACTTACGGTGAATGTAGCTTTCCAATGGTGAAATAATTTTTAAAATCGGCACAGTAGTTTTTGAGTTTATTAAATACAAACATACACACAAAAATTTTTTTTTTCCTCTTTATAATACGGGAATAGTGTACAGGTGAACATACCTAATAATATACGTACCTATGGGACTTGTAAAAAAACTTTTATTACGCTAAATTAAAATTTTCCGATGTTTTTACTAAGTATCGAAACTGTGCCAAAAACCCGATTTTCCGAAACGACTACAAAATCACCCAGTATAACGAGACCTAGGCTTTTAAAACAAACTGACATCCAATGAGCGTAAACGCCAGCAGAAACCTTCAGTAATATAATTATGGTAATTTTTAGTGTGCAGCAACTTCTGAAGGCGACTGTACTTCATTTTATTACTCCTGAACGTGCCTACCACGTCTTTATTACATATGAAACACGGTTATAAGTTCTCCATTGCGAAAGTTTTGCAAATCTGCCCCTTAGTCGCCTTCACTACACCCTCGGGAAGTGACAGGGTTGACTATTCACAGCCTGAGTCATGGGGCTCGATTAAGTTGGTTCAGGTAGATACAGCGTCGGGAATACATTTATTTAGTAAACTAATATTGTGTAATGTACTTACAAGAATACTCATTTACATCTAGGTACACTAATATTATAAAGAGGAAAAAGAATGAATTTATGTGTGTGTCTTTGTATTGAATAAACTCAAAAACTGCTGTGGCGAGATCAAAAAATATTTCACCATTGGAAAGCTACATTCACCCTGAGTAACATAGGCTATATTGCCCTGTGCGATAACCGACATCCATGCGGGCATAGCCGCGGGCAACAGTTAGTCAATTATAAAATAAGTACGTAGGTAGGTAGATAAATCAATTTGAGGACTACATTTTTTTTAAGTCGGAACATTTTAAAAAAGTCTGTGTAGATAATGTTTGTATACTTCAAATCGAATTTCAGTTTTCTGATTTTTTTTTATATCTAATATCTAGTTCATCAAGCACCCTGCTAGATGGTAAAATCTGAGGTGCAGTCCAGAAGATTCGGATCACCATTTCAGATGTTATTAATCTTAAAACACTTTACTTCTGACTAAGGTATTTCATGATATATGATTGTGAAGTCATTATGATGAAATATCATATTTTTAAGGCTCTCTGTGGCACGGCGGTATTGGCGCCTCTAGACAAGAAGACATTCTATTGATAGCACTTTGTCTAAAGGCCCATGAACCATTTACCATTTACTATCAGTGCATAGTAGCCGCGGTAGCCTAGTGGTATCGGTAATGGACTGCTGAGACGAGGTCTCGTATTCGATCCCAGATTTTACCATGGCACACACCAATGACTTTTCGATGCTTTTCGAAGTTATGTGTGTATTTATCGCAGGTTTATAAGTGTCCGGTAAATGGCAATAGGCTCGCCACCTATAGGTAGGTACATTGGGACCTAAACATAAACTGGCGAAAATGTGGGTGCTAGCACATCTGCCTACCCCTTCGGGGATACAGGAGTTTATGTATCAGTGTATTACTTGACACTAAAATATTTCGAGTTACGACGATTAAAACTTCATTATTTTTTGGAGTTAAGTCAATCCTATACTTTACTGAGCGATTCCACTGGCGTTTACGCCAAAATAATGTCATGTTGTCTATAGCCCCTGGATATTTATGGTCCTGCCGCATCGCGCTGAACGTCGAAGTTCACCGTCAATCAGTCACCGGTTTATTTCTCTTCGTTTTTCTATTTACACGGCTAATCGCAGCAAAAGATCTGACATTTAGACCCACCAATGATATGCACGATCTCCGCATTTCGATACGGTTTTTCTCCTAACGAAATTGGTTTACAGGATGTGATTTTATTTGTGATCTAAAATGGAATAAATGGATGTTTGTTCGTTCGCGATTGCGATATTTTGTCAATATTGAATTTATATTTAATTACGAATATTGAAATAGGGTTATACAATGCTTTTATTTTTTTTAATTACCTTTTGAAGCCGGTAGAGGCTATAAAATATAACTTATTTGTTTGAAGTCGATATGAATGACCATCAATTTAAATTTTATTCAAGTCCTCAAATATTTTCAAAATAAAATATAACCTAGTATTTATTATTTTTTAATTATCTACTATATAAAAGTAAGTCGGGTTTTCCTTCCTGACGCTATAACTTCAGAACGCACGAACCGATTTCCACGGTTTTGCATTCGTTGGAAAGGTATCGGGCTCCGTGAGGTTCATAACAAAGAAAATTTAGGAAAAATGTCAACAGAAAAGCAGGAAAATCATTTTTCACATGGCGAAACGGGATTCGCGGAGTTTGCTAGTCATTAATAAAATTCTAGGAAATTGTACACGCTATCTAAACCCGAAGGATGCGTAATGTAATTTACTTGTGTTATGAGTACTAGAATGCAGGCAAACATTTACTTAGAAACGGTTTTATTGTTGCACATTGCGATTTATACTGCACAAGCAATTTTATATTATTTTATCTTTTTATATTTATATTTACACACTTTATTTTACAACAACTACACAATTTTTACATATTTTTATTTTATTTTATAATACTATTAGCTAGACAGCAAAGTAAAATTATCAATTATAACACCCTGTATACGTGTCGAAATCTCGACAAAAAACTGTCAAATTCCATCTCGTAGAGTTGGTTCTGTGAATGATAGAGGCGCGGCGGGGGCCCATTGTGTCCACAATTGACCCCCGCCGCCCCCCTCATTACGGACGTCGACAACGACTACTGCGTTTAGATACCTTACAGTTTTTTTGAATATTTCTACTTTTGTGTGGTTAGTTCAAATGAGGAATTGGGCAATAATGTTTAAACTTCGTCTTGAGGGTGAATATGTTAGAATCTAATGATTTTATTGATAACGTCTTTGATTCTTCAAGAAGGGCGGGCATGAGAAAGAGATGAAGAGTGCGAGCAATATATTCTATACATTACTAGTATCTCATCTTCGGCAAGAACGAAGATGGCGTTCGTTCTGGTCGGTTCGAGTCCGACATAAGCAGTCTCAACGGCTCGGATGGGCAGTATCGGATGGCACGGATACCAATCCGTGGGGTTTCTGGCGCACGAAAAAAAAAGAGCGGTATTGAAATGTTCAGGGGGTATGGCTCCTCTGGTCTAGCAAATGTCCATAGGCCACGGTAAATACGGCTTGTTTGCCACCTAAGTAATAAGAATAGGTTAGACTATTTAGTTCTACCTTAGCGATGACGACAATATAGGTAGCTGTGTAAAATCGTCTATTGTTTCGTGAATTATGACAAGTATGAGAACCTTGCGGTCGACTAGTCCACTCTACGCTGACAGGATATTAAATCTGTTCCTGTCATTCACTTATTTCCGGAATAAAAAATGTAATTTAGTCTCAGTCGTTTTCTAACTGTGTGTAGAATTTCTGCCCAACCCAATCTAGCTGTCTCTCCCTGATTGTCTGAATAACAAACCGACAAATAAACAAACTAACTTTCACGTTAATAACATTAGTTAGAAATGTTAGAATTAATCAACACAAAACACAGTTGGAAAACAAACCACTCCTCAAGTGTAAAAACACTCAAATTTATTTGATTTGTGAGCTTCACGGGAGATTATTGTGTCTGTGTCAACTCTGTGTCGCCCTGCTGTGAGGAGCTTAAATCTCGTTGGTAACTCTACGGGGTACTGCTCGATACGGTGGCGCTATTAGACAGATTTAAATGACTAATAGATAGATGTAAATGACTAATTGTGTCCGATATTGCGAGATTAGTTGGCGTGCATATGTACAGTGTTGCCAACTAAGGAACTTTCTCCCAAATTTCGGGTAGAAATAAATGGGTTGGGATTTTTAGTGCTACGTTTTGGAGTATTTTTTGGGTGACTTTACATAAGTAGTAGAGAGAATCAAAACTAATACTTATACGATTCTTCATGTTTAAAAACCATTCATGGAAATATCAGGTTTCAACATTTAACTTTCAAATGAATCATTTTTAAAATCTAAAACCAGAAGAAAACGACATTATGTATTGAAATACAGACGTAAATTTGTTTCTAAATGTAGGTTAAAATTGAGTATGTAGGGTACAAATCATAAATGCCTAATGTATGACAGATGGATTCGCATATTAAGTAGGTACGATAAATCTGTTGTAGTAATCATTACCATGGTTTTTCTAAGAATAAGTCTGGATAATAAAGTACAATGGGGTTCTCACATCACAGCCTTATTTGACATAATTATTTAGTTGTAAAACTTTGACATGCATATGCCTGCATATGCATATGCATGACGTGCCTAAACTGAATAATCGAAATTGATTCTTTGATTCTTTGAAATCCGTGTGATGGTGCAGAAATACTCCCACAACTCCATCTCATCGGAGGGTGTCGAAATAAGCGACTTAAGGAAAAATACGAAAACAATATCACTGCGAGAGAAGAAACACTCGAAATTAAACCCTGTACCAACCCGTCTAGCCAGCCTGAATACAGTAGACCAAAGCCTCCAACATTGGGACAGGCCTATGCCTATAGCCTGCGATAGGCTAATTGATATAAATATTTTAGTAGTTGGTAACACTGATTTTGGTTTTAATGTTTGATAAAATCGTACGTATGTGTTGTAACTGGTAATGTAGCCAAAAAACTGTCTTTTGTAATGCGGGCTATTCACTCGTGATGCGCGAGAGTCGCTTGTTATAAAATATAAAAGCATCGCACCAGTGGCGAAGACTTAGACTAAAGAATGCATTAAGGTGTATAATTTAAGGTTTTGCTTGTAATCAGCTCGTTTACCACTTATGTAATGTCTGATGATGAAGAATTGACTATGATGCCCACGGCGAATACTTTCTACTGTGGCACTGCTTGCAGGTAGGTAGGTACTCGTAGCGGCATACATCTCGACCCCAATCTCGTTACAAAATGTACTCTATATATACAGGGTGTAAGGGGAACACTTCCGAAGCCGAAGGCACCTGGTAGTTCTCTTGTTACACAACAATTATTTTCATAAAAAATCACGATTTGGCATTTTTTTTTTACTCTACATCGTATCAGTTAAGAGAAATCTCAAATGTCACGATGATTATTTCATAAAAAACATCACTACAAAAAAAAACAAATGGCCCCATAATGCGAATTCATGATTATTCATGAAATTTTTGTTTCATTTAGCTTACTAATACGATAGAGAGTGAATAACGCTAGACAAACCGTATAAAAACAAAATACCAAATTGTATTCTTTATGCCAATATGTTGTGGTGCCCTCAAAGATCCAACCAGTCTAACTTGGAACTTCGATATCGCCATATTGGTCCATTGGACCATTGCTTGTATAGGTCAGATGGCAGTCGCTTCACTGAAAATAACGAAGTTCAGCCGCATCACAGTTAGACTGGAAAGCCGACCCCAACTGAGTTGGGAAAAAGGTTCATAGAATGATGTTGTGTACCAGGAGTACTACCAGGGGCCTTCGGCTTCGGGAGTGTACTCCTTACACCCTGTATATATATTTAGTACGCGTATTTGGGTGTCCTTTGAGGATAGCACGGGTTGCAACAGCGGCGATAGCTCTCAAATCCACTAATCATACTCCTAGATTATATCATAACTAATGCGTAAGCATGGGATTCATTTCTCGTTTCTCACCTAAAATGAAATGGCACCGTGTAGATTTCATGAAACTGGCTAATGAATTCCGTTTCATTTAATTTTGTGTTCTGTAATCCCAGTGGTTTGACAATTATTATTATTATAATTTTTTTTTACGATGGAATCGAAGTACAGAATCGTCACGTAATTGTGTAGATGAATGGCTAAAATTTCGAAATCTTAATAGACTATTTGTCTTTTTTAAAACTATATTGACGTAGAGACTAGTCTTTATACCTAGTGTTAATCTCATCTTGATGTATGATAGTGAAAGTTTGATAACACAGTAAGAATAATGTAAAATCAATGCACGTTTGAAGATAGATATAGATTTGTTGTTAATCAAAAGAATTTATATACATATTTGAGAGTGGTGAGGTTTCTAAATTTTAATTAATCATTTAATTAATTGGGTGCGTAGTAAGTACCTATTGAAATTTGAAAGCAACTAATATACTGTTACAAATCTTTGTCTTCTGCACTGACAGCACAAAATCTCTTAACCTTCACCAATCAATCCCCCTCAACTATACAGGGTCGGCAGCACGGGTGTTACAGACCTCCATAGACTATGGTAACCAGTTTCCATCAGATGGGCTGTGTGCTTGTCTGCCACCTAAGCACTCCCGCTGTGGGTGAACTGAACTTAAGCTTTCCTTTAAGGCTCACAGTGTCAGTGCCATAAATCATCACTGGCACGCGCACTAATTAAATATAACTATATATTGTAGATTATTTTTCTAGGGTATCTGTGGTGAAAGTACATAATTATAGTTATTAAAATATATGTACTAAAATATTATTAAAAAATTCACAACTCTTTTCCAAGTACAAATAAAAAAGTTTAAAAGAAATCTAAAAATTCTTCTCGCAATACTTTTCCAATTTCAAAAATCTTCATCATTAATAGCATAAACAAGTGACACCGTAAAACAGCTGTCCGTTTCACTGGAGATATTAATTAAAAAGTTTTTTATGTGAAAAAAAAATGGAGGAACGCACCATGCCTCCGGTCCAATTAAAATTCTAGCTGGATTCATTACAGCACTTTATTTTATAAGTGTTCGTTAACGAATTCTGTCAAAACAAATGTAAATTAATTTAAATACGCTATCAAAATATCTTTGAAGTTTTAGCAGTTATCGTCAGTTTTTGTTTTCGAAAATAATCTTGGAAGGTAAAATCGTATAGTTTATTGATAGTATATTATTTTCGAATGTCTCTGTTAACTCGTGGCTACTAATAAAAATGAAATTGTATACAAGATTATGTAGAAAAAATTAGGTGATAAAATTATACTCTTGGATGTCATGAAAGACATTACATATTGAAATGAAATCAGTTTTTACGGATAATATCGCGATATATTTTTAGTACCTATTATTTACTTTTAGGTCGACATTTTGACTACTTTTCAGCAGCCATGTTCGCGGGGTGACTTAGAATGGTACCTAGTAGTCACATAATTTGAAGTACACGTTATATCAAAGTACCTATATATAGTATAACTATGATGAATTGTTTGTTGGTCTTACTATTTACGCAGAATTATATCAATACAAACCCAAAAATTCTTTAAAACATAATGTGGATTGTTTACAAAATTTACCGCCAATTTCACACGCGCGATTTCCCAACGAATATACGAGGTCTAGATATTTGTATTTTGTAATTTTCGAAGCCAATCAACAAAACGACGCATATATTATATTGAATGTACTATTTACGCATTCTTTAAAAATTGTTCAGTAGTTCTATTAGAGTGATATATAGTGTATCACTTTGAACTAGCTAACGTGGGATCAAGATGTCTCCTATAAAATATATTACAGGTTTAGTGCGGTTTAAAAGATCTGTTTAGCGTCACACAACTAAACATATCATTTTTGATGTCGCTGATAAATTGCATTGGTCTTGTTTGCATTTTTTATTTCCTTTATTTATTCAAATAATACAAAGTGATCAAATGGTCCACTGGTAAACAAAATTGTATAGAAATAAGTAATTTGACTTCGCCTGGTCAAGCTTTTCGTGGGCTCCAGCTCCAGTAGACTTTATCTGCCAACTTCTTCTGAGGATTGAAAAGTCATGAGGGATATGCCAGAGGCAACCTCATCTTCAGCATCTGATGGCCCAAGACAGCCGTGCGTTTTTTCTTGTTCGAGTCCTACATAACCACCGTCGTCGCTGACTTCAAACGGGGGGAGGAGGGTCATATCAGTGGGGGCTTCCTTACGGGGGAAAAATTGTTGGAAAGTCACAGAGCAAAAGAATTGCTTCAAAAATACAAGCTTTGGATGCCACAGGGGTTGCGGCTGGAAAAATCATTAAATATTAAGCAACCCTGTGAAAATTACCAGTATGCTATAGCGGTAATTAACAGTAGCGAGAGGTCATTATAACCCAATTCTTGCCAGCGTCCCAATAGGCCGCATGCTGCATGGCAAACTTAATCGAGGTTTTTTTCTCCAGCTCCCTTTTGAAAACATTCACTCTTCTGGTAATCACTATAGTGACTATAGTTTTAAAACTTACTAAACAAAGTCGATAGTTATAGTACGTATTATTTAATCTGTGGTTATAGAAAAAAAAACATATATTCGATGCCTACCAACTTGATTTGATTATCGAAATTCTAAGCTGACCGAGCGAACGTTTTAGCATGTAAAATATGGCGAGATATTTAATAAGCATTACTTTTATTTATTTACTCTCAAAATATATTAATAGTTACAAAGTATAACTGTCTGGAATCATAAGAACAAATGTAGCGAAAGAAAAAGTCATAAATATGCTTAATTTTGTTGCAACGACAAAATGCCGAAGCTTCAGATTGTCATGGAGTAACGCACGCCAGGAATTTTAATAACCAATTTGTATTTAACAAATATATCTTGAGACAACGTCAATTTAGGGTTCCGCTGTCCTGGTCCCCATCCAAAGTCTGGGGTTTAGAACCAAAAATTCGCTCTCCTATTTTTTTTTTTCATTTAGTTTGATATTCATTTGATGTTTTTGAAGCAAATACTGATTACTATTAGGAATATCGGAATATTTACCATGTATGTTTTGGATGACTGGAGAGCTAGGAGGTAGGAGGTTTTCAAGGTAGGAGTACCTTGAAAGGAAATCTAACGGTAAAGTTCGTCTCTCAGTCAGCATTACGTATACCAGCTTGCAGAGACAGTTAGTCAAAAACGTAAAATTCTAAAATATTGTATTCAAATCATTATTTTACTGTAAGAAATATATTACTGTCATTTATGATGTCATTTCATACACATTTTCTGAAACACGTACCCGCGTTTCTCCGGCCAAGAAACTGTAAAGGCTGATTAGATACGTCCATGGACTTTAAAAACTATTAAGTAGGTAATTGTTGAGTTATAAATGCATGAGTTCAATGTCTGCCGCTAGACAACAACTGGCCGAAATAAAAATATTTACTACGGAACCATCGCTTCTAAATGGCATTCGGCTTCATTCACAAGCCAGAGACTAAATTATAAACGATGTCTTCCTTAGTTAATTGAATGTTCCCGGATAAATCAGAATTAATATGCGCGTTCTGAAACCGGATTGGATTGTTATTGCTCTGTTAGTGACTTTGATGCTTTTGAGTAATGGAACGCAAGGGTACGCCGCAAATAAGGCAATTTGTAACTTTTTTATAAGACCATGCTGTAGGTAGGTACTTTTGTGTGGTTCTGTACTTCTACCCGACTTCGCCAGCGAGTGTTCTTCATATACAAGTATTTTTATCCTAAAGTGATTCTGGTATTCACTACATGGGAATAAGGTGAAAATACCTACATACCCTAAGTTCCGATGACCCGCCGTGATCACGGCAAAATAAATTGATTAGCATCATAATTTTATTCAAGTATCGATAGCAATCAATTGGTTAACGAGTTGGCCTTACGATCAAGAGGTCCCGGGTTAGAATCTTGGACATTTCACTACCGACGTGAACCCACTCCTATCAAAAACCATTGAGCATAGTTGAAGGGCTTAGAGGGTAATATTAGTAATTTCAGTTGTTAATATTCTTTTAATAACACAAGGGCATGAACCTCTATGAACTTTAGGGTCCAACCCATTCTCAGTGGCGAGTCGAACAGCAACTGGTTTATTGTATGAGGCTCTGAGGCAGGCTTTGCTAGTATTCCCATTCTAACTTTTTGCCTTTGTCCTAACCAAATTACAAGCTTTCAATGCAAACCGCAATGCTGATAATAATGAGTGTGCCTAAGATCGTCTTGTTTCGTGAGAGTGCAAAACATAGGTAATGTGCAATAACCTGTGTGGTTGGCCACATCTGCCGAAAGGACCGAGAAAAATTGGAAGAAGAGACTTCCCCCCTAAAGATGTAATAATTCCGTGATCGTTGTTTCGTAAAATGGGGGTACCTAAGGCAGACTGGATGCGGAAGGCGAGGATCACAAACTGAATCCTCACTGAATTTTCTAATTACACTGATTAATTGGACAATTACCTACCTGCTACGACGATCATTATTATGCCTATGTACTTGACAAAAGTAGCAGTTCGTTACCATTTCTCCCACTAGACGGTATGAGGGTAATTTGTCAGATACACCTTCCCGGCCAGACGCGTCACGGACCCAAATGATTTATCGCCATCGAACAGACAAAGATTTCTCCAAATAGGCCCCCCTCGTAAAGCAAACACTCAATTTAACAATAATTAGTATAGGAAAATAACCTTTAAACTAGACGTGCAAAAAGATTATTTTCCCGCCAAAACGTTTTACGAAAGCCCGCGCTGTCAACGAGTACGGCTGCGTTCGGATACATTCCTCGGCTAATTGTATGTATCGCACCGCACCGAACACATTTGTCAATTGTCGCCGGCCTCCCTTGTAACAGAACATAATTAGTTAGTCAACTATTTCGGGAACGCTTTGACGGCTTATTAAGATTTCAAATTGAACACAAATTAGGTGTCATGCCTAACTGATTACTAACCTATGATTTGTTTTCATGTTTCTTTAGGACACTGATAAATTTTTCTGTCGACGCGACGACAGTTTCGTTTTCCGGACATCAAAAAGCTATCTTTTAAATGGAGATTTGGGTTAAAAATTGATTATGTTATACAGAAATAGATAGATCGTTTCAAACAGAACTATTAACACAAGTTGTTTTCATAAATATATTTTATGATAATAAGTTTTTTTTTTCGTTTTTTTGCAGTTAATAAGAGTCGTTATATTATCAATGTAATGTTAGTAGTTGTGTAATGCGTATAATACTCGCAACTAATACAGAAGGTATCTGCCCGGTTCCGACTTCGGTACGTTTATAATTTAATGAAACGATAATATACCACTTAACGCAGTTAAATATAACCTTCTTGCTGAATTGATTTTTAATAAGTAGATAGATAGATAGATAAGTACATTGGATAAGTAGATTTTTTATTGAACAAACAAAAAGACAATTTACAATATGTACGCAAATATTTTTTTTCATTTTTTATTTATTTATTTATTCCTTAACTAACTACCATAACAAATAGCAGTATGTAGGTATGTATACAGTGGGTGGCATTTTGATCAATGTCAATCTATTCCATGTAGTAAGTACTAACTATTGAAAATACTAGCTATTTTCGAATGTAGGTATACCCACATAATATATTGTGTTTACCTACAACTAGGTAAACACAACAACACATCATATGTAGGTATACACATTAATTTTTATAACTAACGCAAGCTTAAAATTTTATTACATAATAAATATGCTGTCCAAAATTGTGATATTTCCTACCTTCCACCACAAAAACACTTCGTACCTAATCCTACAGCCCCATGAAAGCCATACAAATTCTCATGTTTACACATCCAAATCTAATTAAAACACAATAATGGTTTTAAATGAAGTCAATCCCAACACATGTTATCGCCCAACTAATCAGTGAGTGTCAATGATTCCCGTGTCGATTCCCTGCTAGTGCCATCTGTGAACAGCCCGCGATCGACTGTGTTGGCAGCCGTACAAATCGATTCGATACATCGACTTTTTGTAGAGTCCTCGATTGTTGTGAAAACGAATCGATTAATTTGCGCTTAGAATGGAACGAAGTATTTCGATTCTCGATTTTTGATAATATAGTTAGTTAGTGCTTTTTGTGGTCTCTTAAATGTAGTTTCTTTCGTGATATACCATTCTATCTAATGTTACTTATTTCATTGAAATTTTGAAACAATTAGTTGCCATTTTTCCTCGAAAGAGTGGCCTCGTTTATAGGAACTCCGTCGGAACGGCGTCACCCCGTTTTTGCAACATTTTTCATTCCTGTTAGTCGTAGCATGATGTTATATACATATAAACCTTCCTCTTTAACCATTCTATCTATTGAAATAAACCGCATCAAAATTCGTTGCGTAGTTCTAAAGATATAAGCATACAAAGGGACAAGAAAAATAGGCTAATAAGACAGAAAACGCGACTTTATTTTATACTATGTAGTGATAGTGATAATAGGAAGCTATCCAGAATAGCTGGTTCGTTTTATAGCTACATATAATTCTAAATAAAATATCAATGTAGAGGATTTACATTATACAGGGTGGACATTTTCCACCGTTTATGTAGGTAAAGTATCTTTTTTTGTAATGTGAAAAATTCCCATGGCACGCCGACTTTGGGCCTTAGTTGCCGGAGATGAGATAGTACAACGTATCCCTCGCACCACGGCAGACCTGTAGCCATCTCTTTCGAGATAACCCTCTTCAGCTGGTGTAGTGACCACGGTGTTTCTGTCCACGGCCTGCTTCTTCTAGGGTGACAGGCGGCCATCGCATCGGAAAGCCCCAAGTCCGCGCCCATTTTAAAATTTTGAAAAATCATGTAGTCAACCACCCTTTTATCGAATAGACTAGAATTCAAAGTATATGATAGGTTCAATCATAAGCATCAAATCATGGTAAATTAAATAGAGCGAAAATTGCGATAACGATAGTTATAAATGCATTGCGAACAGATACAGAAGACCGCGGTCATAATAACCATCGTGTTGTGTTCCCGCCGGTAAGTAAGGTAGCCAGTGCTCACTTTACCCCTCCTTCCCCTCCCCTTCCTAGCCTCCCCACCCCTTCCCAGCTCTCCCCCTTTCACTTCAGGGTGGGCAGCGCGTGTGTGACACCCTTAGTGTTGCACACGTATATAGGCCACGGTAACCGCTTTCCATCAGGTGGGCCGTGTGCTTGTCTGCCACTTACGTGGTATAAAAAAAAAGATGCTTATAGCTCCCGCTTATCCCTCCCCTTTCTTTTAGTTTGGGCTAAATAGCTTTTGGGACTGCCATCTGACTCACAACCCTAAGAGAACAGCCAACGGCAGAGTCTTATACCTAATTAAATCAACAGATTTTCAACTTGTTTTTACTTAGGCCTTGAAAGTTTTGACGGAGATTGTTACAAATATGTACCTACCGATTGTGTAGACGACATTAGTACCTAAATGACTTCTATTTCTTACAACACATTTAGCCAAACCACTAGAATTAATGTTACTGTTACTGTTAAATATGACGGAAACCTTAACTTTAACAGGTAGGTGGTGCAACTAAGCCGTAATGTTATTAATCCGCACCCTGTACACAAACGCACCGCAACGAATCGCAGTATTCCGCACCCGTACCTACATCAATTAGTGAATACTCTCACAGCAAGTTCTTTTTTCAAACATACGGCTTTGGAACCGATACGTAACACAACGAGAAACGCGACTGGTGCTAAAAAAAATATTCGTCCGGAAATTCTTACATCGAATTGATTGCAACGTTTGTAATACGAATAGAGCTGTGTTTCGATTGAATAGATGTTCGTTTTTTAAACGTATGACGTTACAGAAATAATGTTTGAACCATAGACGTTAATATTGCCAACTTTAAGGTTCTTACGATTGCTCTTTTTTAATTAAAATATTGTTCGTTATTTTTCTTAAATAAATTTGGAATCTAAAAAATTTTGCCTGTGGTTCACTTTTCCTGAAAAAATATTTAAAATAGTCTACTTAGTTTAAATACCAGATTTTAGTGCCTATAAAACTGTATGGAACTTTATTTTTTATTCCTCTTCATCTGAGCGCCAATCCAGGTTACATCCAAAACTTGCTATCCATCGATTTACATTGCGACTGTGCCGTTACAAGGAATATAATTCGTCACATTACGACCGAAAACGGTTAGCACTGTGCGCTACGAAAGGAACTTCAACCCGCGCACGGTCAAGCTGTGAAATGAACTCTCTGCTGTGGTTTTCCTGAACAACTACAATTTGGTATTCTTCAAGAAGGGTATTAGTTTTCTACAGGGTCGGCTGCACGAGTGTAATGCCCCTGCTGTAAACACACACACGTCCATAGGCACGGTGACAACTTCCCACCAGGTGGGCCGTGTGTTTGTCTACCACCTAAGTGATATAAAAAAATGTGATTGACATTCGTTCACGTTCACATTAAATTCATTCTCTGAGTCTATTCCCAGTTTAGTTGGGGTCGGCTTTCTAGTCTAACTATAAGATGCGGCTAAACTTCAATATTTTCCGTGAAGCGACTGCCATCGAACCTCCACAACCAACCTCACGTTCACATTGAATATTCTATTCTATTCCCTTGTACACAACGACGACCAACGAATTTCTACTTGTCTAAGGAAAAGTTTCCAAAACATGTGGACAGCTTAATTTTACTACTATTAAAGCAAGTAGCGACATCTAACGAAATTTATGAAAATTAAATCCAATGTGAGCAAGTAGTAAACTTGATGTCCATAGCTCTCACACATTACAACTGCACTGGATAGATGGCACTAGTGCAGCTTAGGCGAAATAATTCCGAACGATTACCCGAACAAACTGTGATGCCGCGATGTAATTTAGCACACGTGTGATGCAATCACTATAATTTTAAAACTGTATAAACGTATTTTTTTATCCTGGACCCCAATAACACTAATTTGTCAACCATCAAGTCACTGAGAAAATTGCCATTGAATTTTAGACTGTATGCTAATATGGTTAAAGTGTAAAATTAAATGGCATCGTTTAGAGTACAATTACGAGAAACGATGTCGTGAAGCCTGTTCCGTTTAATTTTGAACTTTATTGCGACAAAAATAAAGCCGATAATTTCATTGTAGTTTTTATAATACCAGTGATTTGACTATTACTAACAACTATTTATTAATCTGTGGTCGTACGCTTGCACTTTGGAGCGTACAGTCTACTCTATGACTCTACTACTACAATTTTCTTCTTTATCCTAATGTTAATCCTAGTCGCACCCGAAACCTCGGTCGAAGCCGAAGAATCCGAAGTCTAGGGATTACTTTTACCTACCAGTGTAACTGTGGATTTGGCTGAACTTCGATATTTTTGTGAAGCGACTGCCAACTTCTGAAGGTAGACATTTCGGACTTTTTAGGGCTTTAGAAACTAGTTTCGAAACTTGGTTTCGTACGTGGCCGAAGGGCTCCAACTAACCGTCACAACTGCCATAGATGTTTGTATAACAACCGAGACATACAGCTCACCTATAGCTGAGATTTTTATAGGGTGAATTGTCACTTAAGCCCTATCTGAGACCGATTCATGCATACAAACATTTGCACTGAGCGGGTATCGAACCTGTGTCTTATGTGTGACAGTCGCGTTCACTGCCGCCACACCACAGAGGGTGTGTACCGCAGTAGGTAACAGATGATATTTCCTGATTCGACTTTACTTAGTTATTTGAAGCACTCAGTTAATTCCCTTCGAGGCCATGATAACTTCAAACAAGTTATTCCAAGTTCATTGTAGATTGTAACAGAACTTATTTCGATGAATTATTCATATTTTCTGACTAGGTAGGTACTAACTTTATGACTTTGGCGATGTAAATAAATGGTGATTTAATACAATTATTACAAAGATCAAGAGTAATCCCACAGTTACTTTTAAACTGACCAGACGGATTGGATGATATAATATGAACCTTATTGTAAGAAGACTAGCTGTTGCCCGCGAAAAAGTTATTATGTATACTTAGTTACTTTTAAGTTAAGCAAGTACCTTATCAATAGAGTAAATTAGATTATATAAACTCTTCTTAACCTAATGACACTCGAGTTATTTAGTAGCTGACTGACACTTATACGCAGGCTATTACTCATTCAGTTGCTCGATTTATCGTTCAAATAAGTTAATGATGTTTAGCAAAAAAAGTAAAAACAATTAGTGTTCAATAGACCGTAGGTAGGTACCTAACTATTTCATGCACTATTAATAGGTACCTACTCTGATATCTTAAAACAAACTGTAAAGTTTTTAAGTTTATAGCATATTTTCAATTGTAACTTACAAGTACTTAAGTAGGTAGTGCCTAAGTCAGATCAAGAATAATTGGTATAATGATTATTGTACCGATTTGATCAGATTCAAATTTTAGAATGGAAGTAGGTAGGTAATGGAACTATTTATTTTCAAAAATAGGTATTTACTTAATTACTTTTATTGACAAGTTAATAGTGCCCAGTATAAATATACCTACTTAGTACGGTACTTATCCGGGATTTCCTTATAAGTACGGTAGACAGAAATAAACATTCGTGTACATCCTATAAAATCTATACCTAATTGTTTTTATAGGTACTTACATGTTATGAGAAGACTTGTACTCGAATGTACCTATACCAGATATCCCAATAAAATTATTGCAATCTGATATAAATATATAATATGGTAATAAAATTATTGTGATATTTTACAAAATTGTCTCATTTTTTTTGTATTCTTGACAGCCTCTTTGGCGTTTCAGTAGTGAACGCGACTGAAGCATGACTTCGATTTCCACTTAGTACAAATTATTTGTATGCATGAATATGACTATTTGCACTGGTCAGCATTTAGAAACGTCGGTCCCAGTCGTCATACGAACATCTATGGCAGTCGTTACGGCAACCCTAAAAAGTTCAAAAACTTTTCTAACTACAGTAATTCAATATCTCCTATTGATCGCAGAGGAATTTTTATACCACTTAGGTGGCAGACAAGCACACAGTTCATGTATTGGGAAGTGATTACTGTGGCCTATAGACCTGTGTCATACCATGGGCTTTACACTTGTGTAATTGTAGAACCTGTAAGAGCCTTCTGGTGCGCTTCTTGAGTAGCAAAGAAAACCATAGTAGGGAGATCATTCCACAATGTAATCATAGACTAAGAACAAAACCTTTCTTTGATGACCTTCATCTTGACCTTACCATATAAATCCTTAAAATGACTGTCTCACTGTCACTAAATTAAAAGACAATTACAGACGCATTTTTTTTTTATTAAAACAAAAAAAATGTGAAGGGAAATCTCGGATCGAGTGGTCGCTAAATCACACTTAATCGATATGGCTGTCCGTTAAGACGTCTTACGTCAATTAAAAACATAAACTCATTGTCTTTGAGAAGTGTACGCAGTGTTTTTTTTTTTTAGAAAAATAGGCGGGAATACGCTTTTTAAAAAGTGCTCGTATTATGTTCGATAATTTCAAAGCACATTTAAAAGTGAAATGGCGCCAATACTTAGCAGCATCTTTAGGCAAGTATTTTTTTTCGAAGGAAAATTTTTTCGCGCCATTTTTTGTTATTTTCAGCTGTCATCCAATCATCATCCACATTACGCGGTGCGCCATCATCAAATCAGACCAGAACGGATTCTGATTAAAGAAAAATAAATTTAAAAACGAAATATTCAACTTAAATTTAGATAGAAAATGCTTCGACGGGATTCGAACCCGCGATCTTTCCCTTACAGGGGATTTTCAATAATGATTATTTTACTTGCATAAGCCTCTGAAACTCTAGGACTTGATTAAGGCCTGTATTATGAACATACCAAACGTAATGAAAACCACCAGACATTTTTAATTCCAAGGTTAAAGTATCGGCCATACGTTGAAGAGATCCCGGGTTCGAACCTGGTCCGAAAGTAAAAGTCAATTCGAAACCAAGTATAACATTACCGGTCCCACTCACACAATAAATTACTATGTAATCTACAGTATTGCTATTACCATAAAATGTTAGTGTAAAATGCTAGCTTACATTGTTAATATTAACATGGAAAACAAAAAACAATTGGAAGTATGCACGTATGATGTAGTCGGTGCACGCGTGTCATTTACGCAACGAAGGATAAATTCGACAATATAAACCTTTTTGTAAGAATACGTCTAATCTTTTTCATAAATATTCAATCTTGTTCGATTCAAAGTATGGAACGCCATAAATACTTTTTATCTATAGCAAAGTCATCGTTATTTTGAACGGTTTAAATGTCTGATACTCTCCAAGACGTTAATTGGTAGTGCTTGTGCGGCTGAGTACGTAATTAACTTCCTTGCGATTTACACCGCATAGCAAAGAATCGGGTCATTTTTTTCCAAATTTATATAGCTGCATTATTTTCGGTTATAAATCTATTTTCAGAATACCCATTTTAACAAAGTGCCCGGAAATCAATGTTGGCTAAATGTGGGTGTTTAATACACCTCTGTCTACCCCTTCGAGGATTACGGGCGTGAGCATATATGTATGAAAAAAAAGGTTCCAGAACTGAAACTATCGTGTCGCATTTCTACTAGTTTTTTCTGTTCTGTGGTTAACAATAATTTATTCATAAAATGACTAATGAGGCTAAAGGGACCAATTATGGTCCTTCCTGTTATTTTACTTCCGTCAATTATTTTTACTTAGTTGTCAAAAATTAAATAAACTCGTTATTTAACTATATTAGCTTAAATTCCAGTTTCGTAATTCCATTTAATTAGCCAATAACAAAACAATAATACTAAAATTACAACCATTGTTTTAGTCGATTTGTAAACTACTTCCTCGAATATTAAAAAAAAACATTAAATAGTGACGGCACATGCTTATTTTTTTTTTGCATACATCGAATTTCATCAAAAAGATCTGTCCAAGTGCGTGGACCACGCGTATTTATTATCCGTGAACTCTAAGGAAGGTTTGATGGAGCAGCGGAAACGGGATCAGAAGTCCACGCGGGTGGAGCCGCGGGCAACGGTTAGTACCTTAAATATTTAATTATGATAATGACGATAATGAATGATTTTCAACGTAATACATGGCAGGTACGAAATTACAATTGTTTTTTTTGTTCGAAATTCAAATTACTACTGCGCTAAGCTCGTTATCTACAAAAAAAGCTAATAAATACTCAATTGTTTTCATAATTAAAAAGCTACTTAATAACATTATAAATGGACACGGAACAGCGTAGGTTGACACCTTTAGGAACCACATTTTATCGTGACTATGGTTATTACAACAAAATAAAGGTGGTTCCAGACATTTGCACGTTCTCGTAAATCACATATTATTGAACACAAAGTATTACTTCGGGTACATATTGGCCTAAAAATACGATTTGGCAATTTCTTCATACCGTTTAACTAGCGTTATTCACTCTCCATCGTAATACTAAATGAAACACAAACAGAATTAAAAAATACATCATCTGTTAATTTTTTACGCAAATATGTAGTGGTAGTAGTAGTAGAGTACTACCAGGGGCCTTCAACTTCGGAAGCGTTTCCCTAACACGCTGCATAATATCGATACTGAACTCAGTGTAAATAATAAATTATCTATAGTTTACTGGCGACCTCCGTTGCGTGGCGGTAGTGAGCGCGACTGCTATGCAGGAAGCACGGGTTCGATTCCCGCTCAGTGCAAATATTTGTGGGCGTGAATATGAATATTTGCATTGGTCTGGGTGTTTCTATGTAAAATATATATGTATTTAGTCTTTATTGTCCTATGATATTTATTCATTTATTTCAATTCTTCTATCGTAAAGCAAAAGGGTATGAAAAGTCGTGACAAGTCTGTCGCCGTTCTAACAAATCGTTTAATTGTAAGTCCAAGTGTAGGGCGACCTTGTTTACAATTACAAACTAATAAACAACAAGTCTCATTATCACAGAACGAATCTCAACGCTGAGTAGGAAATCAGTCATTAGTAGGTAGGTAAGCACGAGTACCTACCTACCTATGAAATCGATGTATAGTACCTATAGCTATAGCATAGGGGTAGGCAGAGGTGCAAGCACCCACATTTCGCCAGTTTATGTTTTAGGTCCCAAAGTAATAGGTGGCGAGCCTACTGCCACTAACCGGGCACTTATAAACCTGCGATTTGTATAGCTATTGGTAGAGATGATAGAGATTTTTTGGTCGTGCTCGAAATTCTCACCGACCCCACTAGAACCTCATCAGAGACCCGCCCGAGCAGAGGTGGTAATATCGGACTCAAACCGAGAGAGAGATTATACAAGACCTATCTCTGAGAAGAACTTATGTACTTCTCAGCTACAGAAATCATCACCCACCATTATCATCATCATATAGGAGGTGATCGGTAACCAAATCACATCAGACTTTCTCTGTTTCTATAACAGCAAGCTACGGCAGCCTGTGTACGGGCATGTCGATGGGATGGACGTCCCCAGTGCTGCCCCAACTACACACCAACTCGCCCCTGCCGCGGGTGCCAACGCTCCAAGAGGAGTCCTGGATAGCCTCGCTGCTCGTGCTAGGAGGGTTATTGGGTGATTACCCATTATATTATTATTTATCATAATAGGTACTCGTTCTCGAATGAAGACCGCGTACCTACCGGTAGACGAGGCAGAGGACGGGCCCCTGCGAGATGGATGGACGACATAGTCAAGTCGCTGGTACCCGTCGGATGCAGACCGCCTCCAAACGGTCGGATCAAAGGTCAATGGAGGAGGCCTATGTTCAGTGGATGTCCTATGGCTGGAATGATGACGATGATGAATTATTAGTATTAGTCCCGGTCGGAGTCAAGAAGGCCTACTCCTCCTGCCGAAGCCCAGTGTAGGTGCCAAGTTCATATTCATAGGTATGGGGCAGTCCAATACCTAAGTTAACTACTACTAGTACGGAACCTAAGTTAACTAGGTAGGTAGGTAAGAGGTAAACTAGCAACAGGTGTTGTGGTGGTTAGAAAAGTGAAGATAAGACAGTAGAAGGACCCTAGGCTCCAAAGTGCTAACTTTAGATGTAAACGGAACTATGGGTTAGATGATTAAGATCGTATCGACCGTATCGTACTTGGAGCAAAAGCTGGCTGTTGTCATGCATAGAGGCAATGCATCCAGCATGATGGGCACTTTCGCACCGGGTACAAGGCCGAACGCATAATCTTTTGTTCTTTCTTTTTAGTATTTCGCTTTTGTTAAGGGACGAGCACAACGTGTGATTGACGATTTCGTTAGTTAAATGATTGTATTGTTAGATAAATTGTATGTTAAACAAAAAAGTGTCTTATAAAAGACAAAAAAAAATATTATTATATATTATTTTTCATTACAGACTCGCCATTTGTAGGCACTCTTGTTAAATAAAAATCATTCGTCTCCATTAAACGACCACTTTCTCTTGCCAGGTCCTCTAATCACAGTGCCTCTGTCGCGACACATCGGGCGGCGATGGATTATCATGGGCTCGAACATTCCCTTACTTCTGGGGTGGCTGCTGGCAGGCGTCGCCACTAACCTCGAGACGCTGTACGCAGCCAGGATTATGTGGGGATGTGCCACGGGCATGCAGTTCGCTATGGTGCCTCTTTATATAGGGGAAATCGCTGAGGTATGAATATCAAAAATAGGTAGGACACGACGGTATCTCCCGTCCGAAATGAGCTGTCCAACTGGGGAAGTACCTCCGCCCTACAGAAGACCGCGGTCATAATAACCATCGTGTTGTGTTCCCGCCGGTAAGTAGGGTAGCCAGAGCTCACTATACCCCTCCTTCCCCTCCCCTTCCAAGCCTCCCCACCCCTTCCCAGCTCTCCCCCTTTCCCTTCAGGGTGGGCAGCGCGTGTGTGACACCCTTAGTTAGCACACATTCATAGGCCACGGTGGCCGCTTTCCATCAGGTGGGCCGTGTGCTTGTCTGCCACCTACGTAGTATAAAAAAAAAAATCTCATTTATCTGTGTGGTGATGACGAAGGTCAGTATCCCATCTCATAGGATGGGTCTCATCGGGGTGTCGTAAGAGATGACAACGGAAACATACGCAGACGATATCGCAGTGAAAGAAGGAAAGCTTCAAATAAAACGCATTACCTACCATTCCGTCTGGTCAGCGTGGAAACTAGACCAAAGCCTCTTAATATTGGAAGAATGCCCACTATGCCCAGTATTATTTTATTTTATTTTATTAACTACATACATACACCATGTACGAGTATTTACAAAAGTAAATGTTTCTATACTCAATTTGTTTGAGTAGGTACTTAAATGAAGGTAAACAATCTTGGGGCAAGTTTTTTTTAAAAAAAACATGTTAAACAAATAAACTAGACTAACTAAACTAGCTCGCCACCTATTACATTGGGACCTAAAATATAAAACTGGCGAAATGTGGGTGCTAGCACCTCTGCCTACCCCTTCGGGGATATAGGCGTGATATTACAAAAAAAATATTACATATTACTAGACTAACTAACGGATTAACTAGAATTATTAAGCAGAAAAGTATTTTAATACTGAGTTTTTAAACAAAATGTATTAAAAAGAAACACTAAGATTGTTCACGTTTGTAAGTACCAAAACAAATGGACTATAAGTATGTATATTTATCCGTATTCTAGAACCCGTAACAGAAGCTACTTAAGCTATAGGTACTTATGTCCAAAATGTCTCCCCCAGGACAAGATCCGCGGTGCTCTAAGCGCGTTCTTCCTACTATTCATAAACATTGGATTCCTACTGGCGTACGCCATAGGCCCCTTCAGCACCTACTGGGGACTGACGGCCTCTGGCGGGATCCTGTCGCTGTTCTACATACCCTTCACCTGGTTCATACCGGAGACGCCGTTTTATCTGGTGTATAAAGGTAAGAATTGGATTTGTCAGGATTTTGAGTCGTTACATTTTTTATGTGTTTTTTTAATCAAAGAATCAATTTCGTTTATTCAGTTTAGGCACATAAAGAGCACTTATGAATGTCAAAGTCAAAGTCAAAAAAATATTTAACTCGTCAATTGACTAGGGTGTAGGCCGCCATTACAGAAGTTAGGTAAGTATTCTGGAACGGCAGTCCATGACTTGACGGCCTCAACAGATGATTTTCATCACGCCGCGTTTTCAACACTGTAAGAAGAAGGAAACACGTGTTGGGAAAGAAAATCCAGGACTTAATTATGCGGTATAGGAAAGAGTTCAAATAACGTCACTTGGAAGCTGGTATACCTGCTGATTCAAGGTTAAGGCTCAGGCAGGCTGGCGTGTGAGCTCGCAACACTAAAGGTAAAACCAGCGCCCGAACCTCTTCCACCTGGTAGATGCACCAGCTTGCAGGTGAGGTCATCATTCTTGCAAAAGTGCCAGTCGCGTCCGTGGTCCACTTAAATATAATGTGATCTGGTTTTTCCCCTATATTGAGAACGACTGCTATCTGCCTGCCTGTCTGCGAACCACTAACAGAATTATTCTGGTCGCCCATATAGGACTCTATCTTGACCTAATCACTATTGACAGCTGACTGACTAACTGACTGACTGCAGAGACTGACTTTTAACGTGCTCCCCGAAGCGCAGAAGCCTATTCCTACAATATACATACATAAACTCACGCCTATATCCCCGAAGGGGTAAGCAGAAGTGCTAGCACCCACATTAGGTCAGTTTATGTTTAGGTCCCAATGTAATAGGTGGCGAGCCTATTGCCATTAATCGGGCACTTATAAACCTGCGACAAATACACACATAGTTAACTTCGAAAAGCATCTTAAGGTCATTGGTGTGTGCCATGGGATCGAACCCGAGACCTCGTCTCAGCAGTCCATTACCCACACCACTAGGCTACCGCGGCTTCCTTCCTTCCTTCTTCCTTCCTACAATATAAGTTACCGTTAACGTACTTGCTCATCAGGTGACATCAAAACGGCCTCCGCAACATTGCAAAGCCTTCGTGGGACTACTAAGGAAGGTGTTCAGGCAGAGCTGGCAGGGCTGCAAGCGATGGTCGCCAGGGAATTCAAGGAGGAGCCGAAGATACAGGACCTTTGGGCTACCAGGGGTAACGTGAAGGCGCTAGGTAAGAATATTTTGAGAATGGAGGTACGAGGTAGGACATTCCTCTGATACAAAAGGAGGAATTCACCACCCAATAGATGATGTTGATGATATAATAAATCAATCAATCCATATAGAACGCTTTTACGCCTGAACTACTAAACAGATATTGATGAAATTTGGTACAAATATGGAAGAGCGCTTTAGAAGAACATAGGTTATGGTCGTTGGCAACAGCTATATGGTTAGGTACATAAAGGTACATGATATTAATAAATTCAATGTTGTTTTATCGAATAGGTACGTAATTGTTTTTAAACGTCAAGGAAGCAAGCCCTTTCGAGGTCAGTTATGGCGATCACCGGAATTGATAATGTGTAGTTATAATTATTATTAGCTATATAAAAAGGTGATTATAATATTATATACAGGAACTTATGGGAACTTCAATAACAAGTTTTATGGAGTACCTACCTAGCTATTGAGTTTCGTAAAAAATAATGTTTGGTGCTTTATGAATGAATTTAATACAATTTTCGAGACTCAATTCCTATGATGAACAATGGAGGGGCGTTGTCTATGCCTCGTTCAGGGGAGCTACAACCACTATTAACATGGGGACACATGACTCCGTCACCCGTATTTAATTTTTTACTGCACTGCGCGACGTAAAGGAGGGTAATGTGTTGTGAAGACCGTCCTCCTTTCCCCTTTAGATGATGGACTGCACGAGTGTGACGTCCCTGGTGTTGCTGACGTCCGTAAACTACGGTAACCACTTTCTAATAGGTTGGCCGTGTGCTTGTCTGCCACCTAAGTGGTATTAAAAATCATTAAGTAAGTACTTATATCCACGAGTATCTATCAATTGGACGATTGTTTGTGGAGGTCAGATGGCAGTCGCTTCACGGAAAATATCGATGTTCAGCCGCATCACAGTTAGACTAGAAAGCCGACCCCATCTCATCGGAGTTAGGGAAAGGTTCAGAAGATAATGATCCACGAGTATTTTGCAGGTATCTGCATATTTCTGGCGATGTTGCTCCAGTTGTCGGGTATAGACGTGCTGTTGTTCTACATGGAGGACCTGCTCGCGAAGGTCGGCACCTCCCTGACGCCGTCAGATGGCAGCATTATTATGGGAGTTGTGCAGGTAAGTAACTCGCTTAAAACTAAATCTATTGTGTCTAGGTATAGTAAATTATCTACCGGACTGATTTCGTCTGATACTTTTCAAGATGTTAATTGGTAGTGCTCTGCAGCTAAGCACGTAATTAATTTCCTTACGATTTACACCGCACAACAAGGAATCGGGGCAGAATATTTTTTTCCATTTTATTTAACTGTGCTACATTTTCGGCTCGGGCTACGAATTTATTTTCAGCATACCCATTTCTTTGAAAGTGTCCGAAAGGCCAATAGGCTCGCCCCCTATTACGTGGGACCAAAAATCATAGTTGGCGAAATGTGAGTATTCAATACACCTCTGCCTACCCCTTCGGGGATTACGGGCGTGAGCATATGTATGTATGTATGTATGTATGATTTTATAGCAATTTCGGAAAAAAATGGCAATAGGAAGTATTAACTTATCGTAAAAAAAAGAATATAGAACCGTTAACACAAGTTAGTCAAGTTGTGCTTACCATGGATCTGGGTGGCGTTGTGTAGATAGCCCCAGACTATTTAATATACTACATTGTTATTAAAAATGCCACGGTAGCCTAGTGGGTGGGTATGGGTAATGGACTGCTGAGGCAAGGTCTCGAGTTCGATCCCAGATTTTACCATGGCACACACCAATGACTTCAATGCTTTTCGAAGTTATGTGTGTATTTAACCCCGGGTTACAAGTGCCCGGTTAATGGCAATAGGCTCGCCACCTATTATATTGGGACCTAAACATAAACTGGCGAAATTTGGGTGCTAGCATCTCTGCCTATCCCTTCGGGGATATAGGCGTGAGTTTATGTAATGTTATTAAACCTTCCAGGTGGTGACCAGCTGCATCACGCCTCTGGTGGTGGACCGTCTGGGAAGGAAGCTGTTGATGTGGACCACGTCTCTTGGCCTCACTATATTCTTGGTAAGCCACGTAAACCATTCCACTAGACTTCAGTTCTACTAGACTCGCTATATAGGGTCAGACGGCGGGCAATTCCCATTTCCCTCTTTACATCTACCTACTTACCTAATAAAAAAAAATAAAAAAATACCTAAGTCTCGTAAAAATGATCAGTCTTGCTGCTGATCAGACCTAGGTCTACTGGAATGGTAGTGACGATTGCCGTCTGACCTCCACAACCTATATGTACAAGAAATATCGAAGAACTGCAGCTAAACCAGTTTCTTGAACTTTAGGGCTCCAACTACCCGTAACAATTGCCAGAGATGTATGACAACCGGGGTCGACTGCTTAACATGCTCTACAGGGCACGATCAGAACAATGCATATAAGCCATATTCATGCATACATACATTTGCACTGAGCAGGACTCAAACCCGCGTTTCCTGTTTTGCAGTCGCGTTCATGCCACCACGAAACAGGCTGTCGTCGTATTTATTCAACAACCTCCGTGGCGTGGCGGTAGTGAACGCGACTGTTACGTAGGAGGCGTGGGTTCGATTCCCGCTCAGTGGAAATATTTGTGTGCATGAATATGAAAATTTGCATTGGTCTGGGTGTTTCTATGTATAATATGTATGTATTTACAAAAAAAAAGTATCTAAGTATGTTTATCCGCATTCTAGAACCCATAACACAAGCTAATTAAACTATGCTTACCATGGGTCTAGTAGGCATTGTCCTAGAATATTTATTTATTTATTATCTAATCACTCCACTCAACAGACCCTGATCGGCGTGTACGCCTTGTTCGATTCGTACTACAAAGCTGACATGTCATCCATCGCCTTCCTGCCGCTGCTGTGTCTCATCGTCTACATGATACTCTTCACTCTTGGTAAGTTCCTTCAGAATCAATCAAAGAATCAAAGAAGCAAAACGTTCATATCCCGGAACGTCTTAGTCCCAAAATGTCCGAAACCCGGAATGTTAACTTGAACATTTCACAACCGGTTTTTTGGAAAAAATAAAGTATTAGGAAGAATTGGGAATAGGTTGTAATCGACCGGAGCGAATAAAAATATAAAGTATAATGAAGGAGGAGACGTTATTATAAAGTATGGTTGGCAACGTAGGGTTGCCAACCATACTTTATATACATAACCACATAGTGCTAATATCCATCCATTCAATCAACCACATAAATATCCAAATATTATAGTTAGATCAGTTGTTGAACATTTTTTTACGTACTACCCTATTTTTTTTGGAATAACTTATTCGTCCACCTCTAGGCGTGGGTCCTGTACCATGGATCCTGGTGGCGGAGATGTTCCCGGTGAAGACCAAGTGCCTCGCGAGCGGGATCTGCTCCTTCATGTGTTGGTTAGCTGGATTCGTATGGACCAGGTAATTATTATACATTTTACATTTTATCATCATTCTCTGAACCTTTTCCCAACTCAGTTGGGGTCGGCTTTCCGACTGAACTTCAATATTTTGCGTGAAGCGACTGCCATCTGACCTTACAACCAATGGGCCAATGGCGATACATATATACATTTTATGTAATTCATTGATTCATAATAGGTAACAGGCAAAACTGTCATCTCATCAGTAATGTAATGTTTAAAGGTAGCTGATGCCAACGGCTCTGCCAAATATACTTTGAGTTGGTACAACGTAATTAAAAATATTATTTATATTCTTAGATTCTTCCGGGAGGTAGCAGCATCATATGGAATCTACACAGCGTTCTGGATCCTGGCAGTCTGCTGTGGTATCGGGTTCATATTCTCTGCCACGTTGCTCCCGGAGACCAAGGGGAAGACCTTCGATGAAATACAGGATATACTTAACAATAGGTAAGGAATATTCATATGGACGCGTGGCAATCTGATCCCGTTTTCACTGCTTTTTTTGTTTTATTATTCTATACAAAGCGTCGGTACCTTAGTGATCATGGAGGCGGTGTTACGATCGTGAAGTTTCGGGTTCGAATCCTGACCATAATCTAATCACTACCGATGTAAAATGACTCCTAAAAAGTAATTTAGTTTAGCTATACGTGTAAACAGCATTACTAGTATTTTTTGTTACTCGTATTCTGCAACCAATATACAGGGTGTAAGAAGAACACTCCCGAAGCCGAAGGCTCCTCGTAGTACTCATGGTACACAACATATTGGCATGAAAATTACGGCAAAGCAAATGTTTTTTTATTGATTTTTAATTTTTTTACTCTCCATCGTATCAGTGAAGCTAAATGAAACCCTGTATAATATAATATATATAATATAGCTAACTAAAATCCAATTTGAAATCTTCTATTTAATTTTCAGGACACAAGAAGTGAAACCAGTAGACGTTTAGTTATAAGGAAAATATTATACTCTTAATATTGCAAAACATTCATATAAAAAATAAATTATTACCAAAAACGTGATACAATACTTTAATTCTATAATCTTATACAATAATTTCATTAATACAAACCGTAATTTACAATTATATATATTTATCTCTGGAACTGTAATGGGCAAATTCTAAGTCCCAACACATCTTTGCCTATTTCCGCTACGCCACAAACTGGGCAAAGTTTTCCTTTGTGTTCTGGCAGAAAACTGGCCCCACATAGCGAGCACTTTTCTTCCGGCTTCCCTCTATATATAGGCTTATAACTTATACCACAGATATTGAATGGATTATGTTCATCATAGAGAAGTTGGTGTTCGTCTGTGAGCGATTTTTCACAAGCTTGGAGGATCTTTCTCGCTTGTTGTGCGACTTCTGGCCTAGGACCTAGTTCTAGGAGTCGTCTGGCAAAGGAGGCGGCTGTTCTGAAGTTTTTCAGCTTGAAGAACATGTTCAGAGCTGTTCTTAAGGTGAGGATCTGGTGGACTGGCTGGAGTTTGCAGTGTGTGAAGTATGCGGCCATTTCACACGTGCGTTTCTGTTCTTCAAGTGTTGTTTTTGGCATGGCTGGGGATAGAAAAAATATAAATTGTAGTGGAAAATTTGATTGTATTTTGATACTACAGCCCCTTTTTTAATCGTGCGAAAACTCCCCACGGATAACCCCCGCCGGAGCCGGTTGGGGAGGTAGTCGGACTCGAACCGACTAAAACGCACGCCGTCTGAGTCTTATGTTGCCGGAGGTGAGATAGTAGCCAACATATCCCTCGCACCCCTGCAGACCCGGGGCCCTCTCTTTCGAGATGACCTCCGTCGGGTGTAGGGACTACGGTGTCCCCGTATAGACGGGGACACTTTACGCCGGCGCTGCGGCCTGCTTCTGCTAGAGTGACAGGCAGCTTCACCCATCACCCCCACACGGTAGTTGGAGCCCAAAAAAAAATTAAACAATTGGTCTAATTATAATATTTCGATATCATCAATGGGTTGTGGAAGTTAAATGGTTTAATCAAAAAGAAGTTGGACCAAAACGCAGTTAGTCTGACCGGACCCTTTACTTTGAGGAGAAAGCTTCGGATGCGAACAGGATCAACGGTGTTGTGTCGTGAGTTGGTTGTGAAGGTATCCTGGGAGACTATAAACTGAAAATTTGTTGGCAGTCTATTTTATAAAACCTGAGATCGAACCCGAGACCTCGTCTCAGCAGTCATTACCCATACCACTAGGCTACCGCGGGCACGTAGTATGTTCAGACAAGTTGAATACAGTATTTGCGTTACCTTTCCTGGCGGTCTCCATCTGCAGGCCCAGCAGGTAGTCCCGCGCGATGGCCAGCAGCTGCTGCGCCTCGGCCAGCTCGGGCTTGGTGGCCACGAGCAGCAGCGGCACGGCCTGCGCCAGGCGCTGCAGCCGCTCCGTCGCCTCCGAGAACTTGCCGGCCGTCGTCAGCCCGTAGCACTGCTGGAGCGACGCCACCAGCTCGTTCAGCTTTACAGCTGGAAATAACAGGAGCAGATACAATCACACTAATATATTATCTTCTACACTATTATTTAATTGTAAAAAGTTTATATTTGTCCGCGATAGACGCAAAAACTACTGGGGCTTCTAGCCAAAATGCATTCGTTCCAAATTTACATTCGTCATCGTTCTGAAATTGTATGGGAGTGACATTTGTTGTCGAAATGTATGGGAGTAACATTTGTTGTCGGAATCGAATCATATGACATTCGACAACAAATGTCACTCCCATACATTTTCAGAGCGATGACGAATGTAGATTCTGAACGAAATGCTATACTAAGCAAACAGTGATGGATAGCAAAACGACCCGCGCCGGACTCTTCTCCTTCTTTTTTTTCTTAAACGGCAACATATCAACCCAATTTAATCCCATTGCCAATGCCAGTGTCGAGTTGGGAATTTCCTTTTATTTTGTGATAAGTATAGTTGAAATGATTGTTGTTGATGATGATGATGATGATGATGAAGATGATGATGATGAAGATGATGATGATGACGATGACGATGACGGATGATAGTTGCCCTAGTAAAGTAGTGGAGACTTTACGAGAAGCTTTTCTTAGGGAGATTTTGACACCAACACGAAAAATCACAATTCACTACAATATTCCACTCTCCTACACTTGTGTGCCTTGTCCAAGCGGTTATGTCTAAAACTCCACCATTTTTACATATAAAAACTCGAATGCACACCGAATTTAGAAAATAAAACACTGCAGCGCCATGACACTTTTCGCGTTCCCACCAAAAAAGAACGCGCTTGAACCGTATCCGCGCTATGTGACTCGCGCTTTGGGTATTGACTTACTGATAGCAGGCAGCAGGTCCTTGCCGCTGGCCTCCTTCCAGTTGCGATGCAGGTGAGCGCTGAGCGGCGGCAGTGACGTCAGCGCGCCGAACGTGAGCCGAGCTCGCCCGAACATCGACACGAACAGCTCCAAGTACGGCTCGAAGTTCACTATGCCTACTTGCTCGTTCAGTAACCTGCGAATAGTACAAATGGGAAGTTTAGATAGATAGATAGATAGATAGATAGATAGATAGATAGATAGATAGATAGATAGATAATTCTTTATTGTACACCTTAGAACCATGTTAGTAGTACAGTAATAATCACAAAGTTGTATGTACAATGGGCGGCCTTATCGCCAAAGGCGATCTCTTTCAGGCAACCTTAGGATGGACAGGAAAGTACAGAACAATCAGTAGTGTGATTCTGTGGTGTAGATTGCATATACATCAAATATAGTAAATAGATACACTTACATATAATACTTACACTATTATAATTATATAAATGAGTAGATAAACGTGAACCAGGAACATCACAAAGGGCAGAGTATCATCAGACATAACAATTAATTAGATACATATTTTTATTATTTGATTAACGTGTTTCCTTCTTCCTACAATCCCGTGTAACTCCATTGTAACTGTAACGGTGCGTCCAGATTTGTGACATGAACAGCATGGCAAGAACATGACGTTGAGTATCGACGTAACTACTTGTGGCACATGGGCTCAGAAAATAAAGTTGTACCTACACGCCCACTTTACGATCACGGTATAATATTAAGTAAATGTAGACGCGGCATAAGATATCTACACCTTGTTTGCTTGCATTCTAGCAAATAAACAAATAATTTTGTTTCATTCCAAATAATTTCATTTGGCACAGATCTTGGACCTAATTAGTAGCGAGGATGGCTAATTGGATTGTTTTGATATAATTTATTTATTTAATTTTTATATATGTATTAAAAGAATATTAGCAACCGAAACTACTAATATTCCCTTTAACCCCTCCAGCTAAGCTCAAATGGCTTGGTAGATTTGAGCTCTGTTGCATTATCCCCAAAAGATAGTCCATAAACGCGTTCTGCGCGTATAAAGCGCTATTTGAGTACATTTTGGATCCATAACTCGTACCTATACCTATAAGTAGGGAGTGAAAATGCATTTAGGGAGCATTGTAACATTGTTGATTTTTTAGATTAGCCTTTTTGGGATAATTTTCTTTTAATTAGAACCCCGTGCTATCCTCAATAGTTACTCATTATACGCGTCACTTTGTGTTTTGATGTACACTTTGTAACATCACTGGGGTCAAGATATAACTATAAACAAAGTAAAATCGTACCTGAGTGCTACTTCAAACTGTCCAGTAGCGACGTAATCATGCGCTGTCCGCAGTTTGCCGCTGAGCGCGGCGCTCGGTCCGCGGGTGGGAGCTACGAAGTACTGCGCGGTCTCTTCTCCGCCGTCTATGTCCGCTGTACAAGAACGAATACATACATACATACATACATACATACATACATAAACTCACGCCTTTATCCCCGAAGGGGTAGGCAGAGGTACTAGGACCAACATTTCGCATTTTTTTTATAAAGAATATTAGCAACCAAAGTTACTAATATTCCCTTTAACCCCTCCAGCTAAGCTCAAATACTTGTGTTAGGAGTGGGTTAACGTCGGTAGTGTAATGGCCAGGATTCAAACCCGGGACCTATCGATCGTAAGGCCGACTCCTTAACCACTAAGCTACCACTGCTTCAGTTTATGTTTAGGTACCAATGTAATAGGCTAAAGCTAAAGCTGCGATAAATACACACATAACTTCGAAAAGCATTGAAAAGTCATTGGTGTGTGCCATGGGAAAACCTGGGATTGAACCCGAGACCATCGTCTCAGCAGTCCATTACCCATATCACTAGGCTTATATATTAAATAGTTTTTTTATACCTGCCACCTTAATGGTCCGACCTAAGTAAACCGAAGTCGTTTCGTGTCTTCAGACGGAATGTAAGATGAGGCAATTACCTCAGACACAGAGCGAATGTTCTCTTTTCTAGAATTTTCACTGAACTTAAGTTAAATATCTCCTGCATTTATGAAATTAGTTGAAAAGGGGTATAACGCTGTCTAGACCCGGCATAAATTTATTTTTATGCAAATACAGTAAAATGGGGTGAATAAGGATCCAGGGGTGAATAGGGATAAAATGGTCAGCTAAATTCTGTAGTTGTTTTCTTTCAAGAGATTACTATTTCATTGTAATAAAAGAATCATCAAATATCGAATAACAAGCATATTTGAAATCTAGTGAAAGAAATTATCACTACATAGTATAAAACAAAGTCGCGTTTTCTGTCCCTATGTCCCTATGTATGCTTAAATCTTCAAAACTACGCAACGGATTTTGATGCGGTTTTTTTAATAGATAGAGCGATTGAAGAGAAAGGTTTATATGTATATAGCATCATGCTGCAACCAACTAGTGCGGTGCAGAAGTGAAAAATGTTGTATAAGCGGGGTAACGCAGACGAAGTTGCGCGGGTCAGCTAGTTAAAAATATTCCATTAACCATTTTATCCCTGTTCACCCCTGGATCCCTATTCACCCCCTTTACTTATGATACTTAGAAACACCACAAATGTCTTTTGCTTTCGTTCTAAACATCATAGGATCACTTACCAGATACCGGCGTCAACTCCTCAGGTAGTTCTAAGTCCTCATCACCCACGTCCCACCCTCCGTCATCGCACGCGTCCTCCATGACCTCCCCCTCCCCTTCCCCATCTTCAGGCTGAAAACAACAAGATTACAATTTATTTAGCTGCAACATTTTTCGGTTAGGAATTCATTTTCGACATACCGATTGGCGGCAATAGGCTCGGCCCCTATTACGTGGGACTGAAAATCATAGTTAGCGAAGTGTGGGTGTCTAATACACTTCTGCCTACCTGTTCGGGGATTACGGGCGTGAGCATTATGAATGTATGTATTATGTATGTAAAATATTGAAACAGAATACATTACAGGAAAACGGCATCCATCACAAACCTTCATGGTTCTAAGAATGTTGTATAACCATGTTTTTGTGTAATCTTTAAATGTGAAATAAATAAATAAAATAAAAAAATATATAAAGAAAGAGTGCTACATGGCAGGAATTGATTACAGGAGAAATTATTGGGGGATGGAGAGGAAGGGCTACTGATATCATTGGGATAGTTCAACCGTGGGTGAGTACTGGTACTTCGACGGAGGTAGAACATGACGGTACCTCCCGTCCTATTTGACCAGTCCGTCTGGGGAAGTTCTCCTTCCTCCAGTACATTTTCTTGTATACTTTTATACAACCAAGATTGGTCGTGGAAACGAGCGAAGCAGCCGGCGCCAGCTAGTGGATATTACCTTGTCGGCGGCGAGCACGTCGTCGTCGTCCCCCCAGGCGCCCGCCGCCTCCAGCGGCTCGTCGCCGAGCGCCGCCGCGCCCACCACCGGCCCTAAGGAAGTAGCAGTCGTCGTCAGCCGGCGCCAGCTAGTGGATATTACCTTGTCGGCGGCGAGCACGTCGTCGTCGTCCCCCCAGGCGCCCGCCGCCTCCAGCGGCTCGTCGCCGAGCGCCGCCGCGCCCACCACCGGCCCGTCCGACGCCGCGCGCGCGCCGCCCGCCACCTCGAAGAAACTCCTGCGCAACTCAACGTCATCAGCACCCAGCGTGAAAAGGCGTGGGGCCGTCAAGCTGAGCGCCACCATTGTACCACTGAACGTGTTTACAATGGTGACCCTCTTTCATAAGACTTTACTTTTAGCTTAACATCGAGCGATGTGAAGTCAAATTGACGTGCCATAAATAAAGGTAAAAAGAAAACAACCGGGGCGTGAATAAACAATTTGTCGAGACCGTCAGGGTGGGGACCGCCGTTCCAGGGACGGCACCTGTGTTATGGACTATGTTTTGTACTGCACCCCAGGCAAGGTGCAGTCAATTTGACGACTAAGTGTAAAAAATATTTTTAGCAACTGGGAAACAAAATTAAAAATTTAATATCTTTGAAATTGATTTCGCAACTTACAAAAATTAAAAAGATATAATCAAAAACAAATCAAATAATAAGTAATTCTGAACGTATAACCTCGCGAAAACGTAGGCAAATTTTGATATGACAAATTATATGAAATAACTAAGTCCTTTTTTTTTAATTTTTCTCTATAGTCAAACCGACATCACCCGTTTTGAAAACATAACATTCCTAAATCGTCATCTTTGTGATATGTAGTAAACAAATTCATATTCAAAGACTCACTTAGATACAGCCAGTAATGGCCAGTTGGGTTGGGCCGTGTGCACAGGTAGCGGGGGCCTAAGGAGTTCTGCCTCAGGGTTGGCTTCAGGAATTGGGAGCTCGGCCGCTTCCAACATCGCCTTCAGCTGCTCTGCTTCGTCTAGTTGCTTGTGGTTAATGGCTGTTAGGTAGGCCAGGGATAGCTGGAATGATATAGCAAAAATTGTGATATGGAAAGTTCTATAACTGCATAAATATTTAACCTATCATGGTAACATTAGAATATTTACGATAATATTGTGTAGGTCCGACGGCAGTAGCTTCACGAAAAATATCGAAGTTCAGTCACATCTTAGTTAGACTAGAAATCTGACCCCAAGAGATTTGGGCATGAGCTTCGGATGGCAGGGGAACGCTCCCGAAAACATGGGATACTACTGACCATTTTACCAAAAATGGGCAACTTTTTTAATCGCAATACTTTTTTTGGAAGATACCATAGTTTTTAAACCCTTTAAATAGAATTATTGCGTGAATTATGCTAATAGAAAAGTTTAAAAATCAACTACCGCGGTAGGCTAGTGGTATGGGTAATGGACCGCTGTGACGAGGTCTCGGGTTCATCCCAGGTTTACCATGGCACACTCCAATGTCTTTTCGATGCTTTTCGAAGTTATGTGTGTATTTATCGCAGGTTTATAAGTGCCCGGTTAATGGCAATAGGCTCGCCACCTGTAACTTGGAACATATCGCCATTGGTCGTTGGACCATTGGTTGTGGAGGTCAGTGGCAGTCGCTTCACGGAAAATATCGAAGTTCAGACTGAAATGCCGACCCAAACTGAGTTGGGAAACGGTTCAGAGAATGATATGTTATGTTAAAAATCATGGTACCTAGCAAAAAAAGTATTGCAATCAAAAAAAAGTAGCCTAATTTTGGTAAAATGGTCAGTATAGTATCCCATATTTTCGGGAGCGTTCCCCTAACACTCTGTTACCCACAGCTAGAAGTCTCAACAATTTTTAGACCTATCAACTAACCTGTCCAGCGTTCTTCAAGAGTCGTATGCTCTCGTTGACGTCTCCCAGGAGCAAAGCGCCCTGGAACTGCGCGGACACATCCTTACGGATCTCGGCAATCTTCATCATCTTCCGCAGCTTGTCCAGATTGCCCGTGATCAGGTATAGGAAGGAGAGCTTGTCGAAGTTCTTCGTACGTTGGTAGCACATTTCTACTATCTATAAAAGAAAACAAATAATAATAATATAATAATAATATATGTCTTTATTGTACACCAAAAAATTATGGAAATGCAGATTATTAGGTACCTACATACAATGGGCGGCGTTATCGCTCTGTGGCAATCTCTTACAGGCAAACATGGGATGTTGCCTGTAAGAACCTTTAAGTTTGGCATATCTAATAAAATAAATATAAAATAAGAAAATAATTATAAAAGTTAGATTATGTTATCTGTGAGAATATATTCAGAGAATATACTCAGTTCTGGAAATACCAAATACTTATAATGCAATTTTCAAGTAATAATATCTGCTATAAAACCACATAGATATATTCTTAATAAATATCACTACATAGTATAAAATAAAGTCGCGTTTTCTGTCCCTATTTTTCTTGTCCTTTTGTATGCTTAAATCTTTAGAACTACGCAACGGATTTTGATGCGGTTTACTTCAATAGATAGAATAGTTAAAGAGGAAGGTTTATATGTATATAACATCATGCTACGACTAACAGATGCGGAGCAGGAATGAAAAATGTTGCAAAAACGGGGTGACGCAGACGAAGTCGCGCGGGTCAGCTAGTATAAAATAAAGTCGCATTTTCTGTCCCTATTTTTCTTGTCCCTTTGTATGCTTAAATCTTTAGAACTACGCAACTGATTTTGATGCGGTTTGTTTTAATAGATAGAATGGTTAAAGAGAAAGGTTTATATGTATATAACATCACGCTACAACTAATAGGTGCGGAGCAGGAATGAAAAATGCTGCAAAAACGGGGTGACGCAGACGAAGTTGCGCGGGTCAAAATATAATTAATAATAAATAAATGAATAGCACTTTAAGTACTATGTTTTTTAAGAAGCTATTTCGAAAATCACTCTTAATTTAGTTAGGAAAGATTATGAATATCACTCATAAATACTCCTGATTGAAGAGTAACTTTGAAAGTAGCTATTTGTTTTGTATTCAGTAAGTACCTACACTAAAAGTACCTAAATAAAAAATTATAAATAAAGTTGTTTTTTCAATAATTCATTAAGTATATTGTAACTTACTCGCATATGATCACAACAATTCAGTTTCAATCATGTCACAGTCATCTAAACAAAACAATTATACTTCTCGAAATTCATTCGAGATCTCGAAAATACCGAGATCTCGTCTAAATCGAATTTCTGATGCCTCGAGAACTCGACTTGATGATATCGCCCCGAGATTGCATTCCCTAACCTCGACCGATTTCTATTAAAATTTTCTAAGATTTGAGATAGGTCATGAACCCACACATAACACGAGCAATTTACCACAAATATTTGAAATAACAGAAGTACTAGTAATTTCATTTACTAGAACTATAAAAAACCTACCTGATGGTTGCCAGTAGCCAAGGCCGCGTTAGCCAGTTTGTCCCAAGCCGCCGGTTCGTCCAAACTCTTGGCGGCCTCTAAAGCCACGTCGATGTTTCCGCACTGCAGGGCCAAGGCCAAGCGAGTGCGGGCATCTTTCACGAAGTGGAGAGCCACCTCGGGATATCCTGGAGTAAAGAGTAGAGGTTAGTTAGGTTCCTCATAGTTCTATATATACCTTCTGTTTTGTCTTACAGATTATGAAAATAAATCTGACTATTCATGTACTCATGTCAATAGCTCGTGGCTGGGGCCCCTTTTTTATAGTGCGAATAATACCAAGGAACCGGTTGAGGAGATTATGTCGAACTCGAACCGACTAACACGCACGTTGTCTTTGGGTCTTTAGTTGCCGGCAACATCCCTGTAGGTAAAATAGTAATAGCTTACATATCCGCACCCGGGTGTGCATGGGTACGAGGGATATGTAAGGTATGTATGGTCCATCTCTATCGAAATCCCCCCCCCCCTTTCCCCCTTCGGGTGAGTTGACCCTACAATTGCCTGAAAATATGCCCAACCGTTAGTTAGGTCATGATTTCACGTTTTTCTTACCTTTCTCTTGAAGATATGCGATGATGCTTTGTCCCACAAGCTTCGCTGTTCGCACCATGTGTAACACCTGGTCGTACTGACGGGTCACCAGAGCTAACTTGAACCTGCGAATAATAAGAATAAGAATAATTAAGAATATTTCAGGACATTACTCAGTTCAATCTAGACCCCACAATGAGCCTTGTTTGTACTTTGGGTTCTTAAGAGAGATGCGAGAGATATGTCTTGTATAATTTCACCTCCGACAATTAAAGACCCATAGACGGCTTGCGGTTTAGTCGGTTCGAGTCCGACATAATCACCTACATCGACTTTGGTGTAAAAAAAAAACAAATACACATAACAGAATGTTAATATTAGAATAGCTTTCGTATTGTGATTACAAGGTATTGAACGAGGTACAATTAAATTCAAAATAAGTACTAAATAGTACATTTTAGGTACACTTATTTGAGATAGTTTTCATCCAAATTGAAAAGTACACCCGCGATCCTGATACACACAAAAGGCTGTGTCTCCAAATGCGAGGTGTGAGCCAGTAGCTGTCGTTACCTTTATCGTGCGCAAAATCCCCTCGGATACCACCTTCGCCAAAACCGGTGGAGGTGATTATGTCGGACTCGAACCGACTAAAACTCACGCCGTCTATGGGTCCTAGATTGCCGGAGGTGAGATTATATAAGACATATCTTTCGCACCCCGGCAGACCCGGGGACATCTCTTGAGATGACCCTCTTCCGCTGCCCTCTTGGTGTTTGATACCAAACATAGACTAGAAAAATTATATGAAGGCCTCTTGTGAAAGGTCTATGGTAACTTGTGTCAAATATTCAATTTTAAGTAAAAAAGAAATATGTAATTCATTAATAAACGGACGGTTCTAGAAGGAATAAAATGAAAAAATATAAATAGTCCCAAATAAATTTTACAACCTTCAAAAAACTTCTTTCAATGTTCTGCACTTAGAAAATTGGTCCTTCGAGCCGGATAATTACATAAAACATAAACTCACGCCTTTATCCCCGAAGAGGTAGGCAGAAGTGCTAGCACCCACATTTCGCCAGTTTAATTATTATGATAATTTATGTCCCCATCTAGCCCCTGGGAATGGGGTGGCACTTTGCGCCATTAAATCCTGGAATTCCTTGCCGGCGCACGTGTTTCCTTCTTCCTACAGTCCCGGGTCCCTTAAGCAGGGCGTGAAAAAGCATCTGATGAGGCCGTCAAGCCGTCAAGTTAAGCCTTCAGCTTAACATCAGGCGAGGTGAAGTCAAATTGACGTGACATAGATAAAAAAAAAACCGCCGTGGCCTGCTTCTGCTAGAGTGATGAGCGGCTCCCCTAAGCCCCCCCCCCCAGTAGCTGTAGTACCTGTACTCCGTTGGGTCGATGTTGAGCACCTTGGGCTTGCAGTCGCGGTCGAGGCAGACCACGCGCGCGCCGGCCTCGCCCGCCAGCACCTTCACCGCGTACACCGGCACGTCCAGCGTGCGGATGATGCCGAAGTCACTGCACAAATGACGTCACAACTCATTTTACTTTTTAAGTTTTCCTCATCTTAATATATATAAATCTCGTGTCACAATGTTTGTCTTCAATGGACTCCTAAACAACTTAACCGATTATAATAAAATTCGCACACCATGTGCAGTTCGATCCAACTTGAGAGATAGGATAGTTTAAATCTCAAATTATAGTCGCAATTTTAATTTATTGCTAATTATTTGTGTGTTATTATTTGACAGTCACAATTATCTGTTAACTCCAAATGATTCTAACAGATATCGATACCTTTCGACTGGGTTGAGTAAGTAATCAATAGATGGCGCTGCTATGGTAAATCTACGAACGTGTCATATAAGCTACATTTTAACGGCATAATTACCACGTGTTGTTGACGCTATAAAACGCAGACGAAGTTGCGCGGGTCAGCTAGTTAATGATAACTCAATGGATTACCATCTTCAGGACCCTGATTGTACTAATTGTTAACCATAGTTTTATAACAGCCCAATATGACGTGTTTGTCATTTCCATTCAATGTCATTATAAGCGGATTCTACTATGTAAAATCTCGCTAACTAATAAAAATTGAAAATACCTATAAGGTTGGTTTCTAGCACGCCATCTTCAGGACCCTGATTGTACTAATTGTTAACCATAGTCAAACACGACTGAGATGGAAGTCATGGAATTTTAACTTTATTTACATAAACTTAAAGTTCGAAATTAAATGAAAAATCGTTAATTACATCCACAGAACAGAAAAAAACTAGTAGAAATGCGACACGACAGTTTCAGTAGTGGAATCTATGTCGCCAAATTCACATATAACCGTACCATAATATCATACCGTAGTAAATAATTGCTTTAATCAAAATCAAAAAGCTCAAATCATAGGTACTACAAAACGAAAACACACTACACTTTTAAAGGTAAACTATAGTGCCACCACCTTTTCTAACTCTTTAAAGTAGAGATTACTTTGCTATAGATAAAAAAGTATTTGTGGTGTTTCATACTTTGAATCAAACAAGCTTGAATATTGACGAAAAAGTTTAGACGTATTCTTATAAAAAGGTTCATATTGTCGAATTTATCCTTCGTTGCGTAAATACGCACAGCAATGTCACGCGCGCACCGACTACCTCACACTTCCACTTGTTTTTTGTTTTCCAGGACTACATCGTTTCACTCATTCTATACAACTCTATTTAATTTTGAACTTTAACCGTGTGACCGTAGAGTCCCAAATCAAATGCCACTTTTTGTAATCTTAGTACCTTGACTGTCTCTGGCCCTGGTCTCTTGAGGTCTCACTTATATGAGACCTGAAGAGACTTGGTTACTCGTAACCTTTTTTTTTTTTCTTATCGTGCGCAAAATCCCCACGTATACCACCCCCACCAAAACCGATGGAGGTGATTATGTCGGACTCGAACCGACCAAAACGCACGCCGTCCATGGGTCCTCGATTGCCGGAGGTGAGATTATACAAGACATATCTCTCGCACCCCGGCAGACCCGGGGTGGTTACTGGTAACCTGGTTATCTAAGTTTCACTTTACTAAAGTCAACTTACCCGTCTTTGCAGCAGTACTTGATATGGTTAGCAGTGGTATATATGAACACGGGTTGTGGTGTGGAGTCGTCGAAGGCACCAGACTTGACCCTCGCGCCCTCAGTCACACAACACAGCTGTTCCAACTTCTTGGTGCATATCGTCACGGTGTGCTTCCCTAAGAGGGCTACCAGAGACATGTCCGCGTTCCATATTGCGTAGCGGCATTTTGATACTTTTACCTACGAATAAAATATAGGTGCAAGGTTAAGCAATACTAGGCAGGTCAGAATTTGGGTGGGTGATCATCACTAGATAGTATAAAATAAAGTCGCGTTCTCTGTCCCTATTTTTCTTGTCCCTTTGTATGCTTAAATCTTTAGAACTACGCAACGGATTTTGATGCGGTTTGTTTCAATAGATAGAATGGTTAAAGAGAAAGGTTTATATGTATATAACATCATGCTACAACTAACAGGTACGGAGCAGGAATGAAAAATGTTGCAAAAACGGGGTGACGCAGACGAAGTCGCGCGGGTCAGCTAGTATTTAATAAGACATTGCCCTCCAAGTCTAGAAGAGCACATTGAACTACAGTTTTGCATCTAAATCAATATGGCGTTTAATATGGGTATTCAGAGCTCTAAAAAGTACGAAAACCTTGTCTGAGAAATTTCAATATCGTCAGCGGGTTTCAACAGTGGTATAGCTTTGAAATAACTACCTATTCCTGCCAACCCTATCTAAAAACCCTGTGCACGCCACTGTTTGACGGATTTGGTGGTTAGTAGGTCTGTAGTCGCTCCCGTAAAAGCCAAGACAAATCAAAAGGCAGAAAACGTGTAAAAAAAGTTGCATCATAGATTTATCTATGGGCAGTGTTGCCGTTGCGAGGTTTATTTTATTTTTATTTTATAAGGATTTTTTGGTTTCGGTTTATGGTTTGTGTTTTCTTGTTGTGTGCTGCAGCAGATTTGAAAATAAACACATTTTTCTTTCTTTCTTTTTCTTTCTGTAAGATCTCTAACGTATAAGGCCTATGACATCACCGGGAACGTTAACGTGACACTGTATACTTACGGAAGCGATGGTACGTTTCTGCTGAACATCCAACAACTGCACACAATCTGGCTCCCGGAGCAGAAGCATGCCGGTGCCAGCGTACATGATCTCCTCGCACGTGGGCGTTGATATCTTCTTTGATACTTCATTCTTCAAGTTCTTTATCACCAGCTGAAAGGGGAAGAAGTTTTTAGTATTCTGATCTGCTCATGTAAAAACAAAATGCATGGATTTTGTAGGAGACTAATGTCTATTATAAAAATCTCTTTTTGCTTACTCCATTTGTTTAGTTACTTAAATAACACAAACAATCTTAGTGTGTCTTTTTAATACTTGTTTTGTTTAAAAACTCAGTATAAAAATACTTTTCTGCTTAGTAACGCATTTAGAAGACTAAAAACCTGTGTCGAACCACTAGTTAGTCAGTTAGTCTAGTTTACATGTTTTAACATGTTTTTATAAAAAGTTGCCACTCGATTTTTTACCTTTATTTAAGTACCTAAACAAATGGAGTAAGCAAAAAGAGATTTTTATCATATTCATATTCATATTCATATTCATTTATTACTTGCAAATATGGGTTACATAAGATGTTACATACATTAAGTAGTGTCACCATATTTCACCTGAATAGGCATGCAAATACAGATTGTCATATACAGATTGTCGTCAACTGATTTTTATCCCGTGCGGAAACCCCCACTGAAGTCAGCGAGGGTGGTTATATCGGACTCAAACCGACCAAAACCACACGGCCGTCTTGGGCCACCAGTTGCCGAGTAGAGGTAGCCTCTGGCATATCCCTCAGGCCCCGGCTGTCCCAGAGACAGCTAGGCCCTCTCGGGTGTAGGACTACGGTGTCCACATCTTGCCCCGGACAGAGAGAAGCGCTCATCACGGTGCCACTTTGGTCTGCTCTTGCTAGAGTGCCAGACAGCTACACCTGTCACCGCCAGGCGTCGTCACCTGACTACACTTTCTCAATTCCCGTCTAGACATTCACTTTTTCCAATTCTAAATCTATTTGAAAAAGCGAGCATATTAATTTCAGTACAATACCTGATTATTTTTCTCCAATGAAGCGAATCTGTTCCTCGCCACCCACACAGCAGTGGTGCCGGTTCCCCTGGCGGGTTCCGCGGTGGGTGCTTCGCTGCTGCCGTCCCTGGGCGCCTGGTACAGCTCGTATGAACTGTTGTCTCCTACACGCCAGTTTACTAGCACACACCATTCGGCGTGGTTCAGAGACATACTGCAAAAGAGATTGTATGATATTAGTCATTCATTCTCTGAACCTTTTCCCAACTCAGTTGGGGTCGGCTTTCCAGTCTAACTGAGATGCGGCTGAACTTCGATATTTTGCGTGAAGCGACTGCCATTTGACCTCCACAATCAATGGTCCAATGACCAATGACGATATCGAAGTTCCAAGTTAGACTGGTTGGACTTTTGAAGGCTCTAATACCCGTAACGACTGTCATAGGTGTTTGTATGGCAACCGGGACCGACGGTTTAATGTGCTCTTCGAGGCACGACCAGACCAGTGCAAACAACCTTATTCATGCATACAACTTTTTGAACTAAGCGGGGATCGTACCCGCTCCCCGTGCGTAGCAGTCACACTACCACCACGCCACGGAGACGGTCGGACGGAGGAGAAGATTGTATGATATTAGTATGGTAATTATGTGTAACTGTTTCATTTCGGCGACCACTAGCGCGGTCGTACTGAACGCGACTGTTACGCAAGAGTAGCGGTTTCGATTCCCGCTCTGTGCAAATATTTCTAATACTCTTATTTTTACGGAAATAGATATCTGATAAAAATAGCAAGATATTTACTACTGATGTAATAATTTTTATAACAGTCCGGTTAATATGGCGTGTTTGTCATTTTCCTTCAATGTCATTATAAGCAGATTCAAATTAGAAAAATGTAGCTAACTAAAAAAAATAGTAAATACCTATAAGGTTGGTTTCTGGCACCGCCTTTGATCTGCATAACGGGCGTGACGCGGTTGGTAGTCATATCCAACTTGCGTAGTTGTCTGTAAAAAAAAAATATTTCATTGTTTTTTGGCAATTTTATATTGCACCTAAACAATTTCGGTATTGTATGATATTATATTGAGTCATTTATGTATTCACTATTCAATTTGATAGGATATTTAACATGGCGGTTGTAACAGCGCCGAAGAATCGGTTACTTAAGGGGCGTTCATAAAATACCTAAGATGTTTAAGGGGGGGAGGGGGTCGAGTCAAAACTCATCTATTTTGGTTAATTTAATCCAGATTGTTCTTAAGATTTAATTTTAAGCGTAATCGTAATACGGTTAAGATCATTGACTAATTCGTTCGAAAGAAAATAATTTCATTCATACTTCGACGCTATACATCTACTGACTGTCAAAGCACCATATTTACTTCATACCAAATAGCTCAATTTTATCTGAATTTACGGTACAGTGTAGCCCATAATAACAATCCAACGCGTTTACGTAAAAAACCCACATTTTAGATATCTCACGTGAGATTGGGGGATGTGGAGGGGGTTGAATAAAATCTCACGACATTTCACCATACAGAAAATATAAAAAAATAAACACCTCAAATAGTTTATGGACGCCCCTTACCAACAAAAATGATAAATATCCCGTCAATTTGAATAGTGAATTTCGTTCTCTGCCCTGCATCTGCTCTGACTTCCTTCGAGTCGAACGAAATGGGAGCAGTTCAAATAAGTTACTTAATACAAATGAACTCATTACTTGTCTTTGATATAGAAGAGCATGTTGTTATGGACGGCGTAGGCGGGGCGTTCTCGCTGCAGCTTGAACAATATCATTCCTGCGTCGTGGCCAGCCGCGAATAGGTTCAGAGATGGGTGCGCTGCGAGTACCCAGTACCTGTAAGAAAAAGTGTTCAAGTCACTACATAGTCACTATATAGTCACTACATAGTCACTACATAGTCACTACATAGTCACTACATAGTCACTACATAGTCACTACATAGTCACTACATAGTCACTACATAGTCACTACATAGTCACTACATAGTCACTACATAGTCACTACATAGTCACTACATAGTATAAAATAAAGTCGCGTTCTCTGTCCCTATTTTTCTTGTCCCTTTGTATGCTTAAATCTTTAGAACTACGCAACGGATTTTGATGCGGTTTGTTGCAATAGATAGAATGGTTAAAGAGGAAGGTTTATATGTATATAACATCATGCTACAACTAACAGGAGCGGAGCAGGTATGAAAAATGTTGCAAAAACGGGATGACGCAGACGAAGTTGCGCGGGTCAGCTAGTATAAAATAAAGTCGCGTTCTCTGCCGCTATTTTTCTTGTCCCTTTGTATGCTTAAATCTTTAAAACTACGCAACGGATTTTGATGTGGTTTGTTTCAATAGATAGAATGGTTAAAGAGGAAGGTTTATATGTATATAACATCATGCTACGACCAACAGGAGCGGAGCAGGTATGAAAAATGTTGCAAAAACGGGGTGACGCAGACGAAGTCGCGCGGGTCAGCTACTTAAATATAAAAAGTGAAACCAAATTCTAGAACAACCACAACGTAGCAGTGGAGAGGACGTAGTAAGCCTTCCCGTAGAGCGAAACCTATGCTCGGGCCCTCTTCGTGAGTAGCGGTGCTGCCGTGAAACAAATTACTACACCACGATGGCAACTCAAAAATACCATCGATTCGACATAAGTACAACCACACAACATTTGATGTCCAAACACGTTTTACAAATAGTGGAGTGCGTGCCGCGACCTAAAACCAGGTTGCAATATTGAATATGAATACAGTAACCCAGATAGCGTCTGGGGCGTGGCGGTAGTGATCTTAACTGCTATGTAGGAGGCGAGGGTGCAATTCCCGCTCAGTGAAAATATTAAATCTATATTATTATTTTTATTTACCAGAGCCATTGACTCGAAGAAGTGAAAAAATATTTGTAAGTACGTATGTAGGTATATGTCTATGTTGCATTGATTTGAATATTTCTGTGCCTCAGAAAACACGTTAAACCCTCAGTCTGATTGTCACATGAAAATCTATGGCAGTTGTTACGTAAAGTGCGGGCGTTAGAAAATTCGATAACTGATCTGTCGTACTCCAATATCGCCAATGAGTTGTGGAGGTCAGACGATAGTCACTTCACGGAAAATATCGAAGTTAAGCCGCAGCCCATCTGATGGAAAGTGGTTACCGTGGCCTATGGACGTTTGCAACACCGGGGGCATCATATTTGTACTGCCGAAAATTTACAGAGGAGGGGGGATAAGGTTAAGAGAGTCTCAGTGCTGTTAGTGCAGAAGACAAAGAAGGGTTTCTCGGTCATCCCATTGACACCACAAAACCTCTCCAACGAGCTCTGGCTACCCTACTCACCGCCAGAAACACAACACAAGGTTATTATTAGCCACGGTATTCTGTAGGGTCTTAAGTCAGATTGGAAAAACGGAACCCTGGACTCTGTGATGAAGGTCACGGTTGCGACTGCAATTAACACCAGAATGGTGACGACTATTAGGAGACTTACCTCTCATCTTCTCTCTTGAAGGACTGCAGGCAGGTCCTCTTGGTCAGGTCCCACACTCTTATGAACCTGTCCTCGCCGTTGGACAGGATCAGCTCGTGGCGAGCGTGGAACAATACGCACGACACGTTGTTGTAATGGCCACGGCACGTGTCCACTTCCCAGGCCTGGACGACATGTGATGTTAGTAAAAAATAGTGGTGTAATGGATAAAATGGTAGAGGACTTGCTATATGCCATGGTATGTTGAATAAGAGTAGGTACAGCTGTAAGTAGTGTGCTAAAATGCTTTCTATTGTAGTAACATATTTTAATGGCAGTTTATAAAAATTGCTACGAGTAGGTAAATGTTTCGATGTAAAATGTACATCAAAATTGATGCCACTCCTATTATGCTTGTACAGATTTGAATGTTAAATAAAGAAATATACTTACCAAACTTAAAAATATACAACCTGTATAAATGGATATGTACAATTTTATGACAAGTTAACACCCTGTAAATATGGAGAACACCCAAGCATAACATGCAAGTATTCTGTATTATTTTTTTAGTTATTTATGATCATAGACCACAACAAGTATTTTGCGGAACAGAATATATACAAAGATATACGTCAATCCGAAAAATCAAGATGAAGGTAAGACACGAATGCCTGCCCACAGAACAAACTTATACTTATAGAGATGATTATCTACCTACAGATTGATTTGTTTCGCATCATAGAATCTGTCAGGCCCTTCCTACATTAGAAACTTCAAGTTGAGATAACCGGAGTTTCGTTTGCAACTCAAACGAAACTAAAACTGTCTCAACTGGACTTACCGAGATTCGTAGCGTTTTATGGAATCGCAACTGAAGGTGATGATACTAAAGTTTTTTTTTCTAGTTGCCTAATGTAAGAAGGGTCTAAGCTTACACGCTGAACGAATTTCGAAATATGGTACAATGGTAGATTAGACCTTATAAAAGTTTGGACACCATTCCAGGTGATGTCCTTAGAACGGAGGCCAATACCTTGATGACGTCAACAGCTACTTTCTGATGCTCCGCCTAAAGAACCTCAGAATGCAGGGTGAAGTAAAATTTGACAGCAGAGAAGAAAAGTACATGAATCCAATACCCTTGATCCATCCAAACCAAGCATTCCAGTTATTGACGGTTACCAGAAAGCCCATAGACGATTGATACCTTAGCGTCGTTCATCCTCCACAGTTTGACCTGTCGGTCATCGGCTCCAGACACGATGAGGGGCAGTGTGGGGTGGAAAGAGGCCCAGTTCACTCCTCGGTCGTGGCCCTCCAACACGTGTTTAACTACTGCATCTGCCTGTAAAATCAGTTGCTTTCAGCAACATTGGTGATGTGTTATAACATCTATAAATACATAGATATTTATGCTATTAAATATATACTAACATGCAAATCTATTGTGTATATATGGCAACAAAAAAACTACGACAAACAGGCGAACTCCAAGCCACATACGTATAAAATGTCAGCACACATTGACGTAATAGTAGTCACACACACGTTTCAGATTACCTGCGCTCGTTTAGACTCTCCTCTTTTTGTAACGTGTGTTATAAGTTACTTGCCCAAATTTCTAACTTGTACAAGTTTTAAAAAATTCGCAATTTAAATTCCAAACTGGATTTGCGCAAGTTTATTTGTACACACGAACAAATAAACTTGCGCAAATCCAGCTAGCGTTGCGTTCGAGTTAAAGTAGCATACTACCAACGTACGTTTGTGCGATCAATTAAGTGAGACATCTTAGAGGCGTAAAAACCGCGACGTTTACCTCGAATTTATAAATATTTATAGAAGTTAGCCATGTCATTGGCAAATAATAGTAAAGAGTACCACAAAAAAGTATAAAAAACTACTGCTTATAATAAATTACTTTACTACATAGATATGTTCTGTTTCTTTTGAGACTTTATATTTATTGTCGCATAAATAAAGCCAACTATACTTTGTAAAATGTAGCTTGGGTCCTATGACAGCTGTCAGTGAAATCCCGCACATGAAGTCTTGAATTTTCTATTATTGAATGTAGTAGCTGTCAATGTTATACTTTATGGGCATACCGAACTAATTAGTGATGTGAATCATCGTGACCACATAATATGAACTATCCATATTTTGAATAAAGCTTAATTAAAAATTGAAATTAATATAAGAAAAAAATAATTAGAATTTAATCTTATTGCTTAGGTATTTTAATATCATAATAATGTTTATATTTCAATATACTTGATCCTAAATAATATTGAGTAAATAAAATCCTACATTCAATCCATCAACGCCCTGAACCTGTTTTTGGATTTTTTAAGAAGACACGCCGCGTTTGGCTCTTGGGCCATGATATAGGCATAAGATACATCCGCCAACATCTTGTTTGATATGAACTTCCACTGATCCACTCCACTCAATCTCATCAGTACGAGTGAAGACGCCTTGTATGCTAAGTATATTCCGTTCTCATTACAATTAAATACATACATACAATTAAACTAAACGTAATTATATGTAACATGCATCAATAATAGCTGGTAGTATCGATATTTTCATCGAATTTCGGACATCCCTATGAACCTCATTTTGACATCTGTCATAGGACCCATGCTATATTTTACAAAGTATAATATCGGAGCGTCACCCATCGCAAAAAACACACACCTGGACGCTCACTTTGATAAAAATGATATTTGTACAAATATATGCACTAAGCAATTAGGACGTAGATTTGCGCAAGTCTCAGCTTTCGCAAGTATGTTGCAATGTGTGTGGCTACCATAGCGTGTAAAGACATGCTCACTTCTACTACTATCATATTTTAATGTTTTTAAGAATAAAGTTGTAAATCTTAAGGATTACAAAATCATCTACTATTTTTTCACAAATGCATATTGATTTGTTCCAACTCTATGTCAATTGGAATGCAATGCTGCTCGAATTCTTGATTTCACTAGCACATACACATCACAATACATGCAAATACATTACAACAAGCAAAATAGGAAAACGGATCAAGTTGTCCACAGAAAACAAAAGTGTATAATCTGTAAGATCATCCGTAAGGTCGTTGGGTTCCCAGTTGTAAATAAATATTTTCTAACTATATGAACACACACACATATTTATGTACATATATAAATATTTATGGAAACAATAGACATAACAAGACATTTTGAACACATAAAATAAATAAAATTATATTTATTACATATTCGCTAGCATACATATAATAAAATAATAATGTAAATTGACTCTATTTTGCAAATTTTGAATCACATAATAACTTTATTCATCATCAGCCGTGTGAACAGCGTGCTATCGTTCTCTGACGAGCTGGGTGGATTTAATAAAATACCCACAGTCAGGCAAAAACAGCTCCATGACATGGAGTTGTAGAAATCAGCCCGCCATACCATACCATAACTTTATTAGATTTACTATATCATTATCAAATACAATTAAAAAATCACCATTATAAACATTTCAATTAGACCTTTATTTACCTGACCATAGTGAAGTAAAAAGTGAGGGTTCTGATTTTTACCATTGTAGCTACTAAATCATTAATTAAAAAGATTTTGAAGAACGAAACATAGTACAGTATATTGTAATCTATTATATTTATTTTATAACGCAAGTGCGTTACTTATTTAGTTTTTGTAATTTCCTTCCTTCATGAACATTAAAAAAAAAGATAACAAATGTCAAAATTATACCTGTCCAAATAGATCTGTAGCTTGCGGGTTCCTCAAATGTTCAGCCAACCCCGTAGGACCTGGTGCCACACTCTTCTTCCTAAGACCCGAGAAGTCCCATACACGTACAGACTGGTCCAAGGAAGCTGACACTAGTAGATCCTCAGTGGGATGGAATTGAGCACACATTACGTAATGATTGTGACCGGTGAGGACACTTATACATTGTCTGGATTGCCAGTTCCAAATTCGAATTGTCTGAAATGAAAAAAAAGTTATTGACACCTGATACACATGGTTTTGAGCTGAGTTGACTGGATATAGGCCTCATGCAGTTCTTTCAATGGTCTCGTAAAGTTATAAACAAGCAAGACAGGTAATAAAAATGTTTTTACAATACAACTCAGATTTTTTATCATCGGAATTGTTTTCTATAAATATTTTTACCATTACATTATTCATTACATTAATATTTTTTTACATTATATAAATCTACTTTTGCATTACATTATTAAAATATTTGTAACATTACTTGCAATACTATGTTTTTTTTAATAGTCAGCATGTTTAGTATTGCACCATTCATTTTGTGTGTGGATATCAAACTTTTTAACACCATATAATATGTGGAAATATTAACCTGATCATCAGAAGCACTCAATATCCATGGATACTCATGGTGGAAATATGTGGTGCGGACATAGTCCAAGTGGCCCAGAAGTGTAAAGAGACATCGCCTCTGTTTGTAATTCCAGACCTGTAATATAAAAGTGTTATGTCAAATAGATTAATAAATAATAAATAATAATAATAAACCATATAATAGTATACATTACAAAAATATGATTATATTACATGAAGATGTTAGTTATGAAATTAATTTTTTTATTTAACTTATGGGATTTGAGCAAAATTTGAAATCATATTTTTTATCATCATTATACTTCTTTTTTTTAATTTGCTATGCTAAGGTACTTTATTTAATGTTTAATGTTTTCAGTGAATTGGTAATTATTCAATCTTAGATTTTGGAGACAAAAACTCAATAATTACAATCAACAGTATCTTACAAAATATAAAATGAAAAAGCATGTTTTTTATATTGCTTGTAAAAGTAAGTTCATGAGCCAGCTACTAGCAATATCAGTGAGGTTTTGGTCAATTATGTATGGCTGGCCAAATGCAATTCCATTGACACAAGGTTTACTTTAATTTTTTTATAAAAATATTACAAATTAATGAATACTTACAAGACATTGCATATTAATGTGCAATTGGAAAACCTAAAAGATTCCAATTGGTACCAACAGGGTAAGATATTAGGCTACTCTAATACCTAGAGAAAACTTAAATATTTTAAATGTCTCACCGCCTATTGCATATTTTTCTGGGTACCGACAACTCAGTACACGTAAGTAATTGCTAACAATTAAGATTATTTCTGCTAGAACGAGATACGTGTCATTTACATGATGAAACATTGTATGTGTATACTTGTATTTAGATTGCTTTTAGTTTACTTTTAACCACAAACCTTAATCTTATAGTCATCACCGCCGGATACAAATAGCGGTTGTTGTTGGTGGAAGCAGATTCCACGCACAGGACCGTCATGATCATCAAATTTTTCCAGTAATGTACACATACGATAATCCCAAAGCTGTATCACGCCATTGTGCAAACTCGCGAGAACCCATGGTCTTTTGGCATGAAAGGATATACCTTTCACCCTCGCCGACTTAGTTTCAAACTTTGTAAGCATATCTTTATCAAACTTTAAAGATATATTAGAAAATCCTCTTCGATAAAATCGCTCCTCACAATGAAACGTCAGACAACCGGCTGACGTGACACGTCTAGCGAAACCACGAAACAAGAGGGGTAACCGGGTACCTAATCGATTATTTATTACTAAATGCCTTTAGTAATATTTAAAACTTGGAATAACATTAATCTGTGAATTAAAATAGAAAAAAAGTGTAATTTAACACCCTCATAAACTAAGAGTCACTTATTTCTGCTTAATCTGCATGTTTTGAACTTTTGAAGAGCAATATTATTCTTTGTTTCTTTTGAATAGATTTATATTAGGGCCCGCCTTCACCATCAGTTCAGAAATTTTCAATAATCAATCTTATATAGCTTATCTCGGAGTAGGTAGTATATGTATTCTGTGGACAAAATAGCATGTAAATATGTCAACCTGATGAAATTTTTGTGCTATGAATTTGAAATCGTGTGTATACAAAGAGTTAAAACCTATATTATTTCATTAATTTTATAGCTGCTCATATAAATAATCTAATCGGTACTATTTAAATTCAGTACTGAATAATACTACAGTTATCGATATATAATTGTAAAGTTGAGTGAAATATAACCTCTTAACAAAACTTATGTTATCAAGTTTAGAAGTTAAAGACAAAATGAGGGAAATGGGTAAAATATGTATCCCAGGCATGCGATTAAGTCTATTGAACAAGGAACACATATCTGGTCCTGGGACGTATGAGCTGAGAGGTTATATTTATGCTTCTTTAGCAGGTGTGTTGAAGATGGAGAAAAACGAAAATAATGTAAGTGTTTCTTGGATTACAGTTCATTTCAAGTTTTTTTTTGATGAGGTGTACCTAATCCAAACGGAAATAACCACTAAGTAATATAAAAAATAAGTATTGAAGGGTCAAAGCCACACCAAAATCAGGTGCCGAAGTCAACATATTCTGCTAGCCAGTGCACCTGCTTTTTCACTGATGTTTCTCTGCCGCACGCTCTCCTCTATGGTTGGTGATAGGAGAGGGTGGTCAACTGGCACTTACTCCTGTAAAAGCTATAACAAAACCAATAATGGAACATACTAAATCTATATTTTTATATTTTCAGTTTACCGTGGTTTCAGTAGATAGCCCAAAAACGCCAAGTATTCTGCCTAAAGCCGGCGACATAGTGACTGCTAAAGTCACCGTTGTTAATCCACGAATGGTGCAATGTGTAATCCTGTGCGTTGGTCCCTCAGTACTAGTTAGGCCATACAGGGGTGTACTAAAGAAAGAAGACATAAAAGCAACAGAAAAAGATAGAGTGGATCCTTATAAATGCTATAGACCTGGTGATGTCATTTTAGCAAGAGTTGTATCCTTTTCAGTTAAAATTTCATATGCTATATTGTTATTATTATTACAGCCTTTAATCAGAATATTGATAGTTTTGTTGTATTTAAACTTTGTACATTGCATTTGTTTTGAGTCCGACATAACTTCTCTCCTCAGCCTTGGTTGGCTTGATGGCAAAAAAAGAACAAAAATAATAATAATATAATATGTCCTTATTGTACAGTACACCAAGGATTAAGTTATACAGCACAGAGAGATGTTTGCACATGGTAAATACAATTGGCGGCCTTATTGCTCTGCGGCAAAAAAGGGGAAACCAGTCAAGTACAATAATAAATATTGTGTAGAAGTACAAGTGTGTTATCAAATAATGTATAACAATAAGTTCCACTAAGTGCCATCAATCAGCAGTATAAATAACTAATGAACACTACCTGTTAGTAATTTAAATATTCTTGATTTTACAAAAGTAGGTATGATACCAAACTTGTTTGAAAATAATATTCTTATCGAGAACTTCAGCTCCCTATGACAGAAATCCATTGGTACCATCTATCAACAGCAGAAAATGAACTGGGAGTTGCTGTGGCTACAGCAGAGGGCTCTCCACAAGGTGTCAGTATGGTGCCAATAAGTTGGTCTGAAATGCAGTGTCCGAAGACTTTAGTAAAAGAACCAAGGAAAGTGGCCAGGCTTATACCAGAATATATCAATCAGACATTGTTCCCACTTGGAGATAATAATACAAGCAATCTTGAAGCTGAAAATGATTAAAATTAATTTGTTTTTCATAGTATTTTGTTTTATTTGGTATAGTGGTGTTATTGGACGCATTTTATCCGCAATGGGTACTCCGTGCTTCTTACACACATGAGGGTCGCACAATGTTTTATGAGACCCATTTTTCGGACATCCCGTTTTTATTGTAAAATCTGATAGATATAATCATTTGAACGTTATATAACGAATTCCCATTTAGATACTATGTTTAGTTTGTACATAAAAAAATACCAAAGTTCTTAATTATCGTGACTCGAAATTTAGAAAAAAAATATTTCAAGTCAAAATAAGTGCAATACGTAATTATAATGTAAGAAGCATTGATAGGAAATCTAATACTGCATATTTTAAACTTCAATTGACGAGCGTAACCCTGTCAGATCCGGATTTATACGTGTTTTTAGGTTTTCAGTTTTTCCCATTTTTCTCAAAAGTTCCATCGTTTTGGGATAAACTGTCTATACCAAAATAAAGTTCTGTACTTCCTCTGCGTGCCACGTTAATTTCACGTCCCAATTCCATGGAAGTCAGGAGCTACAGATTTTTAAAGATTCACCCGGTTTTTTCATCGTTAGGGTTGACACTTTTTCGAATAATGACTTTTATTCGGATTTGATAAAAATAAAAAAATATTATTGGAAATATGTTAGTAATATGCTTTTTTATTATCATATTACATAAAAATCAATGGAAATTATGACTTTTTTTATTACAAGCTTTTATTTAATTTCATCATCCTGATGTTTATCATCAAAACTTTAATTTGACTAATTTCTCGATTACCGATTGAGCTGACATTTTGCTTATACGTATAAATTGCGTGACAATGCAATGTTATGATGAAATGGCACTGGTCTGATGATAGAGCTGGAAGGTGGCCAAAGGAACTTAGCAATAAAACGAAACAACGTCATCGAGTTTGGCTCATACAAATGGTCTGATGATGGAGTTGGAAGAGGGGGTAGACAAATAATATATGGTTAATTATTCTTAAACCTTTATAATATATTCAATTAAATATTCATTTCTTATTTGGTTAAAATTATTATTCTTTTTATTTTATTCCTAATATTAACAAGAACATAGTAAAACTTGTTTTTAAAAGGTGTTTTACAATTTCATTCTTAGACTTGATTTTAATAACCAGATTTGTTATAGAGAATATCCCAGAAACTAATATTTTTATTATCCTATGATATAAAAACCAAATTAATTAAAGAAGTAATTTTTTGAGAGCCTCGTATATATGTAGTACGTAAAATGCAATGGTAATAAGAATGACATATACTGGAAATGAAGGCGGAAACCGTTTAGACAAGTGGCTAAAACTCCCATTTATCTCTAGAATAAGTTAGCGTATCATACGTATATACATATATACGCTTAGATGCCTTCGGGTTTATGTTGTTTTTGCTAAGTACAACGTTCCATGGCACGGTAGCCTACCCGGTAACGCAGCAGCCACCAAACATTCTGAAATCTTATAAACAGAGAAGAAGATTCTGTTCCTATAGCGGCATGCTGCTTTCATTAAATTCATAATTACCTTAATATATAGGTATATTCAGTAAAATAGCATCCGGTCAGAAAAGTGACAACCCTAACAAAAAAAGTAAATTTGATTTATCTTCTGACTTCCATGGAATTGGGATGTGAAATTTACGTGGCGTGTAGGGGGTATAATGATAATAATTTTAATATAAATAACTCTTCCCAATACGGTGGAATTTTCGAGAAAATTTAATAAAACTAAAATCCTTAAAATACGTATAAATCTGTATCTAATGAGGCTACGACTTTTATTTAGGTCCCTAAAAGTGCAGTATGAGATGTATTCTCAATGAACTAAACATCACTTTCGCGTATCATGGCTAGTTTAGGAGTAATATTCATTTTTATTTATATCCGGATGAAAAAATTGGCATTTTCAAAAAAATAAATCTCAAAAACTAGGCGTGCTAGCGACATGGGGATTGAAAATCATACATTATAATGATAATATCTATAAGATTTTACAATAAAAACGAGATGTCCGAAAAATGGGTCTCATAAAACATAGTGGGTCGCAACGAAATTGGTTTTGGGGATGCGGTTGCGCGCGAGACGCGAGAGACCTTACTTAAAAAAAGATACGAGAAATTAAAGAAATGTGTTATAAACCCATTTATTTTTTTATTTAATTGCCCGTATTAATATATACTCTTTGTCGTTTCCACACTTTCTATATAAAATAGCACGATTACCCATTTTATTTTTTCTTATTCATGAAATATACCTATATTTTCGAACGAATCGAATAACTTTCAAGATTTTATGTCTTGTCAAAATGTCAAAATTGACTGATGGTCAAGGCATGTCAACAGAATTATCGACTATTGTGCTTAATTGAAATAATTCAATCGATATGAGTTTTTGTATTTGGTCCCACGTAATGGCGGTAAACTTAACTTATTGCCCTAGTCCGGGTACTAGTGTTGACTCAAGTCAAGCATTAGAGGCTGAGTCTAGGCCATTTATATTTGTCTGATGATAGATAATCATATACATAGTCACCTTGGACGACACAGCATGGGATGTCCTATCTTTATGTTTGTGTTATATGTTTTAGTGCATGACCTCCCACCACGCTCTTTGGTGCCCAATTCAACCTAATTAGAATAATATTACATTTTAGTTTCAAGGGTCTTTTTTTTTGGGAGTTCATCAACTTAAGTAGTAGTTGAACTAAGGTAAATCTTTGCATTAATAGTTAGGTTTATGAAGGCTGCTGTCTAAGCGTCTATCTCTTAATAATGTGTAAAAGAACGAACCTCGTGCTTGAAAGTGCAACCAGGGCCTATGTTATGACAATAAACCTTAAGAACTTCATAATTGATGTTAGATTACTAATTTACCCGACTAAAAACGTTCCCGCCTGAAACTGCAACTAGCAAACTAAACTAAACACTTTTTAGTTGATATGAATGTACATCACTATTGTGGTACTTGTCCATGTCCAACTTCATTCATTCGGGTGATCAAAATCAGATGTCTTCGTTTGTGATAAAATTTGCAACGGTAAAGATAGTAAATAACTTGCTCATAAGTAGTAATAACGTATCATTCCACTGTGTACTTAATATGTGTACTTAATGCAATGAGGTCACCATTACCAGTTATCACAAAGTAAATTAACTTTGTTCATGACGATAAAATAGTGGACCTTTTAGTCTGTAAGAGATATTCTAAAGACAAAGTCGTGTTGGAGACGTTCAAAAAATGAAGTTCGCGGAGCACTTGAGTGCCCACATAACGCCAGAGTGGCGTAAACAATATATCAACTATGAAGTAAGTAGTTTTAATATACATTACTGACCTTACAATAATGCTATTTATATATTAATCACAATAATAGATACTACCCGCTTTTTGTATAACTCTTACACTTCTGAGCCGACTACAAGAGCTTTTATTAATATCTGGTTTAATATGTAACATGCTTGATTATTTTTCTTCTTAAAAAAGGAATATGAATGTGTCCCTAGTCATGAAAATTTATAACTATACTTTACTTTTTAATATACTCACAAAGTAACATCTGTGGATAAACATTACTGTATTATTATTTATTTGTATATAATATTTTTATGAATGAATAAAATACAAGCCAATATTTCAAATAACCAGTCCATTATTATTATATTTTTGAATAACATGTGAGAGGTTAATGCCTTTTGTGTGTATATGATATTAAAAACAAAACAATGTGACATTGTATGTGATAATAGTGTTATTACTCAAAGACTGTCAATGTCAGGGCTAATTAAGCCCATTCTCATAGGTGAGTAAATTACTACCAGTAGTAAATACCAGAGACCAAATGTGTAGCGATCTGTTCTTATTTGTGAGCTTTTTCCAGATGATCAGATTGTTTAAATTAACTGAGTCCAAGTCGGTCAGATTGGAGGTCGATGGGGAGGCCTATGTTCAGCAGTGGACGTCCTGAGGCTGAAATGATGATGATGAAATGATGAGTCTTGGTTGCATCCAAAGTTTAAACCTCGGAACACGGTCTCAATTCTCATTGGTTTGTCTTGGTTTTGATGGAAAAACTGCCTTCTGAGTTTCTGACCCTCAAATCCTGCAACTGACGAAGCATGTGCCTTATCTATCTGGGTTTCATGTGATGTTGGCTCTGACCTTGAAGATCTTGGTAGCTACACAGACTAACATAAGAATATAAACTTTTACTTATACAAAATATGATTGTAGGAAATGAAAGCTATGCTGTACACCACTGTGGAGGAAGCTCCATCTGCAGAGAATGTGGAACCCGAGGTTTTGTCACGACACTTTGCCAACTTTGATGAGTCATTCTTCCACTATTGTGATCAGGAATTAAAGAAAATCAACACATTTTACTCAGGTATGATAGCATTATGAATTAAATAAATACTCCGAATCTTATTGGCAATTATGAATTTATGCCATTTGGAGTTGAAACGAAGGCCGAGGGCCGAACGAAACGAAACGAGGGCTGGGGCGCCAGCAATCTCTACAGAGATATTGTAAAGCATGTGGTTCACAATTCTCATGACCACGAGGCTAGCTGATTGATAGATTGCCATACAACATGGCAGCGCTACCAATTTTCTAAGAATGCTTCCACAACAGGCATTTGATGCAGAAAAATACTTGAAATATGTTAGTTTTAGTTCTTTTTAGAAATATGGAAATAATAAAAATATAATTCTTCAATCTGGAAGACCTGCTTCGGAGCATAGTAAACCATCAGTCCACATATGGCAGTTGTTGCAGGTAGTTGAAACATGCACGCTTCTAACGCAGTTATCATTTAAAGTCCAACAACTGCCATACATATTTACACATCATTGGCTTATGGTCATTGATTATATTATTTCTTTATGCATTTACAACACGTGTAGAGTTACTAAATCCTGATAAGTATCTCGACTAAGCTATTGCAAATATCTGATTACCTACTGTTGTGTCAGTGACCTACTGTCCAGGCGCCGGTTGAAGAGATTATATCGGAATCGTACCGACTAAAATGCACGCTGTCTTTGGGTCTTCAGTTGCCGGAGGTGAGATGCCAAAATATCCTTGCACCGGCAGGCCCAAACCTTCGGATAAAGGGTACACATTGACCCCGTCTAGCCCCCGGGTATAGAGAGGCGCACTTTGCGGTGGCGGTTACCCTAGTATCTAGGGTGACGGGCGGCTCTACCCCGTCATTTCCAGGCCCGCGCTCATGAAGGACGGATGTTATTCTGTAACCTCTGACATCTGACATAAAGATATGTTGCCACTTTGTTTTTCCGTTAAGCATATTTTCCAAGCCCTAATCGTTTTTAAGTAACGTCAGTTATTTTGTTGTAACCACAGAATATAAAATCACGAGGAAGTGCCCTTAAACCTCGTTATTATAGAAAGATGTGTCGCCAAAATAATAAATACCAGCTGTTGCTCGCAGCTCTGTCCGCGTGTTAGTGAGTACCCATCCGTTCGGTAGCTTTCGCGTGAATGAGTTATAAACATCAATCTAACCAAACAAACTTTCAATCAATTTATCAATTAGCACATTGCAGTGCACTGCTGGGACTCTATATCTGTCCCAGTAGCCTTTTCAGGTTGTCCGTTTATCTGGTTAGGGGGGTCCTTCGAATCGCTTTCTCGCAGTCTTCATTCAAAAACTCGTTTGCCCCAGTAGTACTTGGATCGATGTGGGCAATCCACTGCCACTTCAGCTTACTTAATATGTGTGTCCTATTGCGAATTTTATCGTTCAAATAAACTCCAAGCATAGCTCGCTTCATAGCCCACTGCGCGACTTATAATTGGTGGACTAATCCTACCGTCAGTGTCCACGTTCCGGCACCATAAGTCATAACCGGTAGGACGCACCGGTTGAAGACCATTGTTTCCAAAAAAAACTTTCATGTTCATAATATTATTAGTATGGTTAACTAATACCGCAATACAAAACAGTGACGTGTCTCAATAACTAATCATGTTGCGAAATTTTGTTTAACAGAAAAGAAGAAATGCGTTTATTTTGAAAAATTGTTTTACAAAATGGTTGCAGGCAAACTGTAACTGCGGGTGCATTTTTTTACATTTTAAGTTTCTGCATAGGTACTTCCTTGACTCTAACCGCAGTGTAATTAAGACGAGACGATGTTAAGGAAAAAATTATCCTCATTGACTTGTGTTCATTCGTTTTGTTGCTTACTGTTTTTATGAGTATGTGCGTCTCTAGGTATACATCATTGCAACATGTGCGGAAAGCCGGAAAAATACATTTGCTGTTCTGCACAGTATGCATTATACAGCTTAATACTCTAGTAGGTATTCTTTTAACGTGTGAAAAATCCACAAAAAAACCTCCCCGTCCACGCCGGCGCCCCGGTTGAAGTGATTATATCGGAATCGAACCGACTAAAATGCACGCTGTCTTTGGATCTTTAGTTCCCGGAGGTGAGATGCCAAAATATCCTTGCACCGGCAGGCCCAAACCTTCGGATAAAGGGTACACATTGACCCCGTCTAGCCCCCGAGTATGGAGAGGCGTACTTTGCGGCGACGGTTACCCTAGAATCTAGGGTGACAGAAGGCTCTACCCGTCATTCCCAGGCCCGCGCTCATGAAGGACGGATGTTATTCTGTAACCTCTGACATCCGAGTCTGTGTCAATCTGAATTGTGCGGCGGATCCGCCGTCTCCTTCTCGAGTCTTACTTACTGGCTGAAGTATGCGGCAGATTATACATCTTAGTACTCGCGTTTTTTTTCTTTTTCGCACCATTACCTAAGTGTTCAACCATATAGATATATATCATTACAAAATTACATTTAAGGTGGTAAGATGGATTATGGATCCTCAAAAAATCTGTTCTAATCTGATCTGTTTTAAAAGTTCATGGTACGGGCCTTGTAATCGTTGTAATCTAACTCTGTGGTAAACAAATTCAAATATGAAAATTTGAAGAATTCGCGGGCAACTGCAGCAGCAGTTAAAAATAATGATAAGATATCAACAAAAATGTTATCATTGTTTGTTCCGTTAACTCCGCTACTACAGTACCGGAGTTAAGTTGACGACAACCGGAAATGCAATGATTTATTTATAAATAGGTATTCATATAGATAAGGCACTTTATAGACGAAGGACAGCGACGATAAAATGCTTGCAGGCCTGTAGCGCACAGATATTATTGATACCATTAGGTTGCATTTTGTCCGCGTATGTTCGCCTGGTGACCTGAACTTTTTAATAGATCCCCATAGGGATTTACTAGTCAATTCCAAAGTTGGCTTTAAGGGTTTGACGTTTAGGGACCAGTTCTTCATTAGTCTTTTTCTTAGTATGACTAGTTTTGGTTTTGACCACTTCTGCTTATGACTACTTCGTAATATTAAGGACTCCGTGTATTCTTTTTGATTAGCATATCGGCATTGCCGGGATGCCACTGCAGATTACCTTTCAATCCCGATAGGAAAGCCCACGATGGTTATTTAACGCCAACTGGCAGGTAATACTGACTTGTACATGTTTTAAATGTGTCTACATTTCCATTTTCTATTACAGAAAAACTCGCCGAAGCGACACGTAAATTTGCCACGCTGCAAAGCGAACTCAAATCACAATTCGAAACTATAAAGCCTAAAGGAGGTGGTGACAAAAAAGCCATTCCACGACGGAAAGTCCAGGAACTAAAACTAGCATTCAGCGAATTCTATTTGAGTCTCATTTTATTACAAAACTACCAGAATCTAAATTATACAGGCTTCAGAAAAATATTAAAGAAACACGATAAGGTATGTTTTGTTTGATTCTGATAAGATTTTATATCTTTATTACTATTTATATGGATTATCCTGTATACTCACTGTGATCGGGCGATATCACTGCCAAATATTTGTGTTTGCTTATATAGGAGTAAAGATAAGTATTTGACTTTAAAAGTGAAGTAATCTTAATAATATTTGAATAGCAATCAACTCACAGAACAGAAAAAAAACTAGTAGAAATGCGACACGATAGTTTCAGTAGCGGAACCGATGTCGCCAAACTCACAAATACAACCCTTTAGTACATTATTTCATACGTTAATAATATCGTGCATTACTAGTAAATAATAATTGCTTTGAGCGGTGGAATTCACTACTACTTTTAATGCCATATTAGCTCAAATCATATGTACTACAAAACGAAAACACACAACCCTTTTTGGTCCAAGAACCCAGAGCAATCAGACATTACTTATTTTCACACGGATAAATAATTACTTCAATAACATATTAAAAAATCAGACATGTAAAAATAAGTATCTAAAGTTCATTTATTTTTTGGGTAGCTTAAAAGCGTCTGACAAAAGCTCTGGTCCATCAAAAGTGTCTGACACTTATGATATTACTTTAAAATAATATTCTACAAGATATATATAAAAATCAACCATGTGAATTTAAGTTAAATAATTCTTATTTTTAGTTACCTTTCCCATTTGGTACCTGCCCAGGTGTCACTCGGCAAGTCCCACAAAGTGCGTAGGTATTCAAGGCACACGAGACGCTACTGAAAACTTCAGGTTTCATCCGTGTGAAAATAAGTAATGTCTGATTGCTCTGGGATCTCACTCTATTTTTAGGTAGTGGCAAGCGAACATTGTGATGGCTTGTTAAATACTTAATTTTATGGCATATATATTATGTATACTAGTGGGTCTTTTGTAATGTGATCTGTATGACAGCTCCAAAAAGTTGCGCGCTGTTGATGGTAGGCTTCCTACAAGGTACAGTGTACAGAAGTCACTATTCTTTGCTGAATGTACAGGTATTGTGTATACGTAGTCAATACGACAATGTTTTAGAAACAGTATAATGTATGTATGAAATCAACATCCCGTATCAATCAATCACATTGCAAATATTGTGACATGAAAGCGGACATCACGAGTTCGCGATATGAATTTGATCGGATTAATTATATTTATTGGTAATTAATTTGTCATAACATATGTTCAATTAATTCCAGTCTTGTAAATCGAATTATATTGTGTTAAATCTCCTCCCCCCCTCTGTACATGGTTGTCAGCACGAGTATGACGCCCTTGGTTTTGCAAACCATTATATACCATTTGCGTGTCTGCCACGTAAGTGGTATATAAAAAAAAACAATCATCGCCCTCCAAGCGCCTATCTCGGTGCCATCCCAGCTATCATTTTAAGGATAAAAAATGGAATGCTATCCTGTGTTTTATCTTGACTTTTACGAGAGTAATTGCCATTCAACCCAACTCCGAATATATTGCTGTAGACTGTGTCAGTGCTACACCGGCCGGTATACCAGCTTCCTGAAAGGGCCTTCTCTGGCCCTGGGACAGCCTAGGCGTGAGGGATATGCCAGAGGCTACCTTACCTTCGGCAACTGGTGGCCCGAAACGGCCGTGCGGTTTTAGTCGCTGACTTTGGCGAGGGGAAACCATGGAGATTTCCACACAGGGAAAAAAAGTATACCAACTTGCAGACAAGACTTAACCAATTTCTTTAAAAAGCCGAATACTTTATTTGTATGTATGTATATCACATTAAACTATTACCTTCTCAACAGCTATTAAACGTCAGTGACGGAGCTCAATGGCGGGCGGAGCACGTAGAAACGTCACACTTCTACACAAACAAGGACATAGACCGACTGATCAGCGACACAGAGGCTACCGTCACCAATGAGCTGGAAGGCGGTGACCGACAGAAAGCTATGAAGAAGCTAAGAGTCCCACCGCTCGGTGAACAGCAGAGTCCTTGGACGACGTTCAAAGTTGGATTGTTTTCTGGATCGTTTATAGTGCTATTGATCACTGTGGTGTTGTCTAGTGAGTACTATTATTATATCTTTTCGAAAATTCTTTTGGCACCTTGACTAGCCTTTGTAGAACACATTTTGGGTGAAGTCAAATGATGTCCTCAACTGTAATCTCCCGTCCCAATTGACCAATCTGACTGGTGTAGTAAGGGTAGGATTTATATGTGTAGCTGGGTGTAAAAATGGCACCTTTTGACGGATTTAGGACATGAAAGGTACGTCTGCTGAAACTGAAAATTTCTTTAAGCGCAGTGACTAGGAAACTAACATTTCTTTTCCGAAGTATGTAAATATTTTTACTCTTTATACAGACTGTTCATAACTGTTCGAGGTTTGCTTGCTCCTTCTTTCCTTTAGATTTGACTTGTGCGGTTTTTATAGATGACTGTTGATGATTTTTTTACCTGTGCAGTATCCTCACGGATACTCCCCTCGCCGACGTTGGCGTGGGTAATTACGTCGGACTCGAACCGACCAAACCCGCACGGCCGTCTCGGGCTATCAGTTTCTGAGCATAGGGATGACTGTTATCTGACCTCATAACCTCAAGAAGAATACCGGCGCTAAATAATAATATTCTAGGACGTACCAAGTAGCAGCTTGTAACTTGGGTTTCAGGATACGAAATCCACATCAATAAACTTTTGTTTGCACTGAGGGTAAATGTAACCACGTACGATACCGTGGCAATAACTCTCTTCTCCCACTTCACAAAGGATGTCTAAATAAAAGATTACAGCGCCATCTTTGGAATTCCATTCTGCCGATTACAAGTTTATTTTTGACATTGTCCCTTTTTATCTTTATAAATACTATATTAAACATTTACCATTCGCGGAATTGTTAACGTCGCCATTAAATATTAGATATTAATAAAGTGTATCTAAAGACGTTATCTACAAGGTAAAATAGAACATATTTGTAAACCTAGCTAAGTATACACTATACATATTGGTTTATAGGTCTAAAGGTTTATGAAATATTCGAATCTTCGGTCCCGCTCAAGGCACGAACATAATATACAATACTCGTACGAATATAGGGATAATGCTGCTGAACATTGCTGAATAAAACATTTATGGGCAATATTTTATTCAGCAACTACAGAACTTCGATATCGCGAATTTGGTTGTTCTTTTTTATGGCACGTCAATTTGACTTCACCTCGCCTGATGTTAAGCTGAAGGCAAAGTCTCATGAAAGAGGGTCACCATTGCAAACACGTTCAGTGCTACAATGGTGGCGCTCAGCTTGACGGCCTCATCAGATGCTTTTTCACGCCCCGCTTAAAGGACCCGGGACTGTAGGAAGAAGGAAACACGTGCGCCGGCAAGGATTTCCAGGACTTAATGGTCCTTTGCCACTTCACGGTAAATATCGAAACTCAGCCGCGTCTCTTAGACCAGAAAGCTGACCCCAACATACGACGTATTTATTAAACTGTGCCCCAACTGAGTTGGGAATAGGCTCAGAGAATTATGAGTTATTACAATGTAGTCGTGACTACTACTTAAATCATCAATAAAAACTGTTTAATTGACTCCGTATGATTCATCATTGTAACTAATTCTTAGTATTGTGAATTGTGGCTACGGAATTATGTTTATTCGTTCTTAGTGGAAAATAAATATGAATTAAGCACGTTTTCTGATTGAAGTGATACACTACTTTTTAAGGATTATATCGCGATATATTTGGTATTATTTACTTTTAGTCTGACGTTTCGACTACTTTTTAATCTTGGATCGTTTTAAAAACATGTAGGAGTTATTTATTTTTTATTTTTTGAAGGTATTTTTTGTGTCGGGAGTTTTTTAAATGTTTAATTTATTTTATTTAATTTTATACTTTTTAAATTGTTCTCCTTGTCAACTTTCATTTGATACTCATATTGAAGGAATAGTAAATGTAGAAGGTAATCCGCTCTTTGGTGGTGGTTCCGTCAGCCATGTTCGCGGAGTAACTAAGGATGACAATTGTCACATAGTTTGAAGTACAAGTCATCTCAAAGTACCCGAACTATGATGAATTGTTGGTGTTACTATTTTATTACGTCTGTGCGTGTATGTGTGTGTGAATGTGTGTGCGTGCTCATCATGGTGTGAATGTCTTTCTCCCCACAGTAGAGACAAATTATTATTTTACAATATCAACAATTTTGCCTTCTCTTGTTCCTATAATGTCTTTCGGAATTCAAAGTATTCCTTACAGAGTTATACAGTCATATGGCAGAAGTACCTATCTTCTCATGTGGCAGAAGCTTCCATAGTAGCTATCAAAATAATAAGCTGATCTCGGGTTTCAAAGTACACACTTTAGTCGTAACTAGGCAGTTGGTAGGATGATGATGAGTAGTATTAATGTATAGTAGTAGTAAAGTAGTAGTAAAGTTTAAAAACCGTTGATAAACATGTATCTGATCTTTATATTATCACCAATTCATTACACAATATAAACTAAGTAGACATAATAATCTTTTATTAGATACGCTTTACAAAATTTTCACAAGAGATTTGGGAGAATCCTTCTTTATAACATGGCAAACATAATAACATTTTATGATTAAAGTAAACCGCATAGTCTTACCATAAACTGACCACAGATTATTATAGAATGCAATAAGATGAATCTTATCTATGACCTCGCCGTTTGTGGACCTAGTAACTACTCGTAACTATGTTATGATTATAAAAATCTTTATTACCAAGAATATGGTTAGGTACAGTTGTTGTTAGGGTGATTTAGAAAATACAGCATATCACTAGTTTTACAAATACTATAGGTACATGCATAACCTCCACATATTTGAAATTAACCTATGCTTGCGGCTACACCCGCATGGCTGTCGGTAATCGCGACTTAAGCGCCATCTGTACAACTTAAATTCTATATTACCAATCATAACTCTGGTTCTACTAAACCGATTGAAATCAAACAAACGTAAAATTTTATATTTTTTGAGAAGACTCCGGCAAGAAACTCAGCGGGCTTTTCTTTGTTCTATTTACAAACATTTACTTAGTCTAGATACAGAAATGCAGCGTAGCAAATTGAGTGTACCTATAGCTCATTTACAGACTTGTGTATCATCCAAATAATCCTGGATTTTATAATAGGCATAGGAATAAACTATAATATCATATTCATATCTATAATCACCTTACGCTGTAACTGATTCTGCAGACTGCGGTCAGCTACGGAATCATATCTTTAGTTCTGATAAGTTATAACCCACAAGTGTTTCAAGAAAAAAAAATAGAAACAATATAACATAACATAAACTCACGCCTTTATCCAGGAAGGGGTAGGCTAGCACCCACATTTCGCCAGTTTATGTTTAGGTCCCAATGTAATAGGTGGCGAGCCTATTGCCATTAACCGGGCACTTATAAACCTGCGATCAATACACACATAACTTCGTAAAGCATCGAAAAGTCATTGGTGTGTGCCATGGTAAACCTGGGATCGAACCCTTGACCTCGTCTCAGCAGTCCATTACCCATACCACTAGGCTACCGCGGAGAAACAATATACTAAATAGCATTATCGCGTGCAGTACTTGCGTGCAATATGATTATTTAAGTATCTTGTTTCCTGGTTAAGCGCTATTCAAACAGTCCTCATGCGATATTACATTACATTGTCGCTATCGTCACTAATCAATAAATCGTTTCTGTTTCAAACCCGTTGTATTATTAGCATTTGTTAGTAAACAACCCTGAATACGCTGACCTTGACCGCAACTTCGTTGCTAAAATCAATAAATGTATAAAAAATATGCTATACAGACTAAAATATCTTTCGTCACGCGACTTTAGTTGATAATCAGGGTCATTCAACCCAGAACCGGTCAAGCGAATATGGGGTTCTTCAAGAGGGCATTAGAAGGTTTTTACGGGTCGACAGCGCGAGAATTACCTGTGGTATTACAGCAATGGTGTTGTGTACGTCTATGGGCCACAGTGACCACTTTCCATCAGGAGGGCTGTGTGCTTGTCTGCACCTAAGTGGTATAAAAAGACTAGTACAGAATAGAGATTTCATTCAGTCTTGCATTATCTAAACTTCCATTCTACTAATTGTCCATGTAACCCAATATCCATTGTAAAACCGCACACACTGTAAAATGTGCCGTTTAATTTTGTACCTTATTGTTAGGCTATTAAAGTTAAATTGCAACTTGTAGAGTCATAGAAAGAATGTAATGAACTTATATTAATTTTACTTTGGTCTTTATGGCTATGAGAATAAAGTTTAAAATTAATCGGGGTCCAACTGTAAACTTGGCACTCAGAGGTCTGAGATCTTCTCTCCTAGTCTTTCTCATGTCTTGGCTTATGTTGTATTCTTTTGAGGAGCCATTACCGTCTGATCAACCAACTTCGAGAGGCTTGTGAAAGATATCACTGGCTAATGACTATATAAGAGGTCCTCCGTTAATCAGTAAATCAGGTTGACTTCGGCCCCAAGATCTTTTTAGAACCCCATAAATCCACGCCATACGATTGTAATTAGTATAGGTATAAGCAAGAGTAGGTAGACCGAGAAATCTTGCTTTGTCTTCTGCACTGACAGTACAGAAACCCCCTTAACCTTCGGCTCTCCCCCTCTTCCTCCTCCAATCATATGGTCGACAGCACGACGACGACGACGCTCCTGACGTTGCAAACGTTCATAGGCCGCGCTAATAATTACCGGGGCAGTATAAAAAAACAAAGACCTACCTACTTATTTATAAATAAACAGAACCATATATTAAAAACAAAATAAAGGATAATGATAATCTACCTGAGTTTCTTGCTGGTCTCTTTTCAATAGATCTGACTACCGAACCAGGGAAATAATCATTTTCTAATGATTTATTTACTATTTTATTTATTATGATTATTTTTGACAAATGTACATTTGAAAAGTGTAAAAATGTAGAGATATTCATAAGTGTGTTGTGTTGTTTATGTGCCTAAACTGAATAAACGAAATTGATTCTTTGATTCTTGATTCTTTGAAGAAAAATGCGATCAAAAGGAGCTCTATACGCGTGATAGAAATAGCACAGGGTGCAACAGTGGTGGTCGAGCTAATATCTACCAATCATAGATTTCCTCGTTTCTCTCCCGATTTAGGTCCAATATTTGTGCCGATTAGCATACCCTAATAATGTTAACATTTCCTTTCCAGTATTATTCCACGAGGGCGGCACAGAGTACTTCAAAACAGCCTTCAGATTATATCGAGGGCCATTCTTATTAGTTGAATTTATATTTTTAATCGGCATCAACGTGTACGGATGGAGGTCTTCAGGGGTCAACCACGTACTTATATTCGAATTAGACCCCCGAAATCACTTGTCAGAACAAGATTTGATGGAACTGGCGGCCATATTTGGGGTCATATGGGCCCTTAGCATATTAAGTTTTGTGTACAGTGCTAGTTTAAGTATACCACCGTATGTGAATCCGTTGGCGCTTGTGATAATAATGGTGGTGTTTCTGGTGAATCCCCTGAAGGTGTTTAGACACGAAGCCAGATTTTGGTTTCTGAGGATATGTGTAAGTAATACAAAATATCATAATATTATTTATTTTCATAATGCATGTGAGAATCAGATGGTTATAAAACATAACAGTGATACATTTTATTATCATCAGTCATGGCATGCGAATATTAATTATTTAGGTTAAGTAAGTATACGTACAGTCGTCAAAAGATATATGGTACCAAAACATACGACGTTGTATAAAAAAGTGGGACCATATCTCTTTTGTATCTCTTTTGTCGACTGTACAAATGTAGATGATCTTCTTCTTCTTCTTTTCTTAAAATGGCTTCTGCAGCAGAATAGCCGCAATTTTGCCAGTCTCTAGTAAATGTAAACGTCTTATAAAATTAATGGCGAGACGCCAATGTCAAGTTTCAAGTTTTAAAAAAGTCTTCCAGAGCCACGTTAGCCACGCCAGTGAATTCGTTTCCGTGTGTCCGCCCCCCACGAGATCAGGTAGACGATCAGGAATGTAGATGATCATTTCTGTTTGAATTATTAACTTGTCAGAAATGTCATAAATAACATATTTAAATTCATTTGACATTTAAACTCGGTATCGCGGTAAGGAGGAGACTATAGATCTATTTATGATAGTAATACTAACTATTACTTACGTACTTTATGTGTGCTTGTGCCAATAGTAGAGACTAATGCAAGCCGTCCCCTATGAGTCCGCGGACCACTTTTTCCAGTCTAACTAAATTTTCCGTCAAATTGCCATCTAAGTTCCACAACCTATTCATGATATGAAAATATATCCGTTATTTTTTATTTTATTTTACTAAGGCTGACTTAATGCTAAAGGCATCTGACACTTTTGACAGTCAACCTTAGGGTGACACAGAGCTACATTGAGGTAGGTGCAGGTAGAAGGATGAACTACATATTAAATATAGTGATATTATTCTAATTTGGACGCTATAATAATACATGAACGCTATAGTGCTTACGAAATCCATACATAAACTCCATTTGATTAGGTACTTAAAAAAAGGTAAACAATGTTGTGGCAACTTTTTATAAAAACACATGTTAAAAAAACAAATTAAGCTAACTAACTGACTAACTAGTGGTACAATACCGATATTTAGTCTTTATAATACGTTGCTAAGCAGAAAAGAATTTTATACTGAGTTTTTGAAGAAAACTTATTTTTAAAGACAGAGGTAGGTACCAAGATTGTTTACGTTTTTAAGTACCTAAACAAATGGACTATATGTATATATTTACATAATATTTAGTGGTTAGACTAGTTGTCTTGGGGCTGAACTGACAAGAAAAGCCCGCTGAGTTTCTTGTATTGGAGTCGGCTCAGGCCGGGGCCGTGTTTTGAACCAGTGATCCATTTGCTAACTAACCTATAATATATTTTTAATTTTGACGTAATGGTCTATAGAGAATAAATGGTTTATGGATTTCGAATTCGATTTTTGAAATTTCGAACAGATGACATTGACTTATGTTAACCATTATTTACATTAAATAATCTAGACTTGAAGTGGACAGACAAGATAAGCGGCAATATATTATATTCAATAACAGATGTCTCCAATGCCAATCCGTCAACGACAGACTTTACAATCCATAGATATGTTTTGTTTATTACTATAGTTGCGTCATGCTATGATGGCCGTTTTGACACTACTGGTTTTGCTCTGTTTTCTCTTTTTTTGGTGTGTGAAGTTTAATTTCTTGTGTGCAAGTCTCACCATAATTTTCTTTAGTTATTCGTCTAACAGGTCGGTGTACAAGCACACCAAAAATGAGAAAACGAGTAACAACAGTCGTGGTAAAACGGCCAACATAGGGTGTCGCTACTATAAACAACCTTCAGAAGTGAAGAAACTCTACGTCCTCATTTTATTACTAATAGTTATTTGTTTGAAGTGCGCAAATACTTTTAATTTTCCATTGTATACATGATGTTAGGAAAACCCTGTTTTCGGGAGCGTTCATCTAACACCCCGAATATATTTTGGTATCGGTAAATTAAATGTGGGAATTGTTTATTTATTTATGTCTGTTGGTCTTTGAAAGAAGACATATTTAATAACACAATTTTTCTACCGTAATATGACTCAAAATGATATCGAAATGAAATGTTTCGAATTGGACTGTTTATTATTTTTAAAACATCGTCATAAATAGACTGGATTGGCTAGTTTTGTTTTTGCGCCGAATTATTTATGTAGTTGTATATGTTTTATAGAGAACTTGCTCAGTGGCATATAATATTCATCATCGTATAACACCGACGATTGTAGTGTGCGATAGCCTAATGGTATGGGTAATGGACTGCTGAGACGAGGTCTCGGGTTCAATTCAGGTTTAACCTAAGCACACGCCAATCGATGCTTTTCGAAGTTATTATGTGTATTTATCGCAGGTTTATTTGCCCGGCAACATGCTCGCCACCTATTACATTGGGACCTAAACATAAACTGGCGAAATATGGGTGCTAGCACCTCTGCCTAGATATAGGTGTGAGTTTATGTTAGTATGTTAATAGTATAACACCAGTTCTTTCAAGTACTAGTCCCAATTGCATCCAAAGTGGAGCCCGGAGTCCGCTCTTCGACGCTTTATATTTTTTTTTTTGATATGTCATCTTAAATTCCCAATACGAGAACTGCAAGGATAACCCTCTACTTTCTGTAAAGGAGTTTTGCTTTCAACTTTATTATGTTACAATGTAATTAGCTACTAGCTGTTGCCCGCCGCTCCACCCGCGAGGATGTCGGTTATCGCAACCAAACGTAACCTATGTCCTTCTCGAACCTCTAATCTACCTGTGTACCTTATTTCATGAAGTTATCTTCAAAAATCACGAACTTTTATCCCCTTTTTCAACCCATTTTACGCGACAACAGGTAGCCTATTTCCTATCCTAAGTTCTAATCTATCTCTGTACCAAATTTCATCAGAATCGGTTCAGTAGTTTACGCGTGACGTCTTAATAGACAGACAGAGTTTCTTTCGCATTTATAGGATTAAGTATGTATAAAAAGTTCTTAGGAAGCAGGACAAGCACACGGCCCACCTGATGGAAAGTAGCAATCGTGGCCTATGGACGGTTGCAACACCAGGGACGTCACAACCTAGCTGCCGGCCATGTATGGGAGTGGGGTGAGTGAAGGTTAAGTGTGTTTCTGTGCTACTAGTGCAGAAGAAAAAGCAGAGATTCCCACTGATAACCCGAAATATGAGCCAAAAACGGATTAGAATTTAGATTTTTTTTTCTCTTGTACATAACCCTACATATAAGCTTTGTTTTTGTTTTAGGGTCGTATCCTGGCTGCACCGTTTATGCCCGTGTTATTCGCGGACTTCTGGCTGGCTGATCAGTGGAACTCCTTTGCGGCTGCCTTCATCGACTTCCATTATCTCATATGTTTCTATGTGGCTGGCAGCGACTGGTTCTCTGTCGATAGTACGTATTTATTGTACACTAGCTGTTGCCAGCGGCTTCGCTCCAATGGACTTCTTATCCCGTTCCCGCTGCTTAGACTTCTGATCCCCTTCCCGCTGCGCCATAAAAACCTTCCGTAGAATTTAAGGAACAAATAAAAAAAAGAATTACTCGAATTGGTCTAGCCGTTTTTGAGTTATGCGCTTACCAACATATTTTGCGATTCATTTTTATGTATATAGATTATTGATAACTAGCTGACCCGCGCAACTTCGTCTGCGTCACCCCGTTATTGCAACATTTTTCATTCCTGCTCCGCACCTGTTGGTCGTAGCATGATGTTATATACATATAAACCTTCCTCTTTAACCATTCTATCTATTAAAAACCGCATTAAAATCCGTGGCGTCGTTTAAAAGATTTAAGCATACAAAGGGACATACGGACATGAAAAATAGGGACAGAGAACGCGACTTTGTTTTATCTATGTAGTGATTCAATTGTTCTTATCCACTGTAATAAACTCAAAAACTACTGAGCCGATTTCAAAAATTCTTTCACTATTGGAAAGCTGACACCCTGAGTAACATAAGATTATATTGCACTGCACGATAACCGATTTCCACGCGATTGGAGACGCAGGCAACAATTAGTCAAACATAATATAGCTCCGTCTTTATTTGCCTAGAAAACGAGTAGTATTTGTCATTGACGGCAGATTCATTGGAATGAAAGGATTGCTAGCTTCTTTGTTGATATGCAATCAATATGTATTATTTATACTGTAGCCTCGGTAGCCTAGTGGTATGGGTAATGGCCTGCTGAGACGAGGTTTCGAGTTCGATCCCAGGTTTACCATGGCACACACCAATGACTGCGATGCTTTTCGTAGTTATGTGTGTATTTATCGCAGGTTTATAAGTGCCCGGTTAACGGCAATAGGCTCGCCACCTATTACATTGGGACCTAAATATAAAACTGGCGAATTGTGGGTGCTAGCACCTCTGCCTACCCCTTCGGGGATATAGGCGTGATATTATAAAAAAAATATATACTGTTGACTGATGGCACTTGGCAAAACTTGTTGGTACATACATTATTGATAACACACTTGTACTTCTCCACTGTATTTATTATTGTACCTAACGGGTTTCGCCTCGCGGTATTTTCAAAGGTTCTTTCAGGCTATATCGTGTTAGTTAAGCTAAATAAAACAATAATTTCATAAAAAAATTCAAATTATCAAATAGTAATTATTAAGACAATATGTACCGTAAAACGGGGTGGATAGAGATAAAATGGTCAATGGAATATTTTAAATAAGTACTTTTACAAAATGTTATTTAAGCCCATTACCAGATATTTAATCATTCTATTATGGCAATGAACTAGTCCAAAGCTTTGCTTAAAATAAAATAACTACATGTTTTAGCTGACCATTTTATTTCTATTCACCCCGTTTTACCCGGTAGTGTACATGGAGTACTCGCTTCGGGAGTGTTTCCCTAACACACTGAATATTATTAATTTTTTCAGATGAATTCGAAATAACACACTGGTTCCTAATTAGCAAGGCGCTAGTGAACATAATCCCGGCGTGGACCCGTTTCTTCCAGTGTCTGCGCCGGTACCGGGACAGCCGCGAGGCGTTCCCACATCTAGTCAACGCGGGAAAGTACTCGACGACATTCTTCGTCGTACTATTCTCGACGTTAAAGGCTACATATACTTATAACGGTACGTATATTATGAAGTGGTATATTTTGTCAGCAAAGTTTGTGCTTAACATTGTAAATGTGTCACAAAAATGGTAAACCTGCCACTGAAAATTATAAATCTGACACTAAAAATGGTAAACCTTCCACTAAATATGGTAAACCTACCACGAATATGGTAAACCTGCCACGAGATATGGTAAATCTAACTGCCACCAAGTATCGTAAATATGCCACTAAAAATAATCAATCTGACACCTACTATAGTAGATCTGGATTCAAATATGGAGCCGCCATTTCGATTCTGGAGAGGGCCCTAGGTAAGTCGCGGTACGAGGACTATTTTTTTTATGCCACGTAGATGGCAGACAAGCACACGGCCCACCTGATGGAAAGCGATCACCGTGGCCTATGGACGTTTGCAATACCAGGGGTACGGCCCTTATTATAAGCACTTACACCCTGGCTCTGAAGATCCGAAGCGGCCAGCCGTTTGAAGTTGGCCCGAGTCATACAGGGTTTCCGTACAACAAAACTTTTTTTAGGTAGATCTATGTACAGTGGGCTCCAAAAAATCCTAAGATCTATAATCCTTTGACAGCCTAAGTGTAATTTAACCAAAGTAACATAGATAGCGTTAATAAAATAAACTGTAATGTCTTGTTTCTTTATAAGAAAATAAGTGGACTCATGTAAGCAGTATCCTAAACTTAATTACATCAATAAGTAGAGCTATTATTAACTTCTAAGACTAGGAGTTGTGTAATGGCATCACTTCATTTTTTTTTAATTGCTCTGAAACTTTTCATACATACATTGAAAACTGCTATTACCTCGACAACACCTTATATTTTTTATAGATATCATAATCATCATCATTTCAGCCATAGCACATCCACTGCTGAACATAGGCCTTCCCCATCGACCTCCAATCCTATCGGTTGGAGACTTTGCATTCAACGGGTCTTAATTATTTTCAACTTTCACTTTGCAGGTATGGCCAAAGATCCATTCGACAATCCGTACCTGTACGCTTGGTTCGCGTGCCAGCTGGTGTCCTCCTTCTACACCTACACCTGGGACGTGAAAATGGATTGGGGTCTCTTCAGCGTAGGGCCCAACGCCGAAAACAAGTTCTTGAGAGAGGAAATCGTGTATAGTCCCGGCGTAAGTTGACCATTATTGCACTCCATTTTTTTAGGTACTTTTTACCCGACTGCCCGACGCAAAGGAGGGTATTGTGTTTATCAGTCTATGTATGTATGTATGTATGTTTGTTTCTACGTGGCGTTCTAGAGGCTAAACGCATGGGCCGATTTTGATGATTCTTACGTCAATCGATCACATTCGATCACATTTATTCGTATACATATATTACTAGCTGTTGCCCGCAGCTCCGCCCGCGTGGACTTCTGATCCCGTTCCTGCTGCTCCATGAGCATTTAGGGGTATGAAAAAAAGATGTTGGCCGATTCTCAGACCTACTCAATATGCTCACAAAATTTCAAGAGAATCGGTCAAGCCGTTTCGGAGGAGTATGGCAACGAAAACTGTGACACGAGAATTTTATATATTAGATGATTAATGGTCTATCACCTTTATTCGCAGTTCTACTATTTCGCGATAGTGGAAGACTTCGTGCTGCGCTTCATTTGGATCGTGGCCTTCCTGCTGACTGAGAATAAGGTGGTCTGCGCCGACACCATGATCTCAATAACGGCTCCGTTGGAAGTCTTTAGGTAATTGCAAAAAAGTATATAATATAGAAAAATGCATACGTAAAGTCCTTCCTTAGTTATTCAATGTACCCTCTCCTAACGATGCTCGGAGGCGACTCACGTGTCCTTTAATTACCTCCGTCTTCTATAAATCGCCTGTCACCCTAGCAGAAGCAGGCCCAGTATCTTTATCCAATACTAGGGATATGCCCTAGGCAATATGACTCCGGAATTTGAATAACCCAAACTGCGGACGGTTAGAGCCCGGCATAACCCGAGGGGTAATCTGAGGGTAATTCCGTAACATAAAAAATATATGTAAAAATGTGGCAACGAATGTGTGCATGTTATCATTATTTCAGTGTTATTCACTGTTGAATCTATCGGGATATTTATTTGTTGATTTCTTTGCGTAACCGATATTTCGGCGCTGTTGCAATTTCAGTGTTGTTGCAGTTTGCATCGGCATTTGTTACTTATACGACAGCTACAAAATGTTCCAAAGTAGCCTTCCATGAGACCCTGGGTCAGCCGGGGCGTGATGGATAATGTCAGAGGCTATCTCACCTTCGACAACCGATGGCCCTTGCCGGTATTCGTTGGTTTCAGTTCGAGAAGGAAGAGGAGGGGGGGAGGGGATCCGTGGTAATTGTTGCTACCAATGATAAAAGTGTACATAAAAGTAATTGAATCAGTAACTAACCATATTGTTACGTGCAGACGTTTCATCTGGAACTTCTTCCGTCTGGAGAACGAGCACCTGAACAACTGCGGCAAGTTCCGCGCCGTGCGGGACATCTCCGTGGCGCCGCTGGACTCGTCCGACCAGGCCGACATCATCCGCATGATGGACAGCACCGACGGGGTCACCAATAGGCACGTACACTCACATTACTACCCCTTTTTATAGTACCAGGGTTTTTTTTTATACCTCTTAGGTGGCAGACAAGCACACGGCCCACCTGATGGGAAGCGGTCACCGTGACCTATGGACGTTTGCAACACCAGAGGCGTCACACACGTGCTGCCTACCCTGTAGAAACCTTCTGATGCCCTTCTTGGAGATTTATTGTCTGGTCTCTTAACCCCAGACAGGAGACCGTGGCAGAGCCTCGACCGTTCATCAAATGTATCCCTATCGGCATGGATTTTGGTCCTAAGTCGCAAGAGAACGAGCGTCTGCTGCTCGTAGATTGTTTTGATATATTATAATTAGAGGTATCGAGATATTTACCATGTTAATATCCCGAAACAATATATAACTCCAAAGTTACATATTGTTCTTACAGTACGTATTGTATAAGTTACATATGATTTTGATATAATGTATGATAGGTAGATTTGAGCCAGTCCAACACCATTGCGACCCATGTTATCTTCAAAAACGCATACTTTATAAGCGTCCCTAGCTTATTGGTTAAGAGATCCGTCTTACGATCGAAAGATCTCGGATTCGAATCCTGGCCTACCGACGTCAACACACTCATAAAATAGCTGTTAAACTTAGCTGGAAAGGTTAGAGGGAATATTAGTAATTTTAGTTGCTATTATCATCGCTTTCATCAAATAAAATAAAATAAATAAATAAAATTATGTCCATACCACTACAGACAGACAGTTCTCAATGTTTCATTTACTGGTGCTACTTTCAAACTTTCTCTAATATACTCATTCTTTATTCTATCCATTCACACATACATCTTAATATTCGCATCTCCGTTACATACAGTTTTCTTTCAGCCGTCGTTTTTAAGGCCAAACAGGACATCGTAACATCACACATATCGTACAATACAAGTAACACACATCGTAAAAAACCGCGGTAGCCTAGTGGTATGGGTAATGGACTGCTGAGACGAGGTCTCGAGTTCGATCCCAGGTTTACGCTTTTCGAAGTTATGTGTGTATTTATCGCAGGTTTATAATCGCCACCTATTACATTGATAATATTAACAATATTATTTTGTTAACAGGTTAACGAAAAAGAAAAACGCAAAAAAGACAAAGGAGATAGATCGTATGCCGCTGCTGAAAAAGAAGTCGCTCCAAGACATGCAGCTGGAGCTCGAGCTATCGTCCAAGATGCTGTGACACTCTGTGATATATATACACAAAACTATTATTAAACATATATTTATTAACTATTCTTATTCATTTGTTTTATTCCGTCATTCCAACTGAACCGACCAACTGGTTGTGCAGAATGGAACCCGGTGAATGAAGTAATAAATGACCAACTAGTTGATCATTTATTCTTTTATTGATGCTCTGTCCACCACTGGTGGACAGCGGAACATAATTTCAGAATTTGTCTCTCTGTCCACCAGTGGTGGCCAAATTGGTTGTGGACACCGGGAATAATCAAACTATTTTCTTCAGTCTGTCATCTTGGCTTGGTCCAGTTTGCATTCATTGACAACAGATGCATTCATTGAGAACACTTGACAACAGATAAAAAAACATCTTGCAACTACTTGACAACAGATAAAAAAACATCTTGCAACTTTTCTCACACGTCCGAATGTAGCGGACATGCTAAAGCGGCTTTTGAGGCAATTGAGTTGTGTAATAATGAAATTGTCTTAAAGCCTAAATGTAATTTTAAGACTAGAAATACATTATTGTACCTGGTGCACCAGAACGTCGAAGGACTAATAAATGGTAAAGAATTGGAATTGGAGTTGCACATGACCTTGAATAATATAGATATTTTTTGTGTAACAGAACATTGGTTAAAAGACCATCAGATCATGTTCAACTTCAAAAATCACCAGGTAGCAAGCTCGTTCAGTAGAAAGAATTTCAATCGTGGAGGCTCCCTAATTATCATTAATAAGAATATAAAATGTAAGGAGCGTAAAGACATAGTAAGCCTCTCTATTGAGCGAGTGATTGAGATGGCTAGTATTGAGTTTGAGCAGTTCATTGTAATAAGCGTATACAGTCACACGGACGCGCCCTATGCAAGATTTGAAGAGAGGATGGAAGAAGCGCTTTTTAAATGCCGTTACTCGAAGAAATCAATAATTGTTTGTGGAGACTTTAATGTCAATATTTTAGAAAATACCTTAGTGCCAATAGAGAAAAACAAAATGTTGAGTCTGTTTAAGTCCTTTAATCTTATTAATATGTTTTTGGAACCTACTAGAATAACAGCAGCTAGTGCCACATGTATTGACAACATTTTCACAGATATTAGACCAATCGACAAACTTATTGTGGATGCCGTGCATTCGGATCATCGTGGTCAATTAATAACCTGTGAAAGAAATATTTGTAAGGCTAGTAAAAAAGACATTAAATTTGTACCGATTAACCAATATCGTTTGGAGAGTTTCAAAGAAAGTATAGTGAATAAACTACCTCACTTGCCCTCGTACACTGATGTCGAGGAGTCTTATAGTAACTTAATCAACCTAATCAATACTGAGTTTGGGAGAATTTTTACCTCAAAAACATTATCGATTGGTAGCCGTACGGTTTTCAGCGACTGGGCGACATCAGGGTTATATAAAAGCAGGAGGAGATTGTATGAGCTGTATTCTGAAAAATCATACAATTTCAGCCCTGCTTTTCAGAATTATGTAAAAAATTACTCCAAAACATTTAAGCGAGCCTGTTCCTTGGCAAAATCAATTTTCATTAAAAACAAAATATCGAATTCTGCGAATAAAATTAAAACAACTTGGAATATAATAAATTCTGAATGTGGGAGATCTTCATCATTTGTAAGAGATTTCCATTTAAAAATAGATGATCGCCATGTCACGGAGGATTTGGCAGTTGCGACAGAGTTTGAAAGTTTCTTCACAAACATACCTTTATTAACAACAAAAACTCTTCAGTCGTCTGCTGCATCCGCCGAGTCATTGCTTACGGATTCATTTCCCAAGTGTAAGGATACTTTCGTATTCTCAGTTGTTAGTAGCTACGACATCACAAAAGCCTTTAAATCTATTGATATTAAAAAGACCGCGGATCTATGGGGATTATCTGTCAAAACTGTATCAAGTATTATTGATGTCATTGCTCCCCACCTAGCAACTGTGTTTAATGATTGTATTAGTAGCGGCATATTTCCTGATTTAATGAAACATAGCAAAGTCATACCTTTGTTCAAGGCTGGCAGCGCCACAGACCCCTCTAATTTTCGACCCGTTTCAGTGTTGCCGACCTTGAGTAAAGTATTTGAGAAATTAATTCTGGGGCAGATGCTGGCGCATTTTGGTGAAAACAAATTGTTTCATGATAAGCAGTTTGGGTTTACTAGGGGACGTTCGACAACTGATGCTGGAATAGAATTATTAAATTGTATTTATAAGGCCTGGGAGGATAAGCATGATGCATTGGGTATTTTTTGTGATCTATCCAAGGCTTTCGATTGCGTCCACCATGATACGTTAATCAGGAAATTAGAACATTATGGGATAAGGAACAAGGCTCTCGAGCTTCTGACTTCATATTTGAACAATAGAATTCAGAGGGTCGACGTTAACGGTACACGCTCAGCAGGGTCTGTGGTTTCTATGGGCGTTCCGCAGGGGTCGATACTTGGACCATTTTTATTTTTAATTTATATTAATGACCTCCCCTACTACGTAGGGGATAAAAATAATATTGTTTTATTTGCTGACGATACTTCGTTAATATTTAAAATTAAAAGACAGTTACACAATTATGACGAAGTGAATAGCGCAATCTCAAGAGTGGTTCATTGGTTTAGTACAAATAATCTTTGCCTTAATGGTAACAAAACAAAATGTATAAAATTTACACTACCTAATGTTACACAGGTGGAAACCAATGTACAGCTCAATGGACAAGTGTTGAACCTTGTGGAATCGACAGTGTTCCTAGGCTTAAGCATCGATGCTAAGCTGCAGTGGGGAACACATATTGAAAAAATAGCCAGTAGGTTAAGTTCGGCTTCGTATGCTGTAAAGAGAGTAAGGACTTTAACAGACGTGGATACGGCTAGAATAGTTTATTTCAGCTATTTTCACAGCATTATGAGCTACGGAATTCTCCTTTGGGGTAATTCCGCGGATCTAAATGCAATATTCGTTCTTCAAAAACGGGCTGTGCGAGCCATTTATAATTTGGGCCCAAGAGTCTCCCTCCGAGATAAGTTTAAGGAAATAAGCATTCTTACCGTAATCTCACAATATATATTCGAAAACTTGATGTATGTTAGAAAAAATATTACAAACTTTCCAAGAGTTTGTGATAGGCATAACCTAAATACCAGACACAAAAATAATCTCGTTGTCTGTGATAGTAGACTCCACAAAATTTCAAATTCTTTTCAGGGTAATTGTATACGCTTTTTTAATAAGCTCCCCTATGAAATTAGAGATTTGCCTATCAATAAGTTTAAAAATTTAGTAAAAAATAAGTTATGTCAAAAAGCTTACTATAAGATCCAGGATTATTTGGATGATAAACAAGCCTGGAAATGAACTGTTCACTCCACTTGCTACTCAGCTAAATTTTGTATCTAGACTAAGTAAACTATTGTAAATAGACCAAAAAAAAAAGAAAAGCCCGCTGAGTTTCTTGCCGGAGTCTTCTCAGGTCGGGGCCGCGTTTCGAACCGGTGGTCCATTTGCATTTGATAAAATATTGTTTGTATTGACGTTTTGTAAGTGCCGTTTACTGGTCTATGCAGAATAAATGATTTTTGATTTTGATTTTGATTTTGATTTTTCAAAATTAAAAAATACTTGCAATCTGTATAGAAAATTAAACGGAACTTACAATGTCAATTACAAAACACAGCTGCCCTATGGAATAATAGCCTTGTGTTGTGTTTCTGACAGTGAGTAGGACAGCTCACTGGAAAGGTTTTGTGTTGCCAGTAGGAAGACCGCGACACATTGCTTTGTCTTCTGCACTAACAGCACAGAAACTCTCTTAACTTTCACACTCCAATCTACATAATCAGCAGCACGAGTGTAACGCCTCTGGTGTTGCTAACGTCCATAGGCCACAGTAACCACTTTCTATCAGGCGGGCTGTGTGTTTCTCTACCTACCACCTAAGTGGTATTACATATATGCTGGGTGTAAGGGGGAACACTCCCGAAGCCGAAAGTCACTGGTTTTATTTTGTAATGACTTTTTTGTGAAGTTATCGTTCCATTAGCTTTACTGATACGATAGATATTAAATATAAGAAAAAAAATTGCCAATCGTCGATTTGAGCGTCTTTTGCCCTTTGTTGCCCGTGGTCCAATCACGGAGTTCTCAATACTTCTACCATACCATCACTCATTTTTATTATGGCCTTATTTGATCTTGCGCAAAATCACCACGGATACTACCTCCACCGGTCATTAATTTTTATTGTGACTGGCGCTTAACTGTCGTTGTAGCAAACAACGTTTGGAAGCATCAGAGATACTAATCATTGTGACCTTCAGTAGATGTAATGAAACTACAAAATATAGTTAGTGCATTTTATATATTAACTGTAGTAGACATAAAAACTTCGATAAAAGCGCACTGCTTTACAACACTAGCATTTAAAAAAGCTATAAAAATTAAAATATTATCACAATCCTAAACTTACAATATGAGTAACGCACAAGTATCTCGTTATTTATTGCTTAAAAGTGGCAGTTTACTAAAGAGAATGGACAAAAGGGAATCAATGCTTTACTTTTCACTCATTCTCATGTGGTCAGGGAGCAACTACAGTAGACAATATGGTCGAGTACTTAGCTAATTTTAATATTTTGAAAACCAATTTGAGTGTGAATCGAGTGACATGACGCACATTGGTAGAGACCAATGTCCAGTAGTGAACTTCGATAGACTAGATTTGCAACTAACGACTTGCATACAATATTAACTAGTGTATGAATTGTGAAAAGGAGCTTCTGAAATATATGAATACAGAAACTTATGGTAGGCCGTTGTCTCTGCCTGCCTCGAAGATGAAAGTGTATGATTACAAGATCCAGTTAGCGACAAAATTCATAATATAAACCCATTTATTTTAAACCATTTGTTTTATTATTACATATCTAGGCGGCAAAATTGATTTATTTGTACTGTACTAAAGCAGGTATCTAGCGAATACGTTTTCGTGGTAAAATTTAAAAAGAAAGTTAAGTAAATGACTAATGGAAGAACTCGATAAAGGCATTAGACATAAAATACATAAAATATAAACTCAGCATTGAGTTCACCTATGTACACACGGCAAAGGAAATAAGTATACAATTTTAAATATGAGAGTGTATGTAAAGGTGCCTGTATAGCTATTGCCTTGCGCACGCACCTACCTACATTATTTAGCAATAAGCAGGCACCAATGATTCCTCTATTGACTTTGCCTACCCTTAATTAATATGTAGGCTATTTGCACCTGTCCAGTACGAAAAGGGAAGCTTTTGGGACACATAATGCCCAGCAAAATCATTTTATTGCAACGGACTTGTGATTTCAAAAGAAAATGAGAAAAACAAGACAAGTTTTGCCATTAAAAAATTACATATGAATTTCTGAACGACTGTTACATTATTTTTTCAGCGCTGACTAATTGACCTAAACTAGCTGTTACCCGCGGCTTCGTTCGCATGGATATTTGATCCCGTTCCCGCAACCCATAGGAACCGATTCCCGCGATAAAAGTTGCAATTCCTATGTATTATTCTATACGAAATTCAGCCGTCAGAGTGTCAAAACATTAGTAGGATTCTATGTTCGAAATAAATTTGAAGCACGTTTTATCTCTCATAATGAAATATTGAAAGGAGATTAGGGATTAGGAGGTGAATATATTATCATTATAAAGCGAATATCGATTACGAATTTTCATCGAGAAGAAGTGACAAACGTTGGTAATCGTTTGGTGAAATGGAATACGTATAATATAATGTTCAATGTATGGTATTGACGCGTAATTTACATTTATGCCAGGCGTAAACGAATGACGATCTCATACATTGATCAATCTATTCTATTCCATTCTACAAAACTATTGCCATTTGTCTAGACTCTGGGGCCCTATGATGGATAATGTATGGGATTGACATCCGTTCACGTCTGTCACAAATGTCATAAACGTCTAAATATGTGTCAATCTCATACATAGAATATTATATTCTATTCCATTCTACAACATGACTTCCAACGAATTGCCATTTGTCTATGGCCCCTTAACAACTATATTTTACTATTTCTAAGTTATTGCATATTTATAAATAGTTAAATATATTACTAGTCAAATAGACAACATAAAATAAATAATGCTAATGGAATACAGAATACAAAATCAAGAGTACTTACAGGTATCGGTAGTGTGTCCCACCGACTCCTTCATTACCGCATTACCGACTTTAAAATGTCAGTGGATGTGACTTCTGACTTTTAAGTCACTGCAATATTTAACTCTGTCAAAGTTGATAATGGTTTATAAAATATTTCTGTCACTTTCTCACATCTAGGTTTTGTGTAAAGATGATGGACTTTGTCGTAATTGATCATAATAACTTGCGATATTTTTACGACACCCATCACCTAGACATCCATCCAGCCATCTACCGAGAACATGCCGAACTACTACATTACCACGAAACCTGCATCGCGCAAGCGAAGTTCTAGCGTTCGTAAAACATATATACAACAACTCAACGACAACCACTGGCACTCGACCCGTCAGAAGTAATCATTTTGCCTAGTCGGAGGATTCTCTCTGTGTCGAAAGAACATATCACCTCGTTCCTCCACAATACTCAATTATTTAATTATAAACCATGTTTCATGACAGGGCCTTGATTTTATATTCTTGTATACATACTCTTGAAAATGACAATATTTCCATTGAAACAAATAATACTATAATAGCAACCCTAATTACTTTACACAATAGCACATCAACAATAAAATATTTATTTACATTACTCTTAAGGCATTTGTCAAACTCCATACCGACATGAATATCACCTTCGGGAAACCTCCAACTTGGGCAGCATAGCTGGAACAGAGCAAATACAGGATATCAATACAATTAGTTTAAGAAGTAAATAGGAAGATGAGTACTTTTATAACCAGTACCAATAATATAGTGAACTGCTAAAGAGAAATTTTCTTACAAGTGAAATTAAAGATGATTTTGAAAATTCAATTTCTTCCACCGCAGGAAAACTCTATACAGAATCATTTGGAAAATTGTGACGTCATGCTTTTTTATGATTGTATGCATGATTCTTCTAGCTATTAACTATTATAATTATATCTACTGTGTCTAATGAAATGGCCTAGGCTTAGACCTACACTTTATTTAGAGTTATCTATATTGCAATAAAGTCAAAAATGATCTAGAAATAACACCGCCGATTGTATTACCATTGTAAAAAAAGATTTTTTTTGGTAATAAAGAATATTGTGAATGGCATTTTTAGAGAAATAGTGGAAGGATATTGCTCCACCATCTTAAATACAATTATGTATATGTATAAAAACACACGAACAGATCAATGCAAAAACCATAGTCATGCATACAAATATTTGTAATGAGCGGAGATGTCGTGTAGCAATCGCGTCGACTACCGCCACGCCACAGAGGCTATCGACTCTCAATCGTGCTACTAAACTCACCTCGTTCTTTACTTCCTATGCACTAAGACCTGAGTGCCTCCAGTCTTGACTGCATCTCGTCCAGTTCGCTCTCGTCGGGCTCGGTGGCTGGCTCTTCCTCTTTGCTCGTAGAGGGTGCTCCGACAGCGGTAGGTGGCGCGGGAGCCTCACCAAGCTTGCCTTGCGTGAGCTCCCAGAGCACCTGAAGAAAAAAAAAATTTTTTGTAAGACAGCAGCGCCACTGAGGCGTAGTGTGATGGGTGAAATGGACCACACAAAAGCAATGATCATACAACCAATCAATAGCGTCTCCACTGGTAGTAGTAGACATTTTTTTTTATAGTGCGAAAAATACCCACTCCAGAATCGGTTGAGGAGATTATGTCGGACTCGAACCAACTAAAACGCACGCCGTCTTTAGGTCCTTAGTTGCCGGAGGTGAGATAGTAACCAACATATCCCTCGCACCCCGGCAGACACCGGCCATCTCTTTCGAGATAATGGAGATAAAAGTGTAGGGACCATGGTGTCCCAGTCTAACCCCCGAATGTGGGGCAGTGCAATGTTTGCGCCGCCACTGTGACTTGCTTCTGCTAGGGGACAGGCGGCCACCCGTCATATCAATAGTTTCATCTATTAAATGGCTTTAAAAAAACAAAAAACAAAGGAGCCATACCTTATCGACTTCAGTCTGCGCCGCTTCTTCCATTTCTTCTTCATCCTCCATGCCTGACATCGTGTCATCTAACATCTCCTCGATGATACCAGCTCGCATCATCTCCTTGCTTAATTCCTGCATCGTTTGCGCAACTTCAGGCAAGCGGACTAGCGCTTGCATTGCTTGCATTACCTGTGCGATAATAATATGATTAAAAATTAATGGAAAATTTCAATCGTTCTTGTTAGATATCGTAGAGGGGCCCAGGTACTCACGCAACGTGCTGTCTGTCTGTATGCAGTTAGGGCTCTTGATTAAATTTTGTTTGCTTTCTTTTCTAAGGTTTGAAAGCTCCACAGTCCACTGATATTCGTTTGGCAACTAAGACATGCTCTTGTCTATACAGACAGCGTCAGACTGGGTTACACTGTACCTATGAGGTTACCAATTGGTGGCACCTCTGTTGCACGCATGGAGATCCATCTTTGTTTGATGTACAGTCAGAGCTCATAAGTGCATTAGCATATCAAGGCTCAAAATGGTTTAGCGTGCGGCCGGCGCGCTTATATGTGTGTGTAATGTTACTATGCAATACGAGGCGACGCTGGCTTGTCTTAAAAGAAAAAGGTCACAAGTAGCGTTAGAATGTTGACGCTATAGTTGCGTAGGATTGCTACTGCACTTTTGAGTTCTACTGTACCATGTGTATTGAAGCGCTGAATTAGCAAGATTGCAATTTAGATTAAAATTAACATACCTCAGTTGACTTTGCCAATGACCCAGCAACTCTCAGAGTGGCTGGAAGGGTAATTTGAAAGAAAGTTGAGTATGGAGTGAATAATAATATTTTATAAAGCATACATTATATTACTATAATGTTACAATGGCAAATGAATTAGTTTAATTTAAAATTAATAATTTAATATCAAGTTTTTTAACGTTATCTTCCATAACTACTATCATCATTAGGAGTGATTGGTAAGCACTAAAATAATTATAACTAACACAATTAAAAGTTTGAATATCAAAGTATATGCATGTATTAAAGTACATACATACATATGCTCACGCCCCTAATCCCCGAAGGGGTAGACAGAGGTGTATTAAACACCCACATTTTATATGTCTTCCTGGAATGAATGTCCCTACCATGACAACTTCACCTCAATAGATGCTTCTCAAATATCGTTTAAAGATCCCCAGATAGCAGGAAGTAGCAGACATTAGACTATCAAATACTCTAACCAATATGTATTTTCATCTAAGGATTGCCTGGCAGATATTATGTAAAGCCATGAGGCTGATTATTGTTGCACTCTTTTTTTTTAATTATTTGCTGTACCATGGAACCCTGTTGTAATTATTGGCATACAATAAAATATATACATAAATAAAAAAATCTATATGTGTATAAGTGGCTTTTTAAAAAATAACACCAACCTAATTGGTTTTTCATTTGTAGTTGCACAGAATTGAGATGTGCTTTACTGGTGTATATTTTACTGATCGCCTTTCTTGATCTGATGACCTCTTTAGCGAGAATGGTGCACACCTGCTTGTCTCCTTTTGTTGCTGCTTCTTTAAGTGACCTTTTAATTTTATCCTCTTCTCGCTGTATGCCTGAAACACATATTTTTAAACATGTTAGATCGCTAGCAAAAAATGAAAGGGCAGTAGATGAAACTTGTGGAGTATCAATTTCATGAGATTCCTCACAGATAATCCAATACTAGACTGTTGTCTCACAGGACGAAAAATGGTATTAAGAGTAAGCTTAAATAACAGACAGATATCATAATACTAATTCCACATCACTCATTAAAGGGTAGTTCCATCAAGCCAAGCCCAAGGTGACGGTTAATTCGGCACATAGATAAACAGTGCAATTGACCCAAATTAATAGTATAGTTCTGACCTTGACTTTGTAAACAATAAGCATGGCTTTAGGTACCACTAAGTACACTAGTCATATCACTGATAGATAGGTAAAGAATTAGATTACCCCTAATTTGTCTGTCCAAGTTGTATCCTTCTTTCCGTAGTTTATGAGACCACTCATTCACCTGCAACATTTAATGATAGGTATTTGTCCTAATGTAACCACAAATAACGTTATTATGCATCGAAATAAGACAGACCATTTCCTTCGGATTCTTCTCTGGAGTTTTTCCAAACAAACCCATTGTTGAATAATTAAAATTAAAATATATTTGGGTGAAATCTTAACAAATTTGTTATGACATAAAATTGGACAAATGTGACAACGACGATGACCTCATCTAGAAATCTTTTCTTTACACGTAACATAAAATATTATTAAATATTATATTAATAATTAGCACTTAATTTTGAAATACTGCTGTGAAAAGTATTTGATTTTTATCAATTAAAATTATCAAGGTTATATAATAATATATACAGTATGAAATGTGTTCCGTTATAATTAAAAAATCAAAAGTAACTGTGGTCGTGGATATTCTGCTTAGATTATAACGTAGAAGAGTATTTTATTATACGCAGAATATTACTCAAACAATTCCTATTTGAACAAAACGTGTTGAATGTTCTCAGTTGAATAATGAAGATGAATCATTTTGCTTACTTTTGTTTCACAAGTTAGGTCTAATTCATTTAATTTTGTTATATTAATACCAACAATTTTATATACAACTAATTCGTTGTCTTCGTAGTTTTCTGCGAAAACAGGTACGTAGCTTAGTGAAGAGTGGTGAAGAGTGTTCTCACCTCGTTTGTTTTGACATTTTTTCAGTGTTACTATAGTCATTTAATATTTTAATTACACGGTAGTTTGAATTAATAAATATTCACGTAGGGTTATTTGTTGTTACCTATTTACATGAAATTTATGATGTCTTTAGATGGCATTGTATGACTTTTATTATTTAAACATATTTAAATAATTATAAAATGAGGTATTATAGTTGACTAAACACCATAGTGGAATTCCTAAAATAAGTTCTTGCAACATTAGACTTTTCTGTTTCAATTCAGCAAGATTTGTTGTTATTTGAAACGATTTTCATTTCATAATTTGATAGACAAATTGTTAATAAAATAGTATTCTGACTCTGTGAATGAATTCTGCAAAAGCGTGAGCTGAGAAAACATTCTTTTACGACACATTTGGAGAAGAACTTTAGGTAAGTTTTAACAAATTACTCCGGTTGTTTTGTAGATGTGTTTTTTTAGGCGGTCTATATTTATAAAAATGTTTGCAATTCAGTCGGGACTCACCTTTGGCAATGCTCATATTACATTGTGTAGTATAATTTTAAGACTAATAACACTTTTAAGGTTATAGAACAGAATTTCAAACTTTTTTGGAAACCTGTTGATAATTGTTGTCATTTTTCATACTTATAGGAATATTTCTTCATGTGACGACGCGTAATAGAATATTACATTTTTTTTAAAGCATAACGTTCAAGTTCAGAATTTACAATAATCAAAATCCTATCCCAGGTTAAACTTGACCTTGTAAAACATGAACTTGGGAAGAATACTTTCTATTGATATAAAATAATATCATATTGCATGTAGATTGTAGAAAACTCGCTTATTCAAGGTTTACACAATACAGTTGCTTTGCCTCTTTTTTTAATTTTTTAATCCAACATGTGATCCTTGTCAATTAAAATATAAGTGTTTTTTTAAGTGATACTTGATGTATTGGGGATACCCTCCCACTGTTAGGCTGCCCTCCTTACATTTTGTCTCATAGGTTATCCCAGGTGTGTTATCAGTTTAATCGCCTTGTTCACAATTGATTTCCGAGTCTTTCTGCTAGTCTTATTCTGGTGGTGAGTGGTCTATTTCCTTCTTTATTTATTTATAAGTACAACCACATCATATGTATAACAAACTGCAAAAAAAATTGCCTTAATTAAAACAATACAGTAATAACAATGAAATCAAAAAATGAAAGCAAAAAGGGAAAAAATAAAACATTTTTTATTTTTTTTACGGAACTTCAATTTGACTTCACCTCGCCTGATGTAAAGCTAAATGCAAAGTCTTATAAAAGAGGAGTTTATCATAAGAATGTCCAGGTATATGTTCAAGTCATCTATTCTGGTAAACCATGGAGCATATGCAATAGATTTGAGCAGTGTATTTTGAAATGTACTGAATTTCAATGTTTGATTTTTTTTTTCGCTGTACCCAAAGTTGAATGCCATAGGTACAGATAGATTTGACATGACTTTGTAGATTACCAGTTTGTTTTCTACAGATAACTGTGATTGTCTGCCTCGAAGCCATTCCAAGGACCTAAACATTATCCATCCTATTTTTATGTGTGTCTTGCTCTGCTTTCTGTCAAGAAGAATCTGAGGTACTCTTCAGTTGTACTGTTTGCTTCTAAGTTGCGTTGTCCTCATGTTACAAACTATTATCATATTCATAATCATTCATATTCAATGATAGACCTGCACTGTGAGTCCGTTCAAGAATTTTCTCTCGTGTAAAATTTACTTTTTATAACTTACTTTCAAATTAAATGTATAATATCTCTGTCTACCCCTTATTGAATATAGAGTTGTGAGTTAATATAAGTAGGAAGTAGGAAATCCAAAATTAAACCTAAAAGTGAAAAGTTGCCAAATTGCATACGGTTTTATTGGCCAAGGCTGACTGTTAAAACAAAAGAGAAATCTACAAGTAGTTTAGTAGTTCATAATTCATCACAGAATATTGCAATTTTTTTTAAATTTTCTAGCATTATTCCCCAGCTAACACCCGTGTCGGTAATCAGAGGGGTTATTTCGGACTGATTAAAACTACACTGTCTCAGGCATCAATTACTGGGGTGTAAGGTTACCTGTTGAATGTAAACCGTCTCCAACTGGTCAGATTGGAGGTCAATGGGGAGGACTATATTCCGCAGTGTATGACCTATGGCTGAAATGATGATGATGATGGCGGTTATCCAATAATGAATTTCTCTCGCAGCACTGCTGATCTGTGTGTCCGCTAAAGGAAATCTTAGCAGCTGCACTTCTCCAAGGTTTTAAAGCATTAAAAGGTTTTAAAAACAAAATCCTATCCTAATCCTAATCTATCCATTTAGGGATGGATTAGGCTTTTTGACAGAAAGAAAGATATCTTTATTTGCATGAAACACAGTGTGAAAAGATGACGGTATTGGTTTGATTTCTGATTGGAGGATATGGTGGTGATCTCGCAATTCACAGATTTGTACGACATACAAACGCACACCACTTAAAAACACATCTGTACAAGTATATCCGGAAGAGAGCGAGTCCAGGCATATCAACTGAATTAAGCACCCACGCATGTATTCCTTCTCCCCACGCCAACCGAGCGTGGAAGATGGCTATGCAATGAGTTATTATCCTGTGTTTGGGATAGGTCTTTGAGCAATAAACTTTACCAATCGGCAATATATATCGTCCTATCGATCATGGGCATTTAATGCAAAAAAGGGTATCTATTCACTGGCCTGTAACGCGTGAAAACCGTGGTAGTCTGACGACCTTTGTGGCGTGGCGGTGGCGATGAGCGCGACTGCTACGCAGGAGTTTCGGGTTCAATTTCCGCTTAATGCAGTTATTTGGGTGCATAAATATGAATATTTGCATTACTATTATTGATGTTTATATGCATAATATGTATGTATTTACTAAAAAAAACATGTATCTAAGTATGTTTATCCGTATTCTAGAACCCCTAACAAAAGCTAGTAAAGCTATGCTATGCTTACGTCTAAGTCGCGTTGTATAGATTGCTCCAGAATATTTATTATTTATGTAGTTTCCTCTAAAAGTAAGAGTGCTAATCTAAGTATTAGCTAGATTTAGGCTCAACGGTCACGAAAGCCACGTGTTCTGGGATTGTTATAGAGCTTCATACAAAAAAAGTACTTCAGTATATCCGTGATCATGACGCTTGCATAAATGCCGAAGAAACTCGAAAAAACACCACGATAAAAAGCCTGATTATAGTAATAATGATGGTAATCTGCATAACCAATCTAAAATCACTTACTGTGATTGCGTCAACGAAATGTCAAACATTATCCTCCTACCGAAGGAAGTTCATTGCTGATCAGGCTCTAAAGATATCACAATGAACTGTTTCTTTCTGCTCCCATCTAATGAACTGATATTGGCTGTAATGTACGGAGTATGAAAACTTTAGACTTTACTTATACTCGTACACTTTAACGGTATTAAATTAAGCGTGCCCTAAAACACTCTAATTCGCCCGTTGATCTCCACTCTGGTGGATATGAAGCCTATCTCGCCTAGATTAATTTTCCGTTAATATCTTCGTGCGTATGCACGAGTATTTTATCGCGGGTCAAGCATGCTTACTAGCCTTAGTGTCAAGTGTTTGTTTCTCGTGTGACGCAAAATAATATCTGATACATCTACTTTTAACGATTGCAGTGAGACCCACTGACTTGTGATAGCATTCGCCCCAATTTATTTATGTTCCTACGCAAATTAGCTGTTAACTTTTATTCTATTGTGCTACTCAAACAAAACATTGTAAATGACGATGACGACCTCTATCGGAGAGGGCCCGTGCATAGGTTTCGCTTTGCGGGAAGGCTTACTATTTCATCTCCTCCTTTTAACTCCTCCAGCTAAGCTTAATAGCTTGTGTTAGGAGAAGGACAGCCTCTGTGGCGTGGCGGTTGTGAACGCAACTGCAACTCAGGAGGCACGGGTTCGATTCCCGCTCGTGCAAATATATGTCTGCATGATATCTTGGTCTGAGTGTTTCTATGTATAATATGTATACATATATTTACAGAAAAAATGTATTTAGTATGTTTATCTGCATTCTAGAATCCATAACGCAAGCTAGTTAAGCTTTATCATGGGTCTAAGTTATGTAGATTGTCCTAGAATAAACTAAATACAGGCACACTGCCTACCTGATGGGAAGCGGTTTCCACGGCCTACGGACAAAATGCAACCAACATCTGGGACGGCACATTCGCACTGCCATCCTGCAAGAATCTTCTAATGCCCTTCTTAAATAACCTGATACCTATTGTGACCGCTGATGTAAGAATCACAGCAGGAAGATCATTCAGTTTGTGCGTCGATATTATTGGGTAATCCATATGAAAAGTTGGCTCCCATGTGATGCCAGGAGCGAACAGCTACTCCGGGTCCGCACAGCACACGATGAACAACTAAGGCGTCGGAGATGACCTCGGTCCTCCATAAACGCGGGCCTGGGGGTGACGGGTAGAACCGCCCTTCCCCTTAGCAGAAGCAGGCTGCGGCGGCGCCTCTCCATACCCGGGGGCTAGATGGTGACACTGTGGTCCCCACAATTACCATATGTTCTACTATTTGTTCTACTAATAGAACACTTAGGAAAAAATAATCACGTTTGTTCTACTCGTTTCTATTAATAGAACAATTAGGAATCGTTTTCCTACTTGTTCTATTAATAGAACAATCAGGAATCGATTTCCTAGTAGTTCTATTGAAGGTACTTCAATGATTCTTTGTTCTAGGATAAAAAGTAGTACATTCTAAATAATATCTCTTTTATATTAACAAATGTGACTATTTTTCCTATATGTTCTATCAGTAGAACAAATAGTAGAACATATGGAACAGTAGAACAGACGGTAACCACCCAACGATATTTCTTTTTTCCTCCTTTTTCTATTCTAAATAATGTCTCTCTAATAGAACAAATGTGTTTTTTTTTCCTAATTGTTCTATTAGTAGAACAAATAGTAGAACATATGGTAATAACATAATCCCTCATAAACAACATCATATCCATCACGAGTGTGTCGAACAGGGTCGCGTACCTGGTACTCAGAGTGTCCAAGAGATACTTGCTGAAGGTCATACAGGTTTACGCACCGACCTCGACACGACCAGATGATGAAGTGGAGGCTATGTATGAGGACATTAGTAGAGCCATACATGCCTCTAAATCACACTTCACTATTGTTATGGGGGACTTCAACGCAAAACTGGGTACGAGAGGTGATAACGAGTTGAGAGTGGGGCAATATGGGTATGGGAGGCGTAACCGAAGGGGTTGGAGGCTGGCCGACTTTCTTGAGAAAGAGTGACTCTTTATGATGAACTCTTTCTTCAAGAAGCCGCCCCACAGGAAATGGACCTGGATGGGCCCCGGTGGTTGTACCAAAAATGAGATCGACTTCATCATGACGACGCATAGACGGATATTCAATGATGTCTCAGTGATCCATGGGGTGAAAACCGGAAGTGATCACCGAATGGTTAGAGGCACATTGAATATTAATGTTAAGCTGGAGAGATCCCGTCTGATGAGGTCTACGCTCCGACCTAGAGCTTCCCATATACAGTACCCCGAGAGCTTTGAACTCGAACTTTCGAATCGCTTCTCTTGCCTAGAAGAATGCAGTACAGTGGACGAGATAAATAACAGGTTGGTTGAAGCTGTCCATTCAGTGGGTTCCAAATTCTTCAGGCCCCGTCGAAGAGATAGACCACAGAAGCTCACCGATCACACCCTCAAACTCATGGCCGAACGACGCTCTATGAGGCTGCAGTCTACCAATGACGCTGAAGCACATCGGCAGCTCAATAGACGTATCCAGCAGTCTTTGCGACACGACATCCGTGCCTTTAATACTCAATGTATTAAAGAAACGATTGAGCGAAATAAAGGCTCCAAAGTGTTCGCACGAGACTTGTCTATTGGGCAGAGCCAGTTGACAAAGCTGAAGAGGAAGGACGGCAGTGTCGCGTCGACTAAGGCAGATGTTTTGAGGGAGATCGAGGGGTTTTATGGACAGCTTTATACCTCAGTCACTAAGCCTGCTACTGACACGGTTAAAGATCCAAGAGCCAAGCTAACCCGACACTACACCGAGGATATCCCGGACATCAGCCTGTACGAGATTAGGGTGGCCCTCAAGCAGCTTAAAAATAACAAGGCACCAGGAGAAGACGGAATCACTTCGGAACTTCTGAAAGCGGGTGGAACACCGATACTTAAAGTCCTTCAGAAGCTCTTCAACTCCGTCTTATTCGAAGGTACTACGCCGGAAGCATGGAACAGAGGCGTGGTGGTCTTGTTCTTCAAGAAAGGTGACAAAGCCTCTCTTAAGAACTACAGACCCATTTCGCTTCTGAGCCATGTTTATAAGCTGTTTTCGAGGGTTATCACGAATCGTCTCGAACGCAGGTTTGATGACTTCCAGCCGCCCGAACAAGCCGGTTTCCGAAAAGGTTATAGTACCGTAGACCACATTCATACGCTGCGGCAAGTCATACAGAAGACTCAGGAGTATAACTTGCCACTATGTTTAGCGTTTGTGGACTACGAGAAAGCCTTTGATTCGATCGAGACATGGGCAGTGCTACAATCTCTCCAGCGGTGTCATATAGACTACCGATACATCGAAGTGCTGAAGTGTTTGTATAAAAACGCCACCATGTCAGTCCGAGTACAAGATCAGAGCACAGCGGCGATACTGTTGCAGAGGGGAGTGAGACAAGGAGATGTAATATCTCCGAAGCTCTTCACCAATGCAATGGAGGATGCCTTTAAGCTACTGGAATGGAAAGGTCTTGGCATTAATGTTAATGGCGAATACATCACTCACCTTCGTTTTGCCGACGATATCGTGCTCATGGCAGAATCGCTGGAGGATCTAAACACAATGCTCGACGACCTCAACCGAGTCTCTCAACAGGTGGGCCTCAAGATGAATATGGACAAGACCCAGGTTATGGCGAATGCTCATATTCTAAGGCCCTCCCCAGTGTCAGTTGAAGGCTCGACCCTCGAAGTTGTAGACAAGTACGTCTACCTTGGACAGATGGTCCGATTAGACGGATCAAACTTCGAGGCGGAGGTCAATCGTCGAATCCAACTCGGCTGGGCAGCGTTCGGGAAGTTACACAGCGTCTTCTCGTCCAAAATACCTCAGTGCTTAAAGACAAAAGTCTTTAATCAGTGCGTGTTGCCAGTGATGACCTATGGCGCCGAGACGTGGACCCTCACTATGGGCCTCATAAGAAAGCTCAAGGTCGCACAGCGAGCTATGGAAAGGGCTATGCTCGGAATCTCTCTGCTAGATCGAATCAGAAATGAGGAGATCCGCAGACGAACGAAAGTGGTCGACATAGCCTACAGGGTTAGCAAGCTGAAGTGGCAGTGGGCGGGGCACGTAGCAAGAAGAACAGATGGCCGTTGGAGCCAAAAGGTTCTTGAATGGAGACCGCGTACCGGTAGACGAAGCGTGGGTCGGCCTCCTGCGAGATGGGCGGACGACATAGTCAAAGTCGCGGGTACCCATTGGATGCAGACCGCCTCCAACCGGTCGGATTGGAGGTCGATGGGGGAGGCCTATGTTCAGCAGTGGACGTCTTTTGGCTGAAATGATGATGATGATGATGGTAATAACCCCAGGGACCGACTGAGAAAGGTGGCCCGGGGTCTACCGGGGTATATGTTGGCTACTATCTATTACCTCCGGCAACTAAAGACCCAAAAGCGGGCGTTTAGTCGGCTGGAGTCCGACATAGACATAACCTCCACACCTTCTTCGGCGTGAGGGTATCCGAAGGATTTTACAAATGATAAATAAAGCAACGAACAGTTACTTAGTGAGAAATGTGACCAAGTTTCCTATTGTTTTGTCAACAAGCTAGCTGTATTAATTATAATATTTATATCGATTTGCATACAATTTACGTAATTCTATTCCCATAACATATTACATCGTATATCGTAGGGTTGTTAGAATCTATTTCTGTAGAACAATAAACCACTTAAATGAATATTATAATTAAAAAAACCTTGAACCAGTACGCGACCTTATGATCTACTAACTGATGCCCCGGCTCCGCCCGCAGAGCCAGGAAACTTACAATCAATTCAACCAATTGCAGTCATAAAAGTCACGATATACCAAATGAAGTAAACTCACAATTATACCTGGACCCCGATTCTACTAATTGTTAACCATTGTTATACCACTGAGATTACTAAAAATCAGTGGTTTGACAATGGTTGGCAATTAGTAGAATCGGGACCCTGGTTTTTGATTATCTCAGGTTCCAAAGTGCAAGCTTTGTATGTTACCGTAAGCGCTCGTGGTTGACAAATGGTATCTCTTTATTTTATTAGGGACAACAAACAGTCACAATATAATGTATACAGTGTAAATACTTTGAATATGTAAGTTATGTGACATTAAACAGGTGTACTTTACTAATTGTTATAAAAAATGCTATTATAACATTCTATGTGCACTTTCCGGTTATTATATAGGCATCCCTTGCAAGGTGACATACAAATCGCGATAAGTACCTAGTAATAATATTATAATGTTTGTGAATGTCGCAATACGTACGCTCGGGGCGGAAGATTGCGGCGTACTCGCAACGCCCGCGATACTTTGCGAAACACGCTAACATACACCGTAATGCGTCTTGCATACACTGATTCATATTTTTTTTTAATTTTATTTGTGTTGTGTTTTGTTGTACGATTTTTATGCGGTTGTATAACATTTAAGAACACACTCATACAAATTCTTATCATCATAGTCGTTCTTGGTTGCATATACTCGTAAGTTGAGGTCATTCTACATAAATAACAATCAATCTCGATCGATTTAGATATGAAGTTAAGTTACGGCTTCCAGTACAAACCTTTGTGGTGTGGAATGCTGTTATTCCAAAAATTGTTTGTAATTTAATTTTTATTGATAATATGTAGTATTTATATACCAGTTTGATACTCTCCAAGACGTTAATTGGTAGTGCTTGTGAGGCTAAGCACGTAATTAATTTTCTTGCGATTTACACCGCATAGCAAGGAATCAGGTCAATTTTTTTTCCCATATTTATTTAGTTGCAACACTCGGTTAGGTAGTCATTTTCGGCATACTCATTTTCTTACAAAGTGCCCGATTGGTGGCAATAGGCTCGCCCCCAATTACGTGGGGCCGAAAATCATAGTTAAAGAAATGTGAATGTATAATACCCCTCTGCCTACCCCTTCGGCGATTACGGGTGTGAGCATATGTATGTATAAATATGAGTTGGAAATAAAGACGTATAAAGACTGTTTGTGAATTAATTTGTTAGAATATTAACTGCAAATTAATTCAGAACTCAGAGGAGCAAATCTACTGATAACTTATTCAACCACACTGTGCGTTACTTCACTTAGGATAATTGCATTGATTTCGTAATCATATCCTTCGTCTCAATGATAAAATACAAATGCTTAAGTACTTAATTTTTCATCATACATACTAGGAAAATATTTCTATAGTGTATTCCTTAGGCTTTGTTCGAGGGATCTGTTGGTACTAACTCACCTTCGGCAACTAAAGACCCAAAGACGGCGTGACATCGGCGTAGTCGGTCCGACATAACCTTCCAAAACCGGCTCCAGCTTGGCGAATTTTCGCTAAATAAGCAGTTTTTAAATTTTTTTTGTAACGTGCATCTCGCTTCTGTCATGTGCAATTGATGTAAAACATATAAAAAAACCTTGTTGAGCCAAAGTCGGAAATAATTTTACCAATTTTCGATTCTTGCTCCGCACCTGTTGGTCATAGGATAAATGTAATCTTCCTGTCGAATCACTCTTTATAAACCTCATCAAAATCCATTGTGTAATTTTAAACATCTAAGCATACATAGGGACAGACAGTGGGAAACGTCTTTATTTTATACTAGCTGACCCGCGCAACTTCGTTTGCGTCACCCCGTTTTTGCAACATTTTTCATTCCTGCTCCGTACCTGTTGGTCGTAGCATGATGTTATATACATATAAACCTTCCTCTTTACCCATTCTATCTATTGAAATAAACCGCATCAAAATCCGTTGCGTAGTTTTAAAGATTTAAGCATACAAAGGGACATAGGGACAGAGAACGCGACATTTTATACTATGTAGTGACTCTGTAGTGTGTGAAACACAGAACTTACAATAGGTTCAATGAAGAATATAAGTACTAAGCAATCAACAAAACTCGATATCTGTGTCACCTAAATAATATGTTTATGTTAATTCGTCTGACCTACATACTAGTCGCAACAAAGACTAATTATAATATGGAAATTAAACACTTGATAAGGGCTTACTATCTTTGAAATTTTAACTTCTTTGTTCTCAAGTGATAGTGTTGGAAATCTACCAGTAGTACTATTTACTAATCAAAAGTAAATAAAATAGTAGTTTTATCTGTTTCACGATCCATTTGAATTATTTTTGACTAAAATAAAGCAAAAGTTGCATCAAAGACTATCGGAACAGACGGTGGCCTGTTGTTTCTGCGTGCGCTCATGTATGAGCAGGAAAACTCGAAATAAATCTCTGTACCAACTCGTCTGGCCAACGTGGAATCAGTAGACCAGTAGCCTTAGCTCGAAATACTATCGAATTCGTAATGTAAAGGTATCGACCGAACGGAGCATTGCGATTGGCGGGCTACACACGCACTCAGGTCATAAGAGGCAGACTGCCAATCACAATGCTCCGTTCTCTCGAAACTTTTACATTACGAATTCGATAGGAGTTCATGCTAGTGCTACAGAGCCTCCCAACATTGGGAGAGACCTATGAATTGACTAATGGATTGACGACATAAGCATTTAATTGTTGACTAAATCGATCGTTATAAAGCATCAACTATTTCCGATCGAAATTTGATTTGAACAGTCATCTATAGCGATATAGCTATACAAATTATGTGCTTATACTTATGTTCGACTGCTGCGTCAAAAAGGTAAATAACTGATGAGTCTGCCTTAAGCGTTACTCTTAAAAGCAATTCCGAAGGCAGTCATTCCTGTAAAAACTGACATACCGATAAAAAGTATAGCGTATAAAGTTCCAAAGTGTAAACTTTGCAATCGCTAAGATGATCCTAGAGATTCCTGAGGCGCGTAACAAAAAAAAAGGCTAAAGAAAATTAGGTACCTATGTAACCATAGCCTGAAGCGATAGTATATGATAAATTATCCACAAGTTACAGTAATTATAAAGAAACAAGAAAAACATACGAGTTCAGTGCAAACGCACTCGTTGTAAACAAAAACACACTTGCTTACTTTACGTGTGATAATTTCAACCTAGCGTTGGCATGCTCTATTTGTGCGTCAGAACAAAAACATCGTGTGGGTGAGACGCGTCGTGATATCTGATAATGATATAGATCGCTACTTCACGAAAGACATCTTTATACTGGTTCCAAAAAATCGAGCCATTATGTTTAGAGGATCTGTCTAATTTGTTACCAGTTGCACCGCGTCCGTCATGAAACCAAGAAAATGATAGAGTAGCCGGCAAAAAAGCATTCATTAATATTTTTTTTAAAAATCTACTGACCTGTCGCAAGAGCCCTCCTACCGACTATGCCACTCCAACTGTAGTATAAGTTCAGGACTTGTGAGCTTTAGACAACGATGTGGCCAAATATAAGGCCAACAAAAGGTTCGGTACCTCATATCTTCATCGCACCATTGGAATTTTTAACCAAAATACGTGTGTCCGTCTTCCTACTATTCCGGATCCTTTATGCGCATCGCATAGAAGGAGCCAAATAAGCCGACATTCTGGCATTATTGACATCTTTTTTTTTCCACCACCACCGCCACTTAGTTGGCTTACAAGCACACGGGTACAGTGATTACCGCCGTCGCTGGACGTGTGCTATTGAATAGATACGTCCAGATGCCATGGTTTCTAAAACTTCACGTAAAACTTACCATGCGGATGAGTTGAAGTTATACTGCCACGCATTTTCTACATAAAAAGAAATAACAAAGGACTGAATTTACTTCCGCAAGTTGTTTTTTCAATTTGTAAAAGAAGTCGTAGTAGGTAATTTTATCTAGGAAAATATAGATAAACATTATTGTTTGGTAACCTCATTACTAGGTTCTATAATAGTAATGGGAACAAATTGTAGACAATTAATCCGCAAAAAGCCAGATAGATACAATATTAATTATCTTTGACTATAGGGGCGAAAGAACTGAACTTTTTCTTGCATTATCGATGTTATAAACGGTATTTACAATGGATTAAATTATACCTACCGCCTCAAATGGACTAACATCATCATGGCGAAGTTTTCCTGATTGCATCTGAGGCCAAGATGAACTTGGAGCTCAGGGTCCGCCATCTGGGATTTCCTCGTCCACTTCGCACGATCTTACTGGACGCTTCTCAACGAGAAGGACGGACTCAAGGCGATGGATTCAGTGCTATGGTGCTAAATAGGAGAGGCATGCGTCCAACTGTCAACTGCATTAGGCTAATATAATTGATGCCAAAGAAAGATATATTTGGTTTAAAAAAAATTTCATTTCCTCCTTCTCTGTTACTTTAGCTAGCATGGCATTTATCACACGATTTATTCACGACATAGCCAGCCTTCCGCTGGTGCACGAGAGCGACGCCCGCCCCGGGTCCCGCTCAACGCAACAGATACTCAATACTCTTGGGCCAACGCTACAATAGATAAAACTGAGTTTACTGGTAGCATCCGAGGCCTTCATGTCGGACCTTAAGGTCAACTTACTCCTTCTGTTCCTCTCGACTTGGCTGAGAGGTACCGGTTTACAGCTCCAAAAACCGTCATAACCTACTTAACATCAGGCGAGATGAAGTCCAATTTTATTGACGTGCCTTAAATTAAAATTAAAAAAAATAAAATAAACGTACTTATGTACAGGGGCTGCTCTACTGACGTAAAAAAGAAAACAAAGCATGCGTGAATATTTTATAACCGGATTTGAAATAAATATTAGAGTATTGATTGATTAGCTCGTGGATTACTTCGAAGCTTTACAACACAAACTCATAAATATGTAAAGATTAAGATAATTGAAGCTAATCTTATCACAATATTGCTGTAAACAAAATGTTTGTGTACGTGTGATTATTGGAAGAAAACAGCTGTGACGTTATTATAATTATATTGCTAGGCGGCAATATTGATTTATTATAATAAATAAAAAAAATAATATTTATATCAACAACATCAATGTAATGTGATTGCCTCGATAGCGAGTGCATTCAATGTAACAGAGGTCCCGAACATGATTAAGTTTTTTTTTAAATATAAGACACGTCAATTTGACTTCACCCCGCCTCAGCTGAGGGTAAAGTCTTAGGGAAGAGGGTCACCATTACAAACATGTACAATGTTACAATGGGCTCAGCTCGACGGCTTCATTAGATGTTTTTTCACGCCCCGCTTAAAGGACCTGGGACTGTACAAAAAAGTAAAAGGAAGTTTTTACGGGTCTAATCCCAACCTACAGTTTTTTAACAGTAATTGACACCACACCACCATTTATTAGGAACAAAAATGACGGAAAGTGGGCCTTAACCCGGTAATTAGATGTGGTATCCGGTACCAGTATTCAACCAAACCAACCAAGGTAATCTGTATCTAAAAAAGAACAATAATGTAACATTTAATCAAATAACCGGATTAACCTGTAAGCCTTATGAGGTTAATCTAGATTACATGTAAATCCGGTTGTCTATAATACTGTGAGGATTATCAATACTAATCTGACACAAGCAAACTCTGATAATGCTACCAATATTTCTACCTATCTGAAATGTAGGTAGGCATTTTTTTATGGCTCCGTGTATACTTTCCGTTGGTGCCGTATCTACTCACCATGCTTACTGCACCCTCCTCCACACATCCTACTCTTTCTGTGAGAAAGTAATGCTTGAGAAGGAGTCAGCAGAACCCAGGAGAGATTCAGTAGCCTTAGCACGAAATACTATCGAATTCGTAATGTAAAGGTATCGGCAGAACGGAGCGTTGCGATTGGCGGGCTACACACGCACACAGGTTCACAACAGGCAGACTGTCAATCACAATGCTCCGTTCTCTCGAAACCTTGTGCGCCGAGACCGCGAAATTAACGAGATTTTCCATAATTACGAAAAGTGTCCTGTCGTCGAGTCGAATAAGGTCAGGTCGCGAAAAAAAATGGCTTATAAAGTCTATTTTCCTATTTGACTTGATCACGTGCGACAGTTTAGCACATCCTTATAATGGTAGACAGAGCTGCTTTTACCTTCATATTGTCATACATAGATATTTCAATATAGTGCTTGTCCAGCACTTTCATCGTTTTAGCAGCATGTAAAGTTTATCTTAATCTTAATTGGGTACATGAATAAATACATGTTGCTAATCATGAGTATTTTTACACGCGGCATTTTTTTGAAATTCATTAATTTTCACTGCTTTTCGAGTTAAAATTAGTAACTTCGCTTTTTGTTGACTAATTAATGTCGTATTTGGTGCTCATCCTTAGTTCGGCTGATCTTTTGCCAATACAAACGTTTGATGTTTTCTTTTATAAATATTACCTACTTGTTTCATTAAATGATTTTCAGTATAAATGCAAGCGTCCTATTCTTTTTCACAACCGCCATCTAAAGGTTAGATAAAGTAATATAAATTTTGACACCAAAAAATATTTTGTTTTTTATTGTTATTTAATATGAGATTTCTTATTTTAATTGGGCTATAAATTTCATATAATATATCGCATAAATTAATCGCAAATTCATACAATATGTCGTAAATATTTCGCTGCTAATAGAACATTATCGAATGTTATCATTGCTTGTAGATATACGAAGGGTGAATAACCTATTGATATGAAACAGGCGACTTGTGAGGAGCTGTGCTACATATGGACAATAATACGTTTAGAAGTGTCATTAGGTTATTTTACAATTATTCATGCGTACTTCGCATAAAGCCGTGTCCGCACCAAACGAATGAAGGCGAACAATATCTAACAAATAACCGCGAATGAACTAGTGCGGATGTTACAGCGAAACCGTCGTAATCCTACTCGCATTTCCACTATAGCAGTAGTCTTTCTGTACACCAAGTGTTGACACTCTTAAAAGCCTACGGAAAGTTAAACTGTCTTGGAACCTGCATTGAAATTAGTCAGCCGTAAACTTGAGTTTCGGTGAAAGCAAGTTACCAAGTTTATTTGCTCAGATTGGCTGTAATGCTGACAACAACATTACAGCGCGCTCGACAGTATTTTTGATCGCGAATTGGAGTTTTTGAAGAAATTGACTTCGGGTCTCAATTTATATTAAATAACTAAAAATCTATTTCACTTGTCATTGTGAACATTAAGGCGATTCTGTTGCAGAAGTTTTTAATAATAAATGATCGATGAATCCGTAATATTCGTCGTTAGGCCGTTGATGTGTACCCTGCATAACAAATTGCTCTAAGCCTGTGTTTATTTGATTTCGTTAAATTGATATGTGGTAGCTTACACTGTTATAAAATTGAAGATGTATGTTTGTATGAACACACACGAAGTGTACTGACCGATTTGCATGAGTTTGTTTTATGTTCTGAAGCTTATGAAATAGTTTATCTCGCTGTGAAATCGGAAATTAAATAAAGTTATTAACTGAGTTCAAAACAACGAGGTTATCAATTAATAGTAATGGTTTATATGTATTTTCCGTGATAGTTCTTGTTCTTTATCACATTACAGTTTGATTACAATGTTTCGTTTTTCTTTTATTGATCTCATTGTTCAGCAACAAAGGATTGTAACTTTAGCCGCAACCATGTGGGCAAAATTACTTAAATTTATATACCTACTTTATTTTTTTTTTCAAGGTCTATGTCCAACCGTGGACTGTAATAGGTGAATTGATTGAATTGCATGACATATTAGGTTTTTGTTTGATACTGAGTCAAAAACTTAGACTACACAATATTGATCGAAGCAGGGCAACAACAAAATAACAGACAAATTATACACTGATTATACTTTTAATCATCAAACATACAACCTATTTTTTTCTTTATTGAAATGCTTAATCACACTAGGCGATTATGTCGCCTTTATTAAATACACTTTTATACTTCAACATAAATTTGAATCACAAATGACCTACGAGTATTACAAATTGTAAAATACATACCCAAGGGATAATCATTCGTAATAGCAACTAGTTATCTTAATACAGGTATTAGCATTTCATATAATGTTTTCAACTTCAACTATTTCTTAAGATGGCTTCTTTTGCAGCATAAGTAGTGTTAACATCGATTTGATAAGGGATAAGCCAACAATACATTATATTTTTCAGTGACCGAATAGGTACCCATACCCAGATATTGTCTTATGAATTTAGTGCAAATACACTCTAATGGAGTGTGGTAAGCATCTACTGGAATACCGCAAAGCACACGGTTAGGGGAATCTAATGTACGCATTAAAAATGCAAACACACAATCTTAAGTTTGAGCATTCCTTCAGGGAGTAGCAAAAGGGACGGCAAAGTGCAGCACTCGCATTAGGCCTTCGTAGTTTTTTTTATAAACACTCAGAAACAAGACAGAGAATGATTATCGTAATAAATAAACATAATTCTCTTGTATACGTACGGATCCGTATCGTTCAGTTTATCGCCCCTTTCAGTCGCGTCCTTCATTGATACCTGGATCTGGGCCTCAATAGTTTATTCTATTGATGGAATGACATCGAAGCGAACTGTTTTCAATTTACTATGGACTACTTGACAGTGCGGCGATTTTAATTAGAAAAATTGGTGAAGTGAACTATTTCGAGTCACGAAGATTCAAACTTCATGTAATTTTTGTAGTCATGCTACCGATTTATGTTAATCCCATACTTTTCTAAGCGATTCCACTGGCGTTTCCGCAAGTAGAATGTCACTTTGTGTAGAATCCCTGGAATGCTATAGCAATATAGGTACACATCCGCCAAATACAGGTCGTCAGGGTTTCTTAATCTTTCTAAATCTTAATCTGCCACAAGTGTTACATAGCTACAAAATGCACATCGACCTTAATTATCCTATCATTTATTAATTTGTCATCAGCGTTATCATTGTCAAGTGTATGATACAGAGTGATTAAGTATTGTGTAACAGGTTGGACTTCGATTGCACCGAAAATATTAATTTTCAATATAAAATTATAATTTTATCGGTTATCAGTGTTACCACTTTTAACAAGATTGCGGATCTGAAATGCGATAAACACCTTTGATGAAATAGTTTACTTAATAAAGTTAGGTTAACACGAATTATAAGTAATTAGTACGCTAAATTCAAGCCAAATTGCGATCTGAAAAAGTGCATGCTTCGATGGGACTCGAACCCGCAATCTTTTCCTTACAGGAGGAATGCGTCAGACGTGGCTTCGTGGCTCAGCCTCTGATGTTGTAAACGTCCATTCGCCACGGTTACACTGTCTTTCAGGTAGGCCGTGTGCTTGTCTGCCACCTAAGTGGTGTAAAAAAATACATAATACATTTACATTTTCATAATTATGCATGTTATTGTGGGCTATATTGTTTAAATGTAGGTATACTTATTATTATAAAGATCTATACTGACCCTATTTTGAAAATTATTTCACCAACAGAAAGTCACATTATCTGTGAGTGTCATAGGTCTATCATCACTTTATCTTAGAGGGTCAGTAGCTGTAACGGGATTAGAACTTCACGCGGGCAAAGTCGCGTGCAACAGCTAATATTTTTTTTTATAAAAACATTTTATTCTTCTTTCACTCCGATATTTATTTTTATTTTATTCCTGTTGGCCCCGCTTTTTGTTCCTTTAGAGCTGCAGATTTATTTATATACTCAAATGATAATTTATAAACTACAGTGGAAACCGGTACAGTCAAGCTTTGTGTCGTCAAGACGCAAGTGAATATGTTTTTCTATCCAAGTGTGCTTAATCGTATAACGCATCATCATCAGGGCCGATAACGCAAGACTGACATCAATATTAAAAAAAGATAATGATATTGGAAAATTCAACTGTTGTATTTACGAAAAGAAGATTCTAGGTATGATTTAGTCATACGCTGTGCCTTTGATTTCTGCGGAAAACACTGAAAGTCCTTTACAGAATAAAGTCCCAGGTTGGATGCTGCAGTGGCAGCGCAAAAATGTGTTTCCCCACATTCGGGGGCTAGACTGGGACACCGTGGTTTAACACATGAAGGGGATTATCTCGAAAAAGATGCCTGGTGTCTGCCGGGGTGCGAGGGATATGTTGGTTACTATCTCACCTGCGGCAACTAAGGACCAAAAGATGACATGCGTTTTAGTCGGTTCGAGTCTGACATAACCTCCCCAACCGGCTCTAGCGGGAGATAAAGTTTGGTTACTGGCTGAAATGAGGCTACCAAGATGTAAAGGGTGACGTACCTCTGCAAACAATGACCCACCTTCCATTGTGTTCACTATGCTCCAATGTCTACATAATGGAGGATCTGAACAAAGCGACTGCGGTGCCGTCAGTGTTGCCGAATTTTGAGCTGGATATATCTAATGCTGTGGTTCTATCTAGTGTACTATGAATAACAAAGGCTGTTAAATGCCATTGGTTCGACGAAGAAAACCAGATGCCCATTAAAAAGCTGATTAAAGAGGCATGACGACACACCAAGTTCTCATAAAACGACACGATTTTCTCATGGAATCATAAAATGATACCAGGGGCCAATTTGCCGTCATTATATTCACTAGCTCTGTTACCCCATACCACTAATTACATCGTTTTACTAAACCACGTACCAATCTAGTGCTAAATGCGGAGATATTAAAAGTTATAACAGCCTGACAGCTCGTCCAGGTGGTTGAGTCACTTGAAGAGGTAGTTATTTTTTTTAAATTGAAACCCAAGGGAATATTGTTAAGGTTTGTGAACAAAAAGCCATTATTTTTTTGTGATATTTAAAAAGTATGGGTAATTTACTTAGCTACAAAGGCAAGCTTCTCCCCTCAAGCCTCAAATCTTGGAATGGTAGAAGAGAATAAAACAAAGGCAGAAGGTAGAGAGAGAGAGAGAGAGTATATTACACAATACATACTAATGGTTCATGCTATACATATGCGTCTACGTTTTGGCCATCATACTCCGCTGCTCCACCAAACGTCAAGATAAATAAATAAATAAATATTCTAGGACAATCTACACAACGTCACCTAGACCTCTAGATAGGCAGAAACTCCCGCTCTACTGGTGCGCCAACAGGTGTTGGCCAATACCTTTACCACTGTTGGTGCACGTCTAGAGCGGGTATAAGAAAGAGAAAATAAAATACCCATTATATTATACTTTCATAGAAACTTAGTACTTACATAGAAACGAAGGTGGTAGTTGAATAGTGATTGGTAGAGAATGAAAGGTTCCTATCGGGGTTCGTAGGTCCTGTCGCTTTACTAACCAAACAAACAGGGGGCCGAGGAATGATCGCGGATGCCAAAATTATATCGCACAAATAGAAAAATTTGTACTTGTGGCTATATTAATTAAATAATAACTAAATACAGAATATAATTTACAATCCAAAACAAGACCACATAATTTGGTCCGTCGAGCCGGATGTAGTTAATACTTATTAAAGAATCGTAAGATCATATCGGCCCCATAATCATCAGTATCCTCGCGAAGAATATAATCACACACGAATCCAAAGACACGGCAAATTTTTCGCAATAAAACCGGACGCGCCACTTATCCCGCTACTGACATCCATAAAATGTAACATCGCTAATGTATGTTGCATGATAGTGGAACAGCGACGAGACCCATCAATTACAGCTGTGTCAAGCAATTGTCGGTCCATTGGGCCTCGAGATCGCAATTGTTCACCGTTTACGTCCACTTGCTATCCCTTGAACGATTGCTCTACACTACAATGTTATTAATGTACCCGTTTTGTTACGGGCTCAAAAAAGGTTTATATAGATGGTGAGAACATGCCTTGTCCATAACACTTTCTGAAATAATAGGATAAAGAAGAAACAAATTTATGATCGTTAGTTCAAAATCGTCATCAAACTCTTAGCGGATCCAATACACCAAAGTAACAATGTCAATGAAATCAAAATTCCTGTGTGCTTGCTGCTTGTTGCTTTGGTGTATGGCCCCTGAGGTAAAACGCACTTGCGGTTACCAAATGGACAGAAGATAAACGCCCCCTTTCAACGATTTGACTTCACGGCCGAGAGGAACACCTTCGCTAGAACCTCGTCCGTTATCCAACACATGTACTGGTTGCTAGCCACTAGACGTGTTGGTCTTCTTCTTCTGTCGAATCGACGGCATTTTTGAGTTACGGTCGTTGTGTAGTAATTTGTTTCACGTCAGCGCCGCCGCCGCCGCTCCCTACAGAAAGGGCCCGAGCATAGGTTTCGCTATCAGGGAAGTCTTTCTACGTCCCCTCCGTTGGTCCAACAATGTGCTGGTTGAAACCAAGGGTGTAGTATTGAGGGCTGACTAATTAGGTTTGTTTTAGAGTCCCATGACATAACCATTGGTAAAAGACTTGATATTTACTTTTTAAATCTGAACTAAACGTAATATAATATTACCATAATTATTATAGTCGTGGCGTTTGTCTACATATTTAAATACATACAAAAATATTATAATAAAATCTAGGTTAAAAAGTAATTCTTACTTTCTACATTATAAAAAAATGTTACATATATTCATTACCTTCGCGGATCGCCTTCTTGTTGCAATTCTGATGCCTATAAAATTTGATTGGGTCAGCTTGCGTCAATTTGCTAGAACCTTTCAGCGACTACATGAATGATGGCTAAAAGTATAGAGGGGCAGTAAGATCGTGAGGAGTAGCGATGAGCTAGAATCCACCTTCTAATCTCAGTATTCTCGACTATAGGTATAGCTCAATCGACATCTAACGTATCAGTCAGCAGTGTTTCGCAGATGCCAAGAATCCACTAAGTAGCTGCGGCATCTGACTATGCGCTGTGTAGAGTCATGTCGCTACATCGGACGACTACAACTGTGATTTGTATATGTACTCAATATACAAATGCCTATGTACCCTAAGGTGGGTACGCAGGGCCTACACCTTCGGAACTTGTACTGAACTGTTGAGGCTTTGGCGCAGGCTTTTCTTGCGGAGGTATGAGATTAAAATTTCCTGGGAATTAGTGCTCTCTCAAAGCTCAAACTCAAACTTCAGTTCTAATGAGAACTAAGTATCAACTACTAGAGTAGAGGTGCATGCAGATTCTGGAAATAAATATTAAGATTATTGATAAAACATCAAACGCTTCTTGTTATGTATCACAAGGCAGGGGAACGCGAATAATTACCCTAACTAAAGCAATATGGTCTATATCTACTAAAGTTTCAATGAAATTAACCAAAACATGGTCGCCATGACCGTGTTTTAAGTTCGTTACTCGGGTCACCTATAGGCAAAAATAACATCATCCTTCTAGCCTCGTAACATTATACAATCCATCATTGAATTAGTTTGAATCTTCTCTTGTTAGTTCAGGCTAGGTAATTCAAAAATATGTATATGCGTATACGACGATAGCATTGATTCCTGTAAACCATGGAACACCAAAGTTTAAAAAATTAATACCTGCTTACTGGAAAATGAAATTCAGCTTATCGTTGAATACGAAAATTGGTCTAAACAAACTCAAATCTTCAAATATTACCTACATTTCGGCCTTCATGACTAGGTAGCCCGTAATATATTACCTAATATTTACAAATTCAGACACTTTTATATATATTCATTAGTATTCTGACCTATTTTTGTTTTTTGTTAGCTAAACGTTGTTATTCTATCGAGATCGTACCATATTTCTTGGCTACAGACTTTGTTGCCTCGTGTGACTAAAGTTCGAATGATTGGTCAACATTAACACATTTTCTTCGTTCCTGTTTATTTCCTTAAGATATATTTGTAATGAAAGGCGCACATTTTTAGACATCTTGAAACTCTGAATCGTGCCGCGATTGGACGAACATAATATGAAGTTTGCATTCTATTTGCGTTATCAAAGTGTCAGGAATGGGTGCACCTTAAAGGTGACAGTATAAACAAAGATTAATATGTAATGCCAAGGTTTTCTATTTCCGGGATTTGACACTTTTGTAAAACACGAGGTATAAGGCCTGTCTTACGTTAAGGTAGCTAAAAGAGAACTGAAGATTCGTCATTTCCAGTTACGTTTCCATAAAACCCAACTATAGTTGACGAGGCTCGTACATTTCTTGTAGAACAAGTTGGAACTATAATATTGACTAATTCGCAAAATCCGCTATCTTACCGATACGTTTTAAGAGCTGATTGGTCGTTTAAACGTAAAACTCGAGTTGCGGGCAACTCCAGTTTCACATGTCAGTTTCGCGGTTCGGTTACAAACCAGTCACGGCTACTCGTGACTCCGGTTGCCTAGAATACGAGTCACTATACAAATGTATGTGCAAACCTCTAGTTTTCAATTGCGGAACTCTAGTTAACAACTCGAGTTTCGTTTCAGTTGCCTACTGTACGAACGGGCTTAATTTCGTGAGTGGGGCAAACTTACAGCACAACCTCCTGCGTAGCAAGCAATTTTACAGGAATTATAAATTTTCAAGCTATGTACTTTTTATTATGTCATTTTAACGTGTCTAAAAATCTCCCACACACACTATTACTACTAAATTACACTACCTCTGAAATCCTCCAAACACAATTGAATTACAAGATGTATTTTAATGATCTTCATGAACTTTTGGTCTTGACTGCATTCAGCGTTGACATTGTCTGACAAAATATTATTGCATAATTCCCATCCGTGTTTTTGTTTACGTCACTCGTTAGTCGTTTCACACTACTGTTTCAATTTATATTTTGTTTTTGCAGACAAAATTTAGTTTCTGCGTTGGCTGTTGTTATAAATGGGAATTAGTCATGACTAGGCTTCCAGTATCTAATGAAGAGCACATCATGGACATCACTGAAAGTTATGGTTACAGCACATGAGCATGATGATGATGACCTACTTTATGCTAAACATCTTTTAATTTGGCAATATTTTATGTAGAGTCATATTAAACAGATTAAAAGCAGATGGTAGCCAGGCATTATCTAGTTAGTAGGAGGTCACTAGTAGGATGGCATTCCGCTATTTGAAATATTTCTAGTTACGTTAATAAATGATGAGCAAAATTGGTCTCACGTTGCTTCAATTTTTTTTTGCTTAAGAGTTCTCCCAATTTATGAATGAGTCAATTCTTCATCTTTTTCGAAGTTATCCACTCAGATATGGTTACGACTTCTTTATTCAAACGTTTGTTCAGGAATTGGGTTGACCAGATTGTCCCAGTTTTCACTGTCGCTGTAATCAATTCAGAGTGATACAACGAATTGACATATTTACATTTCATGAAAGATTTCAAGCCTAAATGTTGACTCATTGTACAAGTACACTGCAAGTAGTAGTACTTTTTATTCTGTGACTGAAGGGTCAATCCGGTAGTAAAGTGGAATACTTATAGTCACTTCGTAAGTTCGGCTCCCATTTCTTTTACGCATTAACTCAGTCATTGTCACTACGGTAATAGAATGATCGCGTGGTTTTATGACGTGTGCGCCGGCGTCTCACCGCGGACCTGCCTCCTACCTCAGTTGTGAGTCGACAGCGTGTGAGTACGTGCGTACTGCGCCCGCGCATCGTTCGATTCGTTCTCGATTGTGTTATATAAAAATTCGCATTTTTTCGACGTTCGCGACTTGTTGTTTCTGTGATCAATGAAAGACATAAAGCATCGAATAATATTTTCTAACATTATAAACGTTGCGTCTATATAAACGAGTGTAATATTTTGGTAAAGTATTTAAAAAATAATTGTACATAGAAAAGGATTTTTAACAACGTTACTGTTTGCTAGCAATCCAGGCTTGCATGTCGATTTCACTTTCTGTGCCAACGTCAGAGCTGTAATATCATATCGTTAATACACCCCTTCAGTGAGTTAGCAGCGAGTACTGTTGCCATGCTGCCTGTCCAACGCTTGCTAGAAATCGATATTGGAGAACTGAATGGTGATATTGACCGCACCGTATTGTACCATTAGTATCGACCTGATTGTTTCGTTTTACTTGATTCGCAAGACTGTAAAGAATTCTTGTGATTATATCTACATACTCATTCGATGCACTGCCATATCCTCCATCAACGCTTCTTTTCACTAGAAATGAACTACCTGGATAATTGCCGTAATCGGATCGTACAATTGGAACAATCGTTATTTACTGTTCATGTTATTATTACACAATTATTTTTAGTTATGTCACTATTGTAGATTACGAAAATATATAAAAAAGAATCTTATTCACGTGATATTAAACCAGTTTTTTTCACTCAAACTGGAATGTTCATTATTTTATTATCACCTAACTGTTTGCTTCTGTGAAATTTTCGCTTTCTTCATTAACAATTTATGTACGTATTCATTGCGCGGTCAAGTTGCGGTGTGATGTATGAAATTTTAATGAAGTTACCCATCTATGATCTAGGATATTATTTTCACTAAACATTCTGTACTTGCCTCGTAGCCTTGATACTTTTTAGTATCAATTACATTTTCCGTATCATTAACCATGAACTTTTTCCAAAGTCCTTCCCTCGCATCAAGCACCTTGAGCAGTTGTACCACTTGTATCTCTTTATTCTATGTCTTGGAAGTTGTTTGATTGGATACTATCGTATGTTGGTTGCTTATTATTCCGTGCAGGCATGTTACTGAATGAGGGAAATGATACAAGTCTTATATTGCCTAACTAGTAAATGTTTTTGTATGAACCGGACACATTGTTTGATAAAATTAATAATAATAATCATCTTCAAGTTAGTGACTTTTATTTTCAGTCAATTGTGAAGTCATTTCTTTATTTCAATAAAATTCTGCATTTCTTTGTTTTATTGAAATTCTATAATGAGTGTTTCTTCGGTCATCCTTGCGTTATCATTGTGATTCAAAACACGTAGTTTTAAGCAAGCGTCCGTTGTCTTTTTCATCGTCATTTCAACCTTCGTTAAAACTTATACCATCATACTTTGCATTCGTGTTTATTGTAATTTAATCCAGTAAAATAATTGTATGCTTGATTGAATAAAAAGCAACTTTACCTTCAGTCAACAAAATTTTGATTACACATTGAACCTTGAGATGAACCGGTCGTACCATTTTGTATTTTTTACTTCAGATTTTTAACGATGTTGAAGTTGTCTTGCAATTCTTTGCACTAGATCTAAATTAGTGCAGTATCCTAACATTAAAACTTGGTAGCCAAGTGAAAATTATTATATTATTCAAAACTTGGTTCGCTTACAATTGCAGGTTTTGTAGACTGATTCATTTGTTTGTTTAGACAATACTTGATCGAAGTGTGGAACGCTAATGAATACCTCTAGTAAGTTATTACCACGCACATTGCGTGTACTAAATAAGAAAAGTGGCTCTTAAACCGGGCATAGTTTATAAACTAGTAATATATTTCCACATTACGCGTTAGTAACTATCCTTATCTACAATTTTGACAGGTATTTTTTTAAGAAATGATCAGGATTGATAACAGTTTTCCTTACAGGAATACAAAATCTTCAACGGGCCAGGTCTAAGCTTTATGGAGAACTAGCTGTTCCCCGCGGTTTCACCCTCGCTGCTAAGCACCTGTTGGTCGTAGCGTGATGTTATATAGCCTATAGCCTTCCTCAAGAAATGGACTATCCAACACTAAAAGAATTTTCCAATTCCAATTAGTAGTCCCTGAGATTAGCGCGTTCAAACAAACAAACAAACAAACTCTTCAGCTTTATAATATTAGTATAGATTTCATAATTTTTTCCATCATTAACATCCGCCTTTTGTTATAATCTGAAATATCTTGTGAACCTTAACATAATCCCATAATTGTTCATCATAAATGTTTTGACATTACAGCACTTGTAATATATACAGCGACTGCTTCGTAGCGACACTGTATGAACTGTTCACTTTGTTCGTTTGTTTTATAAGTACCTATTAACTGCAGTTTCAATCAATTAGCCTATCTCAGTCCAGTGCTGGATATAGGTCTCTCCCAAGTTTGGGAAGGTTAGGCCTACTTTCGTATGCGGGCCAGACGGGTTGATGTACAGGATTTTATTTCGAGATTTCGTTCTCTCGAAGTGTAATGGTTTGCTTATATTTCCGTTCGAACTCTAGCTTTAATTATCAATATCGAAGAAATATTCACGATAGTTACTAAAAGTCTTTGAAACTTGTTACCCAACTTGGAACATTCATTGTTGGCAGGCTATCACTTAAAGATTATATCACTGAATTAAAGAAATAAATTGAGCCAATAGAACTTAATTCTATGTTTATAAAGTCGGTATCAATAAACTCCATAATAAGGAGTCGATGACGTGTTAGTGTATATTAAAAATACTCAATGCATAAAAAACTTGTGATGTCAGAGAACCGTATTTATTTATTTTAGTATCTGGATGTACATAATAAAATCGCAGCTGATTCAACCTTTGATAAAATATATTGAAATGTACATTTTTGTTTTCAACCAATAAAGTCTAGTAAGTACGTTATCGTAACAAGTTTGCAGTCAGATATGAAACTTGTTTTGTAGTAGAAAAGAAACATACATTACTCGTATTAATTCGTCGATTATTTCGCCTTGAGTTGGGTCGCAATACAGTTCAAATAAAAAAATTTATCAATGCTGAATTTGAATTCTTATGATCCCGGTCTTCTACATTATGTTATATCAGATAAAACTAAGGTTATATTTAAATTCTTTTATTGCCAATCAAAATTCAAATACAAGCAACATGAAAAATCAATTCTATATTGATTAATATAGAAATCACCGAACAGTTTATTAGGTAATCAGAACCTTAACCTTCATTTAAAATTATATTTCAAGGATGTTATTGATTAAGTATTCTGCACCATTAATTACTTTAGCGATAAACCCCAAAAAAGAATGTCAATCGTTCGACTGGTGACACATCATGATATTGAATCGATTGAAGTGATCAAATGAGTAGATAATATAACGATTAGCTGGCGTAATCGCACATTACACATTTTTTCATTTACACTTTTATCGATCTCATTTTACCAAAAATGAGAGATTTTCCCCTAACAAATTTCAAAGTGGTTGTCCAAAGACTTTCTTGCAGGAGCTGCGCCTAACGATCATTTTTGTGATGAAATTAGTTCCTAGCTCTAGTACTCGAGCTACGTAGGTCATATTGTTGGCAGAATACAAGTACGGCTGACTTGGAATCATTCGTAGGCGTCCATAGATTTCATTTTATTCTTGTGTCTTTATCTGACAATATCGTGAACGGGGTCCATGTTCTTTTCTTGTTATCATTGTTATTTTTGGGAATTGGAATAGAGTTTTGACTTATGAATATTTTTTCACAAGCTCCATTGCCTTGCGAAATCGGTCTCGTGCTAAAATTAATGAACATGTCTTGGCGATCCCATTATACCTGTTTGGAATTTAGAGGCTCCTTCTACGGTCAAAATCATTGCTCAAAAAGATGTTTTGAATGTCAAGGTTCATTGTCTCTTGATTTATTAATTTGTTCTCCGTAAAAACCATCATATAATTGAAATAAGGCTTTATCGAATGGTCACAAGAATTCTGTGGGACCCGACTCCAGTCCATATCGCACTTGCTCTCTTCTTAACTGTGCCCCTACACTTTACGACTGAAGACCCCTGTAGAGCAACGGAAAACACTATTGCTATGGACAATAATGGGGCCAGCAAGATTTGAAAAAAAAAATCTTAACATTCTGTCATTTAAGCCAGATTTACCGAGAAGTGATTGTTCTTTAGTTTTTTAATGACACTCGTAGTACTCCTGTTTTGTATAATGTATACTTACCTACCTCTTCTGTAAAGTATAGTTTTACAGTCGTGTAGTGCTAACAGCAAAATTGTAACGCCTTTATCAATTTCTAGTTCTGTGTTGTATATGATGTAACTGATTCCGCAGACCCATTCTTGTTTGATATTGTTTGTAAATAACCACTAAACATTATTCTTGAATTCGCACAAAAACTCTGTTCACTCACTGGTCAATGTGCTAGTACTTAAGTGAATTTATTGAATCTACCAATTTATTTATAACTCCGTACATGTCCCCCTTCATAATCCTTTTAAGTGCTCGTTCCCTACTGTCAGGGGCTAATTTTCTTTCATCAACACCAAACGTGATCTCTTAACACGACCAATTAAGTGGAATATTAACAATTCTTGAACTATATTCATAATTACTTACGATAAGAAAATTTGCGCGTGTATTTCGGCAGAGTCCAAGCAAATTCGACTCTAACGTGAATTAATTAAGTTGTTATTATTTACTATTGTTTATATCGTTAGTGCATACTGGTTTAGTGTCTATGTATCACGCTAAGACGAACTGACAGGAGTCTTACAATCGTTTCGGGCATAGGTCGACTCATTATCATTATAGTGCTCGCAATATCGTATCGCCCTTCACGGAGGTAGCACGACTTAGCTCGGAGGGCAAGGAATTGAAATCGACAAAATTATTCCATTCTAGAACTCGGAGGAAATAAGACGTGTTTTTTTTTTCAAATTTTTAAACAAAGTGCTATTTATTAAATCGTTCAATTGAAAGTTGTAAAGATTTCGTCGAAAATAATCGAAGTACGTGCGTTGTGGAACTGGACGGGTGATGTAGTGTCTGTTGCAAACTGTACCATGGATACGATGATAAGCGTGTGGACGATGGTGGAGCATGTGAGGGTGGCCAGCGGGGCTGCTGAACTTGCCATCTTCACTGCTCTGCTGTACTGGTTCTTCACTTCCAGGTTAGTACTAGATCAAGTCCTTCTAGATATTATTGATATTTAAGTAATTTTGTTTATTAATAAATAATCATAATAGAAGAATAATAGCCATCGAAATAATAACAAAATGATAATCTAATTGGTATACCTAATATACTGTGTGGCGATGGAGAAAGAGTTTCCACCACCCCATCATCAGAAAGGTGTAGTAAGAGGCAACTATCGGAAAACGCAGACGATATGACTGCGAGAGAAGAAAACTCAAAATGAAACCTTGTACGAATTTGTCGCGCCAGTGTGGAAACATTTGGCCAAAGCCTATCGTCTGCGTTTTCCGATAGTTGCCTCTTACTACACCTTTCTGATGATGGGGTGGTGGAAACTCTCAATTACCAGCCTCCCAATATTGTGAGAGGCTGGTAATTGATTAATTGTATGTACCTATTCAATTATTATTTAATTAATCCGCATAATGGGAGAGGTATATGTCCACCAGTGGACCGCGATAGGGTAATTGATTGATTAATTTAGATATAATCATTAAATATTGGTATCGAATTGAAACTTTATGAACATGTGGCGATAATAAATTGAATCACAATGCATGAGTTAAGCTGATTAGAGAGACAGTATATGGATAGTGGCAATCTTCAACAGCTATTAGGAATCTCGTCGGATTTGGGCTTATTTGATTTTTTGTAACAAGTCTCGTTAATACACGGCGAAGAAAGCTGAAGAAAAACCTTTTATAATTATTTTTTTATTTGTTCATTAATTTGGTATCTTATAGTTATTTAATTTATTATCTATATTCATTTTATAGAACTTACATTTTCAATAATGTAATTAGATTTAAAATATAGATAAAATTGAAACAAAAATACACAGCAGGTACAGATAGGTACACTCGTGATCATGTCGTATCATAGTGTAAACTCAGCGGCTACTTTTTTTAAATCGTGCGAGAAATCCCCAACTATACCCCCCTTCCCCGTCGGAGCCGGTTGGAGTAGTTATGTCGGATTCGAACCGATTAAAACGCACGCCGTCTTTGGGTCTTTAGTTACCGGCGGAGTTGAGATAGTAGCCAACATATCACTCGCACCCCAGCAGACCCGGGGCCGTCTCTTTCGAGATGACCTCCGTCGGGTGTAGGGACCACGGTATTATTGTAGGCTACACACTAACCTACAATAATCAATACACAAATTACATCACGTACGAGTAATCACGATCGAAGCTTCCGAAAGAGAATTGGCCAGAATACTATTGAGACTCCCAAAATCCATCGATTTTATATTAGAGACTTCCAACAGAGCTCAACGACTGACGACCTCCGTGGCGTGGCGGTAGTGAACACGACTGCTGCGCAGGAGGCGCGGGTTCGATTTAGCTCATATCAGTGCAAAAATGTGTGTGCATAAATATGAATACTTGCATTAGTCTGGGTGTTTCTATGTATAACATAAGTGTTGTACCTACTTGTCAATATGCAATATTTATGTAATGTTATTCTATGTGTACAAATTTTAAATAAATGAAATAAATGAATATACCTACGTATTTACAAAAAAAGTATCTATAGTTTAGGTAAAATGTATGTATGTTTATCCGCATTCTAGAAGTCATAACACAACCTAGTTGAATTATACTTACCATGGATTTAGGTGGCGTTGTGTAGATCCTATACAAAACAACGCGTCACCCACATGCGGTACAAATAATTCCATCAAGAACTAAGTAGTTCGACGACTCTTTTCTACACCTTTCTTTTAGCACCATTAAGTACTAGAATACTCTGTCAGCACAATTGTTTTAACCGGGGCTAGTAAAAACAACTGTCGAGGCCGTCAGGGTAGCGACCGCCGTTGCAGAGACAGCACTTGTAACGGCGGACACCTTGTGAAATGTTCGTCTACAAACCGTACACTACACAAACCGTAAATATAGGTATGCATTCCACAGGCCCTAGGGAAAAGTTAACGAGAAAGTTATTTAGTTAATTAATTTAGCACGCGTGTGTTTGTCACCATGACGTAGACTCCTGATATGCATCTGTGGTGTCTTCTAGTCTGATTACTTCGCAACCACAACATTATTAAGTGCGCGAAAACCTGGTTTTGCGCGTCATCTCATCATCTACATTACAAAATGCAGCGTATTTTTTTTCTATATTGAACTCATCATTATTATCCTTGCGTTAACTCTAATATTTCTGTTTTTTTTCGTCTTACGGTTTTTGTTTTGAAAAATTGGCTCTTAAACATTAGGTATCTGAAACCGTGTATGTTATTTACATGTGAAAACTTATAAATGGTCTCTAATAATGTAAGTAGGAATTTAACATAGTTGTAATTCTGTTTGTTTTCCTAATAAAATAAAAATAAATATATAAAATTAATCCCGCTCGCATCCGAAGCTGTCATCAGTCCGATGTTCACTTTTTCCATTCTACCCTGCGTTGTGGTTGAACTTCGATATTTTCCATGAAGCGACTGTCACCTGGCCTCCACAACTATAGGTACCTATAGGCAGTATCGAAATACTGCAGCAAGACCAGTTGTTGAACTTTGGGCTCCAACTGCTGGTAACGGCTGCTATAGATGTTCGCATGACAACCGGGACCGGCAGCTTAACGTACTCTCCGAGGTGCTTTTTTAATACTTTGCACTGTTTTACTAATCGATCATTATATTGTGTTGTGATGTCATCATAACTATATGAATGAATAGTTCAACTGGCTTGTCTCCGGTGCAAGTTGTTCGTACGCTGACATTTCTTTCTTGACATCTTGACACTCACATGACTTACCAAAGTCTATCTAAACACAATGGCATTGCTGCTAATCTGAAAGTTATTAGCATATTCGTAATCTTATTAAAGTCGCGTGGGTTGGAAGGTGATTGCACGAATCTATAAAATTTATTGCACATCATAAATATAGAATAGAGGACGCTGCTACTGTCCTTGTTTATCAAAAACCAGTCTACATGTAACATGCGTATTTATTGATCAAGGTAGTAACATTGACTGTTATCAAGGTGCCTATAAAAATGTTAAGTTTTACGTAATACCTGGACACATACATAACATACGTCGCGTAAAGTTGTGTTGTTAAGGCCATGTATTTTGTTGTGTGGACGAGACGACAAACTTACTTAAGATTTAAAGACTCACACGCACATGTATTTTGACCTTACTAAGAAGCAACCTTACAAAAAAGTCACAAAATTTTCATTTTTTGCAATTTAGAGTTATCTTTTTGTTTCCCGTGCGCGAAGTCCGCACGGATACGAATCTCACTGGAGTTGCCGGAGGTGAGATAGTAGCGAACATATTCCTCGCATTTCGGCAGGCCCCTAGAGAGAGAATTTACTGAATAATTGTTTACCTGATTATTTAACGAACTGTAGAACGTAACTAAGTACCTTTAAGTTTAATGTGTTTATAATGCAATTTAATGTAATGCCTAATGTAATCTACAGCATATACCTAAGCGCATTGGTGTATACTGTAAGCTTATATTGCTAACAATAACAATAAATAAATAAATAAATTAGAGAGGGCCTCTTTCGAGATAATCCCTTTCAGGTGTAGGGACCACGGTATCTCCGAATTTAGAGATAACTGAGATACTCATAGATTTTCCAAGGGTGTTACAACTGTCGAAATACTTCACTTCACACTATATAATCCGTGTTTACGTATATTTATAAAATTGTATGGTAGGAGACGTTTTAAAAATACCTAAAACATGCCAACAAAAAGTTATTTCTGAAATGTTACGTTTACGTTACGTCGCTCTGCAACAGCACAGTTGCAATGCAATTTCTTTGCATCAGATGTTTCGATTTGTTGTGTTTATTTTTTTGATAATCTACTTAATATAAACACTGAAAACTGCAATTTAAGATTAAATAATTGCAGAGATGTGAATGTAAAAGTATTCTTTATCTATATAAATAAAAATGAAGTGAAATATATTGTTTAGCGGAAATTTAGAAGACGGCTGGACCAATTCGAGTAATTCTTTTTGTTTTTATGGTAACGGAAGGTTTTTATGGAGCAGCGGGGACATGAGGGCGTAGCTGGGCAATAGCTAGTCTTTAATAATAAATAAATAGATTTGTTTGTAAACGTACAATGTAATTGAACTGCTTTAGCATTATAATGCAAGAATATTCCTCCGAGAGCCAATCCCAGTTATGTCCACTACTGCAACGATTGTCTAAGGGTTCATAAGACAATTCCCTCACACCTTGGGATATCTACGACTTTTAAGAAGAACTCCTTAGGAAACATTCGTTTTGTTTTATTTTGACATGTATACTCGTAATTGTATATTTATATTTTGTCTTAACTTCTATGAAGATGTACAATTAATAATTTAATTGTACATCTTTATCAAATTATTTGTTTATTTAATTTTTTTTTGACTGAATAATTAATTATCTTGAGTTTTTTAACTGCCAATTAAATATTTAATTTTTATAATGTTGCGTTGCTGTACCTACTTTATTTTAATCAACATTTTCATACCGTATCGTGTTTCTGCATGAAACACTGTAAGGAATAATAAAGTTATATAACAATAATAAGGATAAATAGATTCTTTATTATTATTATAAAGAAAACGTATCCATCAGGCTAAATGCATTTGCATAGGTATACCTGGAGGCAAAACAATGGAGTGTATACAATCGGTGTTTTATATTAAAATGTATTTCTCGTTGTTCACAGCCGCGTAGCCGACATGCTGGAGGTGGTCGGCGAGCGCGTGGGAGGGTGGTGCGGCCGAGATACGACTAGCTCGTTGCGACAAGCCGTGCGCGCGCGCAAGCGGCAGCAGCACGATGTCTACTCGAAGCTGGACGCTGACATCGCTGTTAGTATTCCGTTTATGTTCTATTTTGAACCAGCAGGTACATCATATTTAAGAAAAAAAAGGTTCATGGGTGAATTTCAGTCGGTACTTATGTGTTACTGGTACCTACTTGAGTATTTCTGCCGGCAAACCTAAGGGATAATACATGGGGGGTGAAATAAATTCTATAGTTTAAACAATATATAATACGTATCATACATATTGGCACGGATCTTTGATCTAAGTCAAAACGAGGCTCTGCCGCGCGCGGTCTGTTTTGATATAAATCTATAATTTAGATTTGAGCTCGTCCACCACTGTTGCACCACGTGCTATCCTCAAAAGACAGCTCAAAAAATATTGCCTGAATAGAACGCATTTTGAGCGCGTTTTGGGTCCACAACCTAACTCTATATCACAATTATCATCAGTCTGTGCTTGTCGCAATATTTGAGATTTATTGCATTCTCTTCCATAATCTTCTATCAGTAAAGCCTTTCCTTGCCATGTCTACTTTCAATCCATCCATCGCATTCGCGCATCAGTCATATTTCAGAATTATACCTTTTTATATTTCGTATATCATTTCTGTACTTCTCCAAGACCATGGACTTCCCAGAACACCTTTTTCGTCCTTCTAAATTATGATCAAGAATTACTAACTATTGTGCACATCATCTGAGTATACTTGGGCGTTTTGCTCTCGAGGAACGAAGATATTGTAGGATTTATTGCAAGAAGATTGCGGGAAATCGTGTGCACAGTCCGCTACATTCCTTTATGTGTGACTGATCCGAGTAGACGCACCTGGCGGTTTTTAATGGCGTCTTAATCAATGGTAGTGAAAGTTGAGCACACATGGTAGAAAACTCATGAAAGTACACAATTATCCCAATTGAGTTGAGATTAAGGTAAAACAATATAAGGTTTTTGGGAAACGCTCCTGAAGCCATTACATATTGGCCTGAAAAATTACGATTTAGATTTTTTTATACCGTTTACCTAGGGTTATTCACCATACTAAGGTGGTTTGGACTCGTAGAACAATTAAACATTCAGCGAAAGACAAATGAATTTAATTGTTATGCTCAATCCACACTCTCGTACGAGTCTAGCACGAGGACAGAAGGCAAGGCAAGGATATACAAGTGCACCGCGCACATTCACGCACTCGCGTTACCATGTGCAGCATCGCGAATGTGTAGATTGAGCATGAGTTGGCAGGCCATTGTGAAAGACTCAATCATTAGATTGGGGATTTCTTGAAAACAGGCGTAGTAAGCCCTCTGCTTACTACACCGACACAACTTTACAGCATAAATGACGTAATTTTTAGTCTGCTTCCATGTTGGACATTATTTTTTATCCCATCTTGTCACACTACCTCAATTAGTTAATCATTCTTATTTCCACGTCACGCAAACATCATTTGAACCGTTCTTTGAGGAATAAAAAACTTGTTGTAAACGAAAACAATATTATAGTACGGAAAGCAAAAACTTTTGAATTATTTCTAAGAATGAATATGAGATTGGGCATAATTTTTTGCAAAAAGCAAAAAGAAAATTGAAGTATGTGTTAGATGGACACATTAAAATATGCCAAACAATCGTTGTAGGTATATATGTTCATACTGCCAATTTGTACACGTTTGTAACTTACGCAATATACGAGTATATTATTAAATTTTCTAAGTATTTCGCATTCGCTATATCTTGTAGCATTCTCTATAGAGCACAGCGTATGTCTACAGCTTGATATATTTCTAGAGTAGTTAAAACTGAAGCTATAGTTTTAAGGTTTGGAAACACAAACAGTTTTAACTAGGTATTCTGTAACGGTCAGTCTGATGTGCGAAAGAGAGAACGCTGTCCAAAATCGAGGCAAGCCGATATTAGTCACTCTCTTTTCGATATGTGCCAAGTCAAAAGTTGGATACATACTTATGGACTGTCACTGTATCTACCTAGCATATTCCACCGAGGCTGAACCGCAGGCAACACTAGTATATAGATATCTATTTTAGAACAAACTTCTTGCAGATTTGTAACAACAAAACATATTTTAACGACTCTACTGACATAAGAACGGCCTCTGTTCGGCGAATTCTCAAACAAACCACGGCTGACTTAATATTATTAATACACCTTTATTTCACCTTCAGACAACTCATATGAAGATTTTGACAATTCAAAAACAATCAAAAGCTTTCAGTTTACGACATTTTGAAATATTTTGTTTCTCTAATGAGTTAGACTCTAAGGCACATAATTCTAAAAATGGCACTCAGTTCTGAATCTCAATTTACTTGAGGATAGTTAGTTGTATATGAATTTAGCAGTTCGACTGGGGAAGGACCGCCATCCTACATAGTACCGCGGCTAATTATAACCTTGTGTTGTGTTCCGGCGGTGTGTAGGGTAGCCATAGCTCACAGGAGAGGTTTTATATTGTCAGTGGGAAGACCGAGAAACCCTTCATTGTCTTAAAATCAATTGAGTGATATTATTTGAAGGCGTTCCTGCGTCACTAAAATAGATATTAATGTTCAAACAGTTGCCCATGGCTCTACCCGCCGTGGAATACTGACTCCTTGCTGTAGCCTACAGGAATCTAATTCCGGATTAAAAGTCAAATTAATCCATAAGCTTATCGCAATCCAATGTTACGAGGGCTTAGCCTACTGTTTCAACACTGGTGAGACATATTTGCAAACAATACCGTATCGTAAAGTCTAAAGGTTCATATTGAAGCGTACGACTTGACAGTAAAAATGAAATACTCAACCATTGGAGTAAGTCTCTTGTTACGTTAACCAACGATTAGAATGAAATAACATCATTATATTAGTCATAACTCTTCATAACATGAGCGACACTGTCACAACACGTTGAACATCATTTTGGCAACCATTTTGAAATAATTCTTACACGCCATGTTGTATTTAGTTATAATTTACAGATGTAACTGCTCACGATTCAGTCGTTACCAAAATGCATTATGAAATGTCAAATGATTTCTTCATACCGTAGAAGTTTATAACCTCCCAACCACGTACAACTTCGAAATTAATCGAATTTAATACCTTTATTTAATTCTTGTGATATAGTAAAACATATTTGACATTAAGTTTTGCTGTTTGAACATTTACAGCCCGATTCGCGAGCCATTAGTAAAATCTGTGAGAACTAGTAATAATTTTTTTCTAATCATTAGTGATTAGAATGGTGGTTAACGATAATTGCTCCTAATTCCAAGGTCATATTAGTCACTATTAAATTATAGAATTCAAGAATATTTAGACGATAAACAAGGTTTGAAATGAACTGTTTGCTCAACTATGTTAGTCAAACAAACCATTGTATTTAGATTACGTAAACATGTTTGTAAATTGACTGAAAAAAGCCCGCTGAGTTTCATGCGCAAAATTTCGGGTGGTCCTCACCAGAGCCGGTGGGAGTTATCATGTCAATGTCAATTCAAATAAATAGTAAAATATTTTCTAAATTTCAAAACAATAAAAGCCTGCTCAGTTATTAAGTTATTATCACTTCTATCAATAGTTAGATTTGTTGATATGGACATGAATTAAAATGAAAAAATATTAAATGTGATAAAAATAAAAATGTTAAAAACAAAGAGGTTATACAAATTGTGAGCGATTTTATTTAAATATACTGCTTTAGCACAGTAAACAATGTATTATTAAAATAAAGGAATTCTTTTCTAGTTGAAATACCTACAAAAGGTATCAATAATGAAAAAACAGACGTATAGAATTTTATTTGACGTCAGAACTAACAATTTAACGCTAAAAAAATTTAGGAAACAGTTTGTACTAACGAGCCGTCTCGACTTCAAACAGGAATATTTCGTGAAAAATTTTTTTACCTTTTTTAATTTTGCACTAAAATTTATTTGTTCTGAAATTTTTAAGCGTTAATATGCTCACTCAAATTGATTTTAAAATTAAAAATGTAGATGTCTAGACGGGATTTAAACCCGCGAAGGGTTGTGCTCATACGGTAATCTTTTCAGTTATAATAATGGAGTCATAATAATATCATATAGCCAGAGAGTATACTTGCCAACACCTGCTAAATTGACCCAAGCACAACTAGTCATTCAAAAAGATGTGTATGCACAATTTCATCAAAATAGGTTGAGGACTTCTGCTACAAAACTTGCAGGATTGGCACTGACACATACAATGCAAGTTAATAAAAAACCAGTTTGATTTTATTTATTTACTTTTTAAAATATTTATAGTTAACATTGAAGTTCTCAAGGAAATCTTTACCGCCTACAACACTGCTAATTAATATAACATTGATTAATAAATCACTACATAGTATAAAATAAAGTCGCGTTTTCTGTCCCTATTTTTCTTGTCCCTTTGTATGCTTAAATCTTTAGAACTACGCAACGGATTTTGATGCGGTTTATTTCAATAAATAGAATGGTTAAAGAGGAAGGTTTATATGTATATAACATCATGCTACGAGTAACAGGTGCGGAGCAGGAATGAAAAATGTTGCAAAAACGGGGTGACGCAGACGAAGTCGCGCGGGTCAGCTAGTTAAAAATAAAGTACAATTACCTCATTTACCACGATTTCCTTCATTTCGTTCAGTATAACCTCAATCAATCCATTAGCCTATGGACATTGGCCTCTCCCAATGTTAGCCTACTGTTTCTATGTTTTCCAGACGGTATAGTATAGGCTGTTTACACGTATACATAGGGTAAAACCCGGATAGTTGCGCCGGTGGGATACTTGCCACGGTTTCGAATACACTATGTTACGGATGTAAGTGGCAGTAGCGTTTTACTATAGTTGTAAGTACACCTCCCATAGACCTCAGGGCCACGTTAACCGTCACCATAGACGCAAGCGTTTCACTCGTGCAAGCGAAAATCTTCCGCGGTGAATCTTCGACAGGTGTCGAACTTATATTGGTAAGTTATTTCTGTTGAATATTTTTATTACTAATTGTGGTTCCAATCTACCTTTTATTTCTTTGCGTGCATTAGGCTTTACATTGCAAAGTTTATTACATATTTTTGTAAAATAATTATTATTTATTTCGCAAATGAAAAGGGCAAGTATCCGTATCAAAAAGGATAGTTGCCCTAGAAACCAGTGCGGATAGTTGCTCTGGGGGCAACCATTCGCAACTATAAATTCTTTCACGAACAATGGCAAATATTTTCTATTTGTGTTTTTTTATTCATTGTGGCTGTAACTTAGCTAGAATACAATAAGTATTTAGGTCGTGTGTTCTATTGCCCACCCGTGTCAGTACTTTTTTGAGATTATTTATTATTTTTATTTTTATACCACTTAAAGTGGCAGATATGCACCTAATGGAAAGAGGTTGCCGTGGCCTATGGACGTACGTAACCCCAGAGTTCATTCTACCCGTTAATAAAATAAAATTAATAATTAATTAACATTTTAGGTGAGCAAAATGCCTCGTAAGTATCAGCGTAAAGCCGGCTTGGTGCCGCGTCACATAAGCTGTACAGAGGAAAGTTTAGGTCTTGCATTCCAAGAGTTGGATAAAAAAAAGGAATCAACTAAATATCGCGAATGTACGGGATTCCACGTGATACGGGGTATAATTTTTGGCTATTTTTGTTATATTTTGTATAACGTTGATTAGAACTTAATAAAAGATTGCAATAAATAATAAATACTGGTTGAGTAAATCGATATGAATTTGTTTTTCATCAAAAGACATTGTGAGGCGTCTATCCCCGCATGAGGCAAGTATCCTCTCAAGTATTATTTACGTTAGGCAACTATCCGCTAGAGTGGGCAACTATCCTCTCTTTGAGAGGTCAAATAAAACAGGTTTTACTCAAAACCTATAATAACTATGTTCTTAATAATAGGCTTCTATAGTAGCTCAAAGACCTATAATTTGATATACACCTTGCAATATTCTTATTAAGCACATATTTCTTAATTATATAGCTTTGTTGAAAAGTGGCGCAACTATCCGGCTTTTACCCTATATATTTCGAGTTTTCCATCACTCGCAATTATATCGTCTACACATTTTTCTATTCTGTTTGTCGCCTTAAGCGAGATCCTTCGAATTTGATCAAGTGGAGTGGAGAGTATTCTTTCTTCGTCACCACAGTATAAGTAAGCTTAACACTAGTGAAATACGAACTAAGCTATTTTTATTGGTTTTACGATACCAGCTTATTTATTTGTATAATTAACGTATAATATATTAAAACATTCACATAAAATGCTGCATAAAACTCAGACCATACCAACTATCGATAATAATAAATTGTGATAGCAGCTTAAACAGTACCTGTTGTATTAAATTTTAACTAATTAAACGGCAATTGTTATCTACCTTTACTTAACTACAAACAAATTTTTATTTTATTTTTATCATTATTACATTACTGAAAACTTGTGCAATATAACGTTTAAATTACGCAACATTACGTTCAAATTACGGCAAGTCTAATCGGTTTATTTTCATCGTATGATCACTAATGGAAATGGCGATTCGTTAAACTGTACCTATCGTATCACTATTTATCTGAAGACAGATTATATTCTTGGCCTCAGCATGGCGAACATCAACAAAAAGATATCTATCTCTTCGACCAATTAAATCGCTGAAAAATGATGTCGCGTGATCAAAACATCGACTTTACTGATCTTCTTGTACTATGAAGGTAGTACAGCATCAGGGGCTTCATCGTTCACCTATGATTTTACCAATATAAAAGTAGAATTTAATAATTTTGAATGTGGGATCAGTTCTAAAACTATAAAGTAGAAGAAATAACAACAAATCAGTTATAAAGTAGACGAATACCTTGATGATAAAATTGCATGGTCATACTAATCTCTTGTACCTACTTATTATAAATAAACAGAACCATATATTAAAAAGAAAATAAGGGATAAGGATAATCTACCTGAGTTTCTACCGAACCAGTGAAAGAATCATTTTCAAATGATTTATTTACACATGACAAATGTAGGTATATAATTGGAAATTTTTGACATTCATAAGTGCTCTTTATGTGCCTAAACTGTATAAACTAAATTGATTCTTTGAAACTGTTGCTCGACTTTTTGAGTGAGCGCCAAGTTTGATTCCTCGATGGTGCTGCCGATAATAAGGTGGAGAGTAATAAAAAGTATGTAGAGTCTTATTAGGCTTGCTTACTAAAAGTAAATGGGAATTCCTTCTGCAAAGAGAAGCGAAGAGATATATCTACACCGCAGTGCTAACCCTGTAGATGCTTCTAATGACATTGTGATAGTCGATTCAACTGAATGAATGTTGTTCTTGAAAGACCCGTATTCAAGAAGGGCACACAGTTTTGAATCTCGATTTATCTGTGGTTTCAGTTCTACAGACAGATCGAGATACAAGAACTGCCAAGATGCCACTCTAGAATACGGGTTTAACACTTTTTGCACATGTGCCTCGTTCACTCTTTTACTGTAAAAACTACTAACTGTTGCCAGCGGCTCCGCCCGCATTGACTTCTGATTCCTTTCCCGCTAAACCTTCCGTAGAGTTCAAGGAACAAATAAAAAAAGAATTACTCGAATTGGTTCAGCCGTCTTTGAGTTATGCGCTTACCAAGATATTTCGCGATTCATTTATATATATATATATAGATTCATGAAATGTCCCACACATCGCCATGCATCGTATCGATCCACGTATTATGCTCTCCTATCCATTGCTAAAAAAGGGAATCCAGTGTTTCAGAATTCCCGTTTTGTACTTCTTTCACATCTATTTAGGTACTTATTGTAATGAATTGGATTAGAGCATGTGACTCTCTTCTACGCAAAAGTGTTTCTAAAATTATAAGCCTCCCCCCTACACAAGTGAATCTGCCCTGGGCTGAATATACTCAAGAAAGAGAGTCGTTAGATCCCTAGAGTGCCGACTGTCCTTCGTTGAAAGGGTGAGGAGCAGAGCCTATCGTTTACTGAACACGTGCACAGCGCACGAGGCTATTTTGCACCACCTCTTTTGCGAACATCATCTTCTCACAAATCGTACCGGCAGAATTTCTTGCTTTTACTGCATTTACCTCGATCTAAATCATGATATATGGCATGGTGAATTTTTAAATTTAATTTAATTAAAAACACCCGTGTAATCTTTATTGTAACGTTTTATTCTCAACGTGAATCGGAAAGGTCAAACGTCAAGCAAAGGTCACGCAAAAAACCAAAACATATCAATATTCGCGTAGTAATTTAGTTATATGTTTCAACAGAGTCGCACAACGTCATTGTACAGAGTAAAAGAAGGCCCAATCGTGCCCCCTCCTGAACCGCAGACGAGGCCTCCGGCAGGCTTGGCGTGTGCCCGATGTGCTCCATTATCCAGGGTAAGTTCAGCAAATAATGTGTTGTCCATGTCCAGTCTGTTTCATGTTCCAATGATGTCTATTTTATGATTTTATGTTCTTCTACGTCACGCGTACCCTAATTTAACATGTAAGGCCAATGGCCTGTCGTGATCTCTTGATATATTTGCTCTCGGAATGGAGAATGTTTTGAACATACTTATCTGCGATAAATGTTGATTTATTTTAAATCAATGTCTTGTCCATGTGTCCATTTAATAAGGTGGATTTTTTTGTTTGTTTTATAATATGGTGCTTACTGTGGGACTGTAGCCAATCGAATTTTATTTCTGTTATGAGTACGCTGAAGACATTTTTTTTTTTTTTTTTTTTTTTATACTATCACGCCTATATCCCCGAAGGGGTAGGCAGAGGTGCTAGCACCCACATTTCGCCAGTGTATATTTAGGTCCCAATGTAATAGGGGGCGAGCCTATTGCCATCAGCCGGGCACTTATGAAGAAGACACGCTGAAGACATTTCAATACCTATCTACTTTTTCTGATATCCATTTCGAAAATGTACAATTGTATGCAACATACATACATTATGCTATCACGTATATTTCCCTCCGAGGTAGGCAAAGGTGAATTAACACCCACATTTCACATAATAGGGGGTGAGCCTATTGCTGTATTCCGGGTATTATTGTTGACTCGAACCATGCATCTGAGGCTGAATCTGGGCTGTATATATTTGTCTGAAGTTAAACAGCCCTAACCATTAGTCGCCTCGTACATGGCATGGGAAGAGATGGGCCTACCCAAATTCTAATCTGCCGGGAGTCAAGCGGCGTATATACGTCTTAGTGAATAGTGCCAGAAAGCTCATATCATAGTACCTTGATGGTGAACATAGGCGGCAAACGATCAAATTAGCTTTTAGACAATTACAACATCAAGTCTAAAAACCTTCTGAGAGCTGATTTCATCAATCACCAACCGCGATAAATTCAAGCTGAATTGGTTTAGCAGGATCTACTCAAACAATTTCGTTGCCTAATAAATAAGAACGCAGTATCACACCATATAACACTGATTAAAATAATGCTCTTTGGCAAGAGTAGCAAAAACCAACCTTGTTTTCTTTATGAGGTCGTCAATACCGGAATTTATAAAATAGGCACTAAAATGGTAAGTTGACTGTTCGTTCGTACCTATATATGTGTATATATATACATGTTTGTTTATCAGAATTCATCACAGTTGACCATGGCACAGTGCCGTGAAGGATTCCAATACATTATATATGCAAAATTATTTCGATCTGTGAATGTAATTAGCCGTTTAAGATAACTGGAGGTCGTAAATGGTTACAGAAGTCGTAGATATGAACGGGAAGCTCCGAAATAGTTTCTGAAGTTTTATTTTTGCATTTCATGTGTGAAAATCTGAAGTAAAGTGTATTAAAAACATCGATAATGCGTGTCTAAATGGCTATTTAATCATAATCAAGGTTAAATACTCCTATCTACTTGCGTATGCCGATTGCCGTAGTTCAACCGTTTTGCAGTTAGCTTAGAAAATATCAACCCCGGACTTACAAGGTGAAGATCACGAATGCGACCGGGATGATGCATATCTGGATGTTTTGATATATAATATGTGTATATGTATTAACAAAGAAATATATAATAATATATAATAGAATAGGTATGCCGAAAATAAATTCCTAACCGAAAATGTTGCAGCTAAATAAATTTCGGAAAAAAAATTGACCCGATTCCTAGTTATGCGGTGTAAATAGCAAGGAAATTATTTTAGCTGCACAAGCACTACCAATTAATTTGCGGTAGCTATGGCGTTGGACTTGCAATTAGAGGTTGTGAGATCGTGCGGATGTGGTCTGAGATTTTTTTTTAGAAGGGAGTTTAGAAGTCAGTTCCTCCTTTAAAAAGTAATAACGTCTATGTCCTAGGAATAAATATCGAATTTTAAACGGGACCCAAAAGCTTGAGGAAATTAGGTAATGAATTTTGACACCTATGTGTATACTAGATATTATTGCAAAAAGGCGCGCTATGCGATACCTAATGCATAGCGCACTTTAAGGTAATATGTGATGACGTGCCATTTTGCAAAGCGCATTGTTAGTGGCCCTGATACAGTTTTTTTGTTCTGAACAAAGCTACGTGGCATGCCTTTTAAGTTTTGTCGTTTGAAGAAGAAAACGCCACTAGGACCTCGAAGCACTATTTATTGTTTTTCAAAGTATTCACTACGTAGCTTAATACACTTTTCCATTCGCTTAAACCAGTTATTATAACATTTATTCCACTCTGAAGTGGGGGTGTTCAATATGGCTGGCTTGAAGCGTCGACTGCTTCTTCACCGGACTGGAACCTTTGACCACGAAGAATTTTCTTAATTTTAAGAAACGTAAAAAAATCGTTAGGCCTTAGGTCAGGACTGTATGGAGGATAGTCAAGTAATTCTGCTTTTTCCTGCTTCAAATACTCAATCGTTTGACGAGCGCTGTGTGAGCTTGCGTTGTCGTAGTGAAGGATGATGCGTCGCTTTGAATTCGATTTTCGAAGTTCGGCGATGACTCGTGGTGAACAAACTGTTTTATACCATTCTGTGTTAACCGTTTTACGATCTTCAAGTGCAATAGTTGCAATGTGACCGGTTTTTCCTACAAACGTGGCCACCATTTTCTTTGAAGTGCTTTGAGAGCGAATAACTTTAGTCGACTTTGGTTCGTTTTGAAAGACCCAGATTGTAGATTGTTGTTTGGAGTCAGGATCGTAGGCATAGAACCAAGATCCGTCACCACTGATGATGTCGTAGGCGTGGTTTGAAACTCCACGGTTAAACCTTTGCAGAGTTTTTTTACACCATCTGACACGGGCCGCCTTGTGATCATCAGGAAGCAGGTGCGGTATCCAACGGCAAACTAGCTTTCTCACACCAAGTGCTTCATGCAAGATCTTCTGAATGGTTGTCCCTAAAATGCCTAATAGAGCCTCTATCTCTAGATATGTCACATGACGATCTTCGAGAATTAGCTGTCTCACAGCAATGATGTTATCTTCAGTGAAGGCGGATTTTGGGCGTCCTTTACGAGATTTGTCACTAACACTAGTATTTCCACGCTGGAACTCTAAATACTAGCGTTCGACAGTCCGCAGACATAGGGTTTCATTACTGAACACAGATGTGAGCTCTTCATAACAGTGAAGCCGTGTCAGGCCTCTTTTAAAGTTGTGAAAAATTATTGCAAGAACATTTTCCTTAGAAAGATTCATTTTCGTACGTGACCTGACAGATTCCAATCGACGCTGTGATTAAACAATAGCATTAATCCTAATACTTTTAACTATTTTAAGATTCAAAATGTATACACATTCAAATATAGAACAGTTCCAAATTCGAAATTGCCGGGAAATATAGAAACGACAGAATATAAAAGGCATGCCAGGTAGTAGTAGACTAGGAAGCCAGCTTAGTAGTGTAAGTACGTGCAATATACTGTATTTATAATGTATATACTTACCTGTAATGGAATATGGGGCTCCTAAATACAAGCTTTGGGTAATAATGGAACTCTGATGATGACGAAGTAGTGTCATCCATTACACTGTCCCCGTGAACCCACTCCCAACGAAAGCAATTAAACTTACCTGGAGGGGTAAAGGAAAATACTAGTAGGTACCTATCAAATATATGGAATATTGAGGAGGAGGCAGGTCAGTGCCCTTTGTATGAAAAAGTATCGAATTTGTTATGTAAAAGGATTGATATAATGGAAAATTGCGATTAGCAGGCTTCACACATGCATTTCGCAGCTTACTCGATACCTTTTCGTATAACTGGCACAGAAGTATTGGAATGTGCAGGCTTCTATAAAATATTTCATGACAATAGAGGAAGCTCGTGAATTACCTATGTAAGGATAGTAGCAATTCAAAGAAAGAATCAAAGAATCAATTTCATTTATTCAGTTTAGGCACATAAAGAGCACTTATGAATGTCAAAGTTTTACAATTACATTTGTCAAAAATATTATAATTCATAATAAATAAAATTGTAAATAAATCATTTGAAAATGATTCTTACGCTGGTTCGGTAGTTAGATCTACTGAGAAGAGACCAGCAAGAAACTCAAGTAGATTATCATTATCGTTTAACCACCAAGATTAAAAGCTCATGTTTTGGGCTATTGTCTCCGCATACCTCTGAGGAAAGTTAGCATGAGCATATATATGTATGTAATATTTGATAAAAGTTAGAGTGCAATTAATTTCCTCATATTTATAATACAAAGAAGTAATACACCGGCTCGCACCGGTCCTTGCCCTCTCAGGCCGACCTTGTACGACAAAGTAAGTCATTCATTTTTAACATCGATACTGCCAAACAAAGCAAAACATTGTACCTACTCGATTCAGTACCGTCTATAGAGATGGCGATAATACCAGTTCAAAGTCGAATGAGACTTTGTTATCACATCAATGCTTTATATATTCCCCCTGCTTCCGTTTTATACAATTAATTATTTATTTCATTGATGCTACTATACAGTTTAGTCTTTTATCTGCGCCAATTGATACTACGCGGTATTGAAAGCGATAGATCGCGCACACATAAGCGAATGTAACTACGTATCATTTAACTGTTTTTACGATAGCTACTGAGGTAATTACTAATCCAACCCTGAATCTACACTTCATCTTCGCTAACGCAGGTGATGTTAATAGGTTTCAGAAGATTTTATAGTGCCCAAAAATCATTTCTCGACATCCATAACAAGAGATATTCTATATTTTGGAGAATACCAAATTAGATTTTTCTGGTCTTGTTTTCATTCATTCAAAACCTTGTCCTGCATCCTATCTCAATAACCTTGTACTTTATCATCGTATAACAAAAGAATCAAACATACACTCACGCAAGGATCTGACTGCACCATTATGTTCCCCGGAAGACAAGAACACTATTGAGTAGGTAAATTTAGATCAGAGGTTATCAAAGTTTTTATTATTATAATTGATGCGTAGACCCCTAATAAAAAAGTATCATTAATTGATTTGAATGTGCGATCTAGCTCTATAATAACAATCTTACTTGTTTTCGCAAGTTTTTTTTTATGGCACGTCAATTTGACTTCACTTCGCCTGTTGTTAACCTACCATCCAAATGAATTACACATATATTATAATTATTCGTTATTAATGATCAAAATGAAGTAGATATGTTATTTCAATACTATAGCTATATCAAAAGCGTATCACGTTTGGTGATGGAGCTAGGACGCCATGAGCACTTTATTATAAAAATTCAATCAATCAATCTGCCCATCTCAGTCCACTGTTGGATATATGCCTCTTAGAATGTAGCTGATTGATGATGGTGAATGTCCCGTTTCACACGTTCTTACAGTAGTTTTTAAGTGAGGCGAACTGAAGTAGATGCCAGTTACATTTGGTTGTACCCTTGTGGAATAGTCGTTATACATATCCAATTATTATTGACTAGGTCATGTACCAAACTTCAAGTACATCCGTCCAACAGTTTTTGCATGATTGATAACAAACAAACATACAAATGAACGAATAGTCTATCTAATACGCTCTCAAATTGTAAACAAACCTGTAAAACATTAAACTCCATATCTTATCAAAGATCAAGTGTCATGATAACTGTTATCAATCAAACACACGTAAGAGCGTAATATAATAACTTCAATGAAGTCATAAGGCCAATTATTTATAAGATACTGAGTCCGTTCCAAACCACGGAAGCATATTCCTGTGCTTAAAACCATTGTGTCAAATTTCATGTAGATCCAAAAACCAAACGTCTAACAAAAAAATACGGTTTAGCGGCTTGGCTAGACTGTTAAAACTAGCGCTATCACCATCATTTTCCTTTTCGTCATAAGGTAATTAGAACCCTGTATAATCGCCAGCCTGGAACAAATGACCTGGAAATTTGAGTCATTATCTTGTGGTAAATGATTATATAACACATATCAATTCATTTAAATTTGAGCATTCATATAACCTGACCAGATTATATAACTTATAATAAAAATACACATATCGCATAATATGTGTTTCTCGTTGGACAGACAGGCAGAAAGACACTTGAGTTTTATAATATGTATATATAAACGCTATTGTATGAAGAAGAATAGATGTTAAACAGACATAAAATATTTATGTATTCAATGAACCTCAATAATTTATTAAATAGTAAACTCATGGCCCACATATACAGTGTCATCATAATACAACATAACATACTCTTTTTACACCGATATAGAGGGCTTTAATTCAATGAACCCCATATCTTACAACTGATTAAGCGTGGTGTACTAATAAAATTTGAATAAAAAAATATAAATTCATAACATAACATTACGTAAACTCAGCCATTTATCTCAGAAGGGGTAGGCAGAGGTGCTAGCACCCACGTTTCGCCAGTTTATGTTTAGGTCCCAATGTAATAGGTGTTGAGCCTATTGCCATCAACCGGGCACTGTTATTGTGTTTATATTAAATTTTAATGTATTGAATATAAATTCAATACATAAAAATAACTGGTGCATAATTAACTTTGAGAAACATTTCATTATACACTATAGATAAAATCTTTATTCCCTATTTGTTTAAACTGTTCATGTGCATGGAAGGACGTGCGTGCTATTGCAGTGAAATCGTTTGATTTTTGCTTGCGCTTTATGCAATTTATACATAGCTAGGTGAGGCAGACCCTGTAAATATTTTAAATACGTATACAGTCATGATAGTTTTAAGTTTTAACGTAGACCTCTCCCAATAGAGAGAAAACTGCATTTATATCCCACTTATATGTCGCAAAGACTTGTAAGTGGGACATAAATGGTAAGACTTGTCAAAGATGCACATTTTCAAACCGAGAACCGAGAAAATCAAAATAATTCCGGTATAGCCTCGTTATGTAGCTAATAACATATTGCGTTAATAATAGTCTCAACATAATAACCAAACTTTTCAAAATACTACTATTTTCTAGTTTGATGTAGGTAAGTATAATATAAATTTCCGTCTTTTACTCTCCAAGACGTTAATTGGTAGTGCTTGTGCGGTGCTAAACACGTAATTAATTTCCTTGCTGTTTACACCGCATAGCAAGGAATCGGGTCAAATATTTTTTTCCAAATTTATTTAGCTGCTACATTTTCGGCTTACCTATTTTTGTACAAAGTGCCCGATTAGCGGCTATAGTCTCGCCCCCTATTACGTAGGACCGAAAATCATAGTTGGCGAAATGTGGGTTAAATACACCTCTGCTCACCCCTTCGGGATTACGCGCGTGAGCATATGTATGTATGTATATAGAACATAAAACTGAAAAATATTTGCCGTTTTCATATGAATCTCCTTATCGTAAATCTTTTTATAATTTGTCCCGCTCGCTCACACTGTAGGTACTTAGTGCGCACTATAATGTGATATGCCAACGGCTGCACTATAATCGCGATACGCTCACCTGTTCATTAAACAATGGAGGTGTGTGTAAGATTGTATAATAATATGCAAGGAAATTGAAATTGTACGTAGTAAGTCTTTCCGATGAGCGAAATCTATACTCGGGCCCTCTACGTGAGTAGCGGTACTGCAGTAAAACAACTTACTACACCATGATGGCATCTTCAAAATGCCGTTGATTCGCCAGAAGTCCTAACAAAATTTATTTTAACGGAGGTAGGCCATGAAGTACCTCCGCCCTACAGATTACCACGACTAATAATATCCTTGCGTTGTGTTTCCAGCGGTAAGAAACCAGAGCTCACTGGAGAGGTTTTGTGTTATCAGTAGGAAGATTGAGAAATTGCTTTGTCTGCATAAACAGTACAGAAACTCTCTTAACCTTCACTCTTCACACTAACTCCGTTGATTCCCGTTGCTAACTTCGGTTTTATCACTACATCTTATAAAACAAAGTTGCGTTCTCTGTCCCTTTGTATGCTTAAATCTTTAAAACTACGCAACGGATTTTGATGCGGTTTGAAGCAAACTATTAGTATAATTATTAAAAAATATGTTGTGTATATAATGAAACGAAAATAAATTTGAGTCGTTGCCACTCGTTGTTACCATACTCGTATTTTTAGCTGCTGCTGCTGCAGCTTTCGTTTTGTTAGCTGTAGGTTTTTGATGCGTACGAAGTGAAGTTGCCGCGATCGCGATTATCTTCTCATTTGAAACGCATAATATGTAGTGATAACGAGTATCTTATCCTTTCATTTTTTGATTCATATTCCAATTCCAGTAGGATCTAGATTTTAAATATCATTAGATCCTTTATCACCTCAACCCTTGACAGATATTATCACATCTTTGACTCCTCAAAGAGGTCTTTGTTTGTGTTTGTAAAGTCATTGGTGTGTTATCTACAGAACTAAATGGGCCTTTTGTTTCCGAACACGATACACCTACATGTGTGATAATGTTATTGCACTTTAGAGTCTTTGTTAATTGTTGTATAATTATATAGTATTGTGTAAGTTTAATTTTATTGATAGTCAAGTCAAATATTTTCATTTGTTGGAAGAGAAAGAAGGATGAAGACACTCTATATAGCTCTATCTCTCTTTTTATACCAGTTATAATAATAATAATAATAATAATAAAGCCTTTTATTCGGACAAAAATGTACAATTATGTTTTAAAAAACCACTGCACTGTTTTTTCAAAATTAAATATATTCTATTATTTGATGCTTCTTTATTTTTTGTAAGTCCGTTTGCCAATTGGCAAAGGCCTCCTCCAACCTACTCCATTCTGATCTCTCTATGGCTACTCTACTCCATGTTGTACCTGCAACTTGTCTTATATCGTCGTCCCATCTTTTTTGTTGTTTGCCTCTTTTCCTTTTGCCTTCCCTTGGGTACCAACGCGTAGTTATTTTGCTCCATTTATCCTTTCCTCTGGCCATGTGTCCCGCCCACTTCCATTTTAGCCTTTTTATTTTTAGGGTGACGTCCTGTACCTTGGTCTTTCGCCTAATATTAATGTTTCCAATTCTATCCCTCCTCTTTACTCCCATCATGCTTCTCTCCATTGCTCGTTGGCAGATAGCAAGTCTATCGGTGGTGTTTTTTGATAAGGCCCATGTTTGACTTCCATACATTAGGGTTGGTAGAATGCAGACATTGAATAATTTACTTTTTGTTGCTATATGAAGGTTTTTGTTTTTCATTATTTCGCTTAGGCTCCAATACCTTTTCCAACTGTTTGCTATTCTTCTTTGGATTTCTTTGTTTATGTTATCTTTGGGTGATATCAGCTGTCCAAGATATATATACTCTTCAACGTAGCCTATTTGTGTCTCGCCTATGTTTATGTTGCTTTTATTTCCGTTCGTCATTACTTTTGTTTTTTCGGGGTTTAATTTTAGTCCTACCTTTTCACTCTCCGATGCTAGCTCATTTAACATTCTATTTAGATCTTCTGGCGTTTTTGCGAATAACACAATGTCATCGGCAAATCTTAAGTGTGTTAGTGTGCGGCCATCTATATTCAAACCTAGGTTTTCCCCACGGTTTTCCCATTCAAGATTTCTAAAAATCATTTCTAAAACAGCGGAGAAAAGTTTTGGAGAGAGAGGATCTCCTTGTCTTACTCCTTTTTGTATCTTAAACGCATTTCCTTTCTTTTCTAATTGAATGCACGCCGAGCTGTTTTTGTATACATTTCTAATCAATCTTATATATTTTTGTGCTATCCCTTGTTCTTTTATACCAGTTAGGTGGCATATAAGAACAAAGCCCACTTGATTGCTTACCGTGGCCTATACGCTTGCATCACCTACCAGGGGCGACACACTCGTACTGCCGTCCATATAGAGGGTAGTTTTGTTTTTGTTTTTTGTTTTGTTTTGTAGTTCTTGTTGCTGGTAATATAGCCGCTGTGTTAATTTAAGGCTTTCCTAATGCATGTTATGTAGGTACACCGTAATTGTTGTATGTATCGGGAAAATTACCTATAATAATTATTTGTTTAAAATTGTGTCAATACATATGATGTGTTTGTACTTATAAATATAAATAAAAAAATAAATGTTGGAAAGGTGGGAGAAGGGTTGAAAGTAAGGAGAGTTTTAGGGTTTCATATCATCACATAGCAGTATCAACTAAGCCCCCGGTCTTCCCACTGATTACACGTCTCCAGTGGGCTCTGGCTAGTCACCAGTGCTGTGTATAGCCATCTTGATTGGGTATGCTGACCCTCTAAAACTCATATGGGTTAAGGTTTATCTGATATAGGTAAGGTTTTTTACTCGAATGGAATACACGCTCATGCTTCTCACCCCCGGATACAAAACTCAAGGTTGTTATTATGCACTTTTCGGTAGGGTACTTCGCCAGTCGAACTGCTCAATCAGAACAGGAGAACGGGAGAAACCGTCATGTCCTATCTCCGTCAAAAGACTCCGTCTTTTCCACTCAGTAAGCCCACAGTGAAAGTTTCAGGTTCACACGTGTAAATCCTATAACCAAATAATAACGCCATTAACTATGTTTATCATAACCTTCGAGTAGCAAGCAACAAGTTAATACTATGGAAATGAGCCAATTCTCTAGGATTGTGGTGCTTAGGTATCAAAATATCGCTATAATTACATAGCTTAACATAAACTCATGCCTATATCTGCAAATAGGTAGGCAGGGGTGCTAGCACCCACATTTCGCCAGTTAATAGGTGGCGAGCCTATTGCCATTAACCGGGCACTTATAAACCTTGCGATAAATGAAAAGTCATTGGTGTGTGCCTTGGCAAAACCTGGAATCGAGGACCTAGTCTCAGCAGTCCATTACCCATACCACTAGGCTACCGCGATCACCGGTTGTTATAAATGATTTCAAAGAATACATAAGAAAAGGCCTGCCGCCTAATAGATGGTTCCTTAAGGCGGGGGTTGGCAAGTTGGTATGTTGGTGTTATAATTGGTAAATTGATTCTCACCAGTCGTTCCGTGCGGTATTAGCGGCGTATAGAAAAAGTATAATTAGGCAGTCTGCGACGCAATAAGTTCATTGGCCGCATTTTATGGCTTTTTGAACCGGCTAGTTTTTTTATAGTACGTGACATCATTTTCAAAATAAGGCTGGAATCTTAAAGCTGACGTTTTGTCACTGAGATTTGTGGGCGTGTTCTTAGTACCTACAGATTTATGACTGAGTACATTATCATTATACTATTTTGTCCTGTTTGTTCATTGATTAGGACTTACTAAGATATTGGGATTGTTCATAAATTGAAGTCCCAATTTGGCATTCGCTGTTTACGATCTAAATCAATTAACTATTTGTTATTTTGGTCACGAAAATATTATTGACACTTCACTTATATTCTTGAATTTTTATATTCACTTACAGAATGGTTTCATAATTCATCCGACGATGATCATCATCTCAAGTCTAATATAATCATAACTACCCTTTGAATTAATCCGAGGTCCATATCCAGTGAAGGATAATTTAATAAGTCACTATATCGTGACTATAATATTAGTACTTGCAGTGTAATCGCGCCTCAGTATAGAAAACAAGTAGGTCAAAAACTATTCGCTCAATAGGCCTATATAGCTGTAATTATTATAAAATTTATTTAAGTTGAAAGAAACCATTAAATATCTACCATTCGTAGCCTATTCTTAATAGCAGATATTATACTGATATTATAGCTTTATGCGCGGTAGTTGTAAGCTCGCGAAGTTACTCAGGTCATCGACCCTGTTGGCCTAAGTGGAGATACTTATAAGTACTGTCTGTAGTAGAAGTCGAACACATAAATATAAATAACTTCTTCGCAAGACATTCGGCTGAGGGAGAAGAACTGATCTCTTGCCATCCAATCGCGGTTATTCTCAGAACAACATTTGGTTGAAATGTCCGCGCTCTAACTGAGGATCGGTTCAGCGAGGTGCGAGATGATGTCTTCGCAGAATAGCGCAAGCAAGTACCACGAGTCCATGACCCACGATCTAACGTAATTCAGACCGATCGGACCACGTACAGTGGGCTCCAAAAGGTCTTAGACAATTTAAAACTAAAATTGTATAAAGTGATGACATTACTAACTACTAGTCTCAGAAACTACTGGATAATAGATCTACGTATTAATGTAATGAAGTTTAGGATAATACCTGCATGAGTTTATTTATTTTCTTATAATGAAACAAGACATCGTTATTATCTCTATCTATTATTTTTATACCTATATCTGTGCAACTTTTGGTTGAATTAAACATAGGCTGTCAAAGGATTTATAGATCTTAAGGTGTCCAAGAACTTTTGGTGCCCACTATACATTATGTACTGATACCCTAAATAGTAGTCATTTTTCTGATTTCCTCTCTACTCCATAAACTTTTGTTCTATCATCAATGGTTTCCTCAGCGCATGCAACGTACGACGTTTTGGGGCACTTTTATTCATTACAAACATGCACACACAGAAAAGAATATTTTTTGCAGAAATCGTTGATACATTTATACATTCATATCAAATTTTAATATTAAAACCATTATGTAGATACTTCTATTGTGTAATAGTACGTTGTACGTCATTAGTAATAATGACGTAGGTACATACGTTTTTGTATGATAAAAAACTTTTATTAGACAATTAATACATATAATATATGCTAACATATATATACACTGTTATGCTGAGACAATAATAGACAATTTATTGAAATTAGCGGTGTATTCGACGCTTGATAATTTTACTCAATTATTTATCTAATATGAAATCATCAGCATCATCATTTCTACCATAGGACGTACACTGATGAACATAGGCCTCCTCCATCGACCTCCAATTCGACCGGCCCTCCAATAGTATGAAATAGGTTGTGTAAATTAATATCGTAACGAACGATTGGAAATATATTTAATCTTAGTATAATGATAATGATAACATAAAATTTTAATACTTTATTTTGATTATCTCGAGGAATGACAGTGCCGGTTCATCATGCCATGTTCCTAGGTGTGCAGGATAACATGCTTTGCTTCATCTTTTACTGATCCTATAAATTGAATTTGCAACTGTAAAAGACTGAACAAATGTCTCAGCAGACTAAGTTTCTCGAATAGAAAAGCGTTCAACATTAAAATAATGTACCAAAAAATGTGTTTCTAATGCGAAAAATATCGTGATTCAAGTGTATTCTCTTTATTTATCAGACCAATGACCTTTATGAATGGACAGTAAAATAAGTGAATGGTAGTGGGACGAAATTTAGTCATCGAAAGGATTTGGAAATTGATTATTTTGCTCGACTACCTGAAATTATGTGTGGGTTCAATACATGTTCCCCTTTCTACACTGAGTGGTACGAAGATTTTAGAGCAGACCTGCTATATTTGAGTTAAACCTGCTCCATCGTAGACCACATCATCACTTACCATCAGATGTACTTGCGGTCGAATGTTTAGCTTATTATGTAATAAAAGAGTCTACACTAACAGTAGTAACAGTTAAAAAAATCTAAATGTTGGATACCCTGTGAAAATTGAATTTAAATATCTAGGTGGTCTCTGGTGATCTTGACCTAAGTTCCTTACTTACTTTGGTGAACAGGAAACCCAATGAGTAAAGAACACTAGCGGTCTTAGACCCTATACCTGATGACCAAACTATCAGAATTATTTAGCAAAATTGTTTAAAACACTAGCCTATGCCCGCGGCTCCGCCCACGTGGCTGTCGCTTATCGCGACGTAAGCACCATCTGTGCAACTTAAATTCTATATTACTAATCATAGCTCTGGTTCCACTTAAACGATTGCAATCAAACAAACGTAAGATTTTAAACTGGACCAAACAAAAAAAAACCGCATCGCAATCCGTTCAGTAGTTTTTGCGTCCATCGAGAACAAACATAAACTTTGTACAATTAAATAATAGTATAGAAGTATATTTACCGCAATTATAAAATAAAAAATGTATAACAAAAGTTGGTGTAAGATCAACAGCATGATACGAATGTGTTGACAAGGCCGCCGCTGATAACGGTTGCTGATCTGTCTGATGCACGACCGCGTGGCATATTTATGTTTAATTTTTACCCAACTACGACAAAGGAAGGTTATGATTTTTTTATACCGCTTAGGTGGCAAGCACCGTGTCCTGTGGACGTTTGCAAACTCAGGGGCGCTACACTCGTGCTGACTACCCTGTAGAAACCTTCTAATGCCATTCTTGAAGAACCCCATATTGTAGTAGCTTCGAAAAGGCAGAGTAAGGAGTTCATTTCACAGCTTTTTTGACATTTTATTCACATTGACATAATATCTATAATTTTGACTGGTTATGTTATGTAAATGTATGTGGGTTTATTGTTCCCCCATAGCTCCTCAACTACTAATTAGAAATGGACAAATGAGGTATCGTTAGAAGCATTTTGATCTACCGCTGATCTAGGCTATATGACGTGTTCGGTGTTACTGACACTAATGTGGCGCCCTATAGCGGTTATAAAGTATTGTGTTAACAATATATTTGAGATTAATATGCCGAGTTCGGTCGACATAGTCAAAGTCGCGGGTACCCATTGGATGCAGACCGCCTCCAACCCGTCGGATTGGAAGTCGATGGGGAGGCCTATGTTCAACAGTGGACGTCCTGTGGCTGAAGTGATGATGATGATGATGATGTCGTGTTTGGTATCAATTGAAATGGCTTACTTAGCACATTTCAAATATCATGTATAAATTATTAGCTGTTGCTAGCACTAAAACTTGACTGTGTACTGAAATTTTCTTGTTTAATACTTGATTTTAGTTTATAACTTCATTTATTCACCAAATTAGTTGCCACTAGAGATGGCGATAACCGATATCCACGCGAGTGGAACTGCGCGCATCAACTAGTTGAAAATATATCTTTATAATCGCCTATCAACAAATCATCCTTCAAATAAAGATTACTGCTTGAACATTGTTTTGCTATGGTTAAATAACCGTGAATGCGATTGTAACCGTAGCAAATTGTACATTAACACCACAATGTCTGTCGTCCCTCGACATCGGTATAAGACAAGAACAAACCGACCACAATCATTATCCATTTCAAATTACCATTATCACCATTATCATTATATATTTCCCGGTTGCATCCAAAGCTTGTACTTTGGAGCCCGCTGTCCTAATTTTCACTTGATTTGATTTTGCCTGGCCCTTATGTGAGCGATTTTTTCTTCGTGCACAAATCCCCATGAAAACCCCTCGCCGAAGTCAGCGTGGGTTGGACTCAAACCGAAAATCGGCGAAATCTACGGATGCCAATCTCGCCGGTGAGAGAGGTTAAGTCGGACTCCAACCAACTAAAACGCACGCCGTCTTTGGTTCTTTAGTTACCGGAGGTGAGATAGTAATAAACATACTAAACAAACGGGCAGACCCTATCTTTTCGAGATGAGCCTCTTTGGAAACCACTACATACTAAGATGAAAATATTCAGTTTTTAGTATTCGGGGATAAACTCTAACACTAAAAACTATTTATATTTAAATGATTGATGACTGTTACATATAAATGATTTTGCAAGCTCGATGATAGCATCAAACCGCTTCATAAACTGTAGGTATCATTTCATAGTAATATAGTATTACTATTGATTTTGTAAGCATCTGATCGGTACAGCGATCGCTGTCTAACTATTATAATATTTAATATAACATAAACTCACGCCTTTATCCCCGAAGGGGTAGGCAGAGGTGCTAGCACCCACATTTAGCCAGTTTATGTTTAGGTCTCAATGTCATAGGTGGCGAGCCTATTGCCATTAACCGGGCACTTATAAACCTGTGATAAATATACACATAACTTCGAAAAGCATCGAAGTCATTGGTGTTTGCCATGGTAGACCTGGGATTGAACCCGAGACCTCGTCTCAGCAGACCATTACCCATACCACTAGGCTACCGCGGCTTTTATATATTATATATTCATACATAAAAGACAAGTTATTTGCGTGTGGTTCCTAATTATGTAGCAATAAAATGAGTTTCTATTGCCATTGTATCAACAAAAGTAGGTTGCAGATTTTGTGCCTACCACTAACAGCAGATCGCATAACTTTGTGGAATACTTTAACAACATACGACACGACATCGGTACGATACATAAACAAGGTGAACGATTTCTAATCATTTTGTACTTACTTGCAATGTGTATTAAAATTCATGTTAAAATTGGTTTTAAATAGATATTGTAGAGACTTCAAAAAATCTGAGGTTGTGGATTGTAACACTGATCCCAACAAAACAAATGTTTATTCACGTGAAAGAAGAAAGTAATTCCTAACATATATTTGTTAGATCAATTGTATCTCATTTGTTGTACCTTTCGCTTCGCGTGTTACCTCCGTTCCCGTCCTATCGCTTCGCTTGTGCATCCCGCAGGCGATGACTCAGTTATGTGGTCGACCTATAGACGATATTAAAAACTTTGCTTTAATGGCAGTATCCAAATGGTCTAGGTAGTTACTTCTTCACACGTGTGTAAGTTAATGAAGTCAATTTCTGTAAGGTGCGACCGTGAAGTCCTTTAACAATTCTATCGACGACTAATGCTTGCAGCAAATAATAGTACCTACCTATCGTATACGCTAAAAAAATATTACATTTTAATAATCTAACACTGCAGTAGTCGGCGTCATATCGTCTTGTTTAAAAGTTATTTAAATGCGTGTATCATTTACAAGTTTATATCGACCTTACTGTATCCATGACCGCATGATGCGTGTCGAGAATATGTTTCGACTTTATGTGTTAGTTAGACGGCCCTTAGCTCCTAATGTATCGGAGTTAGCGGTAGCGTACCGGTTTAAAATACCTTTGATATTCATATTAGTTCTGAAATCATAATTGTAAAACTTTGACATTCATATGTGCTCTTTATGTGCCTAAACTGAATAAACGAAATTGATTTTTGATTATTCTGTTGATTCATTATACAGACAAATAGATTTTTAAAATATTTGACACTTCATTTTGACTTCACCTCGCCTGATAGTTACTCTGAAGGCAAAGTCTCAAGAAAGACGCTCATCATTACAAACACGTACAATGGTGACGCTTAGGTTGACGGCCTTATCAGATCCCTTTTCAAGTACCCAGGATTGTAGGAAGAATGAAACACGTGGGTTGGTAAGGAATTCCAAGACTTAACTGGATTCTAGGGTGAATTTTAGCATTCTGACCAAAAGATATCTAAGATATCTTTTCTTCCGAGCTCCAATCCCGACTGCTATATTCAAAGCTTGCGCTGGTTGGGAAGTCAGGAGGCAGTACCTAGCTTCCATCAAAACCAATCAAATGAGGAGCAAGAGAGTTCCTGTAGCCTTAGCATGAAATACTATCGAATTCGTAATGTAAAGCCATTGCGATTGGCGGGCTACACGCGCACACAGGTTCACAAGAGGCAGACTGCCAATCACAATGCTCCGTTTTCTCGAAACATTTACGTTACGAATTCGTTAGGAGTTCATGCTAGTGCTACTGGTCCCTGTGCTCCCCTTCAGCTTATTTTACATACGCGACTGAGATTGACATTCGAATGATAAAGAAAAATATATAACGAATCTCTAAATAACAATTTTGGTAAAAGCCAGTACTGGTCAAACATGTATATCTCACATTACAGCTAGAACCATCATCAATGAATAATTCGACCACCGTTACGCAACGCCTACTCGCTGCTGGCAATTCCGGACATTGACCCCCCGCGTGCTACTAAAGTGATTATTGACATAAAGTAATTATAGGTTGCATTATCGCCTTTATTTATATACACTTTGCTTGTGTAAGTATATCACGCCTTTTTCCTTCTGTGCCCTCATTCTACTTGACCTAACAAAGGTATTAGGGATAATTTACAGATCACCTGAGGTAAACTGATCACCATTCAGTAGTTATTTATGGGTCATTTGCTTGTTCGTTTGCAACATGTACCTACTCTAAAAAAACTGAACAGGTCGGACACGTTTGTTTTGGCCGGACACGTGAGCTAAAGCCGCGTCTACACTTTCGTAACGTAACCGTGACCGTGTCAGAAATGCGTCTCCGTCGCGTAATCTGCTGCGTGATAGCTCATCTTAAATGAAACCATCGATAAACTGGTGGCCGTGTCAGCACAAATTTAGTTTTTATACCCATTTGCCACAAGTTGTTACGTCCACAATCAACGTCATGTTTTAATGCCACGCTGTCCGCTCCACTTTTCATCTCACAAATCTGGATGCACCTTAAGAGTCTAACTATGTCCGGCAACCCTAGTACAGGTAATCTTAATTACGTACTAACTAGAATCTACTTAATAAACAATTTATTTAACCTGTGAGTCAATTGGGAATTGCGTTAAGCATATGTACTATACTTAGGATCTACGTACACATACATATTATTCTTTGTTTAAAATATTATCACATTGGTCTTTTATTGTACTGGACATTTATATGTATAAATAAATTAAAACACAATGGCACATTTACATACGCATATTACATATACCTATATATTTGATGCAGGTTTAAACACACGCAAGGTAAAATTCTATTAAAAATCATTCCTAACCTGACCTAATCTATTTTTATATAACCTGACACGATAACCGAACCTCACTCAATGGATTAGATTAGTAAAAGCACATCGGTTAATAGTATTTACTCATTTAACAAAAACCATACGTTTTCATTAGCTCGATATTTTTGAAGCTTTGATATTTCTAATTTTTAATTTAAATTATATTTCATGACAATAAATAATTTAAGTTTCCAATGGTTTTATTTTCATTTGAACAAAATACATGAGTTCATTATAAAATCTTGAATTTTCTCATTATTGTTGTTACTCATACATAATATTATGCTGAAATTTACAGCATGTGTACCTGATGTTACTTACGTACTACTTGTAACAAGACAACTACTTCTAAAATTTGATTAAGTATAGAATTGTTACTAGACTACTTTTAGAACAACTAAATTCAGAACAAATGCTGGCACTCTGAAAATGACGACAGAAATAGATACAGGCTGTATACTTCACTTTCACTTCAAAGTTTGTCGACTGTCAACGGGTCCAATAGAAAAAAAAAACAGCTTACGCCTCCTAAAATCCAATCTCACGTCCGTATCGACTGATTAAACTCGTGGGGGGCGGACGCACGGAAACATTACTGGCGTGGCTCACGTGGCTCTGGTACATACACTTTCTTAAAAATTGGACATAGCGTCTCGTCATTAATTTTACGTTTACCATAATTTATTAGAACTGTCAAAATTGCGGCGATTCTCTTGCAAAATCCATTTTAAGAAGAAGATAGGGATAAAACAAACTTCCGACCAATTTGTCAAATAGACCATCAATTTGACAAATTGATAGGAAGTTTGTTTTATTTCGTATAACAAACTATCCGTTTATACCCAGTCGGCGCGGCGGCGTGTGAGTGCGACATAACCTACGGCCGGCCTACCCAACCGGCTCAGCACAGTTCGAAAATCTTTTCAACTTTTATTCCCGATGTAAAAGAAATTGTTCCAACATATCTAAAGACCATTTAGTTTCTATTACTCTTTGGACCCCTATTCACTCCGTTTTAAGGCACGTGTCGTGTTTGACCCATTCTATTTAGGTCACTAAATTATGCACTTGACATATTTTATGCAAATATGCTAGTACTGAATGTACTGTGGAAAAGTTTATTTTATAACAATCAGTTGGTTATACAACAACACGACGGATTAACTTGTCTATGAGTCATTTCGCGATATAGACTACGGACTTCTAACCTTTTTACCTTTTTACTTACGTGCCTAAAAGGAAGTGTACTTTTTCAGGAATCGTAAATGTATGTGAGTTTTTCATTTTACTATAACTTTTATATGTCTGAACCAAGGTGGATGTAAATGCAGTATCTTTAAAATTCTTGTATCATCGTAAGCGACACTGTCTACATTTTTACACTAGCTGTCCACCCCAGCTTCGCCTGTGGTTCTTCGAAACCCCGTATCACTCTTTTAGGCCCGTAATTTCTCAAATAATGTATGGAAACCTGCCGGATTTGTTGTTATTTATGATTATTTCTTCGATCCCTTGTGTATTAGCGTGATAATATTTAGTATTTAACCTACCCTGATAACCCGACTATTCAATATCAACATAATTTTTCAATTCGAACCAGTATTTCCTGAGATTCGTACGTTCAACCACACAAACTCTTCACTTTTATAATAATAAGTATTAATTTAAATTACTTGGTTGAGCTGATTGTGTCAAAGATATTGAAGTTTTTCTTCGACGTTCTTCTTCTCAAATGTCTCACGTGCTGAAAGCCCTGCGTTATCACTAGTAATATCTACTTATGTCATGGAAACTGCCTTATCATTAATAGCAGGTGGACGGTCAAAGTTTATCGGAAAATTTATCGCTGTCTCTATGTGAATAAAGGTCATTTTACGGTCAATACATCTTACATTTCTTTCGACGAAGTTGTATTTTATACCATTGCATTCTAGAGTTCAACTATTCCTGGTCATATTCATGGTTAAAACAACAAAATATCGCGTATCCATTATTTATAGATATCTTATAGAAAGTTTTCAACGTAAACAAACCTAAGAATTAATATATTTTCAAACAACTTAGTAATCTCTACGGGTACGGGTAAAACCAGTTTAATTTCTGTCGACATATCATCTTAATCATTTCTAAGCTACTATGCTTTTAGTCACGTTTTAGTTGCAATGGACGTCCAAGGGTAGGTCACGGTCGATACTAGTCAATATGCCAAGATAACGCTCGCCTTGCACATACTGGACTCACTCGTACTCACTAATAGAGTTCCTCAAGCATTTCCTCTTACGGTTTACCTTGCGAGTTTATAGCCAGTTTTAGACAGCCAATAAATAGCAATATCGTGATATCGATGTCAATTGTAGTTGCAGATTAATAATTATAATATTATTTTAACATAGTTTTATAATTTTAGTTTGTATAGTTTGTTTAGTTTGTATAATTTTATAATTGTATTACATAATTTTAGTTAATATAATTTTTCAGTTTATATTCTGTTTTCAATTTAAATTTCATAGTAAATTTAGTTTCCATTTTAAATTCAGTTTTCAATTTGAATTCAGTTCTCAATTTAAATTTAATTAAAATTTTCATTAATTAATTTTACAATTATTTACAAAAAAATGTAATTTCGTTTTTTATGTCGCAAATGTGAAGACCGCGGTCTTAAGTTGACACTGTTATGTCATGGTCAAGTGTTCCATCTATTTCAAAACAAGATACCTTAAATATTGTTAGTTGTGCGCTGGTATGTTACGTGAATATGTGTACATAAAGGAAGCGCTTCTACCTTCGTCCCTCCCTCACCCGCCGTCACTTAAAGTATGTAATTAATTCTTTGAGTGGTGTAATTAAATGTTAGGTATAGTATAATAGATACCTATATGCTTGCAACACCAAACTGAGTGTATGAAGAATAGAATTTCACATGGGATATATGGAATATAAAAATATTGTGTCTCTCCGAGAGTGCTGACAGAAGAGAAAACTAGAACACAACATTATGTTTCCACACGAAAAATATTTCGAATGAATTACCATTATTGTCACAATCAGTGAATTGTCACAATGCAATCCTAACAAGAGAGCGTCGAGTTTAATGACTTTGTCAATCGAAATGCTTCGTATTCAAAATGCCCAAGGCACCTAAAGTTATCCTTTCAAAAAAGTATTCTGTAAGTCGATGATTCATTCACATAGGATGCTCGTCCGCATGGTAAACAGATAACTTCTTATTCTTTCACTAACAGTTCTCACAACAAAGAACGCACAAGACACAACAAATATGTCCCCACATTGGCAAATGTTCATTCATTCGCGGTTGATCCGCCGGCTCTTTAAAGTGGTCGCATTATATTCCAAATTTAAACACAAAGCGGGTGGCGTGACACTGCGCGGCCAACCGGTGCGCGCGCGCAGCTAGTGCGAGTACGACGACCTCTCCCCTACGATAGTGGAAACAAACGTTTAATTATCGACACTCGATGAAAACGTTTTATGATACCGATTATACTAGTAATTCTGTGAACCTCGTGAATATATCTTTTTCACAACAACTTGGTGGCGAATCATGACCTTGATGTTTCATATAAAGTCTTATATGAATAACACCTAAACCTCTCATTCCCCCCCCCCCCCCCCCTCCCCCATCAAATAAGCTCTCAACGAAAGTTATATTTTAAATCAAAGAACACGTATGTCAAGTTTGGTGACACCCACAGACATAGATACGAACAAAAGCAAAATCATTGAAACGAAGACTCGTTCACTGCGCTCGCTCATTCAAATGTATCGATGTAGTATTGATTAAAATAAAAAGACCTTTTTGATTCATATAATACTAATAAGAATCTCAAAGCGAGTAAAAAGACTTTTTACCAAAGAAGATATGATTTCGTATGTGCAATATTCCGTAAGTGCGAAGAACAAAAATAAACTCGATTGTATTTTATCAGAGATGTCAAGGACACGGATACCTCCGCAAATGCGGGCCTTCCACTTTAAAACCGTTATCGGTCATATTTCATTACTATAACCGATATTATTTATTGATAAATTTACTCATTATTTGATTTCTTTCGATTTTTACGTAAACTCTCGGAGCCCATAACCCCTCGAAGCAAATTTGCGCCATAGTCGCGTTTATCAATTCAATTGGCAGGTGTCGTTCCAGCTGATTTGCAGCTGAGAATACCTTCTTGGGCCCTGAAGCACAGAATAAATAATAGTACTACGTGCCTAAAGATGCCCTAGGGACCAATGAGAATATTAAACTAAAGATTATATAAAAGTAGATCAGAATGTAGGTAAAAAAGATTTTGCATAATTTTCACATTCGCTGTATTGGATGCCGTACGTATGTTGATGTAGTCTAATAAACAGTAATTGCCTCCAAGGTGCAATTACTCTGTACTTATTAACATTTTAATATAGTTAAACTATACACTGCAAAATGAAAAAAAGGTAAATCGGTCTTATTACAAAAAACGGATTAAAGTCTGGTTTAAACCAGGTCTAGACCATGGTTTGAACCTTGACTTCAATAACAACCACAGATTACTACTAAAATGTTCGTTCATTATGACACCATTCGATCGCAACGTTCCATTTCCTTCGGAATCAAAAGTTTTCTGAGGTCATAAATAAATAAAAAAAAAAAACAATTTCATAACAGTTATTCTTTATTTAGTAATAAAATGTAACTATGATGCCTTTGTTTAGCAATAATTGTTACAATATATTGGACGCTAAATGGAACGAAATTCGCCGGAGTTCTCCCGCGTTTATACAAAATCATTTTAACACAACTTTTCAATTTTGTTGGTTTTTTTCTTCATAATAATGATGATGGATGTTAGTTCCTTCAGTAAAGTAGTTGAAATTTCAATAGAAGCTTCTTTTAGGGCGATTTCGGCACCGACACAAAAAATTACAATTCACTGTAATTTTCTACTTTTTTACATTATAATTTGCTACGCTTTGTCTAAGCCGTTACGTCTAAATCTTCACTATTTTTACATTCGCGATTTCGGCACAGTGAGGTCGCTCCGCGAAGCCTGTGAAGCCCCCAGTAAGCTTCTGCGTTTCTGGGCTGGCTGCTCTAGCCAGAAGCCCTGCACGCACAATGGCCCAAAAAGGGAGACTAGGTGCTGAAAAAGGAGTCCCAATACAATAGACAATAGGCCTCGGGTGACAACTCTTCCGTCAGGTGGGCCGCTGGCTGCCACCTAAATGGTATTTTTAAAAAAGTACCTAATTTAAGAACGTGAGTTAAATTTTCATTGGCGTCTTTCTTTATATACATTGTGTGTGTATTTATAAGTGTCGCCATTTTCACATTCTCGTTCTGTCGTGGTACACGTGTTAGCGTTACTGGTATTCGCCTAATTTATTTTTAAACGATCAACAACTTTGTTGTATGTGTAAGCGTCTGATGTGCGAATATGTTAGGTATCTTTCCTATACTAGGAGCAAGATAGTTTTCACATCTCTAGTTCCTAAGATGAAAACAACTAATCGCATCATAAAAAACATAACATAAACTCACGCCTTCATCCCGGAAGGGGTAGGCAGAGGTGCTAGCACCCACATTTCGCCAGTTTATGTTTAGGTCCCAATGTAATAGGTGGCGAGCCTATTGCCATTAACCGGGCACTTATAAACATCATATCATCGCATCATCCCATCATATCTAAATGGGGTGTATGGGACTCTACCCATACTAACTTCTACTTCTTAAGATGGCTTCTGCAGCAGAATGTGATCTAGAAATTCAGCACCAAATTCCAAGCCAAGGAGTTAGGAGATCAAATGGCAGTCGCTCCTATAAGTCCCATAAAACTGTATAAGTCAGAAGGAGTTAGCGTACTCTTCTCCGAGGTATCCGAGGTGAAACCTTTGATGCAGTCACGAACAACGCTAACATGATTATGATCAGGTAGTGATATCTGGAAAGAAAGAAGATGTGCTACACATAGAAATGAGATTGATAATATGGAATTTACCTATGAAAGAAAGAGATAGCTATTATAGTGAGTTCCACTTGAAATGCAAAAGTACTGCAGCATTTACCGCAGACCAGTGAGACATCTATAATCTTCTTAAATCTGGATGGTGACTGTAACATTTATTTGCATAGTAGGTATTATTAGGGTACGTTCTCACTAAGCTACAATTTTATACTCAACCCTATTTAACGTGACAGCATAGATTCTTGTTACAGTTCCTATCGATTGAGTTTTATTCGAACAAAAAGCGTAAATAACGTTCGGTAACCTAGGTCAATAACCTTATCAATTATACCGTTTACGTAATCAATTTACGTCTTAAGTATAACAAAGAGTATCGATCTTATTATCTGATTAATTAACAAATTTCTTGAATGTGAATCATTTGATCACTTATTGTTCAGCAATCATATGTAGGGCCCCACTCAGATTTACGGGTTTCCACCCATAGTCTCCCGAGCCTAAATCCACCTAAACAGCGGACCGGTATACCTTCCTGTCGGTTCAAAATCTGAGTAAAAACCAAGACTACTTCTATAGGAAATGTACAGGACACCGGAACCTGGCTTCCAAGTGCTAGTTGTTCAAGGTGATTTTTGACTGCGCCAAATTTTCGTTATTAAAATAATAATATCTAATGATATCTACTACCTACTGAGTTAGCCGCTTACAAGATTATCTTCATGTTTGCTTATTTCTTAAGCTCATATAGTAATCTTAAAAAAGTATCAAATGTACCTGTAAACAATGTTATAATATAACTCTTAGACAATGCAGCAAATTATTTGTTTAGTAGAGACGATGGCGCTAGCCTATATTTGGGTACTTGTCTATTATTTGTTTTACACTTGTCAACATTCTTACGGCTGTGAGTTTCTATACGAATGAACGACCTTGACATTGAGCATGATGTAATATACAAAATATTTTCAATGTCGAAACTTCAGTAACATTCGATACATTCTTTTTCACTATACTATTTGTTGAATATACGACTAGACACTAGGAACTTCGATATCGCCATTGGTCATTGGACCATTGGTTGTGGAGGTCATATGGCAGTCGCTTCACGGAAAATATCGAAGTTCAACCGAATCACAGTTATACTGAAAAGCCGACCCCAACTGAGTTAGGAAAAGGTTCAGAGAATATGATACGACTAGATAGCTGGAGTTAGAAGGAGTTGATCCCTATTGTTATATTAATAGGTATAGCTTTCAATAATTTCAATACATACCTACAAACGGTCAGCCTCTTTCCCATTGGGGTAGGCAGAGACCATATGTTTCTTCTTGCTACGATCCTGGCATAATGTACATCTTTTGCTTCTTATGAAATTTTAACTCGATTTTCTCAAAAGGTTTTTATTATTTTAATAAAAATCTTGATTTGAGATCCGAACCAACCGCTCCTGCTAGCCAACACACATATGGACGAGGCTTTATCACAGGTTTACTTCGTGAGTTGGAAAATGTAACCGACATAACCCTGGATTAATCATCATAATGGCGGTAAATATAGAAATAATCACGAGTTTAAAGGAATCAGTCAGTTTATTAGTCCTTCTTTAGGTATTTTCGTTACTTCTTATTTTTATTCGGCAGTGCCTATGCACATAATTAGGTACTCACACTTAATTACGAAATTATGTTGATTTTAAAGCCGGATTTCGGAAACCCGTTCTACTCTTTACTTCGTGGTTTAACTAAACTTAGCTGTCACGTTTTACTCCGTGGAATTTTTCGAATAAAATATAACTATGACAATTAATTTTCTATTAGTGGCTAATCAAAATTTACTCACTACTACACAAAGCCAACTAAACCGATACTGATGGCTCCGACAATGATGAACCCCATGGGCTCGAAAAATGTACATTGATGCTGTCCAAAATCTACCTCTAGGTGGAGAAAAGATCTAGTTTGTAGACCTGGGGGTCTGGGCAAGTGGCAACCGTTATATAGAATGAAATAGATTAGATTGATCAATGTATGGCATTGACATTCGTTCACGCCTGTCATAAATGTCATAAACGTCAAATTATATGTCAATCCCATAATTGAACATCATATTCTTTGAATACAGTCCAAGTAGGAAAAAGAAACATACATTATTTCCGTTATATGTTACAATATATTTGTGCATCGGTATTACATGGTGCTAGCACCTCTGCCTACCCATTCAGGGATATAGGCGTGAGTTTATGTTCATGTTTTTATAATTGAACATCATAATTCTTTTCCATTTTCAAACATATTCTATTTACAAAACGACTACCAACGAATAGCCACTTGTCTAGGCCCACTGTCCAATCCAATTCAAAGTCACGGTAATACTTAAATAAATATTGATTGCTGAAACTCTATCTCTGTAATCACCTTAACATCGATTCACTGTCTTTTGATCTGGTATATTGCGCCGTTACGTTATTTCAATCAGCTTAATTAAACATGCAGTTCCAGTCATTGGGTTCGAATACCATTTCTTTGAATACAGTCCAAGTAGGAAAAAGATACATACATTATTTCCGTTATATGTTACAATTTATTCTTGCATCGGCATTACATGGTGTACGTTCTAAACAATTATAATCTGTAAACAAATTGAATTAATAATTTGGGAAAATAATAAAGGAAGAAAGAAAGATATTTAGGTATTTTAGCTAGACATTTAAGATACACAGGTGAGCAAACGATGGTGGTAAATAAAGTAATCATACATACAATTTAGTTGTTTATGTACAGTGGGCTCCAAAAGTCTGTGGCGTGGCGATAGTAAACGCAACTGCTACACAGTATGCACGTATGCATGCAAATATTTGTATGCTTGAATATGGCTATTTGCACTGGTCTGGTCGTGCCTCCGAGGCACCACGATAAACCATCGGACCCATTTGCCATACGAACATCTATGGCAGTCGTTATGGGTCGTTTGAGCCCTCAAAAGTCCGACTAGCCGAACTACAGTACTTCAATATCGCCAATTTGGTTGTGGAGGTCGAGGAAAATATCGAAGTTCAGCCGCATCTTAGTTAGACACTCCTGAAAACCGACCTCACTGAGTTGGGAATAGGTTCAGAGAATGATGATGCTTATACGCAAGCAGTGTCTTGTGAATTATAAACAGTAAAAAAATTAATGGCAAAATCTTCAGTTACAAGCTAATAATTTGAACTTAAACGATTTTTACTTCCCCGAACTGGTCGCGGCTAAAAGAAATACAATTTAAGTATTGTTAATTAGCGTTAATAGTATAAGTAATGGTAGATTCTATTGTAAGGTGGAGACAGCGACATATTTTGTAGACAAAAGAAATAGTGAATGATTCTCAGAATACCTATACGTTGAACCATTGGGTCAAGGATCTTTAATTTTATGTATGTTCTATGGGGATTTACTCTAAAGGAAGTACTTTCGAAGGTTAGGTACTTGATAGAGAAAGATGCTTCCATTCATTGCTTAACGGAAAAGATTTTTACCTTCGGCTCAATACTCAATGTTATGCCATTGTTGACGTGACAACGTCTTATAAATTGGCTTGCCGGGTGACACTTCAAGAAACTGCGTTACGCTCCGCTCACGTTATGCGCTCACAATGAGAGCGAGTGAGAGGCACGCGTCCCTTCCACTCGGGCATGGTTAGCCCGCCTAAGAGCGAGAGAGACAGACATACCACTCAAAGTCGTTGTCACGTAAAACTTTCGCCCGCATACCGACTTTACAGGCAACCAATTTTTTTTTTTTTTATTTGTAAGTTAGATTTCGTAATTTTATTTATCAATCAACTTCCTTATCGGTTTCATTGGGGCTCAAGTCAACCCCACCTGAAAACCAGGGAAGAAGTCAGACAGAGCTTATTTTACGGCAAATACGGAAGAAATTGCAAGAGAGTTAGTAGCAGACTTCATAGTACGAACTTACGATGCAACAGGGATTACTACTCCTCTCCCAGACCCAAAGACGGCATGCTTTTTAGTCGGTTTGAGTCCAACATAACCTCCCCAACCGGCTCTGGCGTGGATAAAAATCTCAAAGGATTGAAATTTCGTACGTTAAAAAATGGGATTGCTATTCAAATGGAGAAGAAAGAATTAACTTTTCCCAATGTACTGCTGAACATAGACCTTTACCAAAATGCACTATAGAAAGTCAACTGCTTTCTCCATCTATGAGCATCATCACAGCGTGTCCCGATGCTATTCGAGATCTTCCGTCCCTCCTTTACGGATCCACCTTCCCAACCTTTTTAACATAAATTCTAACTGCACATTCTCTTTTGTCATCAGGAATCATGGCAGGATCCAAAATCCACAGACACAGGTTCAGTGATCAATATCCTGGACATTGGAAGACAGAACTTCGCGAACGGTGGCGTTGTGTCCAGATACTTGTGCGACCTGGCCCAGTGCTGCAATCTCCTGTACTACGACTACAAGGATGTAGTGCCCAATGTGAGTACTTTACATTACAGTAGTACTAGCATGAACTCCTATCGAATTCGTAATGTAAAGGTTTAAACGGAGCATTGTGATTGGCAGTCTGCCTCTTGTGAACCTTTGTGCGTGTGTAGCCCGCCAATCGCAATGCTCCGTTCTGTCGATATCTTTGCATTACGAATTCGATAGTATTTCGTGCTAAGGCTACAGTATGTATAACATTAGTTCATCTTTTTTCGAAATGTTTTGAAAATAATTGATCTACACAAAGGTATGGTATACGGGCTGTAATGTGTTGGAATTTTGTATTACTCTGGTACTAATTAGAACAGAATTTTTCACTGTGCGATTCAGGCTTGTTCCATAGGAGTTAAGCTTAACTTCGCTAAATGACTCTGAATATATATGATAACGCCGCAAAACCCCTACCTTTGTGACGAAAATAAACGGGCCTGCGATAGTACCCTGTAGGAGGCGCGAGTTCGATCCCGGCGGAGTTGAAAACCTACTTTGGTAGGGGCCTGGATGACGCTAGTAATATTAATTTTACAGAGTTGAGTGTGTTGGTATTGCTATATTAAGTGTATTCTATCCCACAGGTGGTAAAAGACGACAGTGTTCAGCAATCTATAGAAGAAGCCACTCAGGAAAAGTTGAGGAAAGCCAGGGAGAGTGGCAAAGGCGACGAAGTTGAGTATGCGACTGTCCGGAGGCAAATAGAAGCGCGGGCGCTCAAAGTCATTCAGGACATCAGCTCGGCCATGTCGAACAATGTGCTCAAGTGAGTGAATATTTCATTTATGTCTTTTTTTGTCGAGTATTGAGTAATTTTTTTATATGACAATAGCATAATTAAAAGAAAATATTAAATAAATGATTCTCATTCATGAATAAAAAAATGCAGTAACGATTAATCACTACCGACGCAGGCGTTAAAAACTCTTTTGTTGTTCAAATGACGAAGGCATTCGAAATTTAAATTTGACATCTGTCTAAATAGTAATTCTTTTTACGCAAATACTTTTTGCTGTTTGGTACATAAGTGGTTTGTGTTGTTATTTATATTTTTTAACAAATATGAGTCTTTTTGCCTAGTCTAAGAATCTATGTCTCCACGAAATAAGTGTTCAATAGACGTTAGACTGACAACCATTTAGTCCATTGTATACTATTACTTACTCAATAAAAATTTTCGTACCACCAGATTTGTAGCATGGGTATGTCATAAGACGATCCGTCGCGTAGCTAGTGGTGGATGCTCTACGCGGGCTGCCAGTGTCGACCGCTTACGTCGCGCCAATGCTGCGGGGCTACCATTGGTCTTCGTACCACTTCATAGATCTCACTTCGACTACATACTGATGTCGTTCACGCTTTACTTGACGGGTCTGAGGCCGCCGCTGGTTGCTGCCGGCGATAATATGAGGATACCTTTCTTTGGGTGAGTAGCATAACATAAGATACATAAATATAAACTCACGCCTATATCCCCGAAGGGGTAGGCAGAGTTGCTAGCACCCACATTTCGCCAGTTTGATGTTTTAGGTCCCAATGTAACCGGGCACTTATAAACCTGCGATAAATACATAACTCCGAAATATCGTTCTCTTAAATATGGTACAAAAGGTCTAAAGGTCTTTGTTAGGTGTAGGGAAAATTAAAAATCACGAAATTTGGAACTATAGTTGCAGCACGCTATCTTGGCCGTTTTGACAGGAGTGACTTTGCTCGGTTTCTTTTTTTTGTGCACTTAATACAACGAACGAACAGACGAATCACATAGAGACAAATAGACACCGCATTCCATAAACAAACTAGATATATTGTATGTACTCATTAATTATGTAAATATATATAATTTATCAGATTTGGGTAGGGTATGCAGTATCTAATGACCTCTGATGACCTCTGTGACCTGCCTAACGCAGCGCTACTGCGTATTTACAAGAAATAGGCGGCCTTGATAAAACATCTTCGTAGCATTGTGACATTCATGACACTGAAGGTGACATAGGTGCGGCTAGATTGCTTTAGATTTTATATTCCGCTATTGGAGTATTTCTGATGACATTTGATACGTTTTTTGTATGAATGCTCGATGTCGCTTAAGACGTTTTCGTTAATAATCGTTCATACTGTATGTGGGTTCATTGAATAGGTTACTGATATGTAAGGCTTCTGACCGGTTGGTGTATTGATAACACCTCTCCTCTTTACGTTTTAGAGGCGATGTTGGAGCCTACTCTAGCCCAACATTCTTACGAATTATCGGTGACAATTAACGATTTTGCAATCATTTAAATATAGTTTTTTTCTACTTAGTCCTTTCAATTTAATGAAAGTTTGACTTGCTTCAAATTTCACAGCTTTAAAACAGTTTTCAGTTTATTTCAAATTTAATGCTACACCTCGGTTAAAAATGCTACTTTCTTGCTTATGAGAGTTTATAAGGGAAGAATGGAGAATGAAAGATCGTGTCTATTTCTTTAACTTCCTTCCAAATCCCTTCTGGGAGGAAGTTCAGCTAAGGCGTTGCAATAGTTGAAAGGCTAGAAATTATTCTAAATATGTTCCACACTGTTATCACAATTTATCATTTGATTTACATGTCTTTTCCACACACACCCTCCCACATCTATCAGTAGCACTAGCATGAACTCCTATCGAATTCGTAAAGTAAAGGTTTAAAGAGAACGGAGCATTGTGGTTGGCAGTCTGCCTATTGTGTACCTGTGTGCGTGTGTAGCCCGCCAATCGCAAAGCTGCGTTCTGTCGAAACCTTTACATTACGAATTCGATAGTATTTCGTGCTAAGGCTACTGATAAGTTACATCTGGTATACTCTCGAATAGGCCGTATGACTGCTACCCGAATAATATTTAAATTAAAAATACTTAAATTATCGTACCATCAGAAATATAACATGTGGTAGGTAATAGCAATGATATTTATCTTAACTATTGCATGCGTGTAGTCGATTGTAATTTCAGATAAAAATCAAATAGGTAATATAATATAATGGTACATTTCCAGCGCGTAATTTAATTGCATAGTATATTTATCCGCATTATAGAAGTCAAATTATAGTCCAACCAACAATTCTGTGTACAGAAGCTACCTTCTCGTCAGTATTGTCAAACATTGGAAAATTGTCTTTGATTTGCATTAGAACTTGTGTAGAAGTCCTCCTTGGTTGGCCTTATCCTTCCTTTCCAAGCTACACTATGTTTAAGCTTCGATGATAGGCTAGATTATAACCAACAAGCCACCGTGTACGCGAGCAGCTTGTAAACTCGTTTCATGTCATTGTGATGAATGGTTTGCTTCCACGCGATTCCATCGATAGAATGTCACTTTGTGTAGAGGCCCAGTTGTACTACCAGTTGAAATATTCAGTAGTACTACTGTTCCGGAACGCTTTTAAACGCACTGACTAGCATTTCGTAGTCAGCCAGTGCCTTGGAGTGTTGAGGTTTATATTTCCACACGGGGTCAAAAAAGTTTATATAGGAATCTGTTGTATGTCCTAGTACCTAGCAATGTTATAATTTAATTTGACTTTTTTTATTTCAGTTGGTTCCTACGCGGCTGCGGTGCTTTCTACATCAGGCGAAGAGTGGAAGGTTCAGACTATCAAAGCGACCCTGTGTATAAATCGGCACTTAGGTGATTATAGTTTATTATATTATTTAGTTAATACAATATAGAATAGAGCATTTAACCGCGTATTTAGTAGTTAAACTTTGAATACATACAAAAGTGTGAATTCTTATGTAGTTCATTTTACTACAGTCAGCTAGACTCCTGTGACCACAGCTAATAGTACCTGGTCGAAACGTCAAGCAAATTAAAAGGTACATTTTTGACGGCCTTGGCGTGGCGGTAGTGAACGCTAAAAGTCCTAACATAGTAATTGTATATCCTTAGCACTAAAAGAAATAATGAAATAATCATACCCATTTCAGAGCATACATCTTGAACAGTTTATCGGCTCGCAATAATCTGGAGTTCTTCATCGAGGGTGGACGCACCAGGACTGGCAAACCGCAGACACCCAAAGGTATACTTGATTTGTTGATGATAACCACTGTATTGAATGTCCAGTTGTATGGTTTCCTTCTTCTAACAGTCCCAGGTCCTTTAAGCAGGGCGTGGAAAGTTATGTGTTGAGGCCATCTAGATAGGGCCAGCCTTATAGAGAAATAAAAAAAAAAGAAAACATTTTGAAACTTTTCGGTCGTTATAAATATGAATAGAGACAGACATTAAGGGCAGTACTCCAGTTTTCATTTAACACGTCGGGAAAGAGAATGAGATATCGGCTAAAATCGGCCAGCTTCGACTTTGTATAGTGCTCTCTCTATCCTACATAGGAGCGACAGTTTGATACCTTTATAGAGTAGTTAAAACCATTTTGTTTACAAAATATTTAAATGATTCTTTCGATTTTAACTACTCTAAATTCATCTCTTATTCTGTAGATATATGCTGTGCGCATAAAGTTATTCTTAGAAGAACAAAGTGTGCGAGTGGTGCAAGTATCTTTACACAAAACTAGGTGTGAGAAAATGACAGACTATACGAACCATGAAACGTTTTTTTATAAACCATTATCAACTTTGACAAAAATAGATATCACAGTGACGTCAATGTTTCTACACTAAAAATCACAAGTCAGGCTACTGACATTTTAAATTCGGTAACGCGATATTGAAGGAATCTGTAGGCATACGCTTGTAATATTAGTGTATATGGCCGTGCGATAGAGAGAATGCCCTACAAAACCGATACAAATCGAAATTGACCACACTCCCACTCATCTTCCAAGCGTGCTGCGTTCCGAGGTTCAGAGAGAGAGAGAGAGAGAGAGAAGATAGATCTATACACTTGTGTATAGCGCCATCCCTCTCCTACTGAACCGACGCCGAATCATTTATGCGCGTAGCGTTAGGCTCGCCGTTGAATAAGTGGAAATGCATAAATACTGTATGTGTAAAAAGTGACTATGAAATTGTATACATCTATTATAATATTTTTTCTTTTAATTTAATTATGCTACACGGATATCGAAGATGTTATGTCGGGTATGTTTTTTCATATATTTTTAATATAATACTTAGGTGAAAGACTGTCTGTCTAACTAGAGTTTCTGTGCTGCTGATGCAGAAGACATAGCAGGGTTATATACCACCACAGAGCAGTGTCTACTTAAGCCCTCAGTCTTCCCATTGACGACACAAATCCTCTCCAGTGAGCCTTGGCCGCTCCACTCACCGCCGGAAATCATGCTGCGGTATTCTGCAGAGCGGAGGTACTTCCCCAGTTGACTGCTCAATTAGGACGGGAGATACCGTCATGTCCTACCTCCAAAATCCGCCTATACACGGTGATTTTATAGTGGTTTCGGAAACACAGTTTCGGTAGGAAAATCGACTGGAAGTTTTAATTTTGAAAGAAAAAAAAATGCTTTATGTATGGCAATAATGTACAGGTGAACAGAAAAATGTATGGGATGTGTAAAAAAAAAATTCATTTCGCCAAATTAGGACTTCACGATTTTACTATCGAAATTGTGGCCAAAATCTTTTTTTCCGAAACCACTATAAAATCAACCGGTATAATTGTAAAAAGTTTTTGTTTGTTCGCGATGAACGCAAAATCTACAGAACGTATTTTTTTTGTTTGAAGGGGTTTGGTCCAATTTAAAATGTTACGTTTGTTTGTTTGCAATCGGTTAAGTAGAACCAGAGCTATGATTAGTAATATAGAATTTAAGTTGCACAGATAGCGCTTAGGTCGTGATAAGCGAAAGCTTCCTTACGACTTTACTATCGAAATTGTGGCCAAAATCTTTTTTTCCGAAACCACTATAAAATCAACCGGTATAATAATCATCACTGCCATATTAATAAATCACAATAATTTCTTTTTCAGCGGGAATCCTCTCAGTAATCATGGACGCGTACCTGGATGGTAAGATCGACGATGCCCTGTTGGTTCCCGTGACCCTGAACTATGACAAGCTGGTTGACGGCAACTTCGTCCGCGAGCAACTGGGCATGTCCAAACAGATGGAGACGTTCTGGTCGGCGCTTAGAGGCATATGGCGCACACTGAACACAGACCATGGCAGTATTAGGGTGGATTTCAATCAGCCTATATCTATAAAGGTATGCTACCGAACCTTACATGTGATACCTAGCTAGATAATAAACTTAAGCAGTGTCCATAGTACACCTCTTAATAGACCACCTCTCAAGTATACTACAGATTATAAAATTTATAGTTGTGCCCATAGTACACCTGACTGAGGAGCGTCACCGTAGTCCACCCAGGTGAACTTGTTAGGTGTACTACGGATCGGGCGCGTATACAGGGTGTATTTTTATGGCTATAGCTAACTATCAAGTCTCGGGTTCGATCCCAGGTTTTACCATGGCACACACCAATGACTTTTCGATGTTTTTCAAAGTTATGTGTGTATTTATCGCAGGTTTATAAGTGCCCGGTTAATGGCAATAGGCTCGCCACCTATTACATTGGGACCTAAACATAAACTGGCGAAATGTGGGTGCTAGCACCTCTGCCTACCCCTTCGGGAATATAGGCGGGAGTTTATGTATGTTATGTTATGTTATGTAACGAAACAGAGCCCCGAAAAGAAGATTTTTTTTAAAGTCGGTAAACTATGCCGGCTGTAGCTCGTAAAATCGTTATACATAAACAAACGTCCATAGGCCACGGTGGCCGCTTCCCATCAAGTGGGCCGTGTGCTTGTCTGTCACCTTAGTGGTAAAAAAACTTCTTTAAACCTTTATCATCGTACTAGTAATACACAACTATGAATAACGTTATTAACGTTGAAATATTAAATATTTTATTGAAATTTCGTGAGTCATGTTTAGATCTAGAACGTGGAAACAATGCACGGAATTTCAATAATATTTTAACGTGGATATTAACTATTATGAACTCGTGCGCATGTTATATTTTTATGTCCAAGTCTGAACATATATTTTTTATACTTGATATACTTTACAATAAAGGGTACCTGTCATAAATAAATATATTATCTTCTATACATTTATGTGTCTATACCTATCTGTGTACGGTTGACAAAAGAGATACGGTACCATTTTGCTAGCGAAACTGTGTGTGAAACAAAACATTCTTTTTTCGTAACAGCTATAAAATCACCGTGTATAAGTATATATATAGTCACATTTCATCAGCTACTTATTATTTCAACCCACAGTTCTCGCCATTTACGTATACTCCTATACGCAATAGGAGAGATAGTATCTCCACCTACCCCATTCGTATAGAGTCGTAAATATATATTATGTATGTAGCTATGATTTACATCAAGGGGCGAGTCTATTACTGTATACAGTGTATACCATAAATGCATACAGAGCCGAACTCGACCTTCCATTTTCACCAAAGCTTAAAACATATACCGAGTATAACGGGGTGAATAGATCGAAGGGTGAATAAAAATAAAATGGTTAAAAGTTAAATTATTAAGTTATTTTCTTCCAAGCGAATAGATCATTGTAATAAGAGAATCATGAAATATGTGGTGATGTGCTTAGCTAAAAGTTTAACATTAAAACATAACATTAACATAAACTCGCGCCTGTTTCACCGAAGGGGTAGGCAGAGGTGCTAGAACCCACATTTCGCCAGTTTATGTTTAGGTCCCAATGTAACAGGTGGCGAGCCTATTGCCATTAACCGGGCACTTATTAACCTGCGATAAATATACACATAACTTCGAAAAGCGTCGAAAAGTCATTGGTGTGTGCCATGGTAAAACCTGGGATCGAACCCGAGACCTCGTCTCAGCAGTCCATTACCCATACCACTACCCATTACTCCATTACCCATACCACATTTTATAAAAGAAATTATTTTAAAATATTCCATTGACCATTTTATATCTTTCCACTTCAGCTTGCTAACCCTATCTAAGATATAATACTTATTTTATTTTTCTAGGAGCTGGTAACTTCCTTCCAAAAGTACAACCACTACAAGGCACCTATCGAGACGCCCCTCACGCCCCCAAACAACAACCTGGCCGTGAATCTGGACAGACAGATCCTGTACAATCATAGCCACTCTAGTCTGTACGGCGCCGACGTCAGTACTGAACACAAGATGATGGTCGAGGCTATCGGTAGACACGTTGTGTATGGTAAGTTTAGGAATAAACATTTAACGGTAAAACGGGGTGAATAGAGATTGAAGGGTGAATAGAAATGAAATGGTCAGCTAAATCCTGTAGTTATTTTCTTTCTAGCAAAAATTTGGACTTTCATTTCAACGAAATATCTGTTATTGGGCTTAGTTAAAATTTTTTAAAAGAATTTATTTAAAATATTCCAATGACCATTTTATTTCTATCCACCCCTGATTTCCTATTCACCCCGTTTTACGGTGCCTATCAAGACTTCTCTGACGCCCCTCTAACACCGGATTTGAACCTGGATACTATACTAATGCTTGAAGGGTTCTTCAAGAATCTAGAAGGTTCCATAGTCGGCATCATAAGGGTGACGCTCCTGGTGTTGTACACACATTGATTGGGTGGAGTTATCAAAAAACAATGCTTAAAAATATGGTTCCATAGTTATGTGCAAGAAAAGCCTCCGTGGTGTGGCGGTAGTGCACGCGACTGCTACGCACGGGGCGCGGGTTCGATCCCCGCTCAGTGCAAATAGTTGTATGCATGAATATGGCTGTTTGCATTGGTCTAATCGTGCCTCGGAGAGCACGTTAAGCCGTCGGTCCCGGTTGCCATACAAACATCTATGGCAATCGTTATGGGTGGTTGGAGCCCTCAAAAAGTCCAACCAGACTAACTTGGAACTTTGATATCGCCATTGGTCATTGGACCATTGTTTGTGGAGGTCAGATGAAAGGTTCAGAGAATAAGTTATGTGCAAGAAAAGCTATGTTAGCCTTAAAATATATTTTGTAATGAGTGAATCGTTTGACAACACAAGCTATGTAGCACAGCTAAATAACTATAGATAACGTAAGATTGTTTTTACAAATATAGAGCTCATTTATAATATATATGTATTAATACATAATATATCTAAGATAGTCATCATCATTCCCTGAACCTTACCTACCACCTTATAATACAACAATAAAAAACAATATACACATTTAAAAATATAAAAAAACAGAGTGCCACCGGTATCGGATACAGGGACCAAGCTACCGGTGGTTAGGGCTCCAGAGAAAGGAACCTCCTCACGATGCGCGCCGTATCTAGTAGCACAGCCTTCTGCATCTGGCCCTTGACCCAACCGTCTAACCCGAGCCTCTTTAGGTGTTGTTATTATTATTATTATTATAACTCGTGAGGCGCCCTGTTCCCCAGACGCGGCGGTGGCGACGGCGCTGATGTGCACCAACGTGGTGTCGTACGTGCTGCTCACGGAGCTGCGGCGCGGCGCGTCGCTGGCGCAGCTGGCGGCCGCGCTCGACGCGCGCGGGGCGGTACTGCGGGCCGAGGGGCGCGACCTGGGGTACTCCGGGGACGCGCTGCACGTGCTCAAGGCCGCCGTACGTACTGCCCTGCCTTTATACTACACTTATAACACATATTGAGAACTCACTTGTACTTTTCCACAGTATTTTTATTTTTTATTTTTTAATAGACCTGACCGGTTTCGCCTTACGGCATCCTCAAAGGTTTACGATGACATCAACCTTTGAGGATGCCGTAAGGCGAAACCGGTCAGGTCTATTAAAAAATAAAAAATAAAAATACTGTGGAAAAGTACAAGTGAGTTCTCAATATGTGTAACAACAAATTCCACCAAGTGCCATCAATCAACAGTATAAATACACTTATAACACTATAATAAATAAAGGATCTAATGATATTTAAAATCGAGATACTACTGGAATTGGAATATGAATCAAAAAATGAAAGGATAAGATACTTGTTATCATTACATATTATGCGTTTCAAATGAATCGCAGCAACTTCACTCCGTACTCATCAAGAATGTACAGCTAACAACAAAATTTCCATGTCGGATAGGCTCATACGAGTATGGTAACAACGAGTGGCAACGATTCAAATTTATTTCCTTTTCATTATATACAAATACATGTATGTACTAGCTGACCCGCGCAACTTCGTCTGCGTCACCCCGTTTTTGCAACATTTTTCATTCCTGCTCCGCACCTGTTTGTTGTAGCATGATGTTATATACATATAAACCTTCCTCTTTAACCATTCTATCTATTGAAACAAACCGCAAAATCCGTTGCATAGTTTTGAAGATTTAAGCATACAAAGGGACAAGAAAAATAGGGACAACGCGACTTTATTTTATACTATGTAGTGATAGTGATAGTGATACAGTCAGTACTACATACACCGCAATTGGTGACGGTTGCATCACGCGGTGTGCCCACCCATCATTGCTCGATCAACTAATTACGATCGTACTTCGTACTTCAATTTATATACGTGTTTTTCTTTAGTACAGCTCATTGGACAGAGGGCCTATATACCGGTTGATTTTATAGTCGTTTCGGATAAAAAGATTTTGGCCACAATTTCGATAGTAAAATCGTAAGGAATCCTATCCTATAAATTTTTTTTTACACGTCATTTTTTTGTTTATTCGGTGATTTTATAGTGGTTTCGGAACAAGAATATTTTGTTTCACCCACAGTTTCGGTAGCAAAATCGACTGGAAGTTTTAATTTTGAAAAAAAAAAATACTTTATGGCAATAATGTGCAGGTGAACAGAAAAATGTATGGGACGTGTAGAAAAAAAAAAATTTTTTCGCCAAATTAGTACTTCCTTACGATTTTACTATCGAAATTGTGGCCAAAATCTTTTTTTCCGAAACGACTATAAAATCAACCGGTATATGAAAATATATGGGAGTGACATTTGTTGTCGGGAGTTGTCGTATGATCCGATTCCGACAACAAACAAGGGCTCTGTCTTAACAACTCATACTTATTAAATGTCTTTGGTACTATATATTTTGACTGGTACTATATTATATGATCGCGTCGGTCGCGTCGATCGCGTTCTATATCCCGTATGTTTGTCGGTACAGCTGGACACGCTGGGCAAGGGCCTGGTGCGGCGCGAGGGCCGCGAGGCGCGCGGCGGTCGCGGCGGGTCGGCGCGGCCGGTGGCGACCATCGCCGCGTCGCTGGAGCTGTCCTACTACGCCAACACCGTCGTGGCGCACTACGCCGCGCCCGCCATACTAGGTAACGGGCTTTGCATACACACATACAAAAATCTAAATCATTCTTTTTCTATATCACGCCTATATAGTTTAGTCGCATAATGCCCAATTCGCAAAATGCCTACTGTGTCTCAAAAGGACTAATTCGCGAAAGGACAAATTCTCAAAAGGCCTAATTAGCAGAATGTCTAATATATCCCCAAAGCGGTAGGTCGAGGTGCTAGCACCCACATTTCGCCAGTTTATATTTAGGTCCCAATGTAATAAGTGGCGAGCCTATTGTGTTTATCCAGGCACTTATAAACCTGCGATAAATACACACATAACTTCGAAAAGCATTGCAGTCATTGGTGTGTGCCATGGTAAACCTGGGGTCGAACCCGAGTCCTCGTCTCAGCAGTCCATTGCCCATACCACTGGGCTACAGGCAAATCAAAATAAAAAATCATTTATTAACTTACAAAACGTCAACATCAAAAATATTTTACAAATTAGTGAGCAAATGGACCACCGCCGTGCCGGTTCGAACCGCGGCCCCGGCCTGAGAAGACTCCGGCAAGAAACTCAGCGGGCTTTTTTTGGTCTATTTACAATCATTACCTTGGTCTAGATACAGAACTTTGCTTGAGTAGCAAGTTGAGTGAACAGCTCATTTCCAGGCTTGTTTGTCATCCACAACAATCGGATCCAAATACCAAAGGTGCGTCCAGATTTGTGACATGAACAGCAGACCGGACAACGTAACAACTTGTGGCACACGACCACACAAATTAGAGTTTTTCTGACACGGCCACAAGTCGATAGATGGTTTAATTTAAGATCAGGTATCACGCAGTTGAATACGTAACGGACACGGACTTCTTACACGGTAACGGTAAAATGTTACACAAATGTAGACGCGGCCATATAAGCACACATAAAAAATTAGTAAGTTGTGAATTTAAATTCATGGTTACAACTTTTTACACCGAGCGGGGATTGAACTCGCGCCCCATGCGTAGCAGTCGCGTGCACTACCACCACGGAGCTTGTCCTCCAGTTTCGTTCACTATTTTTGGAAATTCAATCAGTTTCATCACTACACTTTTTTTTCTACATACTTAATGTAATATAGTGTGAACTTTATTGATGATTTTGTACGCGTACTTTCAGCGACTGCCCTGGAATCCATCATCACGTCTTCCGATGAGCCCGTCACGGAAGTATCTCAGCAGGAACTAATCGACGTCGCACTGGCTCTGTGCGAAGTGCTGAGCCACGAGTTCATCCTGTGCTCGCCCTGCAAACGTATCGAGGAGCGCATGATAGACGCCATCGACTCGCTCGTCGCCTCACAAGTACTCACGCCTGTTAAGGTAGCCAAAATATTACTTCTACAAGATTTTCTATACATTACTAGCGGTTGGTGGTGTGGACTTGTTACCCCGTTCCCGTTCCTCCACTTCGAACATTTTCATATTTGTTCACCTTTGAAACCTTCTCTGAACTTCCACAAATAATTCAAGACCAAAATTATCTTGAGTTTCAGCGAGACTAACGAACAGCAATTCATTTTTATATATAAAGATACCTTATGATACCGTATGAGCCTCGATTTATGTAGACAAAAACCATTTTTAATCGTATATATCGGTTCAATTCTGTCATAATCACTGCAATTAGTCTGTTACAAGTACAAAAAGAATCTTTTTACAGTCGATACAATTTTATATAGTGGTAAAAATATTTAGATAGGAAAAAGTGAATACACAGACGGGTACTATGTGCTTCAAAAATTTCTAAAAAATAATTTTAGCGACAGTTCAGTGAGTAGCGAGTAGACGACCAATACTTTCGGGGTTGGGAGGTCTGGCGGTAGCTGCTCCTATCAGTGACATCAATAGATGAGAAAGGACTTCGGACCCAAGGTTCCACAACAGTAAACAAATATATGAGGTGATGAATTAAGTTGTATTAATGTATCTCCTCGGCGATTGCAGAGTACCCCCGGCCTAGAGGAGGAGCAGTGGTCGCGTCGGTTCGCTGCGCGGTTGGACGAGATGGACGACGGCGCGGAGCGGCCCGACCCCGCGCGCCGACTCAAGTTCGTGGTGGGACACACGCCGCCCGCCCTCGCCGAGAGGTATACTGCCCTCCAGATCTGTCTACTTGCCGTCTGTAAGGCCTGCCTATTTTGGCCACTAGACGGAAATACTATTGCAAATAGGCCCTGTTAAGACACCAATACGTGGAGCATGTTTAAACGTTCTGTCGGCGGCTCATTCGGCAGAGTAACGTCTGTCGGAGGTATGTTTCAGAATCGTTTATGAGTTACCATGTTTATGAGCAAATAAATATTTTATTAATTATATCATAGGACCCACTATGGCGTAATCATTTATTAAAAAATACGGTAGAACATCCTGCCCGAATCTGTTTCCGGGTAGCTATAACTTGGAAGTCTTCAGTAGCCTTAGCACGAAATACTATCGAATTCGTAATGTAAAGGCATCGACAGAACGGAGCATTGCGATTGGCGGGCTACACACGCACACAGGTTCACAAGAGGCAGACTGTCAATCACAATGCTCCGTTCTCTCGAAACCTTTACATTACGAATTCGATGCATACACGCGCTGCCCACCCTGAAGGGAAAGGGGGAGAGCTGGGAAGGGGTGGGGAGGCTAGGAAGGGGAGGGGAAGGAGGGGTACAGTGAGCTCTGGCTACCCTACTTACCGGCGGGAACACAACACGATGGTTATTATGACCGCGGTGTTCTGTAGGGCGGAGGTACTTACCCAGTTGGACAGCTCATTTCGGACGGGAGATACCGTCGTGTCCTACCTCCGTTAATTCTGCATCCTCTGCATTATATGCTAGTAATACATTATGATCCACCGAGCTGTGTCTAAGTGCTGTGCGCTGTCCCCAGACGGCGCCTGCTGCTGACGATCCGTCCGCTGCTGGAGGCGTACGCGGCCACGTGCCGCCACCTGCAGGCCGGCGCCATGAAGCTCGTGTGCAAGGCCACGCTCGACTCGCTCACCGACGACTTCATCCGCAACAAGATGCCCTACGGTACGTCACATTTGTACTATACCGCTTAGGTGGCAGATAAACACGCGGCCCATATGATAGGAAGTGGTTACCGTGGCTTTTGGCATCACATCCGTGCTGCCGACCACTCAAAGAATCAATTTCGTTTATTCAGTTTAGGCACATAAAGAGCACTTATGAATGTCAAAGTTTTACAATAACTATGTACCGACATTTGTCAAATATATTACAATTTAAATAAATAAAATACTTCGTAAATAAATCGCTTCAACCTCTGAGTTCTTCCACTTGGTAGTAATACTAAGAACACGTCAGTCTAGCATTTCGGAGAATAGAATGAAATATAAGTTTATTTTTCTTATTTAAATTGGAAGCGGTAACTTAGTGGTTAAAAAGACGATCGAGAAGTCGTGGTTTTCGAATCCTAGTCATTACAAAATCGATGTGAACCCGCTCTTAACACTTTTTTAATTTATGTTAGATAGAGGCTTTAACGGGAATACTAGTGATTAAGATTACTAGTCATCGTCATCATCATTCTTGCCTTAATGCCGGACTAATCCGTAGCTGTCACCTTGGAGTCCGGAGTTTGCTTTTTTCAGTCTAACTCCGTCGCGGCTGAACTTTGATATTTTTCATTAAGCGACTATTAACAAGCCTTCAAAACCTATAGACTATATCGAAGTACTACAGTTAGATGGATTCTAGACAAGTGGCAATCGTTTTGTAGAATGGAATAAAATAGATGGTTCAATTGACATTCGTTCACATCTGTCACTAATGTCATAAACGTCAAAATACGTTTCAATCCCATACATTGTACATTATATTCTGTTCCATTCTACAAAGCCACTACCAACGACTTTTAGGGCCCCAATAGCCATGTAATATATATTTTTTAATTACAGGAGAAGCAGTATCAACAGACGCGATACGTAACTGCCTCCGCCTCCTTCGGCAGTGGGGCGTCGTCGACATTTACTCAGAGAACCGCGAGAGAAAGCTGCGGATATGCGCAACCTACGACAACCAACAAACCTTAGACAACATCTGCAATAACATATACAAGTTCAACATGAACACGCCATTACTGTCCAAGTGAAGTGATGTATTTAGACAATTTGTGATTTGTATATACTAGTTTATTCTAGACTTTGATGTTATGGTGATGAAAGACTATATTAAGTGATAAAGGGATACGTACTATATTAAACATATTTATCTTGTTACTAGCTGACCCGGCAAAACCTTTAATTTTAAGGGTGAACAACCCTTATCACTTAGGCGTATGGAAAATAGATAGTAGCCGATTCTCAGACCTACTGAATACGCATAAAAAATTTGGTGAAAATCGGTAAAGCCGTTTTGGAGGAGTACGGTAACTAACATTGTGACATGAAAATGGGGTCTACTATCGTCTGTAAATCCGTTATTGCCAAATATATACGTCTAGGTATATATTTGGCAATAACGGAACGATGTCCCAGCGGTTCCTGAGAATCTATTGTAAAATGTAATACTATTGTGTTGTGTATGAAAATAATGTGCGTGTTACAGGGGATTTGTTTGTAGATATTGCTTCATTCATAAATTCACTTAGCGAATTTACAACATTTCAAAAATGGTAATCAAAATGCAATTTTTATGGAGATCTCGTGCCTCATAAGTAGCTTCTAAAGGTAAGATTTCGTAGGTGACCGCAGTACAATATTTTCACAGTCTATATCATTGTACTGTGTAACTACTGCCGCGGTCTGCGGTCGGCATCGAATTCATACCTTAATTGTTGTAACAAAAGTATTTTTTTGCAATTTACGGAATTGGCGCTTAAATCCTATTTGTATAATATAAACAGAATTGTTTCATCGGTTTATAAAAATAAAAACTCTATAGTCTAATGGTTGGTAAGAACTTTTGGTTTAGTTGCACCAACTACCTGTTAAAGTAAGCATTTACGTAAACGTTAACATTAACAGTAACATTGATTCTACTGGTTTCTGCTAAATGTGTTGCCCCAGTGAATTTAGTAACTCGGTTAAAGTTATCTTTTTAATAGAATTTGACGTTCACAATGAACAGTAACAGTTAGCGTCAAGTTATGACGTCATTTTGATTATTGTCAAATGGAGCAACCTGTTTTATACCTGACCGATACTTTAACTGTACTGTTAATGTTAAAGTAAGATGGTGCAACCTAGCCTAAGTCTCGTATCATTGATTAAAAGGAGTTATTGTGTACCATCACTGGTTTATAACCAGTGAACAGTCCAATCCAGCCTGTTGTAATCTTATTTCACTGTTAAGCAATATGTTGATATTGAAGACATTCGATATAGTTTTATAGTTTTTCTTAGTTCTGTATTCTTACTATTTTATTTTATTCATTATCTCATTAAGGGTTAAATTGTGATAGGAAAATTACCCAAACGGCAGCTTTATCCCAAGAACAAGTGGTACTACTTACTGTAAATGCTTGAACCAAGATCGAACCACGTCTTAGCAGTTGGTGAGTTCATCACTTGTGCCGTTCTCATATAGTCACACACATATTTACTGACCTGATACGGTATTACTTACTAGAAGTCAAGATTCTGCCTGACGTGGTTTTCCCAAGCGACTACAATATGGGGTTCTTCAAGAAGGGCATTAGAAGGTTTCTACAGGGTAGGCAGCACGTGTGTGACGCCTCTGGTGTTGCAAACGTTCATAGGCCACGGTGACCGCTTCCTATCAGGTGGGCCGTGTGCTTGTCTGCCGCCTAAGTGGTATAAAAAAAAGGATTCAATGACATACCTACCTACCTACCTAACTAATAATCCTCTATGTATACATATTTTTCGTATAAGTATATAAAAAATTTGCTCAAAGATTGTAGCCAAATGAGTTCATACTACAAAATGTATGACAAAAACGGTAGGTGTATCAATTTAGATAGAAATGCTCAAGACGGGACTCAACCCGCGACCAATCTCTGCCACACACGAATAGGGAATATAGGTAAGCCGATGTACCTTTGAAAATTTTAAAAAATAATTTGTATGCTGACTGTTCAAATCAAATTAAAAGATAGTTAAATGTGAATGCTTTGAACGGATTCGAACCCGTGATCTTTCTCCTACAGTAGCACTAGCATGAACTCCTATCGAATTCGTAATGTAAAGGTTTCGAGAGAACGGATCATTGTGATTGGCAGTCTGCCTCTTGTGAACCTGTGTGCATGTGAAGCTCGCCAATCGCAATGCTCCGTTCTGTCGATACCATTACATTACAAATTCGATAGTATTTCGTGCTAAGGCTACAGGGGGAACACAGACCGCCTAAGCCATCGCCCCAAAGATGGTTGCATAGGAGAGTTTCGAATAGTTCAGTCGTAGCTTCGTGGCTTAGCAGTCAGAGCATTACCCCTGTAAGGGAAAGATCGCGGGCAAGAAAAATGTATATGTCGCAGTAAGATAGTTATAGCCGTAATATAGTTAACCTAACCTTAATCCAGTAATATAATTATAACACTGAACTTTTATATCACTAAACTTGGACCGTTTTATAACAATATTCCTAGTGAGATAGTAATGAATCGTTTTCGTATAACTATGTTCCGGTATATAATTATATCCCTAGGGATATGATTATATTACGGTTATAACTATCTTACTGCGACATATACATATAATTGCTCGTGACTGTATACCTAAATGTACTGTTGTAGGTGAAAATATTTTCTGTGATGGCAAAAAGAGCTGTGCTTGTGGAATTTTTTTTGGATTTGAAATAAATATGTGTTAAATAAATACTTAGGTATAAATTTTTATGTATATAAACTTTAGTGTATTGGCACGGTCGAGATAAATACATAAGTAAAAGTAATAAAGGTTGAAATTTTTCAAAAAGTTATAATAAATAATCTGTTTGAATAGTACCACATAAATGAACCTTAATGTCTTAATTATTTTTGACAGTTGGAATTAAAAAACAGGTTAGGTGCGGGTAGAACTCGCGCACTGAGGGTTACGTATCATTAACTAGTTTGTTGCATTGGAGCCACCCCCTTTATTTATTTTCTTCTTTTTTAAATATTCACTGTTATAGCTACAATACCTATCTGTAAAACTTTCAGCTGTCTAGACATCATAAGATACAGTTTAGTGACAGACAAACGGAAGGAGGGCGGAAAATTGAAAACGGTCATTATTTTTCGAATTATGGAAAGCTGATTTATGACATATTGAGCACGCGCTGATGTGATGTTTATTATAAAGTGGACGTGTGGTATAAATTACTAAATGAAGTCTCAATACTAAATGCTGTGTTAGTTTTACAAGTTTCACTATTTTTATTTCTGTCTGTGTGTATGGTGTCCGGCTGTGTGTGGGGTGTAAGGGGAACGCTCCCGAAGGTGAAGGCCCATGGTAGTACTCATGGTACACAACATATTAGGCGTGAAAAGAAATTACGGCAAAGCAATAGTAAGTACCTTCAAAAAGGCGTTCAAAAAGAGACAGCATTTTCAATGTAAGTGACTGGCATGACTTCGACCGGAGTACCGTTATACCTTTTATATTGCTAAGCTAAGCTATAACATTTATTATTTTGTTACCTACTTAATGTTGAAGGAACGAAGACAAAGATTGATTAAAAATCTTTACAATACTCATTAGTTTTATTTCGCTACACGTCAAGAGTGGGTCTGTGGGGCCTCACCAAGAAGTTCACTGCCAAAGTACTTTTTTTTCATCTCCGCGGATACCACCTTCCCCAAAATGGAGGTGATTATGTCGGCGTCGAACTGACTGATACGCAGGTAGGGTTGTTGATTGCCGGAGGTGAGATTGTACATGACATATCTCTCGCACCCCGGGAGACCCGGGGATATATGAGATGACCCATTTCCCCTAATGTGGGAACCATGGTATCCCTTTTTCTGCTACGGTTACCCCCAGGGCGGTGCTCATGGAAGATTGAGGTCATTCCGCGACCTCCGACATCGGAGTCACCTCCGCAACTCACCCAAACCACTGAGATTACAAAAAATGACATCGAATTTTAAATCTTATTGCTTTGTTGCTAAACCCTAAAATGTGCCTTAAATGGCATCGTGTAGAGTGAATAAACGATATATTGTACACTGTTTCATCCAATTTTGAACTTTAAGTCTATGTTCGTATAGCCGAAAATTTAATGGCAATTTGTATGCTAATTGTTTCAATGGGGAATGCTCCGGGATACGAGAAAATGGGGATGCCTTACAGGAAGAATGCTTTAACCTCTGAACCGCTGGGAATTCCGTGGCTCCCCTCTAAGATCGCGTGTTGGAGTTTAATCGGAGTATTCACTATTTTTGATCTAAATTGACTCAGGAAAGTTGTCGAGTGTGTGAATTTCGATTCCGTAATACGAATTTCACCCTCAGTTTCTAAAGTAGGTACCTATAAAAAGGTCTTTCCTTGCTTGAGTTCAAATTATTAGCACCATGTAACACAATAGCACTCGATATTATTTATTTGCGATTCAAGATTCACTTTATTGGTTTTACCTTCAACCAGTGTCGGTAAATTTTTAAACAATTCGGCCATTCTTCTGGCATTAGTTTCGCCAATCTGCAACTTGAACATAATCTTAAAGTTCGCTTGTTCAGTGGTTAGGTTTATGCTTAGGTTTCACTAGTGGTTCGATTTTATGAGTTCCACTATTATCAGCTGGAGCGTTAGCTTGAAATTGTGCTACTAAATTGTTGAAATTTGACTTAGGGTTTAGTAGCGTTTTGTTTTTAAGAACGTCTTTATTATCAGCTAGAGTATTAGTTTCAAGTTCGCCAGCCAAAATCTTAGAATTCGACTTAGGTTTTGTCATTGGTTTGATTTTGAGAATGTCAGTATTAGCAACTTGATGATTAGCTTGAAGTTCGCTTGCTAAGTTTTTAAAATTTGGCTTAGGTTTTGGCGATGGTTTCATTTTGAGAGCGTCAGTATTAGCAACAACAACATTCGCTTGAAGTTCATTCCCTGAGTTTTTGGAAATAGGCTTAGTTTTCATCAGCGGTTTGATTTTAAGAGCGTCGCTTGCCAACTTGCTATGATTGCGATTAAGTTTGTTCAGCGGCTTGTTTTTAAAAGTTTCGTTAATAGCAACTTGAGATTTATGCTCAAGTTCGCTTTCTGAATTGTTGAACTTCGACTTGGTTTTCACCAGCGGTTTGATTTTAAGAGCTTCACTATTATCAACTTTAGTATTAGTTTGAATGTTGCCTGCCGAGTTTTTAGAATTCCTCCCACCTATTATGAGCTGTTTGATATTCAGACTATTATCTACATGAGCTTTATTTTCAACTTCACTTACTAAGCTATTAGATTTCACCACCGCTCGTGGTTTAGTTATGACATTTCTGCTATTAGTATCTTGTAGTTTCGGTCGAATTTCTCTTGACAAGTAATTCAATTTAGAAGTAGGTTTCACGGTCGAATAAACTTGGCCGTCGCCTTTCAATGGTAGTACTATCGAAATCATTTTCTGATCGTGGGTCTTTTGACTTGAAATTTCTTCAATGTTAGCGTATATCGTAGACAGCCTACAAGCGGCTGTAGTGGTATCATATATTGGAGAATCGTTTCCAGCTATACAGCTTATTCTGTCGGTTGGCTTAAAGTTTGGTTTTTGTTTATATTTCTTCCATGTTTCTACGGTAATCTGATCCCAAAAGTGAATTATTAAAAGTACCAGCGCGATCGCAGGTACGATGCCCAGGAATATCGCATACATAGCCACCATGAAGTTTGTCAGACCTGTAAATAGGATAAAGAAGAAGTTTTTTTTAAACAAAGTGCACAACTGTACAAATTCCAGTAATACCTAAGCATGCTGCTGTCTGATGATAAGCGAACAGAAGCTGTTTAATGAAAGAAGCTCTTGCATGGGTCTCTGCCTGAGGTTGGAAAGACCGACGGCAGTCGTTCATATTCAAAATTCAAATATAATTTATTCTACCACTAACCGGCACTCACAAAACTTTCTTTTCGTCTATTTACAAACATCCAGCCGCGGTAGCCTAGTGGTATGGGCTATGGACTGCTGAGACGAGATCTCGGGTTCGATCCCAGGTTTTACCATGGCACACACCAATGACTTTTCGATGTTTTTCGAAGTTATGTGTGTATTTATCGCAGGTTTATGAGTGCCCGGTTAATGGCAATAGTTTCGCCACCTATTACATTGGGACCTGAACATAAACTGCAAATTGTGGGTACTAACACCTCTGCCTACCCCTTCGGGGATATAGGCGTGAGTTTATGTTATGTGTTATGTTATTTGCAAACATATACTGAGTCTAGATACAAAACTCATTTCCAGGTCTGCTCCACATAAAAGCTACTTATGCTCTGAGGTGAAAGCCTGTGATACAGTCGAGCACAATGGTTAAATGAAGACTTACTGGTCTGGTCTGTAGCAGGTTCGGAATCGTAAGATCCTCCTGGGCCTGGCAGGGCACAGAGAGGAGGGGCGTAGCCCCCGTCGCAGTGACAATGACCTGGTAAGTTAATGTACAGTTAAAGTTGAGTAGTACTTGTTGATATTGTTTTTATAAATTTTAAAAATTATAAAGCACTTTACAATTCTATAAAAACCTAAACATAAACTGGCGAAATGTGGGTGCCAGCACCTCTGCCTACCCCTTCCGGGATATAGGCGTGAATTTATGTTAATGTTAATGTTACCATCTATGACACTGGCCGTGTGAACAAGAAATCGTTATCAGTGGCCTAGTTGTCATAGTCAAAGATATTACAATTCTTATATGAAATTTGTCACTAGGGTAGACCCATCTATTTACGTGATATTATACATAATTGCGTGATAAATGCTTATACAAAGCTAACGAATTAAAATTCGCCCCTTTAAACCAAACTACTAATATGCTTTGCTCCTTATTCGTGAGGTTTGTTCATTTACTTAGCTCAGTAAAAACTATCACTACATAGTATAAAATAAAGTCGCGTTTACTGTCCCTATTTTTCTTGTCCCTTTGTATGCTTAAATCTTTAGAACTACGCAACGGATTTTGATGCGGTTTATTTCAATAAATAGAATGGTTAAAGAGGAAGGTTTATATGTATATAACATCATGCTACGACTAACAGGTGCGGAGCAGGAATGAAAAATGTTGCAAAAACGGGGTGACGCAGACGAAGTCGCGTGGGTCAGCTAGTTAAAAATAAATATCACGCAATAATGCATATCACGTATTGATATAACGTAAATAGGTGGGTCAACCATCATAATGTTGCTTCATGCATGAACCTAACCTAACCTAACATAGAAATAAGTAGGTATATAGTTAAAAATACTTCGATCAATTATGTGTTCACAATGTGTACTTTTACGGGTCCCGTATACTTATTTACTATGTCATGATATACCATCAAGTTTAATGTTGAATTAAGCCGAATGAAATACCTACCTTTAGAGTTACAAACGCCATGTCCTGAACAATTTGAGGGGCAGACGGATGATTCGTAATGCGCAATCTTTTCTCTTATAGCCGCTACTGATACACAGCGTTGCTTCAGACACACCTAAAAATTTCAATGATTACTTCTATGAACATTTAAATGGTAAAAATTACAATAAAACTAAAGTAATAAATATATGAGCGCTGGCAACACAAAAGAATCAAGCACCTGCGTCGACTTTTAACAAGTGGAATGCAAGTTTTATAATCTATAGTTTCTTTTTATCTTTAACTAGCAGACCCGCGCATCGCCGCATCAAAATACGTTGCGTATTTCTAAAGATTTGAGCATACAAAGGGACATAAGGACATAGAAACTTTATACTAAATTTAACTTTATACTATGTAGTGATGTACAATTCACAGCGCCTTCATTGCGATACCTACTCCTCTGATACTCAAAGGTTTGCTGGTGGAGAACTCCTAGTGAGTTAAGCTCGCCTTTGTACATGTTTCTTGCATTTTTTTATGTATGATAAATACTTTGTATGTGCAATAAAGAATTAAGAATTAAAATATAGTGTGTACCTCCAACAATAAAATAACGATTTTTACCTTTTCTTCACCGCACTTAGCACCGTCCTGCACAAAACCGAAATCCACTACGTCTAACCCGACGTCATTGATAGTGGGGTGGCACCCAACAGTTTTTCCTGTAATTATAAAGGATCACCTCGTACCAACTAAAACCACACGCCGACGTCTTAAATATGCATATAATTCTTATTTATTTCTGAAAGATAGGTAAATATATATTTCATCTCGACGCTAACTCAAGACTGACATTGGCACGCTCTTCAAGAGAGCTAAGACAGCTGACTCATCGCAATCGACCTCCGGTCTTGGAGGGGAGTGATCTGGCGATACCACATGTACCCAGCGCCATCTAGCGACAGCAAGAGTAACTACTATGACACTCTGGATCCTGCATCGCGAGAGCGAAGTTCTCGCGTAGGTACAACATACATACAACAACCCAACGTCAACCGTTGGGCCTCGGCCCGCCAGGCGTGATCACCTTGTCTGGTCGGAGGATCCTCCCTTTGTGTTGGAGGGACATTCCATCCTGTTCCTCCACAGTAAGCTTAGCTTACAGCTAACTGCCATTGCATAACAGGAAACATAAAATCCAGGACAGTGATCAAGAACCGAGATAGTATAAGGCGACTAGTGGAGTTTTTTCTTAGGGTATGCGGTTCCACTAAAACTCGAGAACCAGCTATCTGAAAAAGAGCTGATCTGCATGTCAGTAGGTACAACTGTCTGCTGATAAACGAACGAGGTTTATACAGTTTACTAGCTGTTACCCGCAGGTCCTCCCGGGTGGATTTCTGTTATCGCACAATGCAATAGCCTATACTCAGGGTGAATGTAACTTTCCAATATTGAAAGAATTTTTTTTGAATCGGCACAGTAGTTTTTGAGTTTATTCATTATATACAGACACTCACACACACACACACACGCACGCCCACACCCACACACACGTTTAGTTTTTTGTGTCGATGGATAAGGTATACAGCGTATTTTTGGCCCTATGGAATGCACGCTCATGAGGATGATTGAGATCACTTCCTCTTTTGAGATGGATAGGATCTATGACATTCCACATTGAGTTGTGAAAATGTTTGCAGCCTGAATATTGCAAGAACCACTGACCATCTTCATTCGTTCATCATCTTAATCATCGTTTCATCTTAAAGAAGTTTTAGGACTCTCTGGGTCAACCAGTCCTGAACACAGTGAGACGTTTTTTCACGCCGGAGCAGCGATGTCTTCTTTATAAGACACAAATTCGCTCCTGCGTGGAATACTGCTCGCATCTTTGGGATGGCTCCGCAAAGTACTTATTAGATGCTCTCGACAGGTTGCAGCGACGTGCGGTCCGCATTATTGGGAGTCCTGAGGTCACAAATTCCCTCGAGCCTTTGCAGATGCGTAGAGATGTTGCGTCCTTGGCAGTATTTTACCGTCTCTACCATGGTGAATGTTCTGATGAGCTCTTCCAATTAATCCCACCCTCCCCTTTCCTACACAGGACAACGCGTGCAGGGCTTAGGTGTCACTTGCATACGGTACAGAATATTCCATCAAGAACCAAGCGGTTCGGTGAGTCTTTTCTCTGCCGTACCATTAAGTCCTGGAATTCCTTGCCAGCGCACGTGTTTCCTTCTTCCTACAGTCCCGGGTCCTTTAAGCGGGGCGAGAAAAAGCATCTGACGAGGCCGTCAAGCTGAGCGCCACCATTGTAGCACTGAACGTGTTTGCAATGGTGACCCTCTTTCATGGGACTTTGCCTTTAGCTTAACATCAGGCGAGGTGAAGTCAAATTGACGTGCCATAGATAAAAAAAAACAAGTAGATTACTTTTACCTTTACTTTGGTACTTGCAATAGAGCCTGCCACACATAACGTCGGCTGCTGGGCACGGCGTATAGACTTTACTAAAGGGGTCGTAGCCGCAGTTGCCCCCCCTGTAGGTACAAGAACATTATACCACGTGGGAATTATTATTATAGTCCACTAGTACTGTCGCGTTTCACCCGCTACTTAGGTACTCGGTATTCACCTTTCCTTAAAAATGAAACCGGTTCCAGTACGTGATGTGAGAACTGATGGTATTGATCACAATGAGAGACGATGTGATAAGAAAAATAGATGCTAACTACCTGGATGTAAGGGATTTTCACGCACTGAACGCACAAAATGTCAGGTAGCCCTTTGCCACACTAAAGATCGTAACTGTTTCGCTACTTTCCATTCATAGATTATTTATTTTTATTATTTGATTGTTGAATATGTACCCACACCTACACTACACCTATCTACTACCTACAAGCATAGTGTTGCCAAATGGCAACATACCTACCGTTTTTCCTCAATAAATTTCCTTATTTTCATTGCAGGATTTTTTATTTATTTTTCCCTAAATCCATTAATAATAACCTACAACCTCACAAAAAAGATAAATCATGCTTTTAAGGGTTAAAAATGCATAAATAATTCCAGAGCTCAGCGCGTTTATATAAAACATAAGGTCTTCAGTTTTTTTTTTGTTAGTTTATTTTTACGACCGTCGTGGACGAAAAGACAAGAATTAAAAAAAGAATGTGTTCAATATTCAATAGAAATCGCGGTAGCCTAGAGGTATAGGTAATGGACTGCTGAGACGAGGTCTCGGGTTCGATCACATGTTTTATCATGGCACACACCAATGACTTTTCGATGCTTTCCGATGTTATGTGTGTATTTATCGCAGGTTTATAAGTGCCCGTTGTGGCAATAGGCTCGCCATCTTATTACATTGGGACCTAAAAACATTAAACTGGCGAAATGTGGGTGCTAGCACCTCTGTCTACCCCATCGGGGATATAGGCGTGAGTTTATGTTATGGTATGTTATGTTTTTTAAATTTTGTTTGTTCAATTTAGTCGACGACAGACGAAAGTCTTTTATCTATGCGCAGAAGGTCCTTTTATTTGATGGGCTCGCTGGGATACTTGTCCCTGTTGAGAATTGGAAATTGTAAAACTATGGACATTCTACTAATGTAGGCTAACTTAATTTAACGTTATATTTTAGTTGCTAGTCTATTAACGTTATATTTTGTAACAAAATATCTGTAGATAAGAATTTGTGAGAAGCAAATATTATTTTGCGTGTTTAGTCTGAGCCAACTGACTAAAATATATAATAACGCCAAAGTTAAGTTTTCGATAAATTATCCAAAATCATTCTCCGATATCTACGTCACAATTTATGCTTTACATTTAGATATAAATAAAAACAGAGCAGACAAAGAACTTGTTGTAGATAAAGAAGAAGTTTAATGATTATATTCATTGAAATAAAAGTGTACAACCGTCATACATACCAGTCGCCTCCTAAATTGAACTTGTAGAAGCTTGCACAAGACTCGGCGGTTGAGCCCCACAGCGCACGACACTGGTCCAAGTGTGAATGGCATCCTCCCTTCACGCAGTACGCATTCTGCCACAAATAGATAATAATTTTACATAAACAATTCAGACAGCATCAACATCCCGCGCACGCTCATGCTGTGGAATGAACTCCTTGCCGTGGTTTTCTCAAGCGACTACAATATGGGTTTTTTTTTTATACTACGTAGCACGGCCCACCTGATGGAAAGCGGCCACCGTGGCCTATGAACGTGTGCAACACTAAGGTTATTATGACCGCGGTCTTCTGTAGGGCGGAGGTACTTCCCCAGTTGGACAGCTCATTTCGGACGGAAGATACCGTCGTGTCCTACCTCCTAGTAAGAGGGTTCTTCAAGAAGGGCATTAGAAGGTTTCTACAGAGTAGGCAGCACGTGTGTGACGCCTCTGGTGTTGCAAACATCCATAGGCCACGGTAACCGCGTCCCATCAGGTAGGCCGTGCGCTTGTCTACCACCTTAGTGGTATAAAAAAGCAAGCGTTAAAGTTGCCAGTGGTTTACCTGTTCGTCTTTCCCACAAGGCGTGGTGTCCATCTTGTGCACATCCTCGGGGCAGTTCGCGGAGTGCCCGCTGCAGTACTCCGGCAGGTCGCACTCGCGCTCTGCCGCACGACACTCCGTGCCTGCTGACTTCAGACGACACGTCTGCAAATAGAAAACGTAGATTTTTAAATTACATAACATAAACTCACGCCTATATCCCCGAAGAGGTAGGCAGATGTGCTAGCACACACATTTCGCCAGTTTACATTTAGGTCCGTGTAGAGCGATGACGAATGTAGATTCGGAACGGACCCCTAAAATCCAACCACACGTCCTGACCGACTACCTGATCTCGTGGGGGGCGGACACACGAAAACGAATTTACTGGCGTGGCTAACGTGGCTCTGGAAGACTTTTTTAAAACTTGAAACTTGACATTGGCGTCTCGCCATTAATTTTATAAAACGTTTACATTGACTAGAGACTGGCAAAATTGCGGCTATCCTGCTGCAGAAGCCATTTTAAGAAAAGAAGAAGAAGAAGATTCGGAACGAATGCATTTTGGCTAGGCCCCCTGGCAGGTAATCTGTGGTCCTGGTTGCACCAGGTTGAACCAACCTGTAGATCGCAACACCGGCCTGCGGCACACGTGGCATTCGCTCTAGGCATGCAGGTGTTAGGGTCGCAACACGTGTGGCAGTTGTATGTATCTTGGGACAGCCTGCCACAGTCGCACTGCTCGCCCGCCTCCACGACGCCGTTTCCGCATGTTGCAGAGTAAAATAAACGACTCGGCTTGTTTCTGGAAAATTAGAGGCAATAATGTAAGTGTGACATAATTTTTTTTTAATTTATTATAGGAATTAAAAACCAAGATCGAACTATGATTGATGATTTGAACACTTATTTACCTTAAACAACGGGTAGATTCTTTGGAAAGAGTCAACGTTAACGAGTTCAAGCTGCATGACGACCAATGCGATGGTTTGTAGCTGGTACTAGTCCTCTTCCATCCTTCTTCCCCTTCCCCGGTAGCACCCATGATACACGTCTTGCGCGGGCATTCACAGTCTTTGAATTCGGCATCGTGCTTCATGCCGAAGTTGTGGCCCATCTCGTGAGCTATCGTCCAAGCCATATTGCCAATTAGTATCGCATGATTCACAAATCCACAAGACCATTCAAAAGTGCACATCAATGGACCTTTGTATGCTAAGCCAACAACGCCGCCTTCGAATTCTTGTTTTCTGAAATTTTTACAATAACTTACATCTATGGTTTTACATTATACTCGCAACGGAGTATGGTAGGACACACTTACTTATGTCATATAGTTAATTGAAATTTATTTGCGTATTTCAGTTCATACATTGAATATGTACCCACACCTACACTACACCTATCTACTACCTACAAGCATAGTGTTGCCAAATGGCAACATACCTACCGTTTTTCCTCAATAAATTTCCTTATTTTCATTGCAGGATTTTTTATTTATTTTTCCCTAAATCCATTAATAATAACCTACAACCTCACAAAAAAGATAAATCATGCTTTTAAGGGTTAAAAATGCATAAATAATTCCAGAGCTCAGCGCGTTTATATAAAACATAAGGTCTTCAGTTTTTTTTTTGTTAGTTTATTTTTACGACCGTCGTGGACGAAAAGACAAGAATTAAAAAAAGAATGTGTTCAATATTCAATAGAAATCGCGGTAGCCTAGAGGTATAGGTAATGGACTGCTGAGACGAGGTCTCGGGTTCGATCACATGTTTTATCATGGCACACACCAATGACTTTTCGATGCTTTCCGATGTTATGTGTGTATTTATCGCAGGTTTATAAGTGCCCGTTGTGGCAATAGGCTCGCCATCTTATTACATTGGGACCTAAAAACATTAAACTGGCGAAATGTGGGTGCTAGCACCTCTGTCTACCCCATCGGGGATATAGGCGTGAGTTTATGTTATGGTATGTTATGTTTTTTAAATTTTGTTTGTTCAATTTAGTCGACGACAGACGAAAGTCTTTTATCTATGCGCAGAAGGTCCTTTTATTTGATGGGCTCGCTGGGATACTTGTCCCTGTTGAGAATTGGAAATTGTAAAACTATGGACATTCTACTAATGTAGGCTAACTTAATTTAACGTTATATTTTAGTTGCTAGTCTATTAACGTTATATTTTGTAACAAAATATCTGTAGATAAGAATTTGTGAGAAGCAAATATTATTTTGCGTGTTTAGTCTGAGCCAACTGACTAAAATATATAATAACGCCAAAGTTAAGTTTTCGATAAATTATCCAAAATCATTCTCCGATATCTACGTCACAATTTATGCTTTACATTTAGATATAAATAAAAACAGAGCAGACAAAGAACTTGTTGTAGATAAAGAAGAAGTTTAATGATTATATTCATTGAAATAAAAGTGTACAACCGTCATACATACCAGTCGCCTCCTAAATTGAACTTGTAGAAGCTTGCACAAGACTCGGCGGTTGAGCCCCACAGCGCACGACACTGGTCCAAGTGTGAATGGCATCCTCCCTTCACGCAGTACGCATTCTGCCACAAATAGATAATAATTTTACATAAACAATTCAGACAGCATCAACATCCCGCGCACGCTCATGCTGTGGAATGAACTCCTTGCCGTGGTTTTCTCAAGCGACTACAATATGGGGTTTTTTTTTATACTACGTAGCACGGCCCACCTGATGGAAAGCGGCCACCGTGGCCTATGAACGTGTGCAACACTAAGGTTATTATGACCGCGGTCTTCTGTAGGGCGGAGGTACTTCCCCAGTTGGACAGCTCATTTCGGACGGAAGATACCGTCGTGTCCTACCTCCTAGTAAGAGGGTTCTTCAAGAAGGGCATTAGAAGGTTTCTACAGAGTAGGCAGCACGTGGGTGACGCCTCTGGTGTTGCAAACATCCATAGGCCACGGTAACCGCGTCCCATCAGGTAGGCCGTGCGCTTGTCTACCACCTTAGTGGTATAAAAAAGCAAGCGTTAAAGTTGCCAGTGGTTTACCTGTTCGTCTTTCCCACAAGGCGTGGTGTCCATCTTGTGCACATCCTCGGGGCAGTTCGCGGAGTGCCCGCTGCAGTACTCCGGCAGGTCGCACTCGCGCTCTGCCGCACGACACTCCGTGCCTGCTGACTTCAGACGACACGTCTGCAAATAGAAAACGTAGATTTTTAAATTACATAACATAAACTCACGCCTATATCCCCGAAGAGGTAGGCAGATGTGCTAGCACACACATTTCGCCAGTTTACATTTAGGTCCGTGTAGAGCGATGACGAATGTAGATTCGGAACGGACCCCTAAAATCCAACCACACGTCCTGACCGACTACCTGATCTCGTGGGGGGCGGACACACGAAAACGAATTTACTGGCGTGGCTAACGTGGCTCTGGAAGACTTTTTTAAAACTTGAAACTTGACATTGGCGTCTCGCCATTAATTTTATAAAACGTTTACATTGACTAGAGACTGGCAAAATTGCGGCTATCCTGCTGCAGAAGCCATTTTAAGAAAAGAAGAAGAAGAAGATTCGGAACGAATGCATTTTGGCTAGGCCCCCTGGCAGGTAATCTGTGGTCCTGGTTGCACCAGGTTGAACCAACCTGTAGATCGCAACACCGGCCTGCGGCACACGTGGCATTCGCTCTAGGCATGCAGGTGTTAGGGTCGCAACACGTGTGGCAGTTGTATGTATCTTGGGACAGCCTGCCACAGTCGCACTGCTCGCCCGCCTCCACGACGCCGTTTCCGCATGTTGCAGAGTAAAATAAACGACTCGGCTTGTTTCTGGAAAATTAGAGGCAATAATGTAAGTGTGACATAATTTTTTTTTAAATTTATTATAGGAATTAAAAACCAAGATCGAACTATGATTGATGATTTGAACACTTATTTACCTTAAACAACGGGTAGATTCTTTGGAAAGAGTCAACGTTAACGAGTTCAAGCTGCATGACGACCAATGCGATGGTTTGTAGCTGGTACTAGTCCTCTTCCATCCTTCTTCCCCTTCCCCGGTAGCACCCATGATACACGTCTTGCGCGGGCATTCACAGTCTTTGAATTCGGCATCGTGCTTCATGCCGAAGTTGTGGCCCATCTCGTGAGCTATCGTCCAAGCCATATTGCCAATTAGTATCGCATGATTCACAAATCCACAAGACCATTCAAAAGTGCACATCAATGGACCTTTGTATGCTAAGCCAACAACGCCGCCTTCGAATTCTTGTTTTCTGAAATTTTTACAATAACTTACATCTATGGTTTTACATTATACTCGCAACGGAGTATGGTAGGACACACTTACTTATGTCATATAGTTAATTGAAATTTATTTGCGTATTTCAGTTCATACTCACGTAACCAAATGAGCGTTGTCGTGACGAATTTCCTTTAAAAGTGTGGATGTCCTATACTGTCTAAAATTAGTCAAAACTGGTCCTGGTATTTTGTCAAGAATTATCATATCGTGCTCGTTCCACACTACGACTCCAACCAAAACAATGAATATGTTTAATGAAGAATAATACTGTAAAAGAAATAAATAAAGTTATGTCAGTTATTATAGGCGTTATTTTTAAATTACGTGCTTGGCCTATGGCACCGTTAAACCATCTAAAAGTTACCCAATTTTATAGTTTCTATTTTGACTTAATTTGAGAACTAAAAATAATGAAAAGTTATAGTTTCAGTTTATTTGCTAACCAATCATTTATTTTACAATACATATTTTCACAGTAAGAAATAAGATCATCATCATCATTTCAGTCATATGACTTCCACTGCTGAACATAGGCCTCCCCCATCGACCTCCAATCCCACTGGTTGGAGATCTCATTCAATGAGTACCCACGAATTTGACTACCGTCCACCTCGCAGGAGGCCGTCCCACGCTTCGTTTACCGGTACGCGGTCTCCATTCGAGGACCTTTCGGCTCCAACGGCCATCTGTTTTGCTACGTGCCCCGCCCACTGCCACTTCAGCTTGCTAACCCTGTAGGCTATGTTGACCACTTTCGCTCGTCTACGGATCTTCTCATTTCTGATTCGATGTCACAGAGAAATTCCGAAATTCCGAAGCAACTTAGATATTTAAGTATTACTATCTGTTGCCCGCGGCTCCGCCCGCGTGGACTTCTTACCCCGTTCCCGTTCCTCCATTTCTAGCATTTTCATATTTATCCACCATTTAAACCTTCTCTGGACTCCCACAAATAATTCAAGACCAAAATTATCCAAATCGGTTCAGCCGTTCTCGAGTTTTAGCGAGAGTAACGAACAGCAATTCATTTTTATATATAACTAGCTGACCCGCGCGACTTCGTCTGCGTCACCCCGTGTTTGCAACACTTTTCATTCGTGCTCCGCACCTGTTAGTCGTAGCATGATGTTATATACATTTAAACCTTCCTCTTTAACCATTCTATCTATTGAAATAAACCGCATCAAAATCCGTTGCGTAGTTCTAAAGATTTAAGCATACAAAGGGACAGAAAACGCGACTTTATTTTATACTATGTAGTGATAGTGATAGTGAAGTGAAGATTGGGTAGAATAACCTTGTCATTATACCTACTCTATTTGACTCCCGCGCACAATGGCTACATTGGCTACCTACAAGAAAAAATGGTCATCTTACTGAGTTGACAACATTGGCAGCAGCCTTCATTTCTCTGTGCACGGATTGCCGGTCACGGTGGTGACTTTCGAAGGTGCGTTTGTCGACCACCAGGACAAGTTCTACGTAGAGGGAGCTATCGTTTGCCTGGTACGTCTCATTGAATACTATCTCATCCGATGCATCCCTTTTGTACTGCAAAATTAAGTAAATAAGGGTAGGCAGAAGTGCTAGCACCCACATTTCGCCAGTTAAGCACATAACAGCGAACCCCAGACTCAGAGGCGAAATCTTGGGATGCGACCGGTATTAATGCATTATGATCAGGGGCTCTAGCCAAAATGCATTCGTTCCGAAACTACATTCGTCATCGCTTTGAAAATATATGGGAGTGACATTTGTTGTCGAATGTCATGTGATCCGATTCCGACGACAAATGTCACTCCCATACATATTCAGAGCGATGACGAATGTAGATTCGGAACGAATGCATTTTGGCTAGAGCCCCTGAGCGTTTCTATGTATTATATGTATGACATAAGTGTGTTTATCCGCATTCTAAAACCCATAATACAAGCTTTTTAGCTATGCTTACTATAGGTATCGAATGTCGTAGAATATCTATGTATTTGTCAAGAAGCAGTATGTGTAGCCAGAGCTCACTAGAGATGTTTTGTGTTGTCAGTGGGAAAACCAAAGGCTTATCCTACATCTTTTGCGCTGACGACACAGAATGTCTCTGTTCTTACAGGGCTTGCGGTACAAGTGTTATTCCTCTGGTGTTACACTCGTCCATAGGCCACGGTAACCATCAGGTGGGCCGCGTGCTTGTCTGCGACCTAAGTTGTATGAAAAAAAGTGTTAGTAGATTAGGTAGGTACTCACTCGGGTTCTCCTACTTTCATAGGAGTTGTGCTGAGGATAGTTGGAGGCCTGGTTACCGCACCCGCGACGAGGGCGTGTCTCCACCAGGTCCAAGTGATCGACCATGTAGTGGTCGGCGTTCACGTCACCTCCTAGAAATAAATGCCGATTAGGTTCGATCGATCGAGCAGTCCGACTGGGGAAGTACCTCTACCCTACAGAATATAGCCGTTTAATAACCTTGTGTTGTGTTTTCGGTGGTGAATAGGGTAGCCAGAGCTCACTAGAGAGGTTTTGTGTTGTCAGTGGGAAACCCAAAGGCTAATCCTATATCTTTTGCGCTGACGACACAGAATGTCTCTGTTCTTACAGGGGTTGCGGCACGAGTGTTATTCCCATGATGTTTCACTCGCCCATAGGCCACGGTAACCACTTACCATCAGGTGGGCCGCGTGCTTGTCTGTGACCTAAGTTGTATAAAAAAATAGGTATCTTCATAGGTGTCAGGATAAAAATACATTATCCGGATTTATTATGGTTATAATGGAAGCGACTGCTATCTGACCCTTCAACTGTCTCACACAACCTCCGTGGCGTGGCGGTAGTGAACGCGACTGCTACGTAGGAGGCGTGGGTTCGATTCCCGCTCAGTGCAAATATTTGTGTGCATGAATATAAATATTTACATTGGTCTGGGTGTTTATATGTATAATATGTACCTACCTATGTATTCACAAAAAAAAGATCTTAGTAGGTAGGTACCGGTACCTACAGTTAAATCAGTTGATTTCAAAACGCTATGATGTATGCCAATCTGTATTCGTCTAACCCAGATGAAAGAAACATCGTTGGCGCAAAGCATACAAAGCCCCGGAGAGAATAGACAAATAAGTATACGACTATAAAAGAAGCCTGGGAGAGATCGCTTACACTTCGATCAGAGGGCCTAACCAAAATGCATTCACTCCGAAACCACATTGTCAACTAATGTCACTCCCATACATTTTCAGAGCGATGACGAATGTAGCTTCTTAGTAGCAATCGTGTCCGTCAGAATGGCTGGTTCCCTACATCATTTAGTGACAGTGATTAAAAATTGCTACCTAATTGCTACTATTTGCTACCTACAATTAAATTATTATTCTTAAACACCCACATTTCGCCAACTATGATTTTCGGCCCCACGTAATAAGGGGCGAACCTATTGCCGTCAATCGGGCACTTTGTAACAAACCGAAAATAAATTTCTAACCGAAAACGTTTCAGCTAGTTAAATAAATTTGGAAAAAAACATTTTTGACCCGATTCCTTGCTATGCGGTGTGATTCGCTAGGAAATTAATTACGTGCTCAGCCGCACAAGCACTACCAATTAACGTCTTTGAGAGTATCAGACGGACGATATTTTATTCCATTTTACAAAACGATTACCTACGCATTGGCTGGGCTGTTTTCCATCCAGAAGTGAACATACAGTTTTCTTTAATTTTTTGCGAAATCCACGGGTTGGTCTATTCTACTTCAACGGAACCAAAACGAGTTCAACAATAGGACAATTTGACAATTTCTAGACAGGGCTACATTATATGCTTACCTTCGACAGGCTCGATGTATCTCATCCTCTCACCATCGAACACGGTGCCCTGGACACCGTGGCACGTGGACACCGCCACCCATGAGCCAATCCTGCCACGCGCCGAGCCGCCGTAGTGGCACAAGTCCATTTCCTGTGATAAAAAAAAATAAAAGACCCGACTGCGTAAAAACTAATTTGAAAGATTATACGTTGTGACAAAATTAATGAAATAAAAACTAAAAAGAAAAAAACAAGCCTAGTAGTATAAAATTCATACAATACTCACAGTCGGGGCCCATTCAAATTTTACCAATCAAATCTTCCCAAGGGTCGCAGTGGTGAATTTTGATTACTGTCATGTCTTTAGTGACACTCGCAAGGTTAAGACGAATCGATTGACATAAGAATTATCAAAATCGGCCTATGCGTTTGGTCTCTAGAACGCCACATAGAATTAAACATATATACGAGTACGTACATACATAGACTGATAAACACAATACCCTCCTTTGCGTACCCTCCTCTACGCAGTCGGGTAAAAATAAGAAGTTTCAATTTAGGGTGTGTTCCCTCCCAGAGCAGAAATTTGCCCAAGAAAAGATAGATGGATTGTGAGTTATTACGAAAAGAAGAAAAATTAAGGACAAACTTTCCGATGCATCACAGTTAGATTTACCCAGGGAGGACAGAACTATATAGATGGGTATACCTATATTCCTGATTTCTGAGTAGGTATACTTTATCGAGCATTAAATTTGCTTTGTGACTAATAATGACTAATTCAGACTAATATTAAAATATCACACTCGGATGTCACCGCATATGCACATGACTGTACAATAAAGTAAAAGCTTGACGAAATTTATCCTTATTACGACTTGGTTACCAATAACACACACACTTACCTACATGGTATTTACACAAAAAATTATTCATCGCTTTATCTGTTTGCATTGAAAAACTGCTGAACTGGTTTTCATAAGGTCATCACAGAAAACAGTATTTGCAGGAATGAATTCGGTATTAGTAGATAACTACTGACCCGCGCAACTTCGTCTGCGTCACCCCGTTTTTGCAACATTTTTCATTCCTGCTTCGCACCTGTTTGTTGTAGCTGATGTTATATACATATAAACCTTCCTCTTTAACCATTCTATCTATTAAAACAAACCGCATCAAAGTACGTTGCATAGTTTTGAAGATTTAAGCGTACAAAGGGACAAGAAAAATAGGGACAGAGAATGCGACTTTATTTTATACTATGTAGTGATAGTGATGATTAGTATATATAGATATTATAGTGTATAGTATAGTAGTATAGTGATGTAGATATTATAGTGGCTGAAAATTTTGCACAAGGACGTAAGTAAGGAGGGGACTTATTAAGCCTTCCCGAAGAACCAAACCTATGCTCGGGCCCAGTTCATGAGTACCGGCGCTGCTGTGAAACCAATTACTACACCACGATGGCAACGCAAAAATGCTGTCGATTCAATACATGAAGAAGTACAGAGATAGGGCCTTTAGATTTTTATCCGCCGAATAGATTCCCACGGGTAGCGAGCGAGAACTCACCTCTTTCGTCGGCTTATGTAGCACAGTCTTGCCGTTTTCCTGATAGCTCAGTACATGGTTGTCGGGCACCAGATCTTGGTTCAAGTGAAGATCGAGGATGTACTCCTCGCCGTCGATGGGTACCTTCATTGTCACTTCTAGATGATGTAAACCGTCCTATAAATATATACATAAACAAATTGAGTAATAGTTAGGTTTATAGTCTAGCGGTCAGCCTCGGAATAGCAAAGGCCTTCGCTCAGTTCTGGCTCAGGAGATGTAGACAAAATGCATTCGCTCCAAAGCGCTTTGTGCCTCTAGCACGAATCGTCGACAATCTAATACTCTCAGGACCCTGATTCTACTATTTTTTATCCATAATCTGTTGACTGAAAAAAAAAGCCGCGGTAGCCTAGTGGTATGGGTAATGGACTGCTGAGACGAGGTCTCGGGTTCGATCCCAGGTTTACCATGGCACACACCAATGACTTTTCGATGCTTTTCGAAGTTATGTGTGTATTTATCGCAGGTTTATAAGTGCCTCGGAGAGCACGTTAAGCCGTCGGTCCCGGTTGCCATACAAACATCTATGGCAGTCGTTACGAGTAGTTGGAGCCCTCAAAAGTCCAACCAGCCTAACTTGGAACTTCGATATCGCCATTGGTCATTAGACCATTGGTTGTGGAGGTCAGATGGCAGTCGCTTCACGGAAAATATCGAAGTTCAGCCGCATCACAGTTAGACTGGAAAGCCGACCCCAACTGAGTTGGGAAAAAGGTTCAGGGAATGATGAATCTGTTGACTGATATTACTAAAACTGTCATCAAATCACCTACGCAAGCTAGGTGAACTAAGTCTACTAAATAGTATACCTAATTACCTCGGTGAATTAAGTCTACGGACCCCAATTTTCGACTCTATTTTCATAAACATAAAGTTCAAAATTAAATAAAAAGGGGTTATTACATCATTGCATTTACTCTACACAGTGCCATTTTTTTTGTAATCTCAGACTGACAATTAGTAGAATGATCAGGTGGTGTGGAACGTCTCAGCTTCCCACGGACACCCCCCACCAGAACCGGTTGGGGAGGTTGTATCGGCCTCGAACCGACTAAAACGCACGCCGTCTTTGGGTCCTTAGTTGCCGGAGGTGTGATAGTAACCAACATATCCCTCGCACCCCGGCAGACCCCGCCCATCTGTTTCATCACACGGTAACTACTTTTGCATCAGGTAAGGCATTGTCTGTCACCTAAATGATTAAAAGATCATGTACATAACATAAACTCACACCTATATCCCCGAAGGGGTAGGCAGAAGTGCTAGCGATAAATACAACGAACTTCGAAAAGCAACGAAAAGTCATTGGTGTGTGCCATGGTAAACCTGAGATCGAACCTGAGACCTCGTCTCAGCAGTTCATTATCTAAACCACTAGGCTACCGCGGTTGTGATTAAAAAAACCCTTCAAAATATCTACTAACCTCATCTCTAGTACTGGAGATCTCTCTCTTAGTTCTCTTGTGCAGCAAGACAGGTCGGACTATGCTGTGCTTGTTGAAGGCCGCAGAAGGTGGCACTGAAACATTGATTAAATTAGAATTCTGCAAAAAAAATTAAGACGTCGAGTATGCAGTAATAATATTTTTTACATATAAACATACATACTTAAACATAAACTCATGCATATATCCCCGAAGGGGTAGACAGTGGTGCTAGTACTCACATTTCGTCAGTTTATGTTTAGATCACAATATAATAGGTGGTGAGCCTATTGCCATTAAACGCACGGGCACTTATAAACCTGCGTTAATACACACATTACTAAACTGAATTTAATAAACTTACGCGGTTTTTGAGCTTCAGCCATATTCCTTGTCAGCCCTATGCATATTTCCACCCAACACAAAATACCAATATTTTCGAGTATTTTCATACCCCCAGTTACTTTTGTCCAAATAAAAAAAGAATTAATTATCCAACAATCTTCAAAATACCCACAGAACCTACAATTCCGCTAATTCACGTTAAAATTGTCTATTCTATTTTTAAATAATAGTCTATTGAATTTTTCAGTTATCGGAGGGTGCATAAAGTATTCACGACACACGAGTAATAAATAATAATATTAAACGAACGTCCTCACTGACCGATCAACTCTAAACTAAATAAAGGAAACGACTGAAAACGAATATTCCATAAAACTTCATTATAATTTAATCAAGTACCTATTTATTATTTTCCTTGATTTCGTTACTACATTATATTTATAACAGCAAGTACCACAAGTGCACAGTGACTACAGTGAGTCATGACAGAGCCATACTAGGCCATACTGTGACTAATTTAACTAGTAATTCATAAAATAAGTAATATGTTGAACTTTGGTTTAAGTCAGTGATATCCAAAGTTATTTGGGGGCGCTTTAAACAAAAGCACGGCTCGATGACGACCTACAAGGGTCCATGTGAGTGAAAAAATGATTTGGTTTGAATTTAACTGTCATTTTTAAGTTAAAATCAAAATCAAAATTAATTTATTTTTTATAGACTAGTAGACGGCAACATTAATATCAACAACCTTTTATTGATCAATGAGCAAATGGACCACCGGTTCGAAACGCGGCCCCGTCCTGAGAAGACGCAAGAAACTCAGTATGTAACTACATATGCTTACGCATATATTATTTGCCTTCGGAGTAGGCACACACAATAGTTCACCATGTAACTCTATCCTTACATAACTTTCATGGAAGCCCTTAATTTTAACTTCCAATAATAGATTTTTTCACATATATTCTCTAAGTAGAATTTCTTATACCTACATTCTGCCCTGCAAATCTCACCTCATTACTGTTGGAATTCAGTCAGAAACATGAAGTTGATGAATTTTGTAAAAAAATAAAGAGCTAAACAGGGGTCTTAAAACATGACCAGTGGTCTACGAGATTAATAAGTTTGAGAATTTCTGGCAAAGCACAGCTAGTGCTACTACGTGTATAGTGATGCTACGTACTCGTAAATAGAGAGGATCTGTTTAAGCTCGGATAACCGCTACGAGCATTCAACGCTTTCTTTAACTCATGCTTGCGAGTCTTGCAACGTATATGCACTCTCCCTGACTTGCAAGAAGCCTATTGAACTTATATTATGTCGAAGTAGATTTCATTTCGGCGTAGGTATTCTGACAGATACCGGTTGCCATACAAACATCTATGGCAGTCGTTACGGGTAGTTGGAGCCCTCAAAAGTCAAACCTGTCTAACTTGGAACTTCGATATCGCCATTGGTCATTAGACCATTGGTTGTGGAGGTCAGATGGCAGTCACTTCGCGGAGAATATCGAAGTTCAGCCGCATCACAGTTAGACTGGAAAGCCGACCCCAACTGAGTTGGGAAAAGGTTCAGAGAATGATGATTCCGAAAGACCGACTGACGGAGTACGCATTTTTTTATTCCACTTTAAGCTACATTTTTAGTGCGCGGTGGTTACCATTACCCAGACCAGTGTCTCCTGCTGTGGGGTACCCCGGGCTAGTTCAGTCACAACAAGTGCTACTACAGAAAACGACATAACAATTTGACCTCCGTGGCGTGGCGGTAGTGAACGCGACTGCTACGCAGGAGGTGCGGGTTCGATTCCCGCTCAGTGCAAATATTTGTGTGTATGAAATATGAATATCTGCATTGGTCTGGGTGTTTCTATGTATAATATGTATGTATTTACAAAAAAAATGTATTTAAGTATGTTTATCCGCATTCTAGAACCCGTAACACCAGCTAGTTAAGCTATGCTTACCATGGGTCTAGGTGGCGTTGTGTAGATTAAAAAAAAAAACATGTTAATGCCAGCACTTTGAGGCCAGGGGTCCTCTTCCCCACCGGAAATGTTCGGGTCCATATTGACTCACCTAAAGTTCTTTATCCGAAATTGTTCTTCCTAACGATTTGTAATCCGAATGATCACTCCTCCTAAAATTTTTCATCCTAAAGTTTTTATTCATACTATTTGTAGTGCTACCGTCGATGTTCATAACACTCATGTTTCCGAAAATTGTTATCAATAAAATCGTTAACATACAATATTAAAGCTCCTACTGTTTTTTATCCTAACGTTTATATCCCTAAACATAATTACCATAATATTGTCACTCATACTTAGAAAGAAACATTTATCTACCAAATGTAATAAAAATATATGTCGGTAGAATTATATTTTATTTATAGTTTTAATTTTTTTTGGTAATTTGTTGTTACATACTTATTACTATTAATTAGAAAACTGTTTAGAATGATTAAAGGTTGTTTCACTGAATGAAAATCACAAAATACGACTGATTTACGGTTATGTTTATGACCTTTTTCGTTTTCGATTCGTTTCTGGCACTTCGCCGGCCGCTACCGCGGCACGCTCGCTTCGCTCGCTCGGCTCGTGCGTTGTATGGTCACAATTCTAACCTAACCTAAACCAAGAACCATAAATATGACCGATTCGTTTCTGGAACTTGGCTGAATGACCGCAGCGAGATTGTACGTGTAAATAACTAAAACTGTAAAAGTTACGCAAAATTAATGTAAATAATATTGATTATTATTAAAAAAAAAATCTAAACAAAAAAGGTATGACTTTCAATAATAGTGTAAAAGATGGTTATGTTGACAAAATATAGGAAAAGAAATAATAGTATAAAAGATGTTTTATTTATTGCTACCGACATTATGAAGTTGTATGATTCGGAATTAAAACATTAGAGACAGAGTATTTAGGAATTGTGATTGTTAGGATGAAAAATGTTAGGAAGAACATTTTCGGAGTTCCAATTTTCGGAGTTGAAATTTTAGGTGAACTTTGGCGCACCCGAAATGTTCATATTGGCATTTACGTGAGTGACTGTTATCTGGCCTTTCAACGTCGAAAGGAAAGCCTGCCAAAGTATTGTTTTTAAATAAGTAAGTTTCAGGCACACAGGAAAAACCTTTTGCATTGTATGTTGGTAATTCATATCTATACTAATACTAGCAAACCCGGCGAACTCCGTTTCGCCACGTGCAAAATGATTTTTCCGCTTTTCTGTTGAAATTTTTCCCAAATTTTCTTGCTAACCTCACGGAGCCCGAAACCTTTCCAACGAATGCAAAACCGTGGAAATCGGTTCGTGCGTTCTGGAGTTATAGCGTCAGGAAGGAAAACCCGACTTATTTTTATATAGTAGATTATTAAGAGGAAAGATTTGTTTGTTTGTTCGTTTGTAACGAATAGGCTCCGAAACTACTGGACCGATTTCAATAATTCTTTCACCTCTAACAATCTACAATATCTAGGAGTAATATAGGCTATATATCATCACGCTACTCTTCAAGGGAGCGGAGTAATAATCATAAATGTCAATCGGTCCAGTAAATTTCTATACATTAGTACTAATATCGATAGCAAGGAAAAGTAGTATAGAGAGGCAAGTAGAGAATCGAATAGAGTCATACAACGCGATAATCGACATTCACGCAGACGGAGCCGCGGGCAACAGCTAGTATTTAATATAAACTGAAGTAATTAAGGAAAAGGTTAAATACCTAATGACTTAGTGCTATGGTTGTTATTCCCAAATTTGCCGTAAGCATGTTCAGTATTAAACTGACAGCGAAGCGATCGAGTCTCAAAGATTTCAAAGTGATTTAAATAATGTATTCTTAAAAAAACTTCTCCTATCTCTGGATATTTATTTTTAATATTTAAGTACAGTGTTGTGTTGTGTATGTTTATATTTACATTTTTTTAATAGTGTGTTCTTTCCATACTATCGAGGTCTTTATGCATTGGATTGAAAATTCTCAGGAAGGCTGAAGGACACCCTTTGTGTTATTTATTCTATAAAAGTTAATAAATATGAAAACATTATATATTTTGTGCGTGATACAGTTATTGATAGGGCTGACAAAGAAACTAGTGGAAGCTCAGGAACATTGTAAGTTTAACTTTAGTCTACCAATTAAGTATCGCTATGTACTTACCTATGTATTTTAGTAGTATGTGTATATAAGTAAAAAAGTAGTATTATAAAGGAGGTAGGACATGACGGCATCTCACGTCCTAAATGAGCAGTCCGACTGGGGAAGTACCTCCGCCATACAGGTTATAGGGACAGAGAAAGCAAAACATAAACCCGCTTGACCTTCAATGAACCTGCAACGTAGGACTGAAAAGCATATCGAATTTTGAGTGCTAATACATAACATAACATAAACTCACTCCTATATCCCCGAAGGGGCAGGCAGAGGTGCTAGCACCCACATTTCGCCAGTTTATGTTTTAAGGTCCCAATGTAATAGGAGGCGAACCTATTGCTATTAACCAGGCAGTTCTAAACCTGCGATAAATACACACATAACTTCGAAAAACATCGAAAAGTCATAGGTGTGTTTCATGACAAAACCTGGGATCGAACCTGAGACCTCGTCTCAGCAGTCCATACCACTAGGCTACCGCGGCTTCTGAGTGAGTCTGCTGAGTGCTAATACATCTCAGTCTATCCCTTCGAGGATTTACAAGCTTGAGTATAGTGTGTTGCCTATACAGGGTGTAAGGGGAACGCTCCCGAAGCCGAAGGCCCCTGGTAGTACTCATGGTATACAACATATTGGCATGAAAAAAATTACGGCAAAGCAATTTTTTTTATTGCTTTTTTTACTTTTTTTATATTACTCCATCATATCAGTAAAGATAAATGAAACGAAAATTTCATAAAAAACCTGAACTTCTTCGCTGAGAAGGCTTCGGGAGCGTTCCTCTTACACCCTGTATATTTATTAGGGGGAAATACATTTAGAAACTTTATAAAGTTACTAGCTGACCCGCGCGACTTCGTCTGCGTCACCCCGTTTTTGCAACACTTTTCATTCCTGCTCCGCACCTGTTAGTCGTAGCATGATGTTATATACATATAAACCTTCCTCTTTAACCATTCTATCTATTGAAACAAACCGCATCAAAACCCGTTGCGTAGTTCTAAAGATTTAAGCATACAAAGGGACAAGAAAAATAGGGACAGAAAACGCGACTTTATTTTATACTATGTAGTGAAGTAGGATAAATGTATATTTATTTCTGAGGTGAGAGTCCCATCATGGAATTGTATCGGTTTTCCCGAGTCGTGTAGTTTGTATATGACGTAGAATGTCTGTAATAGGAATCTCGAATTCGCAGGAAATCGCGATCGGAATACACCACAAAGAGCCGCTTAATTGAAATATACCTTAGCAGTGTGCCATTTCCAGGCAGCTACACCAATAATTAATACTATAACCACAGGATATTTAATGAAGTTTTGAGGCATTACGTTATATTATGCCGATTATATTGACGACCTCCGTGGCGTGGCGGTAGTAAACACGACTGCTACGCGGGAGGCGTGGGTTCGATTCCCGCTCAGTGCAAATATTTGTGTGCATGAATATGAATATTTGCATTGGTCTGGGTGTTTCTATATATAATATGTATTTATTTACAAAAAAAAGTATCTAAGTATGTTTATCCGCATTCTAGAACCCATAACACAAGCTAGTTAAACTATGCTTACCATGGGTCTAGGTGTCGTTGTGTAGATTTTGTTAGAATGTTTATGCGTTTTCAAATAAAATGGTTCATCATCTTCCTGCCCTTGTCCCAATTATTTAAGGTCGGCGCAACATGTCATTCTCTTCCATACATTCCTATCGGCTGTCATTTCGTCAGTCACTCCCTTCCTTGCCATATCTTCTTTAACACAATCCATCCATCTTTTATTGGGCCGACCTCTGGTGATAAAGCCCTCTACATTCATACTTTGGTCCTTTTTTACAATATGACTATCATCTCTTCTCATAGTATTGTCCATACCACGCATTTTCAGTCATTCTACTGGTGCTACTTTCAAACTTTCTCCAATATACTCATTCCTTATTCTATTCATTCTCGTCACAACACATACACCTGACCTAACATTCGCATCTCCGCTACATGCAGATAAATTCAAATAAAATGGTTAAGGGTTTAATATTTTATTTGAAAACGTATATCACGTAATGCCATTGGTTTACAGCAATTGTGGCGGCAAACAAATTGTACTCACCCTTATTATTACTAAGCCTGGGTTGCACGATCGTACTTTATCATTAACAGTGCGGTTAAAGTACCGGTCAGGTATAACAGGTTGCACCATTTGACAATTGTTAAAATCACGTCATAATTTGACGCTAACTGTAACCGGCCACGCTTAAACGTCAAATTCTATCAAAAAGGTAACTTTAACCGAGCTACTAAATACTCTGGTGCATCACATTTAGCCAAACTATTAGAATCAAAGTTACTGTTACTGTTAAAGTTGACGGAAACCTTAACTTTAACAGGTACAGTAAAACGGGGTGAATAGGGATCCAGGGGTGGATAGTAATATAATTGTCGATAGAATATTTTTAATAATTTCTTTTACAAAATTTTAACCAAGCCCAAAACCAGATATTTCGTGATCCTGTTATTACAATGAACTAGTCCAAATTTTCGTTTGAAAGAAAATAACTACAGAATTTAGCTGACCATTTTATTTCTAATCACCCTTCGATCTCTATTCACCCCGTTTTACGGTAGGTGGTGCAACTAAGCCTAATAGTACTAAGCTAAACAACTTATAAATCAATGTTACAGACCCTCCTTCTAGAGACTTCAGTAAGCACAGCATAGCCAGGCCTGTCTTGCTGCACAAGAGAACCAAGAGAGAGATCACCACTACCAGAGACATGGTTCGTATTTTAGTCACCGTTAGGAACGGTCACCTGCAATAATATGTATACACTCTGGAACCTTGTCACAATAATAAATGACAAGTCGACATTATGACATGAAACGGTAAAATTCGACAAGTTTAATATGAAAAAGTTCTAAAACTTATACATGTTATTGCAGGTGACTGTATAAATAGTTCGACCAATGATCGGTCATCATGATTTTAAAATCAGAATATATTCGGGGTGAATCGAGAACGGGGGGAATCACGATTAACCCATCATCTTTTTTACTTCGTCATCATCCTCATAGCGAGTTCACAGTTGCATCTAAGTTTTGTACTTCGAAGTTTGAAGACCGCTAAGTAATTTAACTAACTGATTACCGCCATATTTTTTAGCGATGGTGACATTCAGATCTTGATCTCGCTTCACCTTCTGTTTCTTTTTTTTACAAACTGTATCCAGTCAAAAAACACGATAAAAATTTATTATTCAACTAGCTGTTGCCCGCGGCTCCGCCCGCGTGGAAGTCGGATCGCGCGTGTCATCGCTTCAGGTCGAAAACGATCTACAGCATATTTTTATAGCATATATTACTGTAAAAATATATTATACCTACATAGATTTGTGTACAATTTTAGCAGTAATGAAATAAAAGTCACAATCATTTACCTGTTTTGTATTGACCATTAAAGCGACACTTAGAAAACGTAAAAAAATATAAAATTTATGTTTAGCAAATTAGCATTATCAATTACAGTTTGAAACGTGGCCCTGTTCTGAGAAGACTCCGCTAAGAAATTTAGCGGGCTGTTTTTTGGTCTATTTACAAACATTTACTTATTCTAATTGAAATTTTTGTTTTGAGTAACATGGTTAGACAGTTCATGTTCAGCTCTTTCCTCTGTCGATTCTTGAGAACGCGCATAATATCTCATTCTTTTAGAGTTTCTTGAATTTTGGGATACAGAAGTTCTTTTTTTAGGTGGCATGTTAATATATATAAGCCTGTTTTATATATATACATAAAGAAGAAAATAAGTTAGTATGGATTAAAAGAATAATTAATGCTCTATGAATGAATGATGCGATGTCGAGCTAAAAAGTACGTTGTTGTTAGTGAATGAGCGTAAGCTAGGACTGAAAGCCTTTTTGTAAGAAAAAACAATTGAACGGTGTCATTGTTTTGTGTTCTAATTCTTTATTTAGAAATAAAGAATCTAAAAAGAAGAATAAATCATAATATAATCTACAGTAACAAAAAAGATTTCAGTTTTTGAAAGTGATCGCAAACTTTTTTGGATGTGTGTATTCTGTAGTGTTAATTGCGTTAACTGCTAAGCAAGAGAAACAAAGCATTTAATAAAAAAAAATATTATATAAATAAAATATGAAATAAAAGAAACTATTGAAAACAACATCAACAACCTATGCTCAGAATAATCTGCAGTTTAGTAAGGGTGCAACAATCATCATCATTTCCTGAACCTTTTTCCCAACTCAGTTGGGGTCGGCTTTCCAGTCTAACTGTGATGCGGCTGCCATCTGACCTCCACAACCAATGGTCTAATGACCAATGGCGATATCGAAGTTCGAAGTTAGACTGGTTGGACTTTTGAGGGCTCCAACTACCCGTAACGACTGCCATAGATGTTTGTATGGCAACCGGGACCGACGGCTTAACGTGCTCTCCGAGGCACGAACAGACCAGTGCAAACAGCCATATTCATGCATATCACAGACTGTGGTATGCATGAATATGGCTGTTTAGAGATGAGACGTATTTACGTTACCAGGGTTTCGCTTCAAAGTACGGCGCCCTGGTACGAACAAACAATACTTGCAAGTATGAAAGTATGTGCTATTATTCGGATGCGCTAAGAACTGGAAACAGTGCACATAAAAATACTTGCATAGGAAAACGATCTGTAAGTCAATGTGAATAAGAAACACAATCTAATTATACGATTTTGACATTATTTTTAATACGATGACCCTGGAATACGGTTCAAATGTCTATGCAAGTATTTTCAAATATTAACGCCGCCGGCGCCGCCGCCGCCGCGGCTGAATACTTTCCTCACGTTCGCAAGCAGCATAGAATAGGAAGGAAAACGATCTGTACCCCAATGCGAATAAGAAACACAATCTAATTTTTTGAATGAAAAATACGTTGAGCATCAAAAAGTATTTTTTTAGTTATACGATTATGACACAATTTTTATTACAACGACATGGAATAGGGCTCAAATTCCTATGCAAGTATTTTCAAATATGGACGGCCGCCGCCCTCACGGCTTGACACTTACTCGCGTTCGCCAACTTCGCCATAGTTTTTGATTCAAAAAAAAAAATTTTGAATACTTTCAAGTATTTTAAAAACCTGGTTTTCGACCCTAGTATTTTTATGTACTCGTACTTAGAAGCCCTTGTATAGGAATATGCAAGTATATCACATCTCATACCACTTTTTGCACTGAGCGGGGATCGAACCCGCGCATCCCGCGCCCCGTGCGTAGCAGTTGCGTGCACTACCGCCACGCCACGGTGGGTGCAACTAATAAATTTGCATTAATCATTAGATCGCATACAACACTAACTGCAGGTAGTGACTAACTTACGGAGAATCTTAACACCGAGTGTTGTAAAATGACGTCACTTGAGGAGCGCCATCTATTGATAAATGTTGGAATTTCATTATAATAATGGTATAACGCTATTTGAGTTGAACGCAATTTTTTACTGTAATATTTGCACGCCTTGGTCGCAAAAACTACTGAACGGATTTTGATGCGGTTTTTTTTATTACAAAGGTCTTGCTTAGACTCAAAATTTGCAGTATATTTGGTTGTAATTGGTTAAGTAGAACCGGAGATATGACCAAAAACAATCTATAAACGAAGCGCAGGTAAAGCCACGGGTAGCAGCTTGTATAAAAAGTAGCCTATATGTTGCTCAGAACTATGAACTATAATCGTACTAAGTTTGATCAAAATCCCTCCTGTAGTTTTTGATCCATGCGTGCACATACGGACAGACAGACAGACAGACAGAAAGACAAAAAAAAATCTGATTTCATTTTTTGCATTAGTATCGATCACCAATCATCCCCCAATAATTATTTTGTAAATATATTCAATGTACAGAATTGACCTCTCTACAGTTTTATTATAAGTATAGATTTGATGTAGTCGTTCGGAAGTTATACGCGTAGAAACATCTTGGGGAGTTTCATTTTTTTATTTATAATCAATATCAGTGTGTTGATCTTTCCGGTAGCGACTGCCGTCTAACCTCCCAATCCAAAGAGGACATCCTGCGTCAACACCTCGTCCGTTATACAACACTTATAGGTGAGGTTGACTTGGGTCTCGAAGATGTTGAAGCCTGTAAACCTTAAATTAAATTCACTTATTGCACTTTTACAGGGCGGCTCCCATCATTTAGAAGTAACATTGAAGGTGCCTATTGACGGCGAGGAGTACTTACTTGACCTCCACTTGAACCAGCATCTGGTGCCCGACAACCATGTACTAAGCTATCAGGAAAACGGCAAGACTGTGCTACATAAGCCGACGAAAGAGGAAATGGACTTGTGCCACTACAGCGGCTCGGTGCGTGGCAGGCCTGGCTCATGGGTGGCGGTGTCCACGTGCCACGGTGTCCAGGGCATCGTGTTTGACGGCGAAAGGATGAGATATATCGAGCCTGTACAAGGTAAAAATATGTAAAATAATATCTCTCTGAAGACTGCCTTCGTGGCGTGGCGGTAGTGCACGCGACTGCTACGCACGGGGCGCGGGTTCGATCCCCGCTCAGTGCAAAAAGTTGTATGCATGAATATGGCTGTTTGCACTGGTCTGGTCGTGCCTCGGAGAGCACGTTAAACCGTCGTCGGCGTCGTCGTCGATATCGCCATTGGTCATTGGACCATTGGTTGTGGAGGTCAGATGGCAGTCGCTTGACGGAAAATATTGGAGTTCAGCCGCATCATAGTTAGACTGGAAAGCCGACCTCAACTGAGTTGGGAAAAGGTTCAGGGAATGATGATGCTCTGGTCTCTCTGAAGTTAGCATCCAAAGCCTTGCTACCGGAGTTGTGCCGCGGTGCTTAACCTTGCTTCCACAAGTTGGTTAAGTTGGGTAACGACTGTTGTCTGCCCCAACGTGAAAATGTTTCGTCCGCCTGCGTCAGCTGCACCAGCTTTGCAGGTGAGGTCGATTTTAGTGTTAAAGGTCTTAACTTGTGGCATTTGGGTCTTGTGGCAACGAAGTAATAAATAAATAGCACACGTCAGTAGCCTTAGCATGAAATACTATCGAATTCGTAATGTAAAGGTATCGACTGAACGGAGCATTGCGATTGGCGGGCTACACACGCACACAGGTTCACAAGGGGCAGACTGCCAAACACAATGCTCCGTTCTCTCGAAACACTTACATTACGAATTCGATAGGAGTTCATGCTAGTGCTACAGTAGACGCGCGGGTACCGCTCTGCAGACGCGGTTTTCCGCGTTGGGGTCGCGTAAGACGGTGTGTATGGTGCCATTACAATATTATACATGGGTAGCGTCCGCCTCCGTCCTGCTTCGCAGTCGCTTTGGCTGAAGCTTTAAGTATCAGAACTTTTAGTCTCAGCCATTCCTGATTAACTCACTCTGACTCTTTTAAAGATCAGTCGTTTTTTTCAAATCAAATTAACTTATTGCGAATATATAGGTACATAGGTTACAGGTAAATACATTTAGGTTCCACCATATTTCAGCCAGATTGGCATGTAATAACGTCACACATTATGACGATATTATTTAGAAGTTAAGAACTTGCAATTTAAGATAGAAGGTTTCAAAACATTAAATGTCAGTATTTCCGTTCATCCGTTCCGTCATTATTTCTAGGAGGTGACGTGAACACTAATCACTACATATACGATCACTCGGACCTGATGGAGACTCACTATCGCAGGTCTGGAAACCAGACCACTAGGAATACTCAGAACTACTCTTATGGAAAACATTCTAATAAGACAACCAGGGTGAGTGCTGATGACATTGTTTCACTACCTACTGCTAACCTCTTACATCGTACTATATCGTTTTGATTGGCATGACGGCTTGTTATTTATTTATCCTTATAACTGCAAATATGGTTGTACATTTCAGTAACACTATATTTAGCCTTGCGGCGTGCAATATTTATTATTTGAAATTTTGAAGTAGGTACCTATCTTTTTTTTTAGTTATCGCATCTAACCTAAATTTCAATACACATTGTTAATATAGGAGTCAATTACAAGATAATTAGTTAATACACGTCAATATAGAACCACCAGTCTAGCTTGGAACTTCGATATCGCCATTGGTCATTGGACCATTGGTTGTGGAGGTCAGATGGCAGTCGCTTCACGGAAAATATCGAAGTTCAGCCGCATCACAGTTAGACTGGAAAGCCGACCCCAACTGAGTTGGGAAAAAAGGTCAGAGAATGATCATATCAATATAGAAGTCGATATAAGACAATTCATTAACATAGGTATACCTAACAGCTTTATGGAAACTACTTTGTCGTAGGCATTTAGATGTCCATTGACAGATATTAATTTTGCAGCACAAAAGGTACGCTCATACACCATATTTTGAATCACACCAACCAAATGAGCGCTCACTGTACGTGGAACTTGTGCTGGTTGCAGACAAGACTCACTTCGAGAAGACTCACCGCCGCAACCGGCAGTCCGTCCACAGAGAAATGAAGACTCTTGCTAATATCATTAACGCGGTAAGACATACATAAACTCATAAACTCACGCCTTTATCCCCGAAGGGGTAGGCAGAGGAGCTAGCAGTGCTAGCACCCACATTTCGCCAGTTTATGTTTAGGTCCCAATGTAATAAGTGGCGAGCGTATTGCCATTAACCGGGCACTTATAAACCTGCGATAAATACACACATAACTTCGAAAAGTATCGACAAGTCGTTGGTGTGTGCCATGGTAAACCTGGGATCGAACCCGAGACCTCGTCTCAGCAGTCCATTACCCATACCACTAGGCTACCGCAGTTTATCCACCCAAATATATATTTTCTCCTTATTTCATATGAAATTGTTCTTTACAGGTGTACTCTCAATTAAACATCTTCATTGTACTGGTCGGAGTGGTGATTTGGGACGACCGAGATGAAATTCACTTTAGGGAAGATTCAATGAGTATTCTAGAGAACTTCATGAAATATAGACGCACCAAACTAGTATATGAAATTCCGAACGACAATGCACATTTAATCTCGTGAGTTATGATTTTTTATTTAGAATAGAATAGAATAGAATAAACGGTGACAAACAATCTATCTATGAGCTAGAGACACATTTTGCCACTCGATTTGACATGCAAACATTTATGTACAGTACTTATGATTAAATAGAATTGGATTAATAAAAAATATATTAAAGATTAGGTATATTTTTTTTAAATAGCATTAGCAGCCGAAATTGCTTATTTTCACTCTAACCCCTCTAGCTAACTAAGCTTATGCTTGTGTTAGAAGCGGGTTTACCTTGGTAGTGTAAGGGTCAGGTTTTGAACCCAAGATGACCCTTTCGATTGTAAGTCCGATTCCTTAACCTGCACTAGGCTACCGACCGTTCATAATATTTTTACGCAGTCGACATCTCATAAATTTATTTATACCTACGAACGTCAGACATTCATCAATCAGAACCCATCATTAAGATTCTCAAGCAACTATGTTATATCATACTCGTAATAACAACAACCTTAAATCGCCAAATCCAAAATCCATCCTAAGGTTGCCTAGAAGAAATCGCTTCTAGCGATATCGCCCATTGTACATACAATTATTCACGTACAGGTATATTTTGTAATTATAACTTTATGTTTTTATCTACAACAAAGAGTCACTTATCTATCTATCAAATGGACAACTATCAATGACAAAGTGCTCTAACCCTAACCATAATAAAATGCCTGCCGGGTCACACTGAGAGGGGGCCATATTTTGTGGTTTTCTTATTTATTTTGTTTAAATATATTGTGTATAATAAAAAAAATACTTCTTTCGATCTTTGTCTACGAGAATTTCAAATTACTCTAATTGTTCCAGCCTCCGTCCGTTTGACTACACAGTGATCGGCAAAGCATTTCCAGGCAAAATGTGTACCCTTCAGTCCTCGGGTGGGATAGCGAATTATCATACTGATGTCTCTGGCCTGCTGGCTATGACGATAGCTCACGAGATGGGCCACAATTTCGGCATGCCGCACGATGAGGAAGACTGTGAATGTATCGACGAGGCGTGTATCATGGATAAGTCTAGCACAGAGCGGTTCATACCATCGCATTGGTCGTCGTGCAGCTTGAGTTCATTGGTGTATCACTTTTCTAAAGGAATAGACAGTTGTTTAAGGTAAATAGTGTAATGTTTTTTATACAAAACAAATTGAACTTTATTGTACAGAATGCGGTAGTGTGCCTCGTGGTGAATTTTAAAGGAAGTTGGACTTAGAAATCAAATATATTCGCATCAACAAATAATCCAAGTTTCTATATTACAATTAATATAATTATTATTTCGGAGCAAGCACATATGGACGTTATATCACGCAAACGGGAAAGCAAGAGACGGAAAAATAATAGGGATGCATCATGGCTTTGTAATAATTAAAATAATGTTATCCCATATCGACCATAGGCACTACTCAATACATAATTTCAACAAACTTCCTCCTTTTGTTTAAACTTATAAGGCCAGAGCAACGTCCATCTTGTGAAGTTGACTTGGACCCGAAAGACCTGGGAAGAGCTCATACACCTACTCATAATAATCACTACATGGTATAAAATAAAGTCACGTTCTCTGTCCCTATGTCGCTTTGTATGCTTAAATCTTTAAAACTACGCAACGGACTTTGATGCGGTTTTTTAAATAGATAGAATGGTTAAAGAGGAAGGTTTATATGTCTATAACATCATGCTACGACCAACAGGTGCGGAGCAGGAATGAAAAATGTTGCAAAAACGGGGTGAAGCAGACGAAGTTGCGCGGGTCAGTGGTACATCATAAAAGTGTCTATAAATTTCAGAAACAAACCACAGCTTTCATCACACAAGTTCTCGGCGTGTGGCAACGGTTTGGTGGAGTCAGGCGAGGAGTGCGACTGCGGCACATTGCTGCCTGAGGGTGCACGCAACCCTTGCCACGCGTGCTGTAACCCTGACACCTGCAGGCTCAGAGAGAATGCTATGTGTGCGGCTGGCAGTTGTTGCGATATACGGGTGAGTGACAAGCTATTGTGACCGGGCGTGACCAAAATATAGTAATCTTCTTGGTTTTCCCACCTATACCACCAGGTATTCCTGTCTTGGGGGGAATATTAAAATAACGGATAACCGGGTGTTAATGGGAACTTTAGTGAACTAAATGAATAGAGATGGTATGTTATGGCATATAATTAATCGTTACATGGCGGTAATCCATTACAAGAATATATATTGTGGGAGGGAGGGGAACCCACCACTCGCCCACGGTTTAACAATCCAATCACAAGGAAATAAGTGACGCGCTTAGCCGCACAAGCACTACTAATTAATGTCTTGGAGAGTATCAGACGGATTTTATCGTATGTCGAACAAACCTCGACGCGTGTTTACGGAGTCATACGTCTATACGAGGCATCTTCAGAGCGCTTAGTACGAAAAACTATCGTAAAGGTATCGAGAGAACGGAGCATTGTGATTGGCAGTCTGCCTCTTCTGAACCTGTGTGCGTGTGTAGCCCGCCAATCGCAATGCTCCGTTCTGTCGATACCTTTACATTACGAATTCGATGGTACTTCGTGCTAAGGCTACAGGTGCTCCGTAACGAGCGTCACCGTATATATGCCTCCCCGCTACCCCTACCGTTCGAGAAAGCATCGCGTATACGGTGTCTTCAGTACGATCTGACGTTACCTAATGTTGGGCTTTCCTTTTTTTCGCAAAATAGTTTGAAAATCTCCATGTTTTCTATCCGCAGACGTGTCGTCCGAAGTCGGCGGGCACTATGTGTCGCAGGGCAGAGCGCGAGTGCGACCTGCCGGAGTACTGCAGCGGGGACTCCGCTGACTGTCCCGAAAATGGGCACAAGATGGACACCACGCCTTGTGGGAAAGACGGACAGGTAAATCACTGGCAACTTAATCGATTGCTGTTGATTTTGCTTGAATTGTTTATGTAAATATATGTGGAGGAACGGGATGTGACGTCCCTCCAACACAAAGGCAGGATCCTCCGATCAGGCAAGGGGACCACGCCGGGCGGGCCGCGGCCCAACGGTTGTCATTGGGTTGTTGTATGTATATTGTACCAGCGCGAGAACTGCACTTTCGCGATGCAGGATCTGGAGTGCCGTAGTAGTTACTCTTGCTGTCACTAGATGGCGCTGGATACATGTGGTATCGCCACACATATATTATTATTATACTCCAATGGGAGTACCTATTTTAGTAAGTAATTTGGGGTCGAAACGTTCGGGTCATGGGGTCCAAGCGCCCGCAATCTCTTTAGAGAGATTGCGAAGCGTATGGTCGACGCTTCTCGTGACCAGAGGGCTGGCCTCTTTTTAGGACAGAGAATAAGCATTGCCATACAACGTGGCAATGCTACCAGTCTTCTGGGAACATTACCACAAGGGGCATGCGATGCGGAGGAATTCCACGACGCTTTTTCATTTAAGTCTTTTTTTTTGTTTTCATTTTAGTTTTAATTTAGTTGAAAAATAATTAGTTTATCTTAGGCACTATTATTATATGTTTTTTTTGAAATTTTAAAAATTACTAATATGCGGAAAAATTTATGAAATACATTTGGACGGGATTTATTATTATTATTGTTGTCTGTGCAGAGTGCCTACTGCGTGGAGGGTAGGTGCCGCTCACATTCGGACCAGTGTCGCGTGCTGTGGGGCTCGACCGGCAAGTCCTGTGCCAACCAGTTCTACCGCTACAATACAGCTGGAGATAAGTCTGTACACTCTGTTTTCTTTATACTAATATTACTTCAAACATCACCTTTCGTTCACAATGTCAGAACTTCCTCTATACATCACTCTTCGGAGTTTTGTGTCCGCTTTTTGCAGTTTAATGGCGTAATTTGACTGAACTTCGACATTTTCCGTAGATATAGCAACTGCTTCACAACCCATAGTATTGCAGTAACGGCTGCCATAGATGTTCGTATGGATCTTAATTCTGATAATTGACAACCATTGTCAAGGAACTGAGATACAAAAACTGCCATTTAATTGTAGACTCTACTCTTATACCTCTTAAGTTTTAAAATAGTATTGTATAGAGTGAATGAAACAATATAATAAACTCTTTTTCATTTCATTTTGCACTTTAAAGCAACAAAATTAAATCCGAAAATTCCATGTCAGTGTTTGTAATCTCTGTCGTCTGATTTTGGATAAAACTTAGTAGAATCAGGGTCCGACGGCACCGCGACGACGAAGACGGTATAACATGCTCTCCGAGAGTCGGACATAACCAGATTAATTGAAATAGACATAACACAAACTCAAGCCTATATCCCCGAAGGGGTAGGCAGAGATGCTAGCACCCACATTTCGCCAGTTTAAGTTTAATAAAACACATTCGAAAAGCATCGAAAAGTCATTGATGTGTGCCATGGTAAAACCTGGAATCGAACCCGAGACATCGTATCAGCAGTCCATTACCCATACCACTAGGCTTGACCGAACCCACAAACTTCTATACTCCAAATTTTGGAATAGGCATTATGTAGCTGCATGGATATATAATAATAACTTGTTGTACAGAACTGGTGACTGCGGCTACGATCCTATCCAAGGCAAATATAAGAAGTGCCAGAATCGGGACATTATGTGCGGCAGGCTCCACTGCGAACATCTCTCGGAGTCTTCAAGTAATATCAATAAACTGTACATCGGAAATGAATTCACAATTAATAATATGGCAGCACAGACACCTAGTAAGTATACTCTTCAAAGTATTTTATAGATTTTTTAGGAATTGATTTTACTCCAAACACAAGCTCTGTTGGTCCAGCTCCAGAGTATTAAAAAGAAACCAGTTTGTTAGAGGTTGGCTTTTCCATTTTAAATAAAAAAAATCTGGCAAATATCATCATCATCATCATCATCATCATCATCATATTATCATAAACTCACGCCTATATCCCCGAAGACGTAGGCAGAGGTGCTAGCACCTACACTTCGCCAGTTTATGTTTAGGTCCCAATGTAATAGGTGGCGAGCCTATTGCCAATAACCGGATACTTATAAACCTGCGATAAATACACGCATAACTTCGAAAAGCATCGAAAAGTCATTGGTGTGTGCCATAGGAAAACCTGAGATCGAACCAGAGAGCTCGTCTCAGCAGTCCATTACCCATACCACTAGGCTACCGCGGCAGTTATGATATTACTACTTTTTTTTATGAGAATATTGCAACCGAAGTTACCAATATTCCCTTTAACCCCTCCAGTTAAGCTCAATGGCTTATGTTAGGACTGGGTTCACGTCGGTAGTGTAATGGCCAGGATTCGAACCCGGGACCTCTCGATCGTAAGGCCGACTCCTTAACCACTAAGCTACCGCTGCTTCAATTTTGAATAGGTACCTTTCATTCCTCTTCCTTTTTATTTTGCAGATCGAACAGCTACGTGTTACGCTGTCTCCATCGACTTCGGATTAGACGTGGTGGACTTCGGTTTGGTGCCGGACGGTGCCAAGTGCGACGAAGGAATGGTAATCACTAATTTCTATTCATTTTACCATCATGATATTTACCCGGTATAGTTTGAAGTTTCTGATATTTTTGCATAGTTAGAGCACCATGCATTGGAGTACCATGATGACGGAGTAACTTGAGTTTGTCTATAGTGGGGATTTTTCGCACGATAAAAAAAAAAATTGTCTATTGTAGTGGGACTCCTTTTTTCGCACCTAGCCTGGTGGCCTCCAAAGCTACCATCAGCCTCTCAGTATCCTATTTGTTATGAATTGTTTGTTAAGTACACTGTTATGGGGTCGACTGCCCTACCTCACAACTCGAGAGGAAAGCTTTCTTCTGTCGATCAGCAGGTGAGATTGGCTTGGGCACCGAAGATCTTGATAAGGTTCCATGCATCCACTTTCATATGCTTAAATTGGAATGTTCTAGATGTGCCTGAAGCAAAAATGCGTGTCAGTAGCGGCTGTGAGAAAGAGGGCAGAAGAGATTTTACGACAAAGAGGAAAGAAAGTGACACAGCTGTATCCTCCTAAGAAAGTGACACACCCGTCCCCACCAGAAAGAGTAACACATCCACCTCCGCCGAAGAGAGTGACATATCCATCTCCGCCGAAGAGAGTGACATATCCATCGCCGCCGAAGAGAGTGACATATCCATCGCCGCCGAAGAGAGTGACATATCCATCTCCGCCGAATGGAGTGACACATCCATCTCCTCCGGAGAACTTCAGTTGTTCCTCAAAGTGTTCAGGGCATGGCGTCTGCAACTCTAAAGGTAACTGGATGCTTACGAATCTGAAGGTTTTGTTGCATGCACTTAAGTACTTTTGATAATGGCAAATTTTCCACAACTATTTATTAACTAAACTGTATATATTTCACCAGGACATTGTCAGTGCGATCCAGGCTTCTCTACTCCATTCTGTGCACAGCCAAGCCCTCGTGGAGCTCATGGTGCTGAAACTGCTACAGACTCGACCAGTAAGTGTTTAATTTGTATATTTTTGACCATTTTTTATACCACTTAGGTGGCAGACAAGCTCGCGGCCCACCTGTTGGAAAGTGGTTACAGGTTACAGGTACAGGAAGGTATCGACGTTTGCAACACCAGGGGCGTTACATTCGTGCTGCCGACCATGTAGAGAGAAGGGGAGGGGGAGAGGTTCAGAGAGTCACTGTACTGTCAATACAGAAGATAAAGAAGGGTTTCTTGGTCTTCCCACTGATAACACAAAACCTCTTCAGTGAGCTCTGGCTAACTTACTCACCACCGGAAACCCAACACAAGGTTATTATTAGCCGCGGCATTCTTTAGGGCGGAGGTATGTACTTCCACTTCCCCAGTCGGACTGCTCAATTAGGACGGGGCATACCGTCATGTCCTCTAGATTTCAATCTAAACTTTAGCCCAACAAGTAAATGATACCTAAACATGGTAGAAAATGGTTTTGGCCAACTCAACTTAAGCATTTACTTATAAATAAATAAACCAATGCAATGTGTTTTTCTTAATGACAATATTCATCATTAAATTCCTTTACAGGCCAGGAAACTTTAAAATTGGTTATGTACGTGATATTTCTGGGCATCATACCTGCGATCTTCTTGGTCCTGTTGTTCATATACTGTTGGCGTCAGAACGTTCTAGAAGGATTAAAAGAATGCAAGCATATATCACTCTTCAAATGTAAGGCTACCGAGACTATAAGCAAAATTACAGCTAGGCAAAGTTCTGTAATATACGCCAATATTACAGCGGCACAAAGTTCTCCAATACAATCCAACACTACAGGAGTCCATGGCTTCCCAGTACATAACAAAATTGCAGTTGCCCAAGAGTCTAAAATATACGCCAACACTTCAGTAAGCCAGGGTCCTCGAACACAAGCCAGTAATACAGGTGCTCAAGGTCCTCCAATACACACCAGCACTGCAATTGACCAAGGGTCTCCAATATATTCTAATACTGCAACGATTAAACGTGCCAACCTTAAAGAAAATGTATCTTCAAAGACAAAAAATCGTCCAACAAATCCATCAACTTTCCCACTGAAAAGTAAAAGTAATGTTCAACTGGTTGCTGAAGTACGAACTCCGAATATGGTCAATTTGACAAGGAAAATTCGACCAAATGTTCAAGAAGATATTAGCGAAATTGGAATCAGACCGCTTGTGAAGCTAAAACCGATTTTGAAAAACCAATCACAGGAAATTCGATCGAATGGTCATGTTTCTAAAAGTGAAATTAAAATCAAACCACTTGTGAAAAATCTGAATTTAAACAACCGACCAGAGGAAATTCGACCTAATGTTCGAGCACTAAAGGCGAAGCTAGAATCAATTCATCAAACCTCAGAATGTTGAATTCGGACGAATTGTCAGGGAAAAATCTATACAAATTTTACCAAGTTCCAACCACTTCTTCCTCAAGATGTTTTAACATATCTCTCGCTACAAAGATTCATTGAATCGGAGAGATGGAAGATGGACAGTTCTTATAAGTCCGCAACAAGTGTTCCCTGACTTAGTGTAGCAGAGACACGAATAGAGAGAGATTGGGAATTATCGCAAAAGCTGCGACGAAGCCACCAGAAGATCCATGACCAGAACCAGAGTACTCCACAGCAGTGAACCTTTCCACTCGGAGTATATAACTAAGAAGAACCAATTCTTTCTTTAATATGTAGATAAATCTAGGCAAATCATTACGTATGAAAGCGTAATGACTTATAGAGGGTATGTGAATTGTATTTTTATCGTGTATTAACATATCAGATCTTTATTTCTTTCGTATAATTCATTAAACTTCAGTTCTAAGTTGTGCTCTACGACGATCTCGATGTAGAGCACAGCTTAGAACTGCAGTTTAAGTCATTAAACGTCAGCTCCAGGCTGTGCTTTATGATGATCTCGGCGTAGAGCACATCCTAGAACGGGTTATCGGTGGTTATCTACATCGAGTTCGTCGACGAGCTAGAGAATTGCACTCGAGACCTCGAGTTTTAACCCCTCGTAGACACCAAAAAACAATTTGTATACAAAACTGGTTGAACATTTGTCAAATACTGTAGATCTGTCAGAAAACAATTAGGTAGATTATCTAAAACAAGTTGTAAACAAGTTTAAAACATTTGCGTTCGTAGTGAGTTTTGTATATTATGGCAACTAGTCAAATACATGTTTCAAACCCTGGTGTAAACCTGGGTTTACACCAGCATCCGAAATATGCTCTTTACTCCCTAGTAAAGAGCATATTTCGGATGCTTTCGAGATTGTAACTCGGAATAAGAAGTATATAGCATTTGTCACAGTGAAGTATAAGTAACGAAAGAAAAACCACATCTTGTATAAAATTATAATAATTATTTAATAAGTCATAAAAATTTCATATGAGCACAACATTATAGAATAAAAATATTTAACCTGTATTTTATTATCACATCACATAAAATAGGTATAAATAAATGCAATTTTTTTTATACTTAAATTTAGATCGCAAAAAGTCAAAAACAAGTTGTAAACAAGTTTAAAACATTTGCGTTCGTAGTGAGTTTTGTATATTATGGCAACTAGTCAAATACATGTTTCAAACCCTGGTGTAAACCTGGGTTTACACCAGCATCCGAAATATGCTCTTTACTCCCTAGTAAAGAGCATATTTCGGATGCTTTCGAGATTGTAACTCGGAATAAGAAGTATATAGCATTTGTCACAGTGAAGTATAAGTAACGAAAGAAAAACCACATCTTGTATAAAATTATAATAATTATTTAATAAGTCATAAAAATTTCATATGAGCACAACATTATAGAATAAAAATATTTAACCTGTATTTTATTATCACATCACATAAAATAGGTATAAATAAATGCAATTTTTTTTATACTTAAATTTAGATCGCAAAAAGTCAAAAATCGACAGTCAACGACTAGTTATTACAGGGGAAAACTTCGACCCCCTGAACTGGCCAACAATTATAGTCACGTATTAGGTATTATATTAGCGATCTGGATAATGATTTTTTCTGATCTATAGGAATATTAATCATATATATTAATTATTTCTCATTCCTGGGGCAAAGGATGGCCATTGCGATTCAACGAGGCAACGAGGCCAGCAACATCTTTGCGCCGGGAACGATACGGGGTGGGTTATTTGACGCGACATACTTAATCAAAAATGTATTCTGTTAAGTTGTAACATGTACTCATTTTATTATCTAAATTTAATTATTACTTAATGTTAGTAAATTAATATGCAACCATTAAAATCAATTGTTTAATTAAAGTCAATTCATAACAGTTTCAAAATGGAAATATAAATAAAAGTTCAAATTTCTACTGGGTAATACTGCGGTAATGAGCATTCAACACTTCTGAAATCAAAAAAATGGCGCGAATACGCGACCATTTTACTGAACACTATCAATTTGCAGAAAACGCTAATGAATGGAATAGCTTTTTAATTAGATCAAGAAATCGTTTCGATTCGCAGCTTCGACCCTGCGCTTATATAAATTGATCCTTAATATAAAATATCACAATTTGACTTAAATACTTCTACATTATACCTACTATCACTTTTCAACAAGGAACACAATAACCATTATAATTTACATTTACATTTATTTACAAGATGTACATTCTATAACGACACCCGCGTCTTTAGTTATTTGTGCAACAAGAGAGCAAAACTGTTTTTTGCTGCGAGTGCTGATTTTGAATCCTGAGCAAGCGAGGGATTCTAGGATTGAATCACGAGCGTAGCGAGTGATTCTAATGTAGAATCCTGAGCGTAGTGAGGGATTCAAATGCACGAGATGCAAATAATTTTGCTCTCGTGTGGCACACATTACTTTTCACTTCAGCAGCGAGAACACATAAGAAATATTACTTAGAAGATAATGCAACACTTATTAACAGAACAGAACACCTATTATTAATTAAAATAATGCTGAAAATTTTAAAAGTTAAGGCGAGGTTGCAGTGAGTCAAGTAGGTATTTTACGTCGCCTCAGTACCTCAGTCCCCGCAGCCGAATCGAGTGTAATCGACGCAACGAGCGGGCAGCGCGGGCGGCGCGCAGGCGCGCGCCGTCGTATAGTATAACCCGGTACGCGAAAACTCGAGACTCGCGTTTGTTACAAAAACTAAGAAACTGGGATGGAGTCCAAAAGCTGACAAAGGGTGACACCTAAGACCTGAACATATAGGTCATAGGCCACCGTGACCCTCTTTGCATCAGGTGGGCCGTATGCTTGTCTGCCACATAAGTGATATAAAAAAACATGTTGTTCTGGATGAAGGGAGGGTGGGATTGATTGTAAGAGTTCATCGGAATACTCACTATAGGCTATGTGTACCTTTTTCACTTATATGTGTATATACTGTGTAGCAACACTGTTTTTAATTATATAAAAAAAACATACATGAAGTTGCGTGCGGGAGATTGTAGTGCTATTTTAGAGTACTCGTGTCTGTGACGTCACCAAACTAGGGTGTCACTACGCCACGGGCACGGTACGTATATCGTAAAAGCAGTAGGTTAGATTCGGGCACATAATGTTATAGTTTTTCATTGTATAGTTAGAGAAAAAAATCACTTAAATTTAACATACATATTTTTGTATTTTCATTTCATTGGAACATAAACATACAGAAAAAATAAAAGCGTCTTCAAAAAACAAAACCTATTGAAAAGTGAAACATAAATAAACACATTACCACTTCTTTGCGTCGCGCAGTCGTCGGGTAAAAAAGACATTTTGTGCTGCCTACTGATCTGTTAGTAGATAGATAGTTAGTAGAAAATGCACGTCGTCACATGCAATCTTAAAATCAAGTCAAGTTTCTTTCAACTTAACTGGCATTTTAGGGTTTAGGTTTAGGGAGACGCCCAAGATCGTGTGAAGTGGAAGAGGAAGAGCCGGAAGGCGGACCCTGAGCTCCGAGTTCACCTTGGCCTTGGATGCAGTCAGGAAAATAAGTCTCTATAAGGATGGTGATTGTGGTATATCGTGAGAGCGAGATAAAACATGTATCTCTCTCTCCCTCTTTCTTCGACATCAGCGTTCGATGTAACACACTGTTTGTGCATTAATAACACGTTTAATTAATACAAGTGTTTCATGATGTGATGGTGATGAGTGGATGAAAACGCATAATTCAAAAATTTTCAAATACGATATTATACTCTCTGTTTGTAGCACTAAAGCCAGTCTCAACTAGATTGGATTGATGCTGATGTGAAGTGATCGAAGGAACATGGTTTTCGTTATTTTCTTTCTCTTCGTTCAAGACGATGCTTCTAATAGGCATACCACGGATATGCCTTGAATCAACTAACTCCGGCAGCAGACTATTCATATAAAACTGAATTATAAACCAAAAAACAAAAAATAACCATAAACCAAAAATACACATTTTGCACCCCGTCACATGCAACTGACCTTGAATTTGGTAAAACCAATTACTATTTTTATTTATGGTAAATTGTTAAGTTGGATTTTATTATTTTCTAGAGATTTTTCTAAACCATTTTTTGACGACAATTTTGTCATTTCCAACAAGACCATCTGGAGTGGCTCCAATAAAAGGGTATTTGCGGTCAATAAAAAGTCCACACTGATCTATTTTTATGTTTTTCTGTTGTTCCATTTGCTGTATGGAATGTTTTTCGTTTTCGATGCCGTGAGCTACTGAAACCACTTGGTTTAGATTTTATTATATAGGATTATTTTTTACTAATGGTGCACTATCTATTGTAACTTTTCGTTTACAAATGGGACCGAAGTTTGAAGCTGTTGTTATTTTTTTTTTAGTTCGAGTCATTTACTTGAATCTCTTTGTAAAATTTTTGATCGTTCAATACGGTCCTGTCTGCTGTAAGTTTCATCAGGTTTATGAGATAATTTTTTTCACCAGTTTTATAATATTCAAATATGTCACAGATTTTAGTAAAAGTACTGATAGTTACGTGGCAATTTGCAAACTAGAATTAGAAACGTCTACGGGCTGTTCAACACCAGCGGCTTTTCGCTTCTGATTGCAGCACTGTAACATAAAATATGTATAATTATACTCAGCTGCGGTAGCCTAGTGACTAAGGCAATCTATTCAATAAAAAATACTAACTTCGACCAACTACTGACGTGAACCCACTTGTAATTTAGCTAAGAGTTAGGGGCTAAGAAGACTAGAGCAGTCATCAAGCATACCAAAATTTTTAGAGCCATAGATATAGACTAGTTATTGTACACCAAATTCAAATTTTTATATACCTACTGTACATTTTTTGTACAGTGGCACAAAAGAAAAAAATAAATAGACATAAATTAAATTAAATTGACAGCACAATTGTGCGAGCGAGAGAAAGTGATAAGCTGCGCCATTTTAGAATTCTTCCTTTAATGAACCGAGTTATACCCATATTTTCAGCGAAACCGATTATACGTAATAAAGTGCGGGGGGGAAGCTCGCAGAAACAAACAGCACACGTCCTACCTTGAACACGCCTCGGCGGGTACTGACTCAACTGACTGACCGCTGCGAGTGCTCAAATGCAAAGATTTTCAGGTTTTATAAGTTTTTGAAAAAAATAATAATTGCTTGATAAAAAATAATTTTACCAGTCGCTAGATATTTTTATGCTCTTTATAATGATATCAATCTCGGCATTATTTGATGATGGCGTCTTAGTGTAAAACGTGTTTGAAATATCGATTTGGAGCGTTTTAGACCCATGTTTGACGCTAATTTCTATCGAGGCAATTAACATGAATCGTGTTTCTGTTTTCACAGGACCCTAGAAGGTATAGTCTATTTTATGAATGTGCTTTTTATTTAGCGCAATTTGCTATATTACTTGATATCCAGACGTTTAAAATTTTTAAAAACTACTGCAACCTGGCCTTAATAATTAATCTAATTACTCATTGCTGTTCTGCAAATTTAAAGTTGAATTTTAAAAGTTAAATTTTATACCTTTAAAAAATAACTTTTAAGGTGTGTTCAGAAACAGCGTACGTGACATTTTATTTTTCATTCAAATGTTGATAATAGTAATCATTATAAATACTTATGCATTACTTATTTTGGTATTCAATAACATTACATAATTATTAAATAATGTAAATAAAATACATGGTTATTCTTTTACAAATATCTTTCAAATTTAGAATTTCGAAATAGGACCTTTGACGTGCCATAAATTAAAAAAAAAACCTTCAAAATACTTGTGTTTGTCACTCGAACTTTTTTATGGACGGCCAAGAGACAGAGTGCAGTGTATGTAATTCGAAAGTTATTCGCGGAACAATTCTTTTTGAATCTATGGTTGGCACTCTTTGTTGAAAATTAAAAAAAAATAATTAAAAAGCTACTTTGTCTCACTGAGTGAGCAAAATCGCATTTTGCACACTGTTTTTACGCAGCAAAACACACTTGTTTGAGCTGCTGTGGTGAAAAGGTATATTTCACCTAAGAGGCGGGTGGCAAGAGGCTAATCAAAGCAAAATCATAAGAATAGATGCGAATTTTTTTTCTTTCTTCCTTTTTTTTCTTCTTTACTTACACCTAACGCTATTTGCCTTTTCCGTATAATTCACAGCACAAAATGGCAGCACAATTATGTATTAATTGAAAAATTTAACTACTTACAGATTTTAAACAATTCGAAACCACAGTCACATAGACCGCAATGGCCGTAACTATGTATGTAATGTATTAATCTATGGCCGTCACACATCAATGAGCAGTTTTCCAGTAGGTACAATCGTACCGGTAATAAGAGATGGCGCTAGCATAGCTTTTAGTACTTTTTTAATTTGCATTGTGAAGGTCAATTTAGTCTGTGGCAAGAAAGAACTGACCGAATGTCTTATTTTGATTGATTGTTGTTTCTGAAGCGATAAAGTTTGTTTGTGCATTTATGTAACATTGTAACCTCAAAAAGTTGATACCAACATAATTTAGTTAATAAATTGTAGTAACTAAAGACAATAATAATCTTTTTATTCATTAATACGTAACTAATATTCAATATGCGGACACAGTGTGCTGATTATACCTGTGGGAACCAATACAAACATTTGATTCTACAAGATATTACATTACCATATCAATAGGTTAGGGCTTTAAGAATGTATGTGGACAAGCCTAGTCGCCAGTTGATAAAGTATGCATACCTATTTTTTTTTTCCATTAATTAGGGAAGACTAGATGTGACACCACACTCTTCTTACCAAAAGTGCCGGCTGCGCCATCTAGCGCATCTTTAGGAAAGCTATAAATATCTACTAGAAAACTGCTCATTATGCTGGGGCTACATCGGCGGATGTGGCGAATATTCGCTTTATCACGACAATGACGGCCGGATAGACCGTTTCATTGTGTAAAATACGATGCCTGCTTACCGGGGCGGGGTACTGTCAGTAAACTGAAGTGCATCAAAGTGTTTTGTGGATACATAACACCTGTGTTATTTGGCATACTCTAGTAGTCGTTTAAGTACATTCCACACTTTGAAGCCGGCCGGATATGTCGTTACTCCTTCCTCTATAACGGACTGTACGTACTGAAACAACAGAAGTATTGGAGTTTATTGAATTGCACCGACTCTCCGCGAATCACCGATCACCAAGCCCTTGGTAGAAGACAGATTATGCCGCGTCTATATTTACGTAACATTTTGTCGTGACCGAGTGCGCGTCCGTTACGTAATCCGACAGTTGAGTTTAAATAAAACCATCGATCGAATGGTGATTGCGTAGCACAACTCTAGTTTGTGTGCCCATGTTCCTCAAGTTGTTACGTCCACGCTTAACGTTTTGTCTTGATGTAACGCTGTCCGATCCGCTGTTCATGTCACAAGTCTGGACGCACCTATAGGCTTACCCGCATCCGCGACTGTCTTAAGACAGACTTTCGCCCTACTAAATAAATGAAAACGCACCCACTGCGAACAAAACAGTTGTAAGACAAAACTGTCTGTCGACACGACACGACTGTCGCATGTCGGCCTCCCTTTATAGATTTTTGTGTTATGATAATAGGTAACTAGCTAACCCGCGGAACTTTGTCTATCACCAAAGATGTCTCTCATTTTGCAACATTTTCATTTCTGCTCCGCACTTTGTACTGTCATCATCATCGTGATCATGGCGCTTGCAACAGCGCCGAAATATCGGTTGATTAATGAAATCAACAAACATGGTAACAAATCCTGATAGATTTAACAGTACGTAATTACAATTTATTTAGTACAAGGTTAGTAAGTAGTGGTAAGTTTAACTTGTCTAAACTAAAATGACGCCCAACACATTCACATTGTCTAAAAACAGTAATAAAAACTTCAATGGGAAGAGAAACTATAAGACTCATCAACTCATTCTCTGAACCTTTTCCTAACTCTGTTGGGGTCGGCTTTCCAGTCTAACTGTGATGCGGCTGAATTACGATATTTTACGTGAAGCGACTGCCATATGATCTCCACAAACAACGGTCCAATGATCAATGCCGATATCAGAGTTCCAATTTAGACTGGTTGGACTTTTGAGGGCTCCAACTACCCGTAACGACTGCTATAGATGTTTATATGGCAACCGGGACCGACGGCTTCACGTGCTCTCCGAGGTACGACTAGACCAGTGCTAAAAGCCATATTCACGCATTACAACTTTTTGCACTGAGCGGGGATCCAACCCGCACCCCGTGCGTAGCGCCACGACACTGTGGTTAGTTAAATTTAAATCTCGTACGAATATAGCGTCGTTAAAAAGTTAATAAAATAGCATTATGTAGGTAATTTAAACTAAATTTAATAAAACTTATATATAGAAAGATATTAGCTTATTACCTACTCGAAAAAATACATTGTTTTATAAGTCACAATAGTTCCGGTAGATTTCAAATTGGCGCTTATATCGATAACAATTTCCGTTTTCATGAATAACAATTAGGTAGGATGTAGGTACTAGAGAGAGACAACAGTAAAAATTCGGACGGCAAATGTACGGAAATTGGGGAAATAAGGTAAATTGGAAAGTAGGGAGATTGAGAAATTAAAAAATAGGGAAAAAATGGGAAGTAGAGAAAGGGGTAAGTAGCTTAGAGAGGCTATATGAGAATGGAGTAGAGTCGTACAACGCGATGATCGACATCCACGCGGACGGAGCCGCGGGCAACAGCTAGTCTATAATAATTTGTATTTGTGTAATTAATGAGAGCGAGGGCGCGTCATTTGGGTTTAATTTAAACAAGCTATATATAGGGTTAGTCGCCATCACATAAGGTAAAGAAATTGGTATTTGACCAGATATTACCAAAGAATGAAAAGTAACATAAGTCTTTTTAGCGCAATGCCCGCCGCTTTTTAAGTGATGCTTCATGTTGTCCCAACCATATACGAGTGTGTGGCAAAATCCGCAATGGAATAATCCGGTTCTGATCTGTTAAACAAATAACTGGTAAATTACCTAAATTGCTTATGATGACCGAGAACAATGGCCGTTCTAAATACATTTTTGAAGGCTATGCTGTACAGTGATCTATGAGTTCAATGTTCGAGTTCAAGCCCCGTCTGGACAGACAGGGCTTGAACTTTTAAATTGTTTTGAATAGACAGCATATTTAATGCTATAAAAATTTGATTTAAAATAACTTAATCAAAAAAAACCATTTCTCTGAACCTATTCACAACTCAGTTGGGGTCGGCTTCCCAGTCTAACTGTCATGCAGCTGAACTTCGATATTTTCCGTGAAGCGACTGCAATATGACCTCCACAACCAATGGTCTCTGTGACTAATTTGAAACCGAATCTCTTCTAAGCAACCTTGGGATGGACAGTAACGTGTCCAGAATACGAGCCTTGATTAGAAAACCGAGTGAATAATTATATAGGTTAAATATAAAGGTACTTACCTCTCTTATAAATTCATCTTCAAAAGTTGTAACAAATCGCAATGTCCACCCCTTCGGAAAGCAACAATCGTCAACGTGTGCTTCTAAAAGATCTGCCCGTTTCTCGAAAGCTAATTTACATAGCAGACAGTTCAAAGTACCATCTTGGTTGTCTACTACTAATAAAAAGTTCGCCGTAGGTATGAAAATTTTTTTATTAATTAGATACCCAGTACCGAACTTTACGGATTTAACAAGTTTCAAATTTTTTAACATTTTCGTCATAGACTGCGTAGTTAGACGGTCGCCGCCATTTGTTTGAGCTATGGCAGCATTTTTAGCACGTGCCGCTTCAATGCCTCTTTTATGATTTCCACCGTGAACATGTTCTTGCATGGCTTTCAAAGTATATGGTAGTCTTACTCGACAGACGCTACATAATGCGCATCCCATATCAGTGTCATAAGTCAAAAGGTTGGCTTTGGCGAATTGGCGAGGATTAGTAGAACTATGTCCTTCGTTTATGGGTTCGAGGCAAGACCCATCCACCGTAATAGAGTTTGCTGAGACGTCCTTTTTTACATTATAGTTTTTGTTGTCATTGCTGTTATAATTTAAATCGTACTCGTCAAATTTAAAATGCTCGAAATACTGTACATCAGTTGAAGTTGATTCTCCGATATTTGAATGTGACTCAATATGCTTCTTAATATCATCATAGTTGAGTGAAACTTCTTTGCCACAAGCTTTACAAAAAACTGTATTTGTCGCTTCATTAATATCAATGCTTTGGTATATTAATGCATGAAGCGTAGTTTTAGATATCGGAATTTCGTCAATATTACATGAGTTGGCATATTCATTCTCATTACAGGAATCATCAAGTGATTTTGTATCTGTTTTGTTATTATCGTTATCTTTGGTGTCTTGCTTTAGAGTATCTTGATATTCGTAATTCTCTTCTAATATGCATTTGACGTTCAGATCAAGCATTTCATTGTCAAATTTAGAATGTTCTGGGTATTGCACGTCAGTTTTAGTTGATAGTTCAATAATTTGATGTTTTTCAATATTCTTCTTAATAGCATCATGGTCTTGCTTAACATCTATCTCAGAATTTCTGCAAATTTCGGTTTCTGTCTCATCATTAATATCAATGCTGTGGTGAGTTATCGCTGCAGGTAGCATAGTTTTAGATATATCAAAATCTTCAATTTTAGATGCGTTATCGTGTTCAATTTTGTCATTGGAATTATTGAGTGTTGTTATATTTGTTTTGTTAATATTGTTACTGTTACTAACCTGCTTAAGAGTATCTTGAGGTTCGTGATTTACATCTATTTTGCATTTTGAGTTAAAATTCACCTGCTCAGCTGGGTGTAAGTCAGTTGACGTTGATGGTTCAATATTTTCGTGTGTCTCAATATTCTTCCTAATATCATCATGGTTACGTTTAACATCGATTTCAGAACTTTTATAAATAACTGTTTCTGTCTCATCATTAATGTCAATACTGTGGTACATTGCTGTATGAGGTATGATTTTAGGTATCTCAATTCCTTCAACATTAGATGAGTTGTCACGTTCAATCTTATAATCTAAATTTCTTGTATCTGTTTCCATAATATTGTTACTATTACTATCCTGCTTAAGAGTATCTTGAATTTCGTGATTTGCTTGTATAGTTTGCTTATCAGGTGAAGTTGTTAGTACAATATTTGCGTCTTTTTCAATATTCTGCTTCTCAATTGAAGGGTAAGTAGTAAGGGTAGCATCTAATTCTGAACTTCTACAAAAAACTGTTTTGATGTCATCATTAAGGCTAATGCCGTGGTATACCACTGCATCATGCAAAATTTTAGATATCTTAAATTGATCAATATTAGATGAGTTTTCATGTTCAATGTTGTAATAGGCATAAGTAGGTGTTGTTCTATCTTTAATATTGTTACTATTTCTATCATCCTGATCAGCTGGGTATTGTACTTCAATATTTTCATGTATGTCAATAGGCATTTTAATATCACCAGGGTCATGCTTAATATCTATCTCAGGATTTCTACAAAACAAAATATCGGTGTCATCATCGATATCAAGGCTTCGATTTATCTCTGCATGAAGCTGGGCTTGAAATATTTCAAAATCTTCAATATTAGTTGATTTGTCATGTTCATACTTTTCATCGGAATAACTGAGCACGGTTATATCCGTTTCGTTCATGTCATTACTATTTGTATCTTGCTTATTATAAACATAGTCATACTTATCATCTATAACCGGACTTCTACTAAAAATGGTATCTGTGTCATCATTGAAGTCGATGCCATGGTTTATTGCTGCGTTAAGTAAAATTTCAGATATATCTAATTCATCAATATTAGTGTTGTCATTTTTATTCTTGACACTGGTATCATTGAGAGCTGTAGTTCTGTTGTCATCGATATTAATTGTATCTTGCTCAATCGTATTATTAATTTCTTGTGTTGGTTCTACTTTATCTATTATATTAAATTTTGAGCTAAAATTAACGTGATCGGTAGCATCGAAATGTTCATCCATTGCATTTAAAGGAAGCAGCTTATTACATGTAAGGCACTGAATCAATAAATTGTTAATCTGAAACCAGAAGCAGAAGGGGTATTACATGTATTTATAATTGGTTGCGCTAATTACTTTGATGATAATTATGTATCTTGCACAGTGTCATAGCGATAAAGATAGGCTCACGAAAAACAATTCCGTAGTAGGTAGGTACAGTTACCTGCAATAATATGTATACGTTTTAGAACTTTTTCACATTAAACTTGTCGAATTTTACCGTTTCATGTCTTAATGTTGACTTGTCATTTATTATTGTGACAAGGTTTCAAAGTGTATAGGTACATATTATTGCAGGTGACCGTAAATTTGCTCACGTAGAACATCACACACTGTGTAGGTATATAATATTCATGTTTTAGTACATATTAAAAATACACTCTATTTTTTTTTTTAGTTTTATAAATTCTGGATTTATTTACCTATTTTAGAAAAATAATACATAATTTATATACAGAATATTAATAACTATATACAAAATATTTACACGCCTGTACTAATTATAATATAAATACAGAAATAAAATAAAAAGGTAGAGATAAGGTACTGCAACTTTAGGTATCAATTCCTCCCCATCGATCTCTACCGGATATATATATACACATGTATATCGCATCTCTAATTTTATTTCTTAATTTAAATAATATCCATGTAAAAATATATGATTTATATTAAATCATCATTCAATAAATAATCACATAACATAACATAACATAAACTCACGCCTATATCCCCGAAGGGATAGGCAGAGGTGATAGCACCCACATTTCGACTGTTTATGTTTAGGTCCCAATACAATATAATAGGTGGCGAGCCTTTTGCCATTAACCGCCAACCGGGCACTTATAAACCTGCGATAAATACACACATAACTTCGAAAAGCATCGAAAAGTCATTGGTGTGTGCCATGGTAAAATCTGGAATCGAACCCGAGACCTCGTCTCAGCAGTCCGTTACACATACCACTAGGCTACCGCTACACATACCACTAGGCAACAGTATTATTATAAGTACATTTTCGATTTAATCTGATCAATGTTCGATCCTCTACACTTGCATTTGATTTTTATGGATGATAATGTATTTTCAAATTCAAATCTCACCGCCCACTACAAAGTTCCTATCGGAAAAGAGTTATTTTTCTGACACGTAGAGCCTAGAGGAATAAAACGACACTTTTCACACACAATAGAAGGATTGCAAATAATTATAATCTTTTTAACTTACTTGTCGGTAGATATCGTCGTTTACTCCGAATTTGATAGGTTTCTGTATTAGATTCAATAAATGGCTATTGCTCATTTTATGGGTAACTTCATCTTCGATCTCAAGGTCACACACACAACAGAGGTTGTCCATCAGGCCATGCCAGGCGCGGTCATTAATGCGAATTTTATCATACGCACTAACCCCATTGCGTAATGATTTAAGGTAATGTGTGCCTCTATTTTGTTTGTGCTCGTCTTTGGACAAGTGTAGATCAACCCGCACGGCAGTTGGAATCAATTGATTGCAAAGTTCGCAGAAATAACCGGTATTGAACTGAAAATATAAATAAATTGTAATAATCTTTCATAATTTTATGATGCCATATAACTTCGAAAAATACACACATAACTTCGAAAAGCATCGAAAAGTCATTGGTGTGTGCCATGGTAAAACCTAGGATCCAACCCGAGACATCATCTCAACAGTCCATAACTCATACCACTAAGATACCGCGGTTGTAATGAAATCACTATATCTATTAAAAAAAACCGCATCAAAATTCGTTGCGTAGTTTTTAAGATTTAAGCATACATAGAGATATAGGGACAGAGAAAGCGACTATGTTTTATATCTACTATGTAGTGACAAACTGACCTTTCTAATACGATGACCCTCAAATCTGGATAGATATGGAATCGCGCTCAGATTCTCCCAATGTCCTGAGCATGCGATGTGACGTTGAGCCTCTCGGCTGTTCTCAAGGAATCTGTCGCACGACAAACAGTAACAATTCAGAGACCCGGTGATGATACCACAGCGGTGTAACTCGTCAGCCATGATGACCTAGAACACAATAAATATTATAACAGTTTAATCACCTAGTAAATCTTCAGCGTTAGCCGTGACACGAGGATCTTAGGAATTCTCCCTCCATGAACGCTGGCCTGGGGGTGACGGGTGGAGCCGCCTGTCACCCTAGCAGAAGCAGGCACACATACCCGGGGACTAGACGGGGACACCGTGGTCTCCACACCCGGCAGGGGTCATCTTGAAAGAGAGGGCTCCGGGTCTGCCGGGGTGCGAGGGATATGTTGACTACTATCTCACCTCCGGCAACTAAAGACCCAGCTTGGTTTTAGTGAGAAACAAGACGTGATCGACCTCCTACAGCTATTTTGCAGAAATAGCTGAGAGAGGCCGATAAATCGAGTGGGAAAATGGACTGCGAAGTGCTGTCTGTGGTTCTTACGGAATAGTTGATCACCCGGATGCCCCACGCCCCACGGAATAGAAGTTTGAATGAGTGAGATGAATGTGTTGGTATGAAGCGAATGGGACGGAAGCAAGGGAAAGAAAGTAAGTTAGTGAATGCAAGAAAATGAAAGTGATGAAAGAAAGAAAATGATACACCTAGCTTAGAAGATAAAAAACCGAGGGGGACTTTTTAGAAAAATTGTAAAAATTAAAAGTAAATAATATTTGAAAAATTGAATACAAAATGGCTTGGAAGGAGCTAGCATAAAAAAAAAAAAACTAAAGACCCAAAGATGGCGTGCGTTTTGGTCGTTTTGAGTCCGACACAACCTCTCCAACGCCAACCTCCTCCGGTGGAGAAGGGGGGTTCCCGTGGGGATTTTTCGCACGAAAAAAAATGATTTTAGGAATTCTGACATCCGGAAAACCCAAGACGGTGTGCCAGGTGGCGATACCTACATGTAGAAAGCCATAACAATATCCTTGAGGCTCAAAGAACTGGTCATCTGCAAGGTGATGCAAATACTTACTAAACAGTGGATGATTGCCAATCAAAAGATGATCTCGAGCTACAAAGTACAAACTTACAAACCTCTTCTAAATCGAAGACGATACGACTTTACTGACTTAGTTAATTTTTTTTTTAATTTCCACTATATACACAAGGTTTCTTTCGAAAAGACAGGAGGAAAATTTTAGCTCATTTCATGTTAATGCACCTAAATAATATCATCTTAGATGAACATCAAACAAAAATATGGTGCTTGAATACCTTATAGGTAAGCAGGTACCTACATAAAAAAGCGTTTTACCAATACCCTATCCAAAATCTTACTCGCAGACAGCAAAATAGAATAAAGATATGGATATATTCACTTTCAGATAACGAACATACTAACCTCCTAATAGATTTTCAAAACACATGCATTTTTACGTTAAAACAATATGATAGTTGGTGTTACTCATTCGCGCTAAAACAGATGATGCTGCACGGATCTGACCTATAGGAATTGATAAATAGTTGCTGTACAATAACACAGGCTTTATGCCTAACTTCATCCCTGGAATAGGTTCTCATGGCTTGTGGGAACGGGATCAGAATTCCAACACTCAGAACCTCGGCAAACAGTTGTTGGCAACTGCCGGGTTAAAAAGTCAAATGGAGTATTTTAACAAAATTAAAAGTACATACCTATCTATTACTTACTTGTTCTGTTTTTCAAAGTAATTTTAAATTTTTTCAACTTACAATAATATTTTTACATTAATACAATTAATTAATACGAGTAATAATTCAGCTATTCATAGATTCTGTAACAATATTAATAAGAAAGTGGGTAGTTACACAAAACTCTGTACTCAACTATACTTCACTTAAATCGGGTAAATTGCACATAGATGTCGTCTAGAAGTCGTCAACCTCGATAAGTATATTAGACTGATGTTGCCATCTCGAAATAGGTATCTATTTATTATTTGAATATGAGGTAGATACTTGTTATCTACTATATAAAAATAGGTCGGGTTTTCCTTCCTGACGCTATAACTCCAGAACGCACGAAGCGATTTCCACAGTTTTGCATTCGTTGGAAACGTCTCGGGCTTTGTGAGGTTTATATAGCAAAGAAAATTCAGGGAAAATTTCAACAGAAAAGCGGGAAAATCATTTTTCACATTGCGAAACGGAGTACGCCGGGTTTGTTAGTTTGATAATAGAAATATCAATTAAATTTTAAAAATGTAGGAGCGACCGTAAATACCGTCATTGGTTAAATGTTAAATCCTTGAAAGATTGAACTTCAATATAATCTGCTATATACGTAGTCGGTATATTACTTACTCTGTGGTTCAATCGAATGAACTTTCTCATAAACAAATAATTCGATCACTATACTCTGTAAAATATAGCTTGGGTCCTATGACAGATGTCAAAATGAGGTTCATAGGGATGTCCGAAATTCGATGAAAATATCGATACTACCAGCTATTATTGATGCATGTTACATATAATTAGGTTTAATTTAATTGTATGTATGGATTTAATTATAATGAGAATGGAATATACGTAGCTTACAAGGCGTCGGCACTCGTACTGATGAGAATGAGTGGGGTGGATCAGTGGAAGTTCATATCAAAAAAGATGTTGGCGCGTGTATCTTATGCCTATATCATGACCCAAGAGCCAAACGCCGTGTGTCTTCTGACAAAATCCAAAAACAGGTTCAGGACGTTGATGGATTGAATGTAGAATTTTATTTACTCAATATAATTTAGGATTTGTAGTATATTGAAATATAAATATTATTATGATATTAAAATACCTAAACAATAAGATTAAATTCTAAATATTTTTTTCTTATATTAATTTCAATTTTAAATTAAGCTTTATTCAAAATATGGATAGTTTATAGTATGTGGTAACGATGATTCATCGCCCATCACTAAGTAGCTCGGTATGCCCATAAAGTATGACATTGACAGCTACTACATTAATTATTAGAAAATTCAAAACTTCATGTGCGGGCTTCCACTGACAGCTGTCATAGGACCCAAACTACATTTTACAAAGTATAGATGAATCGAATCGTATGAATCGATTAGGTTCATAAGTTGTTGTCTATGATAAGTACTTTCCGAATCCGACCATATCGTCAATTCCATGGAAAATATAAAACAAGTGGAAGTGTGAAGGAGTCGGTCAAAGTATGAAACGCCATAAATACTTTTTAATCTATGTAGCAGAGTGATGACTATTTTGAACGGTTGAAAAAAAGGTGGTGTCAGTATAGTTGCCACTACCTTAAAAAGTGTTAAGTGTGATTTCGTTTTGAAGTACGTATAATTAAAAGTGTAAAAAAAAAAGGCATTAAAAGTAGTTGTAAATTCCACCACTCAAAACAATTATTTATTCGTAATGCACGGTATTATTAACGACTGTATGTGTGAGTTTGGCGACATCCCGCTTCTGAAACAATCTTGTCGCATTTCTACTAGTATTTTCTGTTCTGTGATTAGATAAATCGAATCGAATGAATCGATTAGGTTCATTAGTTTGTTGTCTATGTTATGTACTTTCCCAATTTCCCGACTTTACGATACGAGGCGAGGCTGACGTTAACGTTCTCTACACAGGGCGGCCCTAACGCACTATTATAAGGAAGAACAGCGTGTCAAGGTCACCAAAATCTATGAATGCTTTGCGCCCCGTCATTCATAATTTTTTCTAGTCTTTTACTACAACTAGCATACTAGTGACGTACTTCAAGAAAAAGATTTATCGACGAACGATGAGCCGATGACTGCTCATTTAAAATTTAATATCCATAATGATTATGAAGAATTGTTAAAGTGAATTTTCTTAACACAAATATGTAGTTTTGAAGATATTTGATTTCGAAAATTGAAACGAGCAGCTAGAAAACGGTTTTTGTGTGAGTGACGGCATGATTTCTTAGTAAGTAGTGCAAATGCATGAAGTGCAAGAGAATATTGCATTTATCTCGGTCCCAGTTGTGTTTTGTTGTGTTTACGTGTATGATTCATTAAAAAATAAAAGTCATTTGGAATAGTAAGAAATCTATAAATTATAATAAAAATAAGAATTATAATATTATCTCATAAGTGTAGCATGTTACCGGTCCTGTTAAGTTAATACACGTTAAAAGATAAGTAAACACAATCGTATAAGTATACGTAAATCGACCACTTCTGCTATAGTAGAAGGCACAGCACTAGCGTAGTAAAACGTCCATTCATAAAAATGGAACGTAGGTAGGACACAGCGTTTTGTAGGTAGGGCCCATCCCCCCCCTTATACATCAATGGTTCTCTAGTATGTATATATTAATCTATGGTTAACGTCAACGTCAATCGTCAATTCGTCATCGCCGCGTTCAGTATATATTAATCTATGGCCGCGTTGATCATTATTATAAATATTGGAGCAGATATAGGATATATGAATAAAACTTTATCATTCTGTGATAGTATTGTCCACTATTGTGATTTGTGTTGAATCGTCATTATTGTATTCACAGAGTGAAAAAACATAAAGTACTTTTAAAGTTTTTATTGTTAACAGTGTTACAAAATATCAAAGTTATTAAAGTTTAGCTTGGCGTTGTAGAACAAAAGTTTTGGAAAGTTGTATTTAAGCTCGAAAACCCCATACGAGAATTTATTTATTAGATAAGGTTGGTAAATTTTTAAGTCAAAAATTCATCTTTTTAATTAGGTAAGTGTTTTTCAGATCCCACGAAACCCAGTGTCCACGTAACGTAGGTACTATTTATTTTTTTCGTTTTAATAGGTATGGTTTTTATGGAGGTGAATACCGTTTGACTCTCCTAACAACAAGATTAATGGTTGCACCAAAGACTCGTGATTATATCTGCAGGAGTACTGGCCTGACCTTGATGTTTTTATTCTCATTTTTGTTTTCCAAAACCATTGGTGGTATGTTGACAATCATCTTGCTGTAAATTATACAAAAATAGGTAATAAATAGGCTTCAAATAAATTAATAATAATAATTGATATATCACCACAGAGCAACGTCAACTTAAGTCCTCAGTCTTCCCACTGATAACACAAAACCTTTCCAGTGAGCTTTGCCCTACTCACCTCTGAATTCATCCAATTTCTACTCACCTCTGAATTCGTCCAATTTCTCCCCTCGGGATGCAAATTTCATATGAGCTAATATTTATTTATTAAGAAGAAATTATTTCATTGGACCCACTCTCAGATGCAATATACTTGCATAACATGTATATCATTGTGTTCCAGATCATCATGTCATACGAATTGCACTGCAGCGGCATCATTACGGGCTCTCTGAACTGCTTTTGTTTACCATGCAACAGATTCTTACAAAACAGTCGAGAGGCTTTCTGTCACATCGGAACTTCTTTGCATTGTGAAAATCTGAGTGCGGTTCCTTATTCAGACAAGTATGAGGATCAACATATTAGAAAGGTACATTATGATTTTTGGATGTAGCTATATCACATATCTGATTCCTGTAATGTGGAAATTGTTTGAACAGCAAATTCTATTTTGTAAAAATACTAACAGATCTTTTTCACTTTTTACACAAAATGGTTCAGCCGACAAAGTAAACACTTATAAAGTGTGGTAAAGAGATGAGAAAACCATAGAAAACATACTGTAGTTAAAACATTGCTTCAAATATTTTACCGTTTTGTTTTTTTTTGTTTGATGCTGTAACTCTTGTGTTCCTTTCAATTTCAGTTCAAAACTGGATATTATTGCAAATTCTGCAATCACTTGATGCATACTACTATGAAAGTAAATTTACACATAGCCGAAGATCATCATATACAAAATAGGGGGACTAAATTACTAAAAGTTTTCCATCATGATGTTATTGCTTTTAAAAATGTCCTGATCACAGAATGTGCTTGGCAAGGTCTAATAGACAATGTCTGCTGTATATGTGATGTGGAGTTTGAGGATGAAGATCATCATAAAACAGACAGATTGCATGTTCTGAAGGTGTTACAGAAACCTGTTAAATTTGGAATAAATGACGACACCTACCGTTTAGTAAGTATATTTTTTACATAACAACACACTTATAATCTTACACCTTCGCATCTGGAAACCCAAGGTAGCATGGGGTTTTAGTTGGTACTAGTCTGACATGGACAGACCACAGGAAAAAAGGTAAGTGTAAAGTACTGCAAGATGGTTGCTGTAAGTACCTACTCCATGCTTTTAAAGAATAAAATAATGTTGTTTGTTCTTTTAATTAAGTGAGTTTTTTAACCCACAATCAAACCTGATTACACCCAAACATTGGACTTTGGAGCCTGGATCAGCTCCTGAACTCGAAATGAGAGGCTGCTACAAACCTTGTCTCTCAATCAGTCTTGATATAGGTATATATATCTGAACAATTTGAAGTACTATTTCTGCTCAAAACAAACAATAATAAAAACAACTGTCTTTATTTCAGATTGACGATGCAACAATTCAATGCCTAACATGTAATAAATTACTTCGGTTAAATACAATGAATGAACATTTTGGAACTTCTGAACATTTGGATTCTTATACCAAATGCAAAATCAAGGAATGCAATGCATTAGAAGTTACTGTGCAGCAGGATAATAATGATAATATAATAGGCGTGTCTTCAGCAGATGATGATTGCAACAGCAGAATGAATGCTAATGTTGACAACACGAATGTGCAGAATATACCTGAAGGTATTGATATAAATTATGAGACAACAACCGCTACTTGTAAAACATGTCTTATGGAAACTAATATTGATTTGGACATCATTACTAATCATTTAGAGCTACAAAGATTAAACTCAACAGACAGTGATGATAACAATTATCATAGTTTCAGTAGCACTAGTAATGAAAATAACGATTCCAATGACAATCATACAAATGATACTGTGATAAATGAAGACCCACAAGGGATAGTATCTAAAGAAGAAAGGGAAAATAGTGAATTTGTAGCAAGTAGTAAGTTTACGCAAAATGATACGTCAAATAATGTTGAAGAAATCAGTACAAGTTCTGATGACAATAACAAAGAACGTGACTTGACTGAAGCCCATCACTTCTCAAAAGAAAATAATATTGTTTGTGACCCAAAATTTGCGCAAAATGATTCCTCAAATAATGTTGAAGAAATCAGTACAAGTTCTGATGACAATAACAAAGAACGTGACTTGACTGAAGCCCATCACTTCTCAAAAGAAAATAATATTGTTTGTGACCCAAAATTTGCGCAAAATGATTCCTCAAATAATGTTGAAGAAATCAGTACAAGTTCTGATGACAATAACAAAGAACGTGACTTGACTGAAGCCCATCACTTCTCAAAAGAAAATAATATTGTTTGTGACCCAAAATTTGCGCAAAATGATTCCTCAAATAATGTTGAAGAAATCAGTACAAGTTCTGATGACAATAACAAAGAACGTGACTTGACTGAAGCCCATCACTTCGCAAAAGAAAATAATATTGTTTGCGACCCAAAATTTGCGCAAAATGATACCTCAAACAATGTTGAAGAAATCAGTACAAGTTCTGATGACAATAACAAAGAACGTGACTTAACTGAAGCCCATCACTTTGCAAAAGAAAATAATATAGTTTGCACCCCAAAATCTAACAGAGCATTATGTGAAATCTGTGAAGTTAAACTATCCTTTAACTTGAAAACCATGAACGAGCATGTTAAAGGCATACCACATAATAAAAAACTTGCTTCAATGAAGGCAAAGAAAAGCAACCGCTTAACAAAACAAACTATGATCAAATTTGTCACTTCATTGTTCCGTACACAGTCAATTAGACAACAGTCACCATTTGACTCCGGTTATCTTATTAATGGAAAATATTATTTAAATATGTTAAGCTTTCTACTACTTACAAGAAACGAATCAAATTTGACATGTTTACTATGTGGAACTACCCTTAAATGTTCAAGTCTGCCGTTAGAACACGTCGATAACTGTTGTCTACGGTTAGGTCAAAATCTGCAATTTATCACATCTGAGCCAGAAGAATTTATAAGAGAGGTAAGTGCAAATTGCCCACTTACATCTGACACAATTTTTTTTAACAGAAGGCAAAGTTTCGTGAAAGCGGTTACCATTACAAGCACATACAATGTTACAATGGTGGCCCTCTGACGGCCTGCCTCATCAGATGCTATTTCACACCCAGGTCCTTTAAGCTGGGTGTGAATAGCATTGTAGGAAAGTGTCAATGTTGCTTGATAAAATTAGGTGGGGTATAGTATAATCTGTTACTTATCATAGTTCCTTTTTCCTTACAGATTAAAGCAGGAATTTTCCATTGCGGATTTTGCCACATTGTCGTATCAAGTTGGAGCGAGATGAAGAGTCATCTCGGCACTATCAATCATAATAGTGCCAAGTCTTATTCGTATCAACGTTTTGATAAAATAGACAGCAGTATATATGCAATGGCGTTGCCGATGTAAAAATACACGACAATCATCGACCTTAGAGCAAACAAATCCTAAAATGGCGACCGAAATGTGAATCTGACGAACTTAAAAGGTAGCTGGAATAGATTGGAAATTTGGAGGAACAGGTGTTACAATACAGTGTGTACATTGGGAGAAGCCTCTGTCCCGTAATTAAACCGCCAAATTACTAGAATCGACTGATAAGGCAGGCCTCAGTCACTAGTGGGATAAACACCTAGAGCGCGCGAAAATTTGTAATTGTTATAGCAATCAGGGCAGTTACAAGTGTGCTCGCGTAACAAGTCGCTGAGTTGACCGTCTCGGATTAGCAATATAGCCATGAAGTGCCGCTATCGCTAATCCCCACTCGATATATTCGTAATATAAAATAATCATACGACCTGTGATATAAGTACCTACCTAGGTATAAGTTCAAGTAACCATATGAGTTCTTAAAATCTATAAATTGTTACGTACTTATTTTGAAATAAGTACCCATGTGTATTTATGCCGTACTTTTAGGAGGTCGATTTTCAAAATGAACAAGTTGTAATAAAAATTGTTTTATTTCCATTTTCTGACAATGACAACCCTTAGCACTCGAACAAGAGGCGATAACTATTATTAAATAATATGCCATTCTTCAAGACCAAAATAATGCAGCTTCTGTACACACGTACTTAGTACCTATTATCTTTTTTTTATTCTGTGGTTAAGGGTAGGTAATTACACAGGTAATTATTTAATTTGATGTCAACAACAATCCTAGTGTATGTATAATAATAATAATATAATTTAGTTCGTTACACGTTTTAGATTTCATGGCAAGAATTTTAAGTAAAATGTGATTACAGTTCAGTTAGAATTGAAGTGAAGATGTTAGATGTCTGTTAAAAATTAACGCTGATACAATTGTTTATTTTTTTCTGAATTGGCTTACGCTTAATGCGTTACTCCATACTAATTATAACATTTCGCTTAGTTCCCTCTTAGGAGTAAGAGAAGAGAACCAAAGTAAAAAATGTTGCCATGTGTAAGTTAAAAAAATTTAGTAGTAATAAAATATTTTATTTGAAATAAATAGTAGTTTGGCTATTTCATTTCAATTACTGTACAGTACAGTCAAACTACTAGAGTAACATTCTACATTCAAGGTTATTATTATTATACGTATAAGTTATATTATTGTTTTATTAATATTTGTATTGAAATTGTGAGAGAAATAAATTTTATTATATAATTTATTTATTTATTATTATATCAAAGTGGGGACACCGAACTGATGATCCATCCGCGGCACTTGCAACCCATTTCAGCCATTTGCCCATTCATAGATTCAAGGTTGATATATAGAACTTTTGATAAATTTGTACTTAAGTACCTACTTATTTGGACACTCTTCGTACTTAAATACTTAGTAGTAGGTATATCATAATCTCATAAAAGTAATCATGAAAACCCACACTAGCCACATTAATATTTTGATTATTCCTATATGTATTTCCAAAATTAGGTTTTAGCTCATTAAAATTATTCCAGATGTCGCAAGTCCAAGAATCACCGGAAGATAATACAATAAGAGCAAATTCTATACAAATATATTGTTGGAATTATAAACTTAAAAAACATACTAGGATTGAAAAAAGGGAAAATGCTATAAGTACCTACCTACCTACCTACTTACTTATTGTAATAAAAATATCGATTAAGTACCTAATAAAAAGTGCTATTGTGTTATCTCCACCATGCCTCATTCATTTGATTTCAATCATTTACTCATTTTTTTTAGAATGCTTCCCGTACACAATCTTTTCAAGTGGAAACTATCTACTATGAGCGTTTTGTGCAGTTTTTACAGATAATTTTGTTCGTAGAAAATTTTGTGTGAGGAGTTTTCTAAATCGCATTTTTGATACCTAAGGACAATAAAAATATATAGTCATTAAATTCTTTATATCCAGTATCCAGGTTTTGACAAATAAAATTGTGATAATTCACACATATGACCCTCTTAGAAGTGAATACGTTTTTAGGCTCGTTGAACACTATACTATTGAAAATTTGAGATAAATAATGGAAGCACCTCACTCACTATATAGGGCCCATGCCATATAAATATTATTCATTCTATAGTAGATAGTAGAACTATTTGAATTATATTTTATGACAACACTACAACACCTTTTCTCGCAATCGCTGCTTTCTGGAGAAGTAAGTTGTCGCCGTATAATTATAATTTGTAATCGGAAGAAGATAACCACATTTTGTTCTCAATAAATACTTTTTTTACCTTTTATACAGACTGCTTTCACTTCAGGTTGCCACTGCCGCCGTGTGCCATTTTTTCTAGCACCTATGGTAGTAAAATTAATTTGCGAATGGTAACACTGAGAAGCTCTGTTTGTTCTAAAGAAACGTCAAAATAATCAAACTTCAGTTCGGTTATTGTCTTGTCAGTTAGTTTAGTGTCAGTAGCATTGCTAGTGCGAGCGATTTGTGTTATTGGTTCATGTAGCATTTAGTGAATTGAATATTGTGCAGTGCCTAGTTACTGGGGCATAATGAGCTTATTTCGTTAATAATAAGTTATTGACTAGCTCCTTTCGCTAGATTCGTGTTAGAATGTCCCAAATAACTTACTGTGTTAAAATGTTGAGTGATCATGTTTGTGTTCTGTGCTTGGTGTATTTATTCATAATATTAGCTTTGACAAAGGGTACGGCAGAAGCTCAGGAACTAAGTAAGTTTTACGTACTAAGTTTTTACTTTACGGGTATTTTTAGAACTTTATGATATAGAAAGTTTGTCTATAACAATTACATTGGATTTTTTGTTTATGTATCACTACATACAGTGGGCTCCAAAAGTTCCTAGACACCTTAAAATTACCAAAAGTAACATAGACAGTGTCAATAAAATATTTTAATAAAATAAAATAAAAAATAATTTACTGCCAAATAGAATGTTGTCTTGTTTCTTTATGAGAGAATGTAAACTCAAAAAAAAAGTTGTAGTCTAAATTTAATTACTTAAAAAAAGTAGATCTATTATCCAGTAGCTTCTAAGACTAGTAGTTGTGTAGTGGCATCACTTCATACAAATTTCGTTTCAAATAATCCAGGAACCTTTGTAGCTCACTGTACATGTTTTGAACAATAAACAATTTTGTTGACAAAGTCTCAAGTGTGTCCTACCGTATTAAATAGTACTGAGCTAGGTTCAATTTTTTTTTATACTACTTAGGTGGCAGACAAGCACACAGCCGTTCAGTCATTGTCTTGACCAAGTGAGCCAAGACTTGAGAAATATTTCTATTTGGAATATTGATGTCTGTATTTCTACTGACAGACTAAACTGCAAGGCAAATGGTTCTCAGCCAACCCAGCTCAACCTAGGGTTCTCAGCTCACTGTCACAGGATAAATATTTAACTTCTGTATGAAGAAAAATGAAATGATATTTAATTTTTTGTGAGATTTGTGCCATATCATAAAGTTACTTACTTAATGTATAGTTGACAAAGGATATAAGTGCACACCTTTTCATATAAGTTGTATGAAAATGTGTGTAACAATAACTGATGATGATGGTTTATGAATTTTTTACCTTTAGGTATCAACTGTACTATACTTGTTTAGCCGTCAGTACCATCAGTCATATTGTAGGTACTTGTTATAGTTAGAGTCCTGGAAAGTTCTTCCTGTTATCTGCTTAAAGATAAGAAAAATAACTTTATTTGGTGCAATGATTACTCTTTGGGTATGAAAGCAAAAAAATTAAGAAATAAAAACTGATAGTAAAAATGATCTTATTAAGTGGATAATCTGTAAAAGATATTTAGCCTCTACAATAGGTAGTACAGGTAACAATCTTCCACAGCTTACAAAAACAGCTAATAAGTCTAAAGAAAAAATCTTAATAGATTAGATTCTAATTGTAAAAGTTAGTCAGGATGGATGTTTGTCACTCATTCACACATTAACAAAACCAGTGCATGGGTTTCCTCCTTCCCACAGGTTTCATGCAATAAGGCCGTAAAATTGAGAGCCACCATTGTAACACTGTCGGTGTTTATAATCTAGAACCTCTTTCTTACCCATCACCTCTAACTTACCATCAGGCGAGGGGAAGTCATATCTGTATGTCCAATACAACAAAAAAAAACGCGCGTGTCTATCTTTGCCGATGGAAGCGAAAACTTGGGAAATTTTATCGTTCTGACGTCAGATGTTGTGACGTTCGGTAACCGCTCAAGGGTTAGTAGACTATGACGCGAGATCCATGATTTTTGCTTACCCGAAAGTGCTCAACGCGCCTAAAGATAAACGCCTGAATATGAAAAAAGAAAGACGTACAAAATGGGAACGGGATAATTATTTCACGCGTTCGCGAGAACAATAATAACGCAATTTCACGTTTGTCGCAATTCATTGTACAGTTATACTCTGTCAACCGGAAGGCCCGTTTTTACCGCCAGTGCAACGACCTTCCAAAACCCTTAATAGTTTATGATAATGTAGTATAATTTGCCCCCATCATAGCATCATGGACTAATGCTAATTGATTGCATGAGTTGATGTTTCAAGAGGAAGTTCCTATCTTGCGATCTGACGTTCGCCGTATGTGTCTCGATGGAGGACAAACTTAACTATGGACGGAACAAACAGCGGAACTGGAAAGGACGTGGATAAATGTTCATTATGTCGTTGAACGTTGCTATTATGATAACCTATCGAGAAAAAAATAAAAGTATTGTTCTTTGTTTAAATTTTTTTGATATTTTTTTTAAAACAAATAACACAAAGCTCTCTTATTTTTTTTTTCGATAACTTATCATAATAACAACCTATGTCGACTGGGAAATTCGCAACAGAATTTATGTTAGCTTGGTAAAATGACGTGATTATAATGTCCTATGTCTGTATAAATATCCCAAAATATATCACGGAGTTAATAAGTTGTTACTCGCCAAATTTATTCAGCACATTCACTCCGAGCATCCTAGTGAATCAGACAGTTTCCGATAGACAATCGATATGCGTCACTGCTAACACATAATAATAATGCTAATGTACTCGTATCTATGGTAATGCCATAAGGCTAGTTATTATTCAGCTATTGAACAACTTCGGCCTATTATGATTACTGCGTATAACTGAATCTGCACTGTGCCCCTACTAACACTTCTACCACCGAAAATCTCTGTAGAGCAACTGAAAACGCAATTGCTGTAGCGGACTATTGGGCCAACTAGATATTTTAATGAAACCAGATTTACTCGAGCCACTGACTCGAAGAAGAAGAAGATTAATAAAATTCGTTCTTCAAAATCCCTTAAAAACATTCCTGATCTTTCACATTTAATCAATGATATTCATAAAGTTTTTAAAATGAGCCTTTAATACTGTAATTCAATTTGAATTTCAGTTGATAGAACCAAAAATGAATTCGAAAAAAAAAACTCAAAACAAATTTTACATTTCGAATCCTCGGGTCGGAATATGTCGGGTTCGTTCGTAATTTTTACGTCATAACTGACAACATATGCGATTGAGTCGTGTACACACTGTTGTGTTCCCCTGTTTGTTTTTAACTAGCTTTTTTATGGTCATTACTCGCCACAGACTTTTATGAGAGGAACCCGGTGACGATACATCCATTAATGTCGTTCAGTTACTTTACTATTTATTTAATAATCATCTACAACCATTATTACAGTACACGGTACAGTACAGTACAGTACAGTACAGTACAGTACAGTACAACTATTATTAGTAAGTAGATAGTATTTATTTATTTATTTTTTTATTTATTATATACTTTATTGTACGCCAAATTACAATCATTCATGTTACAGAAATTGAGTACACAAGAGCAGTACAAAGGGCGGCCTTATCGCTTTACGCAATTTCTTCCAGGCAACCTTTGGATGGAAATGTATGTTGGATGGAGCTTTTGAGAGTTGTTGGCGTTTAATTAAATATTTATATTCTATATATATTTATATAAATACATAATTGTATAAAAATGTACATACTTAAAATACTTATATTCACGTAATAATTATATAAATATAATTTATATACCTACTACCATATACAATTACACACATATTTTACATATACACATTATATATATATATATATATATATATATATATATATATATATATATATACATACATTCACATATACATATAAATACCTAAACAGATATGATAATATACTATATTACACGTGACATACTCGATAAATAATGCTCCTTGACCATTCCTCTAAATTTCACTAACGTCTGAGCTCGTCTTATTTCCACTGGCAGTTCATTCCACAGGCGCACAGCTGTAACGGTAAAAGAATTATCGAAGAACCCTGTGGAATGCCTTGGCATCTTTAGGACTAATCTCGACGATGATCTTAAACATTTTTCATGCGTATCGGAAAGGAACTGGAAGCGATCTTTTAAGTAGAAAGGTGTTAAAGGATTAAACAAGATGTTGTATAGTAGGGAGAGGATATGTGAGTTCCGGCGCAATCTAATGGGTAACCACTGCAGCTGCGAACGGAACTGTGATACATGATCGAACTTGCGCAGACCATATATAAATCGTATACAGACATTCTGTAGACGTTCAATTCTGTCAAGCTGGTTTTCGGTCAGATCCAAGTAGCTGACATCAGCATAATCTAAAATAGGGAGGAGCAAAGAGTTTACCAGTGCAATTTTTGTGGCAATCGGTAGCAGATGTTTCAGCCTCCGTATTGATCCTGCAGAAGCAAACACCCTTCTGCTTACCTCCTGCAGTTGTGGGCCCCAAGACAGGTGGGAATCGATTATTATACCTAGATTTTTGACCTGCTTGCTTAACGGAATCATAGTGCCATCAAAAATAACTGGAGGAACATGTGTCAGGTCTATGTCTGTCCTAGAGCTGCCAACTACTACCACTTGTGTCTTCGCTGGGTTAAAATTTAGGCACGTAATAATAAATATCTAAGTTTCCTTACTTTCCACAGAAATATGTTATTGCATTATTACTTAAACCCTGTCACCCCTTTGATTTACACTTCAAACCAACGATTAACTAGAGGTCGCACAGGTTTATCTTTGGACCAGAGATAGACTTTGGTTTAGTACTAAAACACCTTTTGTAATAAGATAGTCCATTTAAACCTGGTTTGAGAGATAGTCCGTGTTTTGTAATAAGGCCGATTGTATCCAGCTATATTTTTGGGTTCACCTAATGCTCTTCACTACTGTTTTCGTTAATTTCATTGTTAAATTATGCTTAACATTGATATTGTTTCAAAACCTCAAAACTATAATTAAAACTCGACGACTTCACTGGCTGGAATTAAGAAAATAAAAGCATTCGAAAGTCGAACGCTTCGTCAACAGCTGTTAATAGACCGGCAATTTTACTTTGACCCCTATCTCCCTCGCTATACTGTAGTGAGTTTTCAGGAGGGAGAAATGTATAAGTTCACATGACAGTGGTTACAAGTTATTTCTGGATGGAACTTTGCTAGAGACGATATGGGAATGATGACTTCCCTCCTATGACACTGGGCGTTTCCTCTGGGTGATGTCACGTCCGATAGCCGCGTTTATGAAACGTGTATGAATTTAGTGTGCGCACAGCTTTTTTTAATGAATACTCGAAGCTTTATTTGCTTGAATTTTGGGCATATACCCATAATAATATAATATAAATATACCCATAAACTCCTCATTAATGCGTTTTAGAATTTAAAATGTTAGTGGCAGTGACATTTTACTTTTTGTGTAGAGAAGTTGACTTCAATGCAATATCTATTTCTGTCAAAATTGATAATGATTTATATGGAATAAACTTTTCACGGTTCTTATATTCTGTCACTTTTTCACACCTTTCTTTTGTGAAGATACGTATATTACTTGCACACTTTGTGCCTCTAAGGACTTTATTCGCGTACTATGTTATCATTGGTAATGTACCCAGACATCTCCTAGACGTGTTACAATATTTACAAATACCCACGCACATGGTTAATTACTTACGTTATTACAGCACCTGCGTGGGCGCATTAATCGACTATCAAGATTAGATTTGGCATCTTAATTATATAGGTGACAGGCCTAGAGATGATGGCAACAGGTCCTAATCATCATTATTCCCGCTTTTAACCGAGGTTTTCAACTCGCTGTCCAGTTTTCAACTGCTCATATGACTAGGTAACACAAGGAGTTGTTTCTACGGTTTAAGGAACGGTTATCTTCTAATATGACCCTCCCAATCTGAGAGGATCTATCGCAGTCCACAGCTGGACATAGACCTCTCCCAATATGCGCATTTGCTCCCGATCTTTCTCCTTCCTCATCCAGTTTATTAGGTCGTAAGTCGGGGCTGGAGGCGTCCCACCTTCTCACGGTCTCTATTCTAAGAGTCGTTTGCTCCAATGGCCATCCAGCCTACTTTCACTGCAGATATGTTGGTGGTCTATTTACAAAATCCAATTTCAACGTTATGTTTGACCACAACAACGATTACAATTGCATTTACAACGGTTGCAATTACAATTGTTGCAGTCACCGCACTTACAACAGCATTACAATAATTACGTACGCGTTAAGCAAGTAGTGAATAACATAACATTTCTCATACAACATAATAGTGCATTGTCTAAACTTAAGAAGCGAAAAATTCTTTAATGTCCTCACATGATAAGTTTATTATTTAATTTGAAATTCACACGTTCCGCTGACATTGCCCTACAAAATGCGTCATACCAACATGTGCGTTGATATTTGCGATAGTATGCAAACACTCGACAAGCCAAAGCTTTCTTAGGGCCTGTATACATTATCGTCATCAGCAAAAATCGTCGTCCATTGGCATGGTGCAACGTCCTTAGGGATGATGCCGAAGGATCCTGTTTTTTGCTGATGCCGGTAATGTGCACCTACCTTGTCTTTTACATACGTGCAGATTTTTATGATCATCGTTGTATTTTTTTTTATAATAACGTTCTTATTTTAAAATCTACGTTCAAAAGCAATTGTGCGAGTGTTAGTTCTAGCAATTGCAATCATGATGTTTTGCAGTGAAACTTTTTAAAAATAAACAAGTTATAAATTATCGTGTATAATTTTTTTTAACGAATTAGAAAAAAATAATGCCTATTTTATACACTAAATGTAAACTTTTTTTCAAATTGAAGTTTCATTTTATATAATACAACACATAAAACACTACACTATAAATAAACTATGTGCATATAAGTAAATACGTACCGGACATTTTAAATGCGGAACTATGTGCGAAAAAAATTGGCAAAGGTCGCACTAATGAAATCCATTCAGCTAATCACCCGCGATCCGGTTCTTAAGTAGGTTAAAATACATTACATATACAGTAATTACTATAGTGTAAAGGGCTAATCATTCATTACGCTAAGTAAACAGTCGCCGGTATTTTAAAAGCACTATTCGTTCTTAAATTTGCTCTAATAAGACTCTATAGAGAGAGAACCAGTGCAAAAAATACTCGGAAATACTGAGACTTGTGGTTTGTCATAGTAATTGTGCACACTCCCATATTATTATATAGACGCAATAATATAAATGGCACGAATTTAAATTCATACTATCAAAATTAACACTTCAATTGGTGAAAAGAATCCTAATAAAAAGGTTAACGTACTCATGAAATCTTTCTTTATTCGAATGAATAGCTATGGCGACAATTAAATAAAGTTACGAAGTTGGGACTGTTTAACAGCAAACAGGCGCCAGTCCTCAATCAACACTGAATTAAGTCAAAAAAACGAATCAAAATAGTATTTTGTACCTTAACACTGTCTGTACAAGGCTTAATTTTGTTACGCTGCGTAAACTATGAAGACGAGATCAGAGGTTATTCCGGTCTAGTATCCTAAATCTGATACTCTGGGAATCAGATTTATTTTTCTATTCTTGCTTTAATAACTCCATGTTTTTCTAACGCGTGTTTTTAGTTCGATTAGAAAGAAAAACTTTCTAGAAACTTCGATATTCCGTATGATCTGTAAAAACAATACCTATAAATCAAGTTTTCATGTGCTTTACAATCACTTATACTAGTGAGTCTTTTGGGAACGTCGACGTGATTTTCGAACCGCTAGTGTAGTGGATCTTAATTTTGTTCAGTTCGCGGACCTCCTAATAAAGAAAACAGTATGAATAGACGAAACTGCGGACCGCATATTCGCGAATTAGATGACCCATATTTAAAAAAATAAGACATCACTGCCCTAATGGAAAGCGTGAGTCTCGTCCGTCAGTCACCAGTCACCAGGCGAAAAGCAGGAAGATCTTAGTGATGCCCCAATAGGCAATAACACCTCATAAACTGTCTTTTTACTTTTAAGTTCATTGACCTAACCAAGTATTGTTTGTCTAGTTAAGGAAATTGTATGTAGATCGAGCTCTTTACGTCAATTCACATTTCTATTGAAGGAATCACCTTTTGTTTATTGTTATATAGGAAAAAAAGAAGCTTTTCCTTTACAAGTAGTTCGAATGGCTTCTTGAATTCCCCCACATAAAGTTCATCGACTGTTATAATGATAGCTGATGACGAATCTGGGGGTAGTGAACCTGGAATTGGACTTAGGTTTTGCGGTTTTCCATAATATGTAATATATTTTTTATTATAAACTTACACCTGTGTAGCCCGAAGGTTTACAGACGTGAATGCATATGAAAATGTAAATGAAAGGTACCATGGTGTTCAAAAAGGAAAAAAAAACTTGTGTCGAAGGCGAATTTGTTTATGGTGACATAAAAATAAGAGGTACTTCACACGCACAATAAAAATTGAAAGCATGTTATAAAATATAATTACAGTTGTAAATAGTCGGTAGACACGAATTCATTGTTAAAACTGAAAAAGTCATGCGTAAATATAAATTCTTAGGTATAGTCGGCATACGTGGGGATATACCTTATTCCTGAGACTAGACTATACCTTAGTCGAGTCAAAAGTAGGTTAGCAATTTCAGATTAATAATAAAAATAGTTTTTGAGCGAAGTAATTTGTGTTGTACTTGATGAAGCTGTAATTTCATAATATTCATTCCTATCTATACGATTACGATCATCAATCATCAAATACTTTTGATGCTGACTACTTTTGGTAACTGTTTACTATATGTATTTCCAACTTTTTACAGGTTATTTTTAACAGTTAACTGTTTCTAATTGGTTATCTGCATAATAACTAATAGGCAAAAGATGCAAATTTTATTCTTTATCATTTTGCAACTAAACATAAATGAAGGACATTTTTAAAAATGTAGGTCAAAATACACAAAAGTTATCGCAATGTACAATGTTCATACTATGAAACGAAGATCATTCCGAAGAATTTAGTATAATTGCTTTGACTTTGTTAAGGGGTATTCACAATTATCCGCAAATGTAGCATTTTTAGCGGTCCGGGTTTCTAGCACACTGTTAAGCCAGTGTTTTAAAACGATACTAGACATAAATAACGTTTAGAAATAATGTTTTTATTCTAAAGTTAGTATGGATTTTATGAAGACTCAGGTGATTTGCATTTATAAAATTATAGGACCCTGTAGCAAGCGCTGAAATTCGAGCATAAGATTTTATTAGATTTTTTTCCGCAGAAAGCGGGGACGACTCGGCAAGTTAAGACTTATATTATCTTTTATTTTTATTCATTTCACATTTTGTAATCTTAAAAAAATAATTAATAACGAATCGCCGTGATTAAATTAACAATGAGAAAGATTTAAATGATAAACGCAACAATACTAGGCATCGTAAAACCGGACTTTTTTATCTGTTGTTGTACGCACAAAATAATTTTTAACCTTCACAATACGTACAAATATTATTTAAATTCAATTTTCAACTTTTTGTTTTGGTAGGCACGACTTCTTTTAGCCAATCGAAAATGATGCAATACTGTTCACATTGTAAAGAAGTTCTTTTTGTCTCTTTTTGTGCTTAACTAAACCACCATACAACATTATTTATTTAACGTTATGTCAAACCTTAGAAATTCAAATGGCAGTCGCTTCACGAATATCGAAATTTGCCCGTTTTCCTAGTTAGAAAGAAAATGATGATCGTTTTTCTGTTTATAAGTTTATTCATAGGTGCAAGTTACTCAGATGTGGAACGTGCCTTAGGATGTACTAGGGTGGCATACGAAACGAATGCCTTTGTGTACGAAAAATAAAATAAGCGTTTCGAGCCGGCCGAGTGTCCGCTGAATTTTGGCGTCATTGCACGTTTGACCGCATTATTTGTATCCGTTATTTACCCAAAAACATTCCGTGAAATTACCTTGCGAATCTTGTGAATAGTGTCTCGATCAACGTCGAATAAAAAACAACTCGAAAGACTTGTTTAGAAAGAACGAAGGACAAGGAAAACACGTTTTCCAAGGGCATATAAGACTTAGTATGTAGGTACACTAGGTACGAGGTCGCCATCTCATATGCCTATGTTCAACTATGCTGGAAATTACATACCATTGACAGATGGCGCCTTTGTTATGACGTCACGCACGTGCGCTCAGAAAAAGCAAATATATGATCATACATAGTCAATTAAGAGTATCACCACAATGATCAAAATAAAATAATGAAATTTTTGTGTGTAATGTAATGCTAGACTGACTCAACTCGTTTAGATAACGTTGATTGTTCTAACTTGTTTTACTGTCATCTATAAAGCGGCCATTTTAATTGATATTTTTACGAAATTTTCTCCTAATTTAAGTAAAACGTAATTTTATAATTATTACAAAGCCTCCTAAACAATTGTTCGATGTATGTAAGATACATACATAAATGATTTAAACAAGTTTGATAGCAGGCAGATTGGTGTTATGATTTGCTAATGGGTTAGCAAATCATAACACCAAATGAAAATCAATGGGTACCGCCTGCAATTTATTGTTTCAGTCTTTTCACAATATTTTTTTAATTTTATACTATTAGCTATGATATGACCTATATTTCTGTAATCTATCAATTCCCTTCATTTTGATATCCTACATACTCGATCACTTAAAAATTTTCAAGGTTTTCACATTGGCGTCAAAAATCCGCCATTTTGATTTTAAATTACCTAGTGTCACTCACTCAATCACAACGAATAAAACAACACCTCGCATGTCAAAATTGATCAAGCCGTTCAGGCAGTAGGGCGTGCCAACGAAATGGCATACATAACATAATATAGTCTCGTAAAACATTACCCTCCTTTGTTCGGCAATCGGGCAAAGAGTTACTTTTCTGACGAGATTTGATAAAAAATGGCTAAATCAAGTAAATCTTTCCTATCATTTAATATAATCTAAAACATTAATAGGTATAATTGCATTTTAATCGAATTCACCAAGATTACTAACATATTTCTGAACCCTTTATCCGGTAAAGATTTTATTTTTTGCCGTATTTCTTATTACTCCGGTCAGCAAGCAAGTAACCTTGTCTGACCGTGTTATAAACCTAAATAGGAATTGATACGTATCACAATTAGCACTCGACGGACAAAAGACCGTGTCCCTAACAGCGGGCATTAGTTCCATTTTAAGACAAGAAATATGGCCGACTACCAATTAGCTGGAGTGTTACTTGATGGTGTTAAGTAAAAATGTTGCTGTGGGCTGTGAGCATAGACTAGCATGCAGCGGAATATCATCTAGCATGGCGTTGCAGTCTCCCAAGCGTATTGATCTGTAATATAAACGAATAAAGTCGTAATTGATCGGCAATCGTTTAAGTTTCAATAAATAGTCTCTCTTGATGACCTGGTAGGTGATACCTCCTTGTTAATTTACACTTGTATTATGGAGTAAATGTGTCACTCGTCCTTTACAAAATGTAAAGATAAAGAAAACAAGTGAATAGACGGGTATGTGTGAAGTCCATTTAGAGCATACAACCCATAGCACCTGAGCGAATAGCCTTCGCCTAGTCCAGTTACAGCACCTATCAAAAATTTTGGCAGGGGGTATGTACAAATTTATTTTTACAAAGTCTCAAGCACCGCGGTAGCATAGTGGGTATGGGTAATGGACTGCTGAGACGAGGTCTCGGATTTGATCCCAGGTTTTACCACGGCACTGACTTTTCGATGCTTCTCGAAGTTATGTATGTATTTATAGCAGGTTTATAAGTGCCCGGTTTATGGCTTTAGGCTCGCCACCTATTACATTGGGACCTAAACATAAACTGGCGAAATGTGGGTGCTAGCACCTCTGCCTACCCCTTCGGGGATATAGGCGTGAGTTTCTGTTATGTTATGCTCAAGCACTGTCACAAAACATTCTACTACGTAAGTCTATAAAAAGTTCTTTAGCAATTCAATTTGTCGCGACACTTATTTGAATTTCTAACCATGACCATGTTTAGTTTACTACAATGTATATCTTGTGAGGCTAACGTTAAACTACGTAATGATTTCCTTGTTTTAACATTATATCGGAGACAGGCAACTGGCTAGATAAGTACAAAGAGTACGTTAAAGTCGAACCCTGGCGCTTTTATAAATATCATTTGCATAGACCTAACCTTGATTTCTCGTAATCGCTCCGCTATATGCTCCGCTCCTCTAAATACGAAGCTTTATAGATCTGGCTGTAAATTATTGTTTGAAAGCAAGAAGTATAACAGGATGAAGTTAATTTGTAACGAAGAGCCATCACGCGATGAACCAATGTTATTTACGATGTTTTGCCAGATTGTTCTAGGTTGTGGCTACAATAAATTCTGATTTATAGAGTGTCTGCTTACGTATGCTAGCTCTAGCGCTTTCACACATTCAAGAGCCTAACCAATCTCTTAAAAGTAAAATTATTTCTATCTTTCTTTACTTTCGTAATGACGGTTATCACCGTCGATGTTTGAGGACGGTATCTTGTAAGACAAGTGTACATTCTAACAAATTAAACAAATAAATGTATCCACTACAGTAAGATATATTGTTTGACCTATTTTAACCAAATAACACTAGTGTTCTGAGTATCTTGACGAATGCTGACGGTTCGATTCATACTATGAAAATTAAGTAAGATTACCTACTTTCAAACTTGTCTTTTACATTTGAAATTATTTATGTACATAGTAAAATTATATTATATAAGTATTACGTATTACAATAAAAATATTATTGTTCATTCACTAATAGTTAGTGCGTAACTGGTTCCGAAATACCAGTTTCGTGGGCGTCCAAACTATACGAAGGAATAGTACAAATTCATTAACGTGTATACTTACACAAAAAAGTAATCAAACATAACATAACATAAACTCACGCCTATGTCCCCGAAGGGGTAGGCAGAGGTGCTAGCACCCACATTTTGCCAGTTTATATTTAGGGTTTAGGTCCTAATGTAAATGGCGAGCCTATTGCTTAACGGGGCACTTATTAACCTGCGATAAATACACACGTAACTACGAAAAGCATCGAAAAGTCATTGGTGTGTGCCATGATCTTCAAATGATCAAATAACTATCAATATCTCTAAACGAGTCGAATTTCCACCGTTGTTGTAAGGATTGTCACTGGTGAAATCCAATTTGACATTGCTAAAGAGAGTACAGACTTTGGGTCCCAACTACCCATAACGACTGCCATAAATGTTCGTATGACAACAGAGCGAATCGACGGCTTAACGAGCTCTCCAAGGCAAATAGCTACATTCATGCATCGGATCGATCCAAGCCCCCCTGCGTAGCCATCATCTCAAAGTAATCCGTGCTACCTGCCACATTAAGATTTCGTAGTAAGCTAGCGAAGTACCGGAAGTTAGTAAGCACAAGATTAGCAACACTAGTATTCGTTGGCAGAATGCCAATATAGCCAGCCCATGTTTAATGAGTAAACAAAGATTCATTACAATGTTACAGAAATATACAGCGTTCATTGATCCTATCTCGCTGTATTGTTTAATTTGATTTATATGGTGTCTGCGGTAAGTGTTGTGAACTTTATAAAAAATGTAATTTAGGTCGTTTCGTCTCGGAGTCCAGTGTCTACATTTTCCAGTCTAATTGCGTCTCTTCTTCACAGTAGCATTAATCCCGGTCGCGTCCAAAGTCCATCTTGGAGTCCGGACTACAGAAAAAAAATGATAAGACTGAATAGTGGCCGTTGCTGGATCCAGCAAGTAGAAGCTCCGTGTCGCGTAGATGAAAAGGCTGCGATTGAAGGCCCCTCGGCTTACATTCATACCAAAGCTTAGCTCCTCAAGTTCCCCTTCGACACCTAACACGACCGGTAAACAACTCGAAGGTCCTCGCTTCCAGTGAAGCGAGTAGTGGAGTTCCAACCTTGCAACTTACTTCAAAGATCGTCAGAGTACTTATGGTTATACAGGAAATATTAACGTTCTTAACTAATGAGAAAGAAACTATATATTTTGTCTCCTCCACATCAAACAAAAGTCCTATTTTTGTAACCAAGTTAATTTCATCTTTTAACTACCTTTTTTCTACAATAATTTCTTCCTCTACGTTCGTTCGTGTACCATCATGTGTTAATTTTAGATCTCCTTATAGGTTTATAAATCTTAGGCACAAAAATCCTGGATTTGTTCGCTAAAATATCGTGAAATTTCCAAAAGTTCTCTCTTAGTCTATGTTTGCAATATAGAAAAGTCATGAACTACCATATTTCAAGCTAAGGACAGCACCAGCTGGTTTAGCCTCCGCGTTGATAAATCAGCAGATCAAATCATTATATATATATAATATACCTATAGAATTTTTTAAACTTGTAAAAGAATTCCAGAGGTCAATGGATTCAAGTTTAATTCGCGTTTGACGAAACGTGATCTAACGGTTTTATATTGACGGTTTTTATGTAATCTCGAATGACCAGAACTTATTAGTTATACGTTGTTATGACCTTGACGATTTTTGAATTAAATAATGTAATCTACTCGCAGGAAAGCTACATTTGCGCGCATAATGAATGCGAAAGTCTGACTGTTCGCAGCTACCGTGACGGCTCATGTCCACTTATTAGTATACTAGTAACTTATAAAGAAAAAAACTAATTAAATACAGTCTGCGATTAAAACACTCCTGAGAGCTGATTTCACCAATGAATGGGATTGCCATCGAGTCCCAACTTAAACAAAATATAATTGGTTTTAAACACTTGAGTTTTGTATCCCATACTATCCATATCAATGAGCCTGTTGTATTCTACTGTAGGACTTGGACCTCTACCAATGTGCTCTATTGCTCCAATCCTCCGCCTTCCACATCCTGTCCATAATCAATTCATCTGGCTAAGTAGCGTCCTAACTAGCTGACCCGGCAAACGTTGTATTGCCTTATAAAAAAAATGACTTAGAGGTATGAAAAATAGGTGTTGGTCGATTCTGAGACCTACTCAATATGCTCACAAAATTTCATGAGAATCGGTGAAGCCGTTTCGGAGGAGTACGGGAACGAACATTGTGACACGAGAATTTTATATAAGTATATAATATGAGATAATGCTGGTGTAAATAGTATTGCTAATTAGATTATATTCGCATTGCCAAAATCGACGTAATAATTATCTATGGTCTATGAGTCTATGGCAATGATACCTGGTCTAATTGATTTCACCTCAAACAGAACAATGCGAATGAGCAAGAATGTTCACGAATACTTACATATTTGCAAATTGTATACATAATTTGTGAATCATCATGAAATATGCAGGAAAGAATAAGTCGCCATCTGTTTTTGTTTTAACACTTCACGAGAATCCTTTCCTATCAAATCTTTATACCTTTCATGCAAGCCCGAAGATCTCGAATGCTTTTGACGAGCTCATTTTTAGGACATCGTCCATTTGGTCAGCATGTTTTAAGGGGTCGACCCGTTCTGCCTGCCCAGTGACAACGATAGCACCGAGGCACTGCTAAGGTTTCTCTGAGGTGAAGCCTTGGAGGTGACCAGGACTAACACAAAAATAATGATAATAATATGCGACATATCCAGAAGTCTTGGATCTTGCTTATCATTACTACTGTCTTTTATACTTGTATGCTTGTATACTATAATATTACAGCGTTTATCCTTGTGTGTTTGACTGCATGAACAATATGCATGCATAGTAACGTATGGCCTTAATTAATTGTAGGGATACCTGGCATGCCTTTTAAGTTCTGTCGTTTGTATATTTCCCGGCAATTTTGAATTTGGAACTGTTCTATATTCGAATGTGTATACATTTTTAATCTTAAAACAGTTGAAAGTATTAGGATTAATGCTATTGTTTAATCACAGCGTCGATTGGAATCTGTCAGGTCATGTACGAAAATGAATATTTCTACGGAAAATGTTGGTGCAATAATTTTTTACATCTTTAAAAGAGGCCTGACACGGGTTCAGTGTTATGAAGAGCTTACATCTGTGTTCAGTGATGAAACCATATGTCTGCGGACTGTCGAACGCTAGTATTTAGAATTATAATGTGGAAATACTAGTGTTAGTGACAAATCTTGTGAAGGACGCCCAAAATCCGCCTTCACTGAAGATAAAATCATTGCTGTGAGACAGCTAATTCTCGAAGATCGTCATATGACATATCGAGAGATAGAGGCTTTATTAGGCATTTTAGGGACAACCATTCAGAAGATCTTGCATGAAACACTTGGTTTGAGAAAGCTAATTTGCCGTTAGATACCGCATCTGCTTTCTGACGATCACAAGGCGGCCTGTGTCAGATGATGTAAAAAAAACTCTGCAAAGGTTTAACCGAGGAGAGTAAAATCACGTCTACGACATCATCAGTGGTGACAGATCTTGGATCTATGCCTATGAGCCTGACTCCAAACAACAATCTACAATCTAGGTCTTTCAAGACGAGCCAAAGCCGACTAAAGTTGTTCGCTCTCGAAGCACTTCAAAGAAAATGGTGGCCACGTTCGTAGGAAAAACCGGTCATGTTACAACTATTGCACTTGAAGATCGTAGAACGGTTAACACAGAGTAGAAAATCACAGTTTCTTTACCACAAGTCATCGCCGAACTTGAAAAATCGAATTCAAAGCGACGCATCATCCTTCACCACGACAACGCAGGCTCACACAGCGCTCGTCAAACGATTGAGTATTTGAAGCAGGAAAAAGTAGAATTACTTGACCATCTTCCATACAGTCCTGACCGAAGTACTAACGATTTTTTTACGTTTCCTAAAATTTGGAAAATTCTTCGTGGTCAAAGGTTCCAGTCCGGTGAAGAAGCAGTCGACGCTTTCAAGCCAGCCATATTGAACACCCCCACTTCAGAGTGGAATAAATGTTATAATAACTGGTTTGAGCGAATGGAAAAGTGTATTAAGCTACGTGGTGAATACTTTGAAAAACAATAAATAGTGCCTCGAGATCCTAGTGGCGTTTTTTTCTTCAAACGACAAAACTTAAAAGGCATGCCTCGTAGTGCGTTCGCAGCGTGTTTAGCGGCCTGTCTAGCAGCTCGTCAAACTATTCTTCGTTCATAGAGACTAATCAGGCCTGCTACGATGTCGACTTATTCCAATCGCAGTGGCGAAGACACGCAAATAAAAAAGATATTCGTTACGAAGACGTCATAACATAAAATAGAAACCAATGAGAACTGCGTGTCCACATGCGAAGTAATGCAAACAGAATTTTTCACAAAATTCAGTTATAATGCCGTGGTTTTCCCAAGCGACTACAATATGGGGTTCGTCAAGAAGGGCATTAGAAGGTTTTTACAGTACGAGAGGGCCCCCTTTGGTGTTACAAACGTCCATAGGCCACGGTACCGCTTTCCATCAGGTGGGCCGTGTGCTTGTCTGCCACCAGTGGTATAAAAAAAATACATTGTCCGTCGAGGAATCAAGCCCGACACCTTATATGTACGTATATAATCATTGGGATTGTGCTCGTTATTTCATTTTATAATTAGGTATGCAATTATTTATATAAACTGTACGTACGTTGATTAAAAATACAAGAATTTGATCTAATATAGATTAAATTCTGATTGATACAAGGTACAGACACAAACGCCTTGTTTAGTAATTTGCCAATATTACAAAATAAACGTTCTGCACTTATTATTTTTAATTACAATTAATTCAGTGAGTGGTAAGCGGCAGGCATCGGTGTCGATCGTTAGCTGCCTGGCCTTGCTACGCATAGTAAATAGAGGCAATTTAAAACAAATGTGACTTAGACAATTTTAATACACAGTAGAGATGTAATAATCTGATTTACGGTTACCGGAGCTCCGGGTAGGTTCTTACACCCAACGACTATGGTGGAGGTGGTATCTGTGGGGATTTTGCGCATGAAAACAGAAAGAGACCTACCCTTTATTTTTCCTTTCTTACTCCATATACTTACCTGGTTGTCATACGAACATCTATGGCAGTCGTTACGGATAGTTGGAGCCCTCAAAAGTCCGACTAGCTAACTACAGAATTTCGATATCACCAATTCGGTTGTGAAGGTCCGATGGCTGTCGCTTCACTTAAAATATCGAAGTTCATCCGCATTTTGCTTAGTCTAGGAAGCTGACCCCAACTGAGTTGAGAATAGGCTCAGAGAATGATAACTCCATAGGTATACTTAAAATTTTCATAGTCCCGTCAAGATTTCCGGGCTTAAGGCCAAGGCAAGCTGGTCCACCTATTGACTGACGAAGATGGATGCTCTAGCTTAGTCTTTAGCTGTTGGGATGGCATGTCAGAAGACAGTCACCTTCCATAAAATGCATAAAAGTCAAACTTCGAACTTCGACTTAAGACAAGAACATGGCTAGAATGATGTTGAGCCTATGTTATCATAGAATCCACATTAAAAATCTAACCATACCCCTAAGTTTAAAAATCAATCGTTGATTTATTTCTATAGTAAAAGTACATGATCAGACTAATATTTTGAACTCTGGCTGTCAGATATAAAACACCTCCGGATATCCGGCACTATTGTATTTGTGGAACATCATAAATGCGTTATAAAGACCAATATTAAATATTACCGGACAAGTGCTCTAGTGAAGTAATTGTCAAGTTCATATACTTATGTTACATAGTAATGTGCGTTCACACATATGGAATGCTTTTCTATTTTGCCATGATAATATTTATTAATAGTCGTACTAAATTATTGGTTCTGTTCCTACATTCTTTTCCTGCTTTAAGATATACAAGATCTAACTTTACTGCAATCTATCTTGGCCTGGGTCGTGGTGGCAGTAAACGCGACTGCTACGCAGGAGACGCGGGTTCGATTCCCGCACATTGCTGGTATTTTTGTGCATGCATATGAATGTTTGCGTTGGTCTGGGTGTTTCTATGTATAATATGTATGTATTAGCAAAAAACAAATTATTGAAATAATATGTTCATCCGCTTTGTAGAACCCATAACACAAGCTAGTTGAACGATGCTTAACAATTGCCATGGTTCTAGGTGGCGTTGTGTATAGTGTCCCAGAATTATTTATATGGCGAACTTAACAAATAAACAAGCATCGTTTTCTACACTACAAAATCAGAATTTGTGAATATAATTGATATATTATGTTAAAAATAGATGGTCAATAGTAAGTAGTGAAGCTTCGCGAAGAATTAATTAATCTGCATTCGCAATTGAATCTACTTAACAAAACGTCAATCTACCGTACTGGCATACAAGAAGAGAAACAGTCAAACACTATTCTAAATTTGAAACACCGAAGATGTCAGATGAAAAGCATTTCTAAATTTAAAATCGCGGTGCGTCTGAGCATTTTGTGTTGCCATTATAAAAAGTGCATTCACTCCGAATTCGCGAAATTTTATAAGCGTTCCACATAAAATGTTTAATAAATTAAGGCTCCGAGTTCTGTGTTTAGACATCTGCCTTTGTTCATTGTGTTAGCAGGTGTGTGTTGAAGTTAAACAGGTATCAGTAGTATCAGTAATAATGCGTTACTTTGCGCTAAATTAAGTATATTTACATATATGTGCATAGACATTCAATATTGATTATTTCACTACTATGTTTGTGATGATGAATGAATCGCACAAACATGGAATATTTTCCTTGTTTTTGTGGAATAAATTATTTTTTTACGATATCTATTACTCGTAGTTTTATGGATATAAACTGGTAATACTTTACCCACACGCCTATTTCCTTAGTCCTAATAATTTTATAAATATTTTTGCAACTCTTTTGAAAAGACAGCTCTCTGTCATTCAGAAGCACCAATCCTAATTGTTTTTGTAACTTAGTGGCATAAATGAAATACTGTCAACTCGTCCACTAAGTATGAAATTATCCCTGCAACGTGGGTAATTTCTTAACACAATTAACCGGCGCGTTGTACATTCAGGCTCAGAATAGCTATCTCTGAATCAACGAATGACTCCCATGTGGGAATTATAAACGCGAAGCTCGGCTCGACAGTTCGACGATAGAGTGACTGCTTTAAAATTTAGTTTCTCCCACTGCGAACGGAGGCGACACCTTAGGGAGCGTTTTGACAGCCAATTGTGTTGTCAATACAAAATATTGAGACAATATTTATTGATGTTCGTTCGATTCATTATTATTATTTATTATATATTATTCAATTTATTAATCACATTACTGGATCGCGATATTGACTGTCTATATTCGCCCTTCTGTTATGTTTACATCCTAATTCTATGCTCATAGCAAAATGATAAATTAGCTATAAGCCGTTTAAAAAGATCAGGAAAAATCAGGTATTATCTCTTTATTTTCTGTGTATAAAAATTAAAAATCGGAAATGTTCTTTGGAAGTCTTGACTGGATTCTAGATAGAAATTCACCTTTCGCATCCAGTCAAGTCCAGTTGTATAAAGCTTCGTTATTTCCGTTATCATAGCCGGTTTGAAGCTGCGATAGTTATAATTGCGATCGTAAAGTAGCAAGTCTGAACCACACCTAGTACAGTGCCGGCGTGTGCCTACTCCTAACAAGCAATTCATTCAGTTAGGTTAACGAGCCTACTAGTTAAGTGTGACCCACGTTACTTTGAAATTATTGCTGTAAAGGAAGTGTGCCGGTCTGTGTTGAGTTACTTCTGTCGCTGATTGTACAAGTACAATTTCTCCTTTGCTGTTGCTCCTTGGATGCACTAGATGCTGGTTGCAAAGGAGAACAACGCGAACCTCTTTGGTGTAGGTAGCGAGAGAGCGTTCGACTGCTAGTGAATGTTCTGATGAGCACTTCCAATTAATCCCACCCTCTCCTTTCCTACATAGAACAACACGTGCAGGGCTTAGATGTCATCCTCATAACGGTGCAGAATATTCCTTCAAGCACCAAGCGGTTCGGTGAGACATTCTCTGCACCATTAAGTCTTGGAATTCCTTACCAGTGTTTCCTTCTTCCTACAGTCCCGGGTCTTTTAAGCGGAGCGTGAAAAAGCATCTGATGAGGCCGTCAAGCTGAGCCACCATGGTAATACTGTACGTGTTTGTAATGGTGACACTCTTTCCTGAGACTTTATTTTACTGTGAGTCGTGTCGTGGATATAGGAGCAGGGGCTCTAGACAATCAGAAACCGCCAGTGGAATCGTTTAGTAAGGTATAGGATTGACATAAATCTGTAATATGACTACAAATATTTCATGAAATTGCACAACATGCAGTGTCAAGTAAATCATTGATAGGAAATTGAAAACCGTTCGCTTTGACGCGATTCCATCAATAAATTGTCACTTTGTCTAGAGGCCCTGGGTCTCTTCTTCAATCTCAATCTTCAATGACTGGATTACTTGACACAGCGGTGATTTTAATAATAAAAATATGTGTTTCGCGGTCCCAAATATTCCATTATTTTTTTCGTTACCGACTCGTAGTCACACCACATTATCACACCAGTATGACAAACAGTAATTTTTTTCTTGTTTGTCACACTACTGGTAGTCATATGACAGATTTATGTCAAACCCATACTTACTTCAAGCGACTCCACTGGCGTTTTCACCAATAGAATGTCATTTTGTTTAGAGCCCCTGTATACCACGGGTGGAGTCGTAACATCTTGTTAACTAGTCTACTCTGAATATTTCCACAGTCAGCCTATGTGTTGCTAGTTATGAAATGTAAAACGAAATTCAAAAGGCGGCGTATTTCGGTGCGTTCTGCCATGGCGTAACATGTTAACCAGGCCGCTCTACTTTTTTTTTAAACTATGCTAATTGATTGTAAACAAAACAAACAGTGAATTAAAAATTAATTAAAATCTACTTTGTATGTATTTAGGTACCCGGGTTGACTTAATATGGAGACAAAAAATTATGACTAATGGGCTATGACTAATGGTAATAGTACGAGAGCCAACGACCAAAACCATGTCTCATAGCAATACGGCAAAAACCCTATAAAATCGTTAGATTGTATGATACTGAACCCGACTAGGTGTGTAGTAACGGTCGAAAGTGTAGCAACTGCGTGGGAGGCCATTTCTGCTGTGTCAAAAAAAAAAGACAGTCGGTATTATAGCAATACGTCTGATAGTGAAAATGTACATAGATTTTATAATTGTATTACGAAAAAGTTTGTTTTCAGACATTTTGTGCGTAGCATATAGCCTGAGCGCATTTTTGAAAATGTCAACAAATTTAGCCGACCTGTATCATAGCAACACGGATAATTTTTTTTTTCAACTTTTCGTATTGCTGCCATGATTACCAAAAACCTGTTTTCAGACACTTTAAGTGTAGCATATACTCCAAAAAAGGGAATTAATGTTTAACGTTTCGACGACGATTCTGAATCCGACAACGATTAAATACGAGAATATTTTGAAACTTTGAATAAAGTTTTTTTTTTCAACTTCATCCCAGTTTCCTTTTGTGCGATTTATTTCAGTCCTTCAACTTCAATGTTATCGTTTCGGGTAAATTCTTTGTTAATTATCATTTAATAAATTCAGGGTCGCAACGTATTCATTGGTTTGTAACAAAAAATTCAAGATGCCTCAATACGATTTCTAAATGATATCTGAGTATCGAAAAGTTGTCTGATAGAGAAGGTGCTACACTTAATTTGTCTGATATAAATTTTTTGCACATGTGGACAACTTATTTTATCATGTCCAACAATTTTCAGACATATTGCTATGATACCGATCGGTAAAATTTGTTAACATTTTCAAAACGGTCTCAAAATTTAATGCGTTCACATTTCCGTCTGAAAATTGTTTTGTTCGCATCAAATAACCAAAATTTACTAATAAAAAAGATTTTCAGACGTATTGCTATGAGACATTTTTTTTGACTCATTTTTAATTTTTTTAAGTGATTTTACGGGTTTGCGCTACACCACTAACGTCTGAAAAATATGTTTCCGGTATCTCAGAACTATCATTCAACTACAGTCTGCAAATCAGACATATTGCTATGATGCAGTTCGGTAAAATTCTTTGACAATTTTGAAAATTCGGTCAGATCAAACGCTACGCGGAAAATGTCTGATATTGGTATTTTCGAGTTCAGGATAATCGTATCTATCGATTTGATGCGGTTTTGGCCGTATTGCTATGAGACAAAAATTTTGGTCGTGGGCTCTCGTACTATAAGGCTTAATGGGGAAGTATTATTATTCCTCATTCCCGTCTGCAGTAAGGAGAACTACTCCAGGAGTAATTCAGGAATGGAGAAACCGTTCCCGATTTCTTACCTCAGCACTCCCGAATCACAGTCAGGTCTATTAACTGATGCTTTGCTTGTGTCTCTTTCGTCGCATATAGGTCCTATATTTACTAATTAATTTTACTCCTAATTTAAAAAAGTATCGTAGTATACCTGTCGGCACGGATCATTGACCTAAATTGAGAGAGAAACAAGACCGCGCGGATTTGAGTACTTTCTTCACCGTTGCTTTCGTACTATCCTTAAAAAACAGCCCGAAAACCTGTGCGGCGCGTATAAATTGCAATTTGAAAACATTTTGGGTCCACAACTCGTGCTTATACCTATACATTTATTAATTATTAATATGTATTACTTTATGGTTGTCATTTCCTATCGTCATTTAATTCTGCAAAATGTCAAGTTTCTAGGTCGTCAGGAAATCATTTTAAAATCAATTAATTACAAATCTATTCCCAAATAGAAATGGCCCAAAGCGAGCAAATATAAAGTGAATTTTTTTTTAACATAATTGAGTATTTTTAGGGGTCAAAAGCCAGCCATATTGATTTCCGTTCAAACAATCAGTAAGCATATTGATTGTTTGAACATTTATTGCTCACGCCCGTAATCCCCGAAGGGATAGGCAGAGATTAAACACTCACATTTCGCCAACCATGATTTTCGGTCCCACGTAGAAGGGGGTGAGTTTTTATTTTTTTATAGTTTTCATTTAATTTATTTATTTCATATTTATATTATACTAGCCTATGCCCGCAGCTCCGCCCGCGTGACTGTCGGCTATCGCAACCTAAGCGCCAACTGTGCAACTTAAATTCTATATTACTAACCATAACTCTGGTTCTACTTAACCGATTGCAATCAAACAAACGTAAGATTTTAAGTTGAACCAAACCCCTTCAAACAGAAAAAACCGCATCGAAATCCGTTCAGTAGTTTTTGCGTCCATCGCAGAAAAACAAACTTTTTACAATTACAGTATAGTAGGTAGATTTATAGTTTTTAACCTTGGTGTAGACGAAGGGTAAGATATATTTGTCAAACCATGACACTGACTACATCCATAACGGTTTAGCCGTATCCAGTTCCCTTATCGTAAGTGCCCAAATTCTCAGGATCGTAACATACTTAACTCACATCTGTGAACCATAAAAATAAATGGTTGGTCTCGTATGGTACGGACTTCATAGAATCACAGCTTTTTAAATTACCGTTTCTTTTAGTACCCTAAAAGGTACGGAAGCAGTTTGCCGTATAAATATATCTCCGTGATGGAGAGGTGTATGAGACCATTGTATAGGTACCTATGTCACAGAATGAATAATAGGACTACGCTACTTTTTAATTCATCTAAGATAGGGCCTACGTAAAGAAGGTGAGCCTATTGACGGTGACCAGGCTAGTTACCCAACTCTGTGCTACTACAACGCACTTCCTAACATAAAATTGCAGTCACTATGTTAAGATCTGAAAATCGAACCTTTTAGAACTTTCACGTACAGCAGTGAGACACTTGCAACCGCTGCGCCGCCGTAGCACAAATAAATAAATAATAATAATAATAAATATTCCAGGACGATATACACAACGTCATCTAGACCCATGGTAAGCATAGCTTAACTAGCTTGTGTTATAGGTTCTAGAATGTGAATAAACATACTTAGATACATTTTTTTTGTAAATATATGTAAGTATATACACGTACATACATATTATACATAGAAAACACCCAGGCCAAAGCAAATATTCATATTTATGCACATAAATATTTGCACTGAGCGGAGATCGAACCCGCGTTTCCTGCGCAGTGGTCGCGTTCACTACCGCCACGCCACAGAGGTCGTGAAATACTTATCTAGTCTATGACCGCAGTTCAAATTAAACTAGTTTATTCCGAATGACTTGAGTTAAGTTATGTAATCAAGCCCTTATTCGCATACCCAACCGTACCGTTGTTTCATAACGCAAATTGTATTATTTCGTACTTACCGAGTATTAAATATGTTTGGTTATGCACTGCTTAATTCTTTATAAGCTCCTTTAAACTACAAAAGAAAGGTTTTGGCTTAAAATGAGTAAAAGATTGAATATGGGTGCCACAAGGTCCATGATGTTCGGCACGCAATGCAACCTGGCGCATTATTCTACTTGACAAATAGATTCGTACTAGTCTTAAAGTTAGCAGACGGTGGATTTCAATTGAATACTATAGAAAACAGATCGGGTGTAAAACTAAACCTACGTAAATCAAACGCGCGTAGTTACGTTACGTTTGGTTAAACCTAATAAGGGCTGTAGTTCTAAGGTTTAAAATCTTCAGGACGCAAGGCAACCTGGCCCTTTATTGTACTTGACAATTAGATTCATACGCAGTCATGAAGTTAGCGAACCGTGGGTTTCAATTGGTTAATAACGAACGCGCACACTTACGTTACTGTTAGTCAAGCTTAATGAAGACTCTGATTGATGGATAAGATCCTGGCGTACTTCTCATGAGCTTCCTTCAAAGCCTAGACAAACCAAAATAAGAAGTAATAATTGATACCCCGACTCCAAAGTGCATTTTTGAATACAGACGTAATTGGCATCCGGATGTTGTGTCAGATTGTTTAATTATAATATTGCAATACATCGTTCTGATAAATTAATAACAATACAATTTACAATTAAACAATAGCAGTCTCAATTACACGTGCCTACAGTACAATACGGAAAACCGCTGTAAATTACTAAACAATAATGAATCCGTTACCTATGTTAACAATTAATACGTTATTTGCATTGTAATGAATAATAAAATTGTATTAGCAAATATATTTTTTATCAGCAAAAAGAAACAAACAGCTATTTGCTTAACTTGGAGCCCTCAAAAGTCCAACCAGTGTAACTAGGAACTTCGATATCGCCATTGGTCATTGGACCATTGGTTGTGAAGGTCAGATAGCAGTCGCTTCACGGAAAATGCCGAAGTTCAGCCGCATCACAGTTAGACTGCAAAGTCGACCCCAACTGAGTTGGGAAAAAGGTTCAGAGAATGATGATATTTTTTGTCATCAAAGTTACTGATACACAAAACATTTATGTGCCCCGAGGTGTACTAGAGGTGAGCTCAAAAATACTAGAAATGGATCGTGATTTTAATGGTAGGTAGACAAACGAGTCTGGCCGTATCGATCGTTATTTTTCGCGCACAGCATGGCACGCAGCAGGTTTTTTAATGTGGTGTAACTGACTGCGTGGGTTCCACATAACCTCTTGTCCCTTGTCGTCAGGTATGCACACGCCCACGTATATCGGACTTAACTACTTGCCCCTTCAAAACAAATTAATTTCCAAGTCAACACGGGGTGGAAACGTTCTGTCCAAATGGTATTATTTTGACAATTTTAAAGATTCGCAAAACTTTCAATAGTTATGAAATGTGCATCGCTTAATGCATATCATTACAAAAACAACCTATACTTATATGTTGTTGTCCTTTTGAATGGCACTCCTTTCCTTTGGTCACATTATTACTTGATAACGACTTAACAATCTAAGTTTTTAAGCAGTTTCTTAAAGATTTTTATGAGAAGTATGCGAATATGTGTTTTGAGAAAGATTATTTAGTCCGAACTCAACAATTACATATCTCTTAAACTACATCTAGTATATTAGGTACGGTCAGAAAGGGTCCTTGTCCGAAAGTTACCGAAACCTTTAGGTATCTAGTTATTGATCTTCCATTCCCACCACTCAAGAACATAGTCCTGGCATATCATAAAGTGTTCAAAGTTGTCTTCAATTATTCGTTTATTAGATTTGTTTTTCACTTCGAGATGATTTCTAGCAAATTCGACCAATATTAGCTAAATGATCATCCGTGTGGTGATAGACATGGATGAAGGGGAGAATCTTGAGAAGTTGCAATTGTTTAAGCGATTATCTTCTGTATAAACATTGTGGTAAAGTTTATAATTATAAAGTATATTTACTGATTACTGAGTCATTAACCTGGAAGTTAGGACATTTATAAAGTCTGTACAGTGTCTGTTTTTAGCAACGGATGTAAATATTTTCTTTTTGTCGTAAGTGCCTTATACATACGCATATATTTTTACTATTGAAATTGTACGTACCTACAACGAAAAAAATATTTAAATTATTTTAGCTATTATAATAAATAACGCTGTAATATTTTGTATTAATAAAAGGTCGTTTTGGAGTCCTTGAAAACTGATCTGTTCCACAAATATCCCACTGAGTTATGTCATGCCCTGATTGCCCCATTTAATTTTAGTGTAATTATTTATTTATGCCTAGTTTGTCCCGACTTTGACCGCAATCCACAGAAAACCGTGCTGATGATAATGTAGGATCGCTAGACGTGCGTTTACAGACTTCCGAACCTACATACCAGCCAGTAGTTTGACCTTGCGGTTGAATTCCACGTATAGGATAAAATATTCAAAAGTTTAAAAATAGAATAAGTTACATCAACGAAGACTCAATCAATAAGGCTTTGTGGTTAAATGCCTCTTAGTATTAAGAAAAAATAGGAAAGAATCATTTAAAAATACATTTAAGTAATTAGTGATGTATACGTATAGATCAGATCCGGAAAGAGAACGCCAGTATGTTCACTTTTTTGTGTTCCTCTCGAATGGAGAATAGTCCAAGCTGTCTTGTAGTTTATATTATTATGTTATGTTGTTTATATTGAAGAAAATATAGCACATAAATAATAGTTCAGTCAAGCCTGACAATTCGCATGATAAATATCAGTTCCGCGTCCAAGTGCAAATGGACTATGAAACCGGTAAAGTGCATGCAGGCGGAATTATGACTCATTTTATTATATAAAGTTCCTGATATTGTAATATACCTACCAAGTGCTACTTGTACTGAAGTGCCAAACAATTTGACACTTCTTTACTTAACCACACGATGAATTTACTGCTTAATAATGTGATATGGTCATTATGCTGAAGGTCACCATTGTAGTATTATTGTTATCTATAATGGTGACCATCATTCATGAGATTTCGTCGTTGGCACATTTATCAGGCGAGGTGAGGTCTTATTGACGTGCCCTACATAAAAAATCTTAAAACATGTATCTGGTAAAAAATGGGAGGATTACTGTATCATGTAGCATGGTAACTTATCGTGACAACTGCTAAGCTCCTTGTAAACCTATTGATGAATTGTGACATTTGTGTCATAATATTATGATGTATGAGTGCCTATGTCTAGTCCCATCGCCTACGCACGCTAGGACTGCTATTAAAAAAACTCATCGTCAAGCAGAATAATGCCCCGGCTCCTCCATACCTCTCAAAACAAAAGTCAATTGAAGAAAAGTACATTCGAAAACTTAGTTTCTTAATTTTAAATTGTCCACTTCCCTCCAGTTGAATTAGACCTCGGTCCTTATCAGCCAGCTTGTTTTACAACAGATACTAGAACAGAGGAAGTCTCAATTTGAGCATGCGACATAGTGTTCCGACCCGTATTCTAAGCAAACTGGACTGGAGGACTCGGCTTGATTGTATGCGGTTGATTTAAAGGCCGTTGACATGAATTTTAGTGGCCAATTCGGGTTGAACCACCCTTCGAATATCGTGGGTTTTCTTCAGAAATTTTCTTTCAAAACTGTTGTAATCTTTGAACTTTAAACCTATAGCAGTTGCGTTGTAAGGTAAAGGTAAAGTACTGGTTTACCAAATCTTAGCCCCGTATTCTAGAATGCCATTCAAGTCTCAATCGACTCTCAAAATGACAATAGAACTGACATCTTCAATACAGTCTGTTCTCAAATCGAGTTTTGAACGAAATTCAAACTTGAGCGGCATTCTAAAATATGATTTTTAGTAGAGGTTTTTCTCATAATAGTTTTTTTTTGTAATGTCGCTGAACTACCTTTAAAACTATTATTTTAATTGAAAGTATCGTAACAATGCGCGTTTATTAAAATTTTCGTTCAGAATATTTAGGTACTAATTCACTTTTGAATGCAACTATTTTTTTTGTTTTTTATTTAAGACACGTCAATTTAACTTCAATTAGAATTTGACAATGCCGCCCTAAATGCAATTTCTTACAATTGCAAAAGCTTTGCAATGTGCATCAGATTGTCGAGAGCATAATTATCTTAGTTTACCATCTTCAAGCGATACATTCGCAATGTGGATTGATTTACACGACCTCAATGTAATGTTGGGCAAGAATGCAGCGCCCGTCTACATAACAGTTAAGTAGCGAATACTGTTACCTTGTCCTGTCCATACGCGTAACACTATTTGGAAGAACTATCTAGACTGATGCAGCTGGTACAACTCCTCAAAGTTCAATAACTGTTATAGATGTCACATATAACATACTCTGTAGAATCTGATGAGGACGCAAGAAAGTGTTTTTGGTACGGGCAAAATGCAGAGTTTTGTCACAGAAAACCCGTCGAGTACTCCATAATTACAGAGTCGGCAACACGGGTGCAACGCCGCTAGTGTTCCACTCGTCCATAGGCAGCTTTCTACTCCAATGGCTAGGGTAGACTGCCTATGCGAATCAGACAACAGTGATCTTACGGTGCAAATTAGAGATCTACATGATTTTGACTTTCTGATACATAGTATGTGTTGAATAATAGATGTTTTGGTTAATCACCTGAGACTAAATTTCATCCTATTTCGCTCCCATTTTTCCAGATTCAAGATTATTTGCATTTTAGAAAGACATATGGATAACCTTGCGTCAAAAATATAATTAAACTTAAAAGAAGTGTTTCAGAATTTACGCAACAGTGGTCTTAATAACCTCTCTTTAATCTGTTGATTTTGACCCAGCCACCAAGGCGAACTTGTTTTAATTCAGAAATCATTTTCGCCATTTTAGTTCACGAGTTCGTGCGTTGCACTTAAAAGGTCGTATCTGTTTTGTAATCTGCGTAAGTGCATTCATTATTGCAGTGTAGATGGTGCCAGCAGTCACGGTGCCGATGGTGAAAGTGTTTGACTGACAGGGAGTTAAATAGCTCTTTTATATGCTACTAACTGAAGCTTTGAAAACTTTCAATGTAATTAAGTCTTGGAGAGGAAGTAATTATTTTCTTATTTACTGCACTTGCGAATGGAATGAGTTCTATTTATAGACAACTAGCTGACTTGCCCCAGCTTCGCCCGTGGTATGTTTAAACCGCACGACCGATTTTCTGCAAACTTATCGTGTATTTACCGCAGGTTTATAAGTGCCCGGTTAATGGCAATAGGCTCGCCACCTATTACATTGGGACCTAAACATAAACTGGCGAAATGTTTGTGCTAGCACCTCTGCCTACCCCTTCAGGGATATAGGCGTGAGTTTATGTTATGTTCACATAAACCATCTATTAAATAGTCCGAACAAAGCCTGAACATTTTGGTTTGGATAGGTGAGCCCGATCTTGAGTTGAGTTATGAAATAACAACAAAAAGTGGCATTGATTTTTACATACTTTCTACATAAAGTCTAAACGCCTATCTTTAAAGTGATGCTGTAGGAAAGGAACAAGTATTGGATTGAATTGGATTGGATTATTGATATTGGACCGTCAATGTAGGGACGCCATTCTAAGTACAGCATCTATAATTACGGCCACTATTCTCTCGACTAAACCCCAACATACCTTCAGGCGAAATGTAGTCAATTGGCGACCTAAACCAGAAAAACAAGATTGGTGAAATTTTATGTTCATACTTATGTTGGAACCTATCATACACACGAGTACACAGAACAGGAAAAAAGTGCCTGAATTTGGATGCACATTTCTGCCTAGTATAATAAACCCAGACGTGAATATCTTATAAAAATGAATTGTTGTTCGTTAGTCTCGCTAAAACGGCTTAACCGATTTGGCTAATTTTGGTCTTGAATTACTTGTGGGAGTCCAGAGAAGGTTTAAAAGGTGAATAAATATGAAAATGCTCGAAATGGAGGAACGGGAACGGGGTACGAAGTCCACGCGGGCGGAGCCGCAGGCAACAGCTAGTAATTTGATGAAATCTTAAACAACGAACTTTATAACCATCACAAATTACCGTAACGAACCAGCCTCTTAAACAAATCAAATTGATTAGCTGACTCTTCAGTTCAGGGTTCAAATAGGGGAGATTTTGATTTGGGAGTCCTCGAGTTAATTGGCTTGAAAAGCTGAATTTTGGAGGGGTTAAGTACAGTATCTCAAAACTGAAGTTGGTTAAAATATACTTCCATTTTGTCACTAATTACCACCATTATCATCCTTGCGTCAATCCCGGTCATATCCGAAGCTTTCATCTCGGAGTCCGGGGTCCGTATTTCGCAGTATAACTGCGTCGCGGCTAACTTCAATATTTTCTAAGAAGCGACTGCCATCTGAGCTCCACAACCTATAGGCGATATCGTACTACAACTATTGAAGTTACTACAGTTGTTGAATTGTTTTAGGGCTCCAACTCGTTACGTTACAAGTCGTTACGGGTAACGACTGCCATAAATGGATACCAATTACCTTGCCTACACAATCAGATAAGTTTAAATCAAATGTAGATAGGAAAAAATGAATGCTTTGACGGGGTTCGAACCCGCGCGCGATCTTTCCCTTACAAGGGTAACGCTCTGACCGCTAAGCCACGAAGCCTCGTCTGAATCATTCGAAATTTTCCTATACAACCATCTTTGAGGCTATGGTCCAGAAGCCCAATTTTCAGTACAGTTAAGTTTAAATTTTAAATCTTGTGTATTTCGTGACCTAAATGAAATGTTCTTTGTAATCGCGTTAAATAATTACTTTTCTGAACTGACAGTAAAGAAAAAATGTTATGAATCATAAATCATTTATGTTATACTTCACTTTGTATCCAATTTGTTCTCATTCATTCACACAATGGCTAGTTTTCTAAACATTGGCCTTCGAAACTAGTTTTTTATGCATCTTTGTGACCTACAATACAAACCCACATTTAATTTATAAATAGGCAGTGTTGCCACTATGAAATACAAATACGCACAGGTGCCGTACTATCCTATTGTCAGACAACAATGCCAGCAGCATCACATCACGACATCTTTACAGTCGACAACCGGTTTTTAAAGATGGACATCCACTGCAAGCGATGTTATGACTTTTATGAGCATAGACATTAATATTAGTAGCGTAAGTAGACCCTTATACTCTTTCATTACTGCGTAACCGTAATTAATGTCAGTGGCAGTGACTTGTGAGTTTTGGTATAGAAACATTGACGTCATTTCTGTCAATGTTATCAATTTCAAAGGAGAACTTTATGGCTATGAGCGACTGTTTTATTTTAGTTTATTAATGGTGCCAATTCAGAAGCCCATTTTTCCTAAAATGTTTTCAAAATTCGGTCTCGTTCTACTCTCAATCTTCCTAATGTCAAATAATATTCCAATGTTACTCGCTGAAATATTCTTCGACATTAGGAAGATTGAGTGAAGATCGAGTGAAATTGGTAAATTAGTAATTATTCGAAGTATTCGACCGTAATTGACCGCAGGCCGCTGGTAACAGCTACGATTAGCTAGTCATAATATGGCACTTTAGCTGACTGTTGCTCGTATATTGTGCTATAGTATCTAGGTAGAGAATTAGAATCACTTCATCTAGTAGAAGAAATATAGGTAATAACTCCTTAAGCTCCGTTCACTCTTTAACGTACCGCTGCCGCCGGTCGCGTGCGCCAGTTCTTCAAAACCTTCATGAAAAACGCAATTGGCCGCAAGGGCTTGTGTGAAACCCGCCAAAAGCGTGAACGTAGTACTATTAATTTATTCTGTGCCGTAAAGTTTTACCTAAAGCCTATCTTTACCACGAATGAACGAAATGAAGAATGAAAGAAGACTTAAGCTACTTTAAAACAATTTTTTATAGCTATCGAATCTCCGTGAAGTTAGCTACGCTTGCAGTGATTGTGTTACCTAAATACGAATGTGCTATGTACACTACACATTGTATACCTATTAATATTCATTCGGTAGCGCGATTAGATTTTATTGAATGAAGAGACTCGGTCCGTTGTGTAGTTGTGGCGCCAGGCTTCATTTGAAGACACATATGATTGACTTCCTTTTTAGGTTATAATAATTGAGTTCAATATTATTCTTAATGTATTTTTTAAAGATGGACTCGGTATGTCGTATGTTATGTATAGTGGGCTCTAAAAGTTCTCTAAAAGTGGCGAAATGTGGGTGCTATATAGGACCTCTGCTTACCACTTCGGGGATATATGCGTGAGCTTATGAGTTTATGTTATGTATTAGTAAAGAGTGTAAAAAAACGTGTCCTGGAAGGGTGATTTCAGGACCTAGTATCTTTATTAGCTTGTCCTATACATATGTGTTATATTTATCTCCTAAAAACTATAAGAGATTGCAAATCACGGAGACTGTATCTATTGGAACTCTACAACGATTGACTTCTTCGAGTCGATGACAACTTTTACAGATATTAGATTGACCAGTCCAAAATTCGGCAACACTGAAGGCCTCCTCAGTCGCCTTATTCAGAAAATCTGAGTTATGCAGGTATAGCATAGCGGACAGGATAAGAGATTACCGATTGTTTGTAGAGGTGCGCTACAGTTACAGCCCCCACCCTCTGTACCGAGGTATCCCCATTTATTTTGCAACGCCTATTGAGCATATTATGAGTTTACTAGCATTATAACATGTTGCCAATTATATGGTACATTCAATTGTTAATATATCTGTTATCATTTCCTCTGAAACGTTGCCCAGATAACGTGACATAATTAGGTGAAATGGCGAAATTGTCTGTGACGTCATCCGGCCTGCTCTCAAAAGGACAATGACACGATAAATGTTTTGCGTTCCATTATTTACTTACTTTGTTAACATAAGCTGTCGCAATGATACTTACTGCAATTGTAAATTACATACGAGTACTTAAAGTAGTAACAGATTATACTGAGTGTGGTTTTTAGATGGGATAATACCCTTTTTTTTCCCGTGCGGAAATCCTATAGGATAACACTCGCCCAACACAGCGAGAGTCGTTATAATCGTCGATATTATTTATCACCTAATTACAGTCCTATTACGAGTACTGTCATCAAAATACTCGTTTAACCTTTTAACCGCCCGGCTTTTCATCAGTTGGCGTGCCCCCAGCGCCCGACACATTAAATCGATCAATAAATACCTACAACAAATAGGGATGTAAGTAAATACACTTTTCGACGTCGATATTTCGCTATAATAATATTTGTATTTACGAGTTTGATAACAATGATAACTAACAACCGCCTGTTGACTACAAATGTCCAAACCCTTCGTCAAGTGCCCAGGTAAAGTCTAAACGAGTGGTGAGGCTCCAACAATAGCCAAAGTCTGTTGAGGACTCTAGGGTAATCCTTTCTAGGGCATATCTGCAGTAACTCCGTGTGGTTTTAGTCGGCTCAAGTCCGACTTACGTCACTGCTCTCTACAGTGACGTGCAGCCCGTGGGGATTTACACACGTAAAAAGAAGTCCCGATTATTTTGCAACATTTTGAAACAATCCCGTGAGGCTCAACAGGGGGTCTTCAGCAGTCGACATGGTAAATTTCAATTTTTAAAACAGGAAAATAAAACTTAATATTCTTAATAAATATCACATAAACACGATCAGCACTAGTGGAAAATTCCATACGGCTCAACTCGGTTGTGACGTCATGAACGGTCGTGTATATCCGACGCAGGCGCTTGCTATACTGGCGTCCTGGGCGAAAAGGACACATGTCTAGGGATGGGAATTTGCATTTATAGTCCGTACAAAAATTACTAAACCGCTAATTTCATACAAAACTATAGATTTATATAAAGCAAAAACAACACCATATTATATGTATAATAATTATTTCATGTGCTTTTAAAATTTAATAACTTAGTATTTAATATAATTTATGTTTGTTTATGCATATTCCTTATCGTATAAGTTCTAACATTGTCTCATCACTACTGTCGGAAAAATACGACATAGGCGTTGGAAGTCAATACACTTTCTCAGGGATAATTTTAGTAAATTTACCTTAATTGAAATAGTATTTTATTTTGTTTCTTTGATATAGTAAATTTGAATTATAACACTAAATAAAAGTTTGAATAGATAAACTTTCGAAAAAATTATATATTTCAGGCTAAAACGTCGTAATACGTTTAGAAAGTGAATATATTATACACAGGATTTGGTGTCGGATAAATCCGACTCAGGCTGAATAAGCCCGAAATTTTTTGTCGGATGAATCCGACTCAGGCGGCTAAAAGGTTAACTGAAATTTGAGTTACTTTGAAACGACTAATGGTATCCGCCGCTCGGCTAAAGCTTACCACACGTATTACATTACCGCCGTAACCATTCGATTAGCTTTGATCGATGGCATCTATTGATGTTCCGACAGACAAGCTGTTGATTAAAGCCAAAGGTTAAGAAGTCGGTGTTACGATCGAAAGGTCCCGGGTTCGAATCCTAGGTACCGCTGTAAACCCACTCTTAGTACAGACCATTGAGCTGGAAGGAGGGGGGGGGGGATTAGAGGGGATATTAGTAATTACGGTTGCTAATATAATTAAAAATAAAATCAATTCGTAAAAGCCAAAGAAATTCACAAAACTTAGGTATATCGATTACAAGTGGCAATTCGTTGGTAGTCGTTTTGTAGAATAGAATAGAATATAATGTTCTATGTATGAGATTGACACTTATTTTGACGTTTATGACATTTATGACAGACGTGCACGAATGGCAATCCCATACATTTCTCAATCTATTGTATTCCATTCTACAAAACAATTGTCACTGGTCCTATAGACACATTCTATTGACTGGAGTCACGTCGTCGAAGCGAAACGTTTTCAATTTGCTATCAATGGATTACTTGAGCAGTGTCAAGTCAATTACACGACATTTCGATGACTTTTATATATGCGAATTATTTACTTTTACATATTTTTTATTATTAAAATCACCGGAATGTCAAGTTGTCTAGATTTTCGGTACAGAACACGCAGCGTTCCAGTATTTTGGTGCCAGAAAAAGTCAATGTTAAATAACAATCAATGCGTGCAAGGAATTCTAATGCACGGATATAAAAATCTATAATGGTTACATACACTTGCTAATTAATATTAATCAATTAACCATTTCCGGCATACGGTACTTGGTGCGTGGTGCCTATACAACGATTACAAGCATCGGTGATGTGGAGCGCGAAAGCGTTTAACAATTTGTAATAGAAAATTGGAAAGAGGGTTTTGTACACGTTACAAAGTATAAGACGTGCATTCACTGCGAGTATTTAATATTATGTAAACATGCAGGTCTTTGTTTGTACCACTCGTGCATTTCTATTCTATAACTAATATCGCAATGGATATAATATACGGCAAGGGCTCGACAGCAAATAAAATATAGTGATGCAATATCTCAGGTGATTTCGATATCAATGTAGGGTAGATTTACGAGTCGTGTTCGCATTGCACATCGGTAATATCAAAATATATCGCAGTGTAATACATACATATCTGTTTTTTTTTTAATTATTTACTTCTCCTCGCTTGATGGTAAACTGAAGGCAAAGTCGCAAGAAAGAGGTCGTGACGTCACTGCAATATTTATGATGTCTGTCAAGTTGATTTTAAAAAAAATGTTTCACGTTTCGTATATTCTGTTAATTTCTCACGCCTAGGTTTTATGTAAAGATACGTAACTATGTTACTCGCATACTTTGTTCCTCTGTGAATAACATTATGAAACCAACACAACAACTTAATATTGAGTGTCCAATCCCTAACTTAAGCTTCATCTTATTTGATTACTCCTTTATCTTAAACGTATGAAGTCAGAAAATTAAATAACGTACCTACTTACCTATTCCCATGGTTAATAGCTCGATTGTACTAAGTATACATATTTTAATACGCGTGTGAATAAATACAAGTACAGTTGAACGAACTAGTCTCTACATAGTATCTAGTTCACTAAGCTGGTTGGGAGATTACTACTTAATTTATATTCATAGAAATATATTTATATGCACTGAGAGATGTGGAGAACTACTACTCTTGTGAAAGTAGTTGGTTACTAGATGGAACTAGTATATTAAACTTATAAAATGAGTACCTTGGTATATCACTGTTTGTTTTAGCACTAAACTTTGGAGTTTTGTTTTTTCACACGTGTTTCCTTCTTTCTACAATCCTGGGTCCTTTAAGACGGTTGCGTGCTTCATTCATCAGATCCTACAGCTGATCAGGAGTAGTAAAGTCACGTCATGTATTGTAAAAAATGTAATATGATTTGGTCTCGCCATTACCGAGTTTCCAAATTTAAAAAATCAAATGAATTTAAATAATTATGCACTTTTTGCCGGCTATTTCTAACAAGTTGATAGGTTTATAAAGAAACGTTACATGGTTCATACCTACATTTGTAAAAATATTTGTGTAAAAATGTTTATGACATTCCTACACTTGAGTAAAAATAATTTTTGACAACACGCTTCAACCGCAAATATCCAACATTTTGTTTCTTTTTATATTGATATACCTACCCAGTGTAACTCTCACAATAAATACGAACCTAACGACACTTCTCAAAATCTATTAGCCGTTCAGGCTGCAGAGCGTGCCAAACAAAACATACATGCCGTCGAAAAACATAACCCTGCTTTTGACACAGTCGGATAAAAATAATAATAAATCGTCCAACTGCCGCTGCTGCTGTGACCTAAAGAATGCACAAAAAATGCAACCTGCTTCCCCACCGAGGCTGTACTTAGTGTAATTAGAGTAATAGGTATGTAGTCTAGTTATTAGAATGGTAGGGCAAAAAGTGAACAAGAATCCAAGGTCGGTATCACCATTAATTAGGCTGGTAACTTTTTGCTAGCTAAGCGTTATATGAAAAGACACGGTTAATGTGTTTTTTATCAGACGGCTGCAACGTACAGTTTATTTAAAAAAATCTTCTGACCTACATAATATTATAATCGCTCTGCCGCTGTTGTGAAGCGGACTAGACTAGACTAGACTCAACAAATTGAAAAAAAATATGAATAGGTCAAACGTGCAACCTAATCTGAACTGTGCCCCATGAATCATCAAAAAATGTAACCGACATAACATAAGCTCACGCCTATATCCCCGAAGGGATGGGCAGAGGTGCTAGCACACACATTTTGTCGGTTTATGTTTAATAGGTGACGAGCCTATTGCCATTAACCGGGCATTTATAAACCTATATATTATAACCGATAACAATACCATACCCGTAGATCCAGACGCGGTCCTAGAAATCTCTTCGCCTCTGCCGCAGTGTGGCAATACCCAAAACCTCTACTGCTTCAGTTGAAAAATTTATATGCCGCCCGCCATGACTGTATAGTTGAAGACGGAGCCTGAAAATCCACAAATAAACCCATCAAGTTAAGAAATCTGGTTTTCACTGGCGCTTCGCATTATGGTACAGTCACCTGCAATAATATGTATACACTTTGGAACCTTGTCACACTAATAAATGACAAGTCAACTATGACATGAAACGGTAAACTTCGACAAGTTTAATGTTAAAAAGTTCTAAAACGTATACTTACATATTATTGGAAGTGACTGTACAAGTGTGTAATGTTGGTGATTATCATCGAGGCGCTCTGTTTAGACTCGAGCCGATAGGTGAGGGTCTTATGAGAGCTGTAGACAGTAATTATCAATACACACGTATATACACGTATGTATACACACTTGTGAAGAAAACAACCATAATTTCATCAGTGAAAACGAATTGTGAACAATTTCGTGCAATGGCGGGAAAAATTAATTAGTTTTCCCATGCACGTGCATAAAACAGTTGCAATCGACCATAGACTAAATTAATACGGATTCTGGTTTGTCGCGGATTACGTTTTAGCCATTTAAAAAATGAAGAATTTAAAGTTTTTACAGAGAAAATAAAAGTTGAGCAAGTGTGTTGAAATGTGTATTGGAACCGTTGTTATTGTAGACTACCTACATAATACAATCATACAAGTATTACGTTTAGGGTACCTATAAATCTATGATCTCGATCCACTCGACGCTTTTTCAGGAATCGAAGTTAACCACCATGCTGTCTCCTTGAAATAATCTTGTCGTAAATCAACTCTTAATTACTAATCGTCTAATAGTGTCCGGTAGCTTGAATATGCAATATGATATGTTAAGGGCTGTGCACACTAAGACGTTTAATAACAATTACAGCTGTAACAGCTGCTTAACCGCGAAACAACGCGAGGTCAAGAACTTATACGAGTTATACGTCTAGTCATATTGAACGCTGACTCACAAACTCACAACTAACTTTCCATGTATGAAACATTGTAACTACCTGTTGGATTAAAGAAATTTCAGCTTTATGAATTGTTGAATACGGTTGAAATTAATTTGTAATGTAAATGCAGTCATGTAAAACTTGTCTAACCACAATTAGATGCGTTCGCGATTGTAGTTGCTGCTAAATGTGGTATCTTGTACCACCTTTAATTAGAATGAAGTAAGGCGTACTATGTTGTAGCTACTTGCTAATACTGGCTGGCTGGATAATATGGCAAACAAATAAATGGAAATCCATTTTGTTCTTTTCATATACCTATAGTTGTTTCTGCAGGCCTACCATAAACTTTTAAAACGTGAATAATTGAACGGCTCTCATACGACCAACTGCATAAATAAATAACATTGTTATCAATTACAGATAAATATTTAGCAATATACAACATAAAGTTATTAAAACCACAGTATTCTGTAGGTAGGAGTTACTTCCCCAGTCGAATTGCTCTATTAGGCCGGTAGATACTTATCTTGATAACTGTTGGTAACTGTTTAAGTATCTACATATATGGTCACCCATCCATCGACTTCCTCTCCTTCGCGTTAGTGGCAACAGTTAAAAGACAGCTAGATATGCCCAACCCAAAACTCGACGACACCAACCGCACTTTCCGTCGCTTTATCCATCGACTGATCTGCAACAAAATTCCTTAACTCAACCTAAACTTCTCTATCCTGGCGTATATAAGTAACCATGGTATGTTGGCCCAGTTTTCGCCGGAAGAAATGGATTAGTATCGCTGTTACAGCATTAATACGAGACGGGAAATGTAGCTAGGTTGAAGCTAGCTTACTAATTTGTACAAGTTGCTTTTCCTACCGCTAGGAGAAAATAATTACTTTACATATAATACAACGCTTTGAATACTCAACTCACCTTGGATTATAGTTATAGGTACGCTAGGCCGTATGCTAGGCCCGAAATGTGCTCAAAACGATCTTTACGCTCAGTAGCCTTAGCACGAAATACGATCGAATTCGTAATGTAAAGGTATCGACAGAACGGAGCATCGCGATTGGCGGGCTACAAACGCACACAGGTTCACAAGAGGCTGACTGCCAATCACAATGCTCCGTACTCTCGAAACCTTTACATTACGAATTCGATAGGAGTTCATGGTAGTGCTACTGTACGCGCTTTTGGGTTGTCTTTTTCTGTTCTGTTCTAATATGAAAGTAAGTTTACGAAACGGCAACACTAAAGATAATCCGGTATCATGACACACTTGTTATCACGCGTTTATACAGCCGTGTTATAGAATCTATTCTTACTATACAATCGGCATTGCAAACGCGACAGACTGTGGTAATTGAACTTTCCCTTCTAAAGGCCTTCTATAGCCAATTTCGCAGGTGTTCAATAAATGCCCGGGTTTTCTTTTGATAAAATAAATGTATCGCTCTCATTTGTAACATTAGTTACACTTACATTGCTTAATCAATATACGATTGTGTAATAAAAAACTTATTGTAAGAAGTTCTTTGTTTCATTCAACCTCAACGTCGCGGATGCTGAAGACTGTTCGAGCGGGTTTCGATATAGAAACTTCATAAGTGATTGAAGCAATCGTTGAGATCATGAGGATGATGAATTAACTTGGTTGTCAACTATCTTTCAATGTTACGCCTTAAACTGGCTCTACGGGAATTACTTTTGTCCACGTCTCTCAAGAGATTAGCAAATCTCACGATTCAGATTGTTCTCAATCACACAGCAGTTTTGCATTTATAAGCTCAAAAGTCGCCAACTCGAAATGAGATATTATCCTACTAAAAGTTATGCTAATGTTGATTATATCGTCCATATTAAATAACTACTTATTCGGTAAGAAATGGAACATGTAGATAATATAGTTAACATTTCGCAAGTAGGTACAAACGGGCCTAAATGAAACGTGGCTTTCGAAACTGTGCAAGCGCCGTCCGCGTTGATTGTGGCGCCTACGCACATCCTGCGATTCCCATTGATTCATATATCGAGTAAAGCCGAGGCTACACGATACTGATGAGGTGAAATTGATTCATGATTGATACTAGTTTTCATCAGGAAGTTCTTGAAGCTGTGTTCCTCCAACTGTACTAACGAAGATCAATAGAGATCTTGCAAAAGGCACGGCTGTGGTCCGATAAAAAAGCGAAATAATATGCAGACGAAAGTGCCATGGTTTCCATCCGTGGTACTAAATAGGTTACTTCCTAAACATCGTCTCTGGTGCAGGCAGATAGTAGAAAGCAGTGGGCATATGCCAATCATATTAACTAATATTATGGTCAGTCATAAATGGCATCACATCTTGAAGCCAAGAGATAGCTATGTATTTTTAAATCTACTGAAAAGTGAACATTGCGGTCCCACAACTTGAACTCGAAACTGTTTCTTCAAAGAATGATAATTTCTCACTGCATCTATATTTCTTACATCTTCACTCAAAAACACATGGCTTACGTGGTTACGTCAAATCTCTTAAGTGAAGACTTGATGTTTCTAGAAATCGTGTCGGTCCAGTGTCGGTTAGTATAAAAATATCTTTGTCCTTGTTTTTGAATCTCTGTGCGTTTTAAGACTTAACGACTGTTGACAGGTGGATTTGTAAAGAGGCCAAAGAAATTCTAGGTTATCTCATATTTAACTAACACGAGATTTAACCTACTTTATATACTAGACCGTCTTTAATTTTTTGGTCTATTTTACCCTACATTTCCTACTCTAAATGGGTTTCAATTAAGTAAGCCACGTTTTCAAAACACATGATTGAAATTCTCTTAGAAAACGATAAAAAATTAATTAGGTTATCCGTATGATCTGTCTAAACAAAACCTACCTTCGTTTTCATGTGGTTTAACAGCGTCACCCAAGTTGCTTGCGTATCTTTACGTGGAAAACAAAATAGGGACGTTCGTACCTTCTGCCTACCAATCTGAGAAGATGCAGGCGTGATACGTATGTAATGTATTATTTTATTATTATAACATAACATAACATAAACTCACAGCATAGCACTGGGTGCAAGCACCTCTGCCTACCCGTTCGGGGATACAGGCGTGTGTTTATAAAAAAAATATATAAAAACTTAATATTAAACATGGCTTCACAAAACCGTTTCTACGGTTTGACTACTATACTCACACGTCCATGGCGCATTATGAGGGAAGAGGGGATAAAAGTTAAGAGAGTTTCTGTGCTGTCAGTGCAGAAGATAAAGCAGGGATTCATACCATAACATAGCACTGTCAACTTAAACCCTCGGTCTTATCACTGATAACACAAAATCTCTCCCGTGAGCTGATGTATCAATCAGTTGCATGTAGAACTATCTTAAAGTCGGCTCAAAAAGGGAATATAATATGACTGTTGTAACTTTTAAACTATCGCGGCGTTTACTCATAGTGTTTATAATTTTCGGGAACCCGAAATGTCGACAAAAGTAAGTGTTCAAAAATATATCGCGTGAAGTCCCGAAAATTATAAACACTATGTATAATATGACTGATAATAATAACAATTTGAAATATATAACAAGGATGACAGTCGAGGTAATCGAGTGTGAAGCAATCACAACAAACAAAGAACGCATTTCTTAGAATCACCGTACACTTATAATGCCATAATACTAGTATCTCGTCTACATAACGACGTATTGTTACGCTACTGAAAGTGGCTGTTACGCTTTATGGAGTTTATCAATCGGTGGGTAATAATAATACACAATAATAATATGGGTAATGGACTGCTGAGACGAGGTCTCGGGTTCGATCCCAGGTTTTACCATAGCACACACCAATGGCTTTTCGATGCTTTTCGAAGTTATGTGTGTATTTATCGCAGGTTTATAAGTGCCCGGTTAATGGCAATAGGCTCGCCAGCTATTACATTGGGACCTAAAACATTAATTGGCGAAATTGTGACCAAGTTTTTATATAATTTTATTTAATAAAGATACATACGTTAATGCCAATGAAAAATCATACATTCAAATACAAGGCCTTAGGTACTTATTAACAATCATATTTACCTATATATAAAAATGATCACAATTTAATGAACAACAATTAATTATTATAATAATACCCACCACTTTGCAACTACTGTTAGTGATAACCCGAGATAACGTAAACAGTGTATTTGTTTCGTGATAAGGGCTGGTATACAAAACAATGTAATGTTGCTGGTGCCGTTAGCTGGTGATTTTTTTTTATACAACTTAGGTCGCAGACAAACACGCGGCCCACCTGATCGTAAGTGGTTACCGTGGCCTATGGGCGAGTGTAACACCAGAGGAATATCACTCGTGCCGCAACATCCGTAAGAACAGAGACATTCTGTATCGTCAGCGCAAAAGATGTAGGGTAAGCCTTTGGTTTTCCCACTGACAACACAAAACCTCTCTAGTGAGCTCTGGCTACCCTACTCACCACTGAAAACACAACACAAGATTATTAAACGGTGATATTCTGTAGGGTCGAGGTACTTCCCCAGTCGGACTGCTCGATTGGGACGGATATACCGTCATGTCCTACCTCCTCTATATACTCTACCGGGGATACAGGCGACACAGCATATCGACTCATCGATATCATCTTAGACTTCAACTGACGGTTCCTCGTTTTAATTTGGCTTATACAGTTTTTATGGAAGCGATTACCGTCTGATGTCTCTAAAGGCGGTAATGTGTTGCAAGTATTAAAAAATCGCACTAAAAATAAATTAAAATTTTAAAACAGTCATTAACCACTTGCCATCGAGTAGGCCTGCTTGACTACTATTTGGTTTTTTTTCGATTGTTTCGTTTTAAAAAAATGCACCCATTGCGACATTATGATATTGCAATAGTTTCAACCGTAAAGCATTCACTTTTGTTAGCATATCATAATATAAAAATTATAAACAAAACACGGTGTCGCCAGGTCATAATTAACATTATAATTATTATGATTAAGTATTAGTAGCGTTCACTTCGATATCGCTATTGGTCATTAGACCATTGGTTGTGGAGGTCAGATGGCAGTCGCTTCACGGAAAATATCGAAGTTCAGCCGCATCACAGTTAGACTGGAAAGCCGACCCCAACTGAGTTGGGAAAAAGGTTCAGGAAATGATGATGATTTGTAGCGTTCACTAATATATTGTATTTGTTTTATATCACCGACACGCTAAGCCCACAGGAATACTTCACACTTCACAGAATCGTACCAAAAACCTATGTTTTCTCTCTCCCGCGCTTTTCGTCAGATCTCGTGAAGCCGTGTCTGTGGTAAGAAGTTACTCCCATAAACAACCGAGACGATGTGTATTATACTTTATCATTCATCACATACACACAACGACCATACAACCTATATGGTCGTTGCATACATTACAGTATTAAACTAGGTACAGATTCGCGCTTCCATGGAACACATTATACCGGAATCTGTCCAGACCGCAGTATCATGTAAGTACCACATGATACTGCGGTCCGACATACCTAATCCCTATCGGCAGAAGGAGGGAACTAGTGTTCCTACATAGCTATTGGCTACATGCTACGTGTATCGTTCATGTTCCGTGCAGGTCCGAAGTTTCGCGAGATTCATGGTAGGCATCCAGATGTACCGTCCTGCAGGTAGTGTACTAGTTTATCCTTTTCTCCATACAGACTATAAGAATGCTGGTTTTACGCTGAGCCGGTGAGAGAGGTTATGTCGAACTCGAACTGACTAAAACGCACTTCTTTGGGTCTTTAGCTGCCGGAGGTGAGATAGTAGCGAACACATCCCTCGCACCTGGGCAGACTCGGGGCCCTCTCTTTCAAAATGACCCCCTTCGGGTGTAGAGACCACGGTGTCCCCGTATAGCCCCCGAGTATGCGGTATGGCGCATCTCCGACCTCCGCCACGCCCTAATCGCGTCCGAATAAAATTCACCTAAATTATCGAATCTCTAACAGAGCAACCGAAACTAACCTTGATATTACATATTCACAATATTTTGTTATAAATATTATAGCAACAAAATTTTGTTCATCCTGGTTGTTTATTTTTAATCAAATTAATATACTCATATACCTACGTTAATGTAACTGTTAAATGATTAACTCCAAATAATTAAATATATCTACTTAATAATAGCAGTGAATGAATATTGTTGTTGTAATTTTCCTGCTATAAAACGATTATTATAAACCCAATCATTCAATTTACCGTACGTAAATCCATCTCATCGCCAATCCCGTTTGCATCCATAGCTTGCATTCTGTAAGCCCAGTGTCTGCTCTCCTTTTCTTTCCCCGCCTTTTATTTGGTTAATCTTAGCCTTCACGGGTCCTCCGTCTAGAGTCTTGTCTGCTAAATATCAGATGCACCTGCCGGCTAACACAGGAGAGGTTGATTTCGGTCCTGAAGATCTCGGTGAGACCTTAATACACTACTAAGATACCTCGAGTAAATTATTCAATAACCCGAAATAATCCCCACGTAAATAATGAGAAATTTAAATAAGTATACAGACGTTCAAATTGAGACCTTCAATCCAAATGATGTGCATTTTACAGTAAAACAATAAAAGTGGTTTCCATTTCGTAATACACCTGCGTGCGTTTCCAATGAAAACTCATTTGATTGCATAATGACTAACGTTGTTATCTTTGTCACAATCACATCTTGCATGCAAATAAAAAAAAATAATGGCGGGAAAATGAGTCATCCATTCATAGAGTTGCTCACCGTTTACATAGCACACGTGCTTAGCTAGGTGTTATTTTTTATTGTTGATGGCCATCTTGTTTTACAAGTGTAGTGACGTTAGAAAACAAAGCGGTTAGATTTTTAATGTGAAATATCAGGTTTCTTGAGATTAATACGACTCTTATTACAAGCAGATGGTGTGCGACCATAAGTATTTATTACAATATTTTAATATAGAAATAAGAATACATTTATATTTCACATCTGTCATGCGGCAGGCGACCCACAATGGCTGGCGTTTTTTTCGTGAATAATTTTCCGCGCTGCTCTGGGGTCAACACAAAATAGAATATGCAAAAAATTGTTATTCTGACCGAACTCGCAACCTTCGTAATCGCTGATAATATGTAGGAGAGTCGCATTTTGCTGGTGCAGTTACAATCTGCTGCGTGGTGTTCGCCGTACATAACTTACATAGCCACACCAGCGAAGGCGTGGCTATTTGGGTTATAAATGGCAGGCCTCCGCTGGCTCTCGATCGGAGAGGAAGACCTAAAGCTATAAAAATACTGATGATGTAGATATAGGTAGATATTTCTTGTTAAAAAACATAAGTTTGTGACTAACACTGAATAAAATTCAAGGAAATCGATTGTATTATACCCGAACGTAAATCAATTTAAAATGGTCAACTTCGATGACTCATATTTTCGTGTCATTTGTTTATGTGGTTTAAGTAAATTTTACTTGTTTCATATTCTTAGATTACTTACATACAATCACGTTCAATATCAAAAGAGTAAAAGTTTTTGTTCCGTGTGCGGTACCAGTCTCACCGGAGCCAGTGATGGTTATATCGGACTCGAACCGACTAAAACGCACGCCGTCTTTGGGTCTTTAGTTGCCGGAAGTGAGATAGTAGCAAACATATCGCTCGCACTCCGGCAGACCCGGAGCCTTCTCTTTCGAGATGAACCCCCCTTCGGGTGTTGGACCACAGTGTCCCCGTCTAGCCCTCGGGTAAGCGGTGGCGCGCACCGCTGCAAGATTGAACCGACTACTGTGTAGTTAGTTAAATTGTAAATTTACTAGTGTTCAGCACCATCTGTCCCGGGCTATATAATGATATAGAAGACGCATAATAAGTACTTTAAATAATATTCAATGATATTTTATTAGTCAATTGGTTTTCACTGATTACTTGACCAGGTAATAAATATAATATTCGAATTATTCGATCAAAATATACTTGACCGAGACATTGAAAACACATTCACACTTGCCTTCTACGCTCGTTGGACCAACTAGCGTGAAGACAGACCCAGATCTTGAATTCTTAAAAATAATGGTAAATAATTGACGGTTATATAAATGTTATGCTGCCATCTGTATATTTTTTTAGATCAGAGGTTAATTGATACGTCACGCTTTATATTACTAAGCTATGATCAGTAAAGATAATTTAAAAATGAATCGCATACAGACAGACATCTCCTTTAATTGAATTAGATATTGTCGAAGTTTAAAATATCTAATTAAATTGACATGCAAAAGGCGAATGGCAATATGTAGGTATAAATCTAATATTGCTGTGCTATCGGCTACTGTAAAACCAACATGTACAAGGGTTTTATAAAAAAGGTTGCTAAGCCACGACCCATCGAAATCGTGTACCACACGTTACAAATTTGCATTTCGAATTGATTTCACGATTTCACACTCAGTTGTCCAATACACTCGTCGTGATATCCGAACGTAATTTACAAACGACCGTATGACAGGTGCATTATCGTTCTGAAACACACATTTACTTTTTTTTTGTTGTATTTTGGCTTTTGGCCTTGCATTTTTTACGTTAATTACAGAAATAGACTAAAGAGAATAGGCGAAATAAATCGATTACAGATTGTACGGTGAAAATATTGTCATTGACCGAAATTCTTGTAAAGTTTCGTCAAACTACAATGTCGAGGGTATTTTGCGCAGTTTTTACTATGTTGTTTGAATTTGTGACCTTGTATGGTTTTTGTTTATGTATGGTTTTGTGTTGTGGTAATTGGTCAGTGGTAGATAAATATATTTCAAGGAAAATATCATGGCATTACGGAAAATGTTCAAAATGCTTTACTTGGTAGCGATGCTGTTGAATTTTGAAGCTGTAGCCATCAAAATACGGTATATATATATCTATAACTGCTTCCCGTCTAAATAACACAGATTTGTTTTGTTGCCAAAAACCAAAATCTGTCGTGGTGGCCATATTTTAAGAGTATCTGATTGCACAATTTATTATTTCTCTGTACGTATTTGCTCTATGGAGTCTACTTATTTGATAAAATAATTAACATCAGTAAAGGTCTAAATGTATTCAAGCGTGAAGGTTTCTGAATATACTTTATTTTATCGTTAAAACAAGAAGCGTACAGGCATAGTATTATTATGTAACTAGGTAATGACGTCATGGGAATATAGAAGTAATGACGACCTTGTCTATGGTCCTATTATTATTTCAATTAAGTCTCACCCATTCGAAATTTAAGTAACAAGGATAAATATTATTTTTCCGAGAATTCAAACGTTCTCTTTAATAAACAACATAAGAACACCTCGGAACACACTACTTATGTTACTACTCTATTTTATTCTGCCTGTGACAACCATTCTCATTAAACCATTAAATATTACTATTGTTTGATTCAAATCATAATATTTATTATAGAAATCATCATCATCATTATCATTGCATCAATCTCGGTGTCCGCTTTCCGACTTTTACTGGCCTTTTGTCTCTCTTCTTCAACCATATAGAAATGTTTCATGCAGAAACCCCCAAACAAATAAACATATCCACATTTCATATCCCTTCACTGGTCTATTCCTAAGTAAAACAAGTATCAACAACAGCTTTTTTAAAACGTTTCTATTTTTAAACTTCTTCAAAACAGCTTCCTTCGTATTCGATGTCGTTCCTCCTTGCGTTCAAACCAGAGACATTAATAGGACGTAGTTTTTTTTATTATACCGTATTAGGCCCAGCACTGGCTGGCTAAGACACGATTCTCACAATGGGAGGAAGTTCACAGACCGTGCGTCATCGCGCGTAAAAAGTTTAAAAAGGCGCGCGACCGCATTGGACTTTTTTTGTCAAGAGAAGGGCGGTTTGTTAAAAAGTGTCACGTGTGCATTCGAATTTTGAGAAGTCCCACCAAAATGTTTGTTTAGAATCATAAATGTTTTGTATCAGCCATGGAATATAAAATTTAGGGGAGGTTTCTCACAGTTATCACTTATGTGTTACATATAGTTACAACGGTATGAAGATGTTCAACATATTTCACAATATCATTATCGACGTTGTGTATTGGTATTAGAATTATTACCATGTATTGTGCGTCTAGTCTAGACTCTGGTCTTTAGTTTGGTGACACTAGTTTCCATTTAGAGATTTGCTTAGGCCAGATCTTTTTAATTTCGTGTTTTGTGGTATCGATGGTTATAACATATAACTATTATCACTATTTGTACAAATCGATACTATCAAAAAGGTTTCAAATAAAAATAGAACAAGTTCCACAGCTGCATGTCAGTAAACATCATTGCGATTCAAATAAACAATTCCCGATAAGTTGATAACTGATAAGTTACGTATTTCCGGATGTTTCCGTTTTCAACCTACTTTTTTCAATCCACGAATATTTTTTTCCGGTTTCATACTCACTTCCGTCGCTCCACAACACCAATCTCGCCAATTTATTAATTTACCGGGAAGTTAAACATTCACACTTATGTAGATTAAAAATACACCGAAATATTTACTTCATAAAGTCACCCTGGCAAAATTTGCGTAAATGAAAACACTGTCTTGTTACAATTACATACAATTAGGTTGACTACTGTTCTAGATTTTTGTACCACTTTCTCCTATAGTAAATATTTACTGTGCATTTTTGAATAGAACCCTAAAAGTCAAATGTCACTGACCTGCTCAAACTACGTACAAGTTAAGTTTTCAGCGATAGTTTCTTTAAATCAAACGCTATTAAGTTTAATTTCGCTTGAACCAAGTGCAGTAAAAGATGATTGTTAAGGTTGGCTGGCTGTCAAAAGTGCAGGACAATGGGTGTTTCGCGTTATACAACTGCATTGGAGGGTTACGGTCGAATGTATACGATTATTATGCAAAGTAACCCTTGGATAATGCTTTGTGTAAATGTTGATGCATTTGTGTGGAAGAACCATGATACATATAAGTACAGTTTTCACGCTTTCGACTCTTTATTCAAAATTTGAATTAGTCATCTTTTTTCGTTATCACTAATATCAAAGCGTTAGTCCTGATATCATCCAGAATTTGTATTTTGGAACCTGGGGCACAGAATCAATAATAGTATTGTACTACTGCGGTCTGGTGCCGTACTCTGTCTCTTGATTCGGGTTTTTCGCTTTTGTAGGAATCGACTACCGTCTGATTTTTTAACTCCACCTTTAAAACCTAAGCCAGAACCTTGTTCAGCGTGAGGTAGACTTGCACCTTCCATTAACTAAGAGATCAAAAGAAATTCCATCCCTGAATTCCAACGTGTAAGATTTGGAAATCATGTCGAATGGCAATATCAATGTTGATGATGATGGAGCTAATATAAGCGGGTATTAGATACAAATCAAGTCAATACTTGAATAGTGTAAGAGCTAAGACTATTCAAACATTTAGTCAGATAATGATGACTCAAAATCATTAGCGTGTCTTAAGATGATGCATTTATCATTGATGACTCTGTTAGCGATTGTGATTCACTCAAAATGTTATCCAGATGATGGTTCGTACGCACTAGCTACTACTTATTACTAAATAACTTCGAGTAAAAATGTGGCAGTACCTGATCAACTACATTTCTACCTTCAGCTATTGGCTGTCAATCCACCTTCAGATTAATCGATTTGCAAAGTACACAGTTGGTCGGATCCTGTCATGTCTGCACGTGTGTTAATTAGTAACTGCGTAATTGTCTAGTATTAAATCATCTCTTGGCAACAAAATTGCGTAGGAAACGCCTTTACGATGCTGAAGCAAACAGTTACTGCAATTAGATACTGTAGGAAAAAGTATTAGGTCAAAATTTATCTCAAATCTAATGATAAGATAAGAATAGAAACGATAAGATAATGGTGAAGAAAGTTGAATATTTAAAAATGGAAACCGACGAGAAAAGTGTTATTCATTTATTTTTCGAAATTACTGAGTTTATCGTTATCCTAAAGGTAGCTATCGACGTCCATTTGGATTTGGTGCATGGATTTCAATAAGTTTGGAAATCTGAATCTTGAAGACGATTTTATTGTCATACATTTATCACATTCACGTATCGTCAATGGTTACCTTAATGTCGAAAGTATAATAGAGTTTCAACTTGGAATCTCTCGATCTCAAATCAGACAGCTTGCTGAAATTTTGAAACAATTACTATGCTAACTGTTTCAAATCAACAACTATTTCGATTGGAGTTATCCAAAATAATGTTAATAAGTTATTGTAACACATTCATTCGATATACAGATCAGATATCTGTTCGTATGATTGTCTGTAAATGGCTTCCACCATCACCCCAAGATTTCAAATTCCAATGGTATAGACGTGGGTCTGTGGTTCAGTTTTTAGAACATTCCCCCTGCAAGGGAAGATCACTGGTTCGACTCCTATCGTAGTGTTCATTTTTTCCAATCTAAATTGAATATGTTAGGTAGTTGTGACTAATTATTAAGATTCTCTACCCAATGCATTACGCTTATTTACGCTTATTCATAGAAGTATATTTAACAAAGTTATAAGTGATTTCATTCTAAGTTATAACCCTAAGTTATATAGAATGGCGAATGCACTAATATTAAGTGACTAGCTTTGCAATTATTCATGTCTTTGTTCAAACCAATGGTTATGGACACGTGGCCAAAGCTTGAACAGCATTGGCTCGCTGCCACGGTTTCCGTAAACATTCTCTTACTCCATGGATTGTGGATATTGTAAATGTAATAATTACGTTTCGTAACCGCGAATAGGGTTAAACAATCAGGTCTTATAAAAGTTACGTAATGTTGTAGTTGCCGGGCTATTCATAGAGTAGATAAATAACTTTAAGCACAATCTTTGTCTATCGATCAATTAAAAGTATCAATCTCACTTTTAAACTTTCGCGTTGCATGATATATGGTTAACGAAACCCGGGTATTATGGTAGATACTATAATATACCTTGTCAGCTTGTCTGCTTGTGACCACGGCTTGTGCAACCTGGCCGAAACGTCAAGCAGATCAAAAGGTAAATAAAATTATTGTATGTATACCCGAGTTTCGTTAACCAAGTATCAATCTATCTATCTATCTAAATCTATCAATCAATATTTCTCTGGCCGTGCAGAGGGGAAATGCTGCCAGCCTAAAGGTCGAGGGGAGCAAATTGACCAAAATCGGTAGCAAAACAAAAAAATTGTATTTGGTTTAATTTATATAATATTTCATTGTATCACATATCAATCAATTAAAAGTATCAATCTATCTAATTTTCTCCACTATTATCTCTACTTGGGTGTATGAAATGGACCATGATCTCGGAGCCCAAACCAACCCTGCCAGCTAGTAAGTACACTTGTGAAATTAATGGTCCGTGTAGGGTTTTTCTCGAATATTGGGAGGGGGTGGAGAGAGTCAGGCGGCAGTCGCTCCCATTAAGGCCAAGGCATGCAAATCAAGATCAAGTTTTGGATGCAACATGAACTAACGCGGTTATGAAGGTGATTATATTTTATTGTCTCTGTACTTGTAATGGAGGAAGAATGTCGACGTAAAGTTTTCGCAAGTCAATCTGTAAAGGTACATAGTATACCATTATTTTTATGGTACGCAGTTAACGTAATTTCAAAAAGTTTTGAAAGCTTGTATAATGTTGTCGCACATCTGGCATACACTTTGAAAGGGTCCTTTGTCCATTCAAATATTATCGCCCATTTAAGTATTGTGTTCCCAAAAGATAATAAAGAGATATTTTAAGTTGTTAATTGCTGTTGCACACGTGTTTAGAACCTTTCAACTGATTCCAGGAAGAAATAAATAAAACATATTTTTTCTGCCACTTGTAAATTTCGACCCGACGACGTTAAGTTACAAAAATAAAATACCTAAGAATTATTGAAGGATCCATACTATTATAATGAGAAATTAACCATAACTGATGTTAAATATTATCGTAACGACAGATAATGGATTTAATAAACTATTTTGATTAACTGATCAATTAATTAATGCTTAACTAGCATTAATATAATATATATTCAAGAGATTAGTTTGAATATGTTGAGTTCCCTTGGGATTATCTAAAAAAAGAGCCATTGGCATAATAAAATGATGCATCATTAATTACCATCTTTAAGAGCGCTCTGCATGATATCTTCGCATGATAATTGATAATTTGTCTGATTGAAAATGTATGTATATAAATGGGTTTATTGTTATTGCATGAAATAATTAATGTGATGTGCATGATTGAGAATATAATATTATTTAAGGGAACAGAACCCACAAGGGTTGGCGTTCACACACAATGAACCCAAAATTGGCTTACACCCCGCAACTCAGATCTCTTTGAGCGATCGATTCCGACGATGGGGATAGTTGCTATGCGAGCGTAGCGTGAGCAACACGTATTCGGGAACGACACGTATTTCGGGACGGGTCGTGAATTATTCGTGTGGTGATAAAATTATTTTAGTGTGTGATAAGTTCGAGATATTTGGTGATGTATTCCTTTTATTTTAACATAGAATATCATTGTTAATTCTTATACACAATTCACAATACACACAATTTGTGGCCAGATAATTTATGAATGATCGCGTCATTCATCAATCAATCAATCAGTGGGTTTTGGAAGACTGATTAATCTTCACACTAGTAAAATCTAGACTAGAGTTAATCCAGGAGCTTGGATGTGTCTGAACCTATTATTTTTGACAAGTTACTAATGTGTCAGTGTGGATGGTAAAACTCCACACCGTGTTTTGTGTTAATATCGCAGTGTCGCAGAACACAATTTGTGGCCAGATAATTTATGAATGATCGCGTCATTCATCAATCAATCAATCAAGGTATTTGAATCTTTACATCGCAATCGTGGTGCGAAATAATATTCAAAGGGTTACACTATAACTCCAGATTTGGCCTAATTTATATTCATTGGACCTATGCGCCATAATATCGAATTATTGATATTTTTGTATTATTGAAGTAATGAATATTATGAACTTGGTTTCATTAATTACACCACACTGAGACCACTAAACCATAAGTTTTACAATCTCCTGTTTCATTTTGATTCAGTTTGAGTAATCTTGATGCATGGTTGATAACCAGTACTCAAGAGCAGTTATAACGTGTAACGAGTGTTGATCATTTTTGGAAGTCGCAATATAACATTAACAGGTGTTATTTAACAACCATTTTGTATTCCAAAATATACTGTATGTTATCACAATAGCACTGGGATTGTGATTGATAAAGAGGCTATCCGTGGAACAAGTCCTTACATCATTTATTTAAATTTAATAATCATAGTTACTTCCAAAGTATAATCTCTGCTCGTGAGGCGATTAAGGGGATACTACATCTTGCATCGACATCTTGCCGATACACGTTGGAGTGTAGTGGAGGAATTATAACTGTAATAAATTCAATTCATCATCATCATCAGCCTGCTACAGGCTTGACAATTGATCTACCCTTTGGGAAATTGATCATACACCTATAAACTCGGGCTGCGTGTCGCGAGATGGTATTGCAATATAAATGAAGGTCCGGACCGCATAACATCATATGTACAATAAAAAAGGCCAATTACATATCACTACCAGCTGAAGTACACCCTTTGAGGTCGTAAATAATCTCCATTTTAAACTAATCATAACTAAACACCGGTACTGAAAGTACGTGTTTGAATACATAACATCATCTCATTTGTAACGAATCCATTATTTGTCGAATATCGAAATAAGAAAGACATAGTTTAGATTTTGAAGTTAGGTAAACTAGACGATCATAGCTATATGTATTGGGACCCCTAATTCCCGTTACAGTTTTGGCGCCGCGTGACCAGAATTTCGTTTAATGTATTATACTTCCTAATACAACGAAAAGATCCTTAAAAGTTACAATATTAAAGATTGTATTTGATAAAAATAAAATAAAAACACAAAATCATTAAGAAATAAACACAACGCAGGCAGTTAAATTCATTAAAACACATAGTTATTATTCATTTATTTCATTTTGACTTCACCTCACTTGATGGTAAGCCGTCAAAATCGCAGGAAACTTAATTTTAGACATAAGGATATTTTCACACATGTGCTCAATAAGACAACGACAAAAAAGGGTCTTCTTTTGAATTTTAGACGACAAAAAACAAAGGGTCATCTTTTGAATTTTAGACAAAGAAAAAAACAAAGGGTCTTATTTTGAATCTTAGACAAAAAAAGAAGGGTCATCTTTTGAATTTCAGAAAAAAATAAACATTAGAATCTACAACTTTCAAGTTATAAAAAAAGGGCTTAGACCAAAAGAAAAAAATAACACCATTTCAGATGATTTAATATATCGGTGACCCAAAACACTTAACAAATTCGAGTTTTGTTGTTAACACTTAAAGATAACCATAACGTTAAGACGATTGGGTAATAGGCACTTACTTTCGTGAATATATTTTGACAAATAGGTTACGATAAGTTAACACACAATCTTAAGTATTACTGAGGGTTATTATTTGTTAAAGGTTAGTTTACGACTCCAATATGTCGGGCCAGAGAAAAAACCTCCGTCGCACTAATAAATCTGTTGATAACGAGAGCAGATTAGATACTGAAAACCGAACACAACAATTGCTTTCAGAGATCTTAAATCGATTAACTAAGTTGGAGAATGAAAGACATTCTGAACAGGGCTCAGTTTCATCTACTATACAGAATATGAGCAACTTGCACACTCCAGTAACAAATATGAACAACGAGGTTCTCCGTCAAAGTGTAGTCGTACAATTTAAGCAAAATTTACCTACCTTCGATGGAAATAAGGCATACAATCCAATGGCTTTTCTAAGAGATTTAAAAAGTTATATGATTGGACAGAATATAAATGATGAACGAATGTTATTGTTCGCCATTGAATCTCTTACAGGGGATGCGAAAATACGTATGAATATTTATAGAGATTTTTGGAAAAGTTTTAGTGACTTCGAAAGGGATTTTCAAAATGTATTTTGGAGCACGTCAGAGCAAGAAGTAGTTAAATCTAAATTCATGGCAGCTAAATATAGTAAACAGGTCGGTTCTATGGAAAAATATTTTGCGGAACAGTTAAACATTGTTTATGGACTATCATTACCCATTTCAGATGCCGAGAAAGTTAACACTATTTTTAGGCAATTACCAGATTACATACAGGTGGCGTATTTTAGTAGACAGGAACAAATGACTATTAAAGAAGCGGTAGAGTTCTTAAGACATTTAGAACGAAATATAAATAGAGAAAAGCCTGATAGTTTGCAACCACAGAATACCGCCAATATATATGAAAGACCACGGGGTCTACGTACTAACACAAAATATAGCTCAGTACGCGTTAATACTATAAGATATAATCCGACTAATTATAACCGCGGTCGTTCTTATAGAGGTTATGACAGACGTGGTAGAGGGGCATTTAGGGGACGACTATCTCATAATGTTCGAGGAGGCGTGAAGCCTATAGAATTTAGACCACCGACTGAGATACAAAACAAACAAAGTTCGGACACCATTGCTGACAATAACTCAAAAAACTAGTAAGCGTGGGGCGTTCTGACCCCACACACACCCGTTTACCATTTGCAATAAGATATTTAATGAAATATGGTTTTGAACTTGATAAAATTAAAAATAATAAAATAATGTATAGACTATTTCACATAGAATCGTTAGTGGCAGTAGAAATGTTAGTCCAATTATTATCGTCTAAGATAGAAAACTCTAAAGAAATATGTCTTATTGGAAAAGACGATGCGACAGAAACCACGCGGCATGATAAAGCTATCAATACACTATTTAGAGACACTGAATTATTAGACTGTGAAAACGATTCGAGTAGATATTTGACATTGCCAGAGATAAATGTTAGTATAGGAGGCGTACATTTGACAGGTTTATTAGATACAGGTAGTGAAGTAACGTGTATAAGGCAGGAAATTTATAACAAAGTATTGGAGGATTTAGGTCCATTAGCGGAAATACCTATTCCAGAGCTACGTATTGCTGGAGCATTTGGTTCGAGTAAAGAAAAGATAACAAAGGTTGTTGCAATCCCAATAAAAGTAGGAAATATTGTAATAGATACACCCACATTAATACTAACTAAATTGCCGAAAGCATTAATTCTAGGTTACGATTTCATACAATTAGCAAGAGGTAGTTTAATATGTGACAATGGCATGAGATTTATAATCAAAACTAATAACGCTTTTTGCGAAATAGATTTGGAACAAAACATGCAAAATAAACTGCAATGTTATTCGATAACGACTATTAGTCCAACGAGCATGGTTGATAAACTAACTCAATATGTGAACCAGCTCCATTTACCAGTAGAACATCAAACAGAATTATTAAGCGTTCTAAGAAAACACGAGTCGTTATTCTCAGATAGAGTAGGCCGAACAAATAAATACGTACACACAATTAAAATGAAAGACCAGACGCCGTTTGTCATAAGACCATATCCGATACCACACGTGTACCGAGAAAAGGTTAGAGACCGACTTAATCAGATGGAGCAAGCAGGGTTGATAGTAAGAAAGGCCACAGACTATTGTAGTCCCTTAACATGTACTTTGAAAAAAAAATGGTGAAATTCGTATACTATTAGATGCGCGCGAATTAAACAAGCGAATGATTGGTGAAACGGACACACCACCGTTAATGAGTGATATATTACAATCAGGTCGCATAATAAAGTATATCGCGTTAATAGACATAAAAGACGCATATTTTACCATTCCATTATCACCGGAATCTGTTAGGTATACTGGATTTGTATTTGAAGGAAAATCGTACTGCTATCAAGTTCTATGTCAAGGACTAAAAAGTTCACCGTCATCATTTTCTAGAGCAATGGATCATATTTTAGGTCATGAAATTAGGTCGTATACACTTAATTACCTTGACGATTTATGTATATTATCAAGTGGAACATTTAAGGAACACCTACAGCAAGTAGATACGGTGCTTAGCAAGTTAGAAGAGGCAGGTTTTACATGTTCATTAGAAAAATGTAATTTTGCAGCCAAACAAGTTAAATTATTGGGTCATATTCTCAGTACTGACGGAGTAGCATTAGATCCTCAAAAAGTAGATGCTGTTTTAAATTATCCACAACCAAAAACAATAAAACAATTACGTTCATTTTTGGGATTCGTAAATTATTTTAGAAGATTTATCAAAGATTTTGGTATATTAACTAACCCATTGTATAAATTACTACAAAATAAAACAAAGTTTATTTGGGATGCAAATACACAAGAAGCGTTTGATAAATTAAAATCAGTGTTTACACACAGTGTGATGTTATCACAACCAAGATTTAATGATACATACTATGTACAAACTGACGCTAGTTCAGTAGGCATTGGAGGCTATGTCTTTCAGCTAGATAATGACGGATCAGAAAGGATAATAGGGTTTTGTTCATATGCTTTCAAAGGGGCACAAACAAGATGGTCTGTTACAGAACAAGAATTCTTTGCTGTGATTTACTGTTTAAAGAAGTTTGAGACGTATTTAAGAGGCGCGAAGATCGTTATTCGCACGGATCATAAAAGTTTAATTTTTGTGAAATCGTGGTCGTTAATGGGAGCGCGTGTTACACGTTGGGTTATGTATTTAGAAGAATTTGATTATGAGATACAGCATATTAGCGGTTGTAAAAACTTAGTTGCCGACACTTTAAGCCGTAATATTTTAAATACAGAGACAGGCAGAGACAATAAAACAATACAACAACATATCTATTGGTTTCGATCATCAAATCATGGAACTGTAGTAACAGGATTAAGGCAAATAACTAAATTACAAAACGAGGATTCGAAATTAAAGCAAATAATAGAATCTATAAGGCAGGGTGAACAAGAATCCAGGACGAGGGGATTCAAACACTATAAATTAATAGGGGAAACATTATATTTTATGATACCCAAATACGAGTTGACATTGTTAGTCATACCAACATCATTACAAGAATCTTTAATTATGCAAATTCATGAGGAAATCGGACATTTTGGTAGATATAAAATCATTTCTTTCTTGAAAAAACGTTACTATTTTACTAATATGAGCAGAATAATACGAGAAACAATTAAAACTTGCGACATATGTCAAAAAGTCAAGCCGAACATATGTAACACTGTAGGACCATGTGAACCAGTCTTAGCTAAACAGTTAGGAGATAAAGTCTTTGCGGACTTCTATGGACCGTTACCAGCAGGTAAATTTGGTTATAAATACATTTATGTTATGCAGGATGTTTATAGTAAATTTATAAGGTTATACCCTATGCGAAATGCTACAGGACGTGCTACATTAGCATGTACAAAACGATTTCATAACGAAATACCGATCAAAATAATAATAACAGATCGAGGACCACAATTCATTTCAAAGGTATTTGAAGAAGGCGTTAGAAATTTAGGAATAATTCTTACACACACATCGGTGTACTGTCCAACTTCTAATAGTGTAGAAAGGGTGAATCGCGAGTTAGGTAGATTAATTAGGACTTATTGTGCAGACTCAAACAGAAGTTGGGTAGATTTTGTATTTAATATAGAAGATAGTTATAACAATATAACTCATTCTAGCACAGGATTTGCTCCAAATGCGTTGGCGTTTGGTGAGCAGAAATTACTTACAACAGATTGCGAATTAGGGCAACAGTGGCTGAATAATCATTTGAGGAATGAATCACAAAATATACGGGCAACTGCTATTAAAAATACAGAAAACACTAGTCAGAATAGGAAAAGAAAATTTGACAACAGTCGTAAACTAGATGTTTATCAAATAGGCGACTATGTAAAGTTAAAAACGTTCATTCAATCAAGTAAAGAACATAAAATTTCTAAAAAGCTATCATTGTTATATCAAGGGCCTTTTATAGTAGCAGCCATTCCACATGTGAATTGTTATACTCTCGTAGATCCCAAAACCAATCAAATAAAGGGTAACTATAACACAATTAATTTAGCGAGGTATTATATAAAGCGATAAGAGAGGAGCAATAAGAATTAACCCTATAGTCAGATCTTCGAAAGAAGACTGTTTCTGAGCGAATCAGTTTATTTCAAAGTCTGAGGAGGCGAACTGTAAAGGTACATAGTATACCATTATTTTTATGGTACGCAGTTAACGTAATTTCAAAAAGTTTTGAAAGCTTGTATAATGTTGTCGCACATCTGGCATACACTTTGAAAGGGTCCTTTGTCCATTCAAATATTATCGCCCATTTAAGTATTGTGTTCCCAAAAGATAATAAAGAGATATTTTAAGTTGTTAATTGCTGTTGCACACGTGTTTAGAACCTTTCAACTGATTCCAGGAAGAAATAAATAAAACATATTTTTTCTGCCACTTGTAAATTTCGACCCGACGACGTTAAGTTACAAAAATAAAATACCTAAGAATTATTGAAGGATCCATACTATTATAATGAGAAATTAACCATAACTGATGTTAAATATTATCGTAACGACAGATAATGGATTTAATAAACTATTTTGATTAACTGATCAATTAATTAATGCTTAACTAGCATTAATATAATATATATTCAAGAGATTAGTTTGAATATGTTGAGTTCCCTTGGGATTATCTAAAAAAAGAGCCATTGGCATAATAAAATGATGCATCATTAATTACCATCTTTAAGAGCGCTCTGCATGATATCTTCGCATGATAATTGATAATTTGTCTGATTGAAAATGTATGTATATAAATGGGTTTATTGTTATTGCATGAAATAATTAATGTGATGTGCATGATTGAGAATATAATATTATTTAAGGGAACAGAACCCACAAGGGTTGGCGTTCACACACAATGAACCCAAAATTGGCTTACACCCCGCAACTCAGATCTCTTTGAGCGATCGATTCCGACGATGGGGATAGTTGCTATGCGAGCGTAGCGTGAGCAACACGTATTCGGGAACGACACGTATTTCGGGACGGGTCGTGAATTATTCGTGTGGTGATAAAATTATTTTAGTGTGTGATAAGTTCGAGATATTTGGTGATGTATTCCTTTTATTTTAACATAGAATATCATTGTTAATTCTTATACACAATTCACAATACACACAATTTGTGGCCAGATAATTTATGAATGATCGCGTCATTCATCAATCAATCAATCAGTGGGTTTTGGAAGACTGATTAATCTTCACACTAGTAAAATCTAGACTAGAGTTAATCCAGGAGCTTGGATGTGTCTGAACCTATTATTTTTGACAAGTTACTAATGTGTCAGTGTGGATGGTAAAACTCCACACCGTGTTTTGTGTTAATATCGCAGTGTCGCAGAACACAATTTGTGGCCAGATAATTTATGAATGATCGCGTCATTCATCAATCAATCAATCAAGGTATTTGAATCTTTACATCGCAATCGTGGTGCGAAATAATATTCAAAGGGTTACACTATAACTCCAGATTTGGCCTAATTTATATTCATTGGACCTATGCGCCATAATATCGAATTATTGATATTTTTGTATTATTGAAGTAATGAATATTATGAACTTGGTTTCATTAATTACACCACACTGAGACCACTAAACCATAAGTTTTACAATCTCCTGTTTCATTTTGATTCAGTTTGAGTAATCTTGATGCATGGTTGATAACCAGTACTCAAGAGCAGTTATAACGTGTAACGAGTGTTGATCATTTTTGGAAGTCGCAATATAACATTAACAGGTGTTATTTAACAACCATTTTGTATTCCAAAATATACTGTATGTTATCACAATAGCACTGGGATTGTGATTGATAAAGAGGCTATCCGTGGAACAAGTCCTTACATCATTTATTTAAATTTAATAATCATAGTTACTTCCAAAGTATAATCTCTGCTCGTGAGGCGATTAAGGGGATACTACATCTTGCATCGACATCTTGCCGATACACGTTGGAGTGTAGTGGAGGAATTATAACTGTAATAAATTCAATTCATCATCATCATCAGCCTGCTACAGGCTTGACAATTGATCTACCCTTTGGGAAATTGATCATACACCTATAAACTCGGGCTGCGTGTCGCGAGATGGTATTGCAATATAAATGAAGGTCCGGACCGCATAACATCATATGTACAATAAAAAAGGCCAATTACATATCACTACCAGCTGAAGTACACCCTTTGAGGTCGTAAATAATCTCCATTTTAAACTAATCATAACTAAACACCGGTACTGAAAGTACGTGTTTGAATACATAACATCATCTCATTTGTAACGAATCCATTATTTGTCGAATATCGAAATAAGAAAGACATAGTTTAGATTTTGAAGTTAGGTAAACTAGACGATCATAGCTATATGTATTGGGACCCCTAATTCCCGTTACAAATCCAGAACCCAGGCTTAACAAAAACTGAGACGGGCGTACCCTCTTATATTTTCAATAGGTGTCATATTTAAAAACATCTGGCGAAGAAGCGGGCGTAATTCAATATCCGTACAAATATCTCAAAATATTATGTTTAGTTAACAACTCAACCCAGTGCTCTTTCGTTGATAAATATGAAAAAACAAATGCTCTACAGATATTCAGTTTTATTTGAGGTCGAACTTATAACCATAAAGATCGAATCGGATCTTGAATCTAGTCGCAAGAGAAACGAGCCCGAAAGCGCGCTCATGGTTTTGGTATATTTAATCTATGGTTGGTGGATTTTTAGCTCGTCCATCACCGTTGCACCCCGTGCTAGCCTCAAAAAACAGCCCAAAATCGTACACTGCGCGTATAGAGCGTATTTTGAACTCATTTTGGGTCCACAACTCATGCTTATATACATATATTCAAAAGCTTGTTGTACAGTAAGCTCCAGAGAAAACGAACCCCCCTTCCTAATGACATGAATGCATTGAAGTTTTTAGAAACATCGTTTAAATCGCATGTTGGTCTAGTGGTTATGGCCGATGCTTTAACGATACGTCTAACGAGGGTACGAATCCTCGGACGCAAAGTTCTTTTTGTATTCATATTATTATTTTTTTATTCTCTTAAGCACTTTTTGTTAATTATTATTTGAGGAATCACATTTAATAGTATGTATGAGGTTTGTAAGAAAAGATAGGATTGTTGTATAAACTATATTAATTTATTTCTCTTATTACATTTCTAGGACTACATGGAGTCCATTTCCTGGTTGAGTTTACAGTTTTTCTTTTTTTTTTTTCAAAGTTAAATTGGGGTTACTTATTTTTAGATTTTAAGTGATTACATTTATTGACAAAACACAATACCCTTCATTTTTATCTTTAATATTTCACTTATGGTATAAAATGTTCACCATTAGGTAATTCTAGAAAGATAACTACAATATTTATTTACTTAATTATTTAAAGTTACAAACATATTTTACACTCTATATAATCTTCGAATATAAAAGAATGGTTGAAAAATGAAATATTATTTGTGCCTGTGAATCACAAAGAAAGAACCAACATGCTAAACTATAACAGTATAGCAATATACATCTTCCTCTTTGATCACATTTTCTGATAAGTAACCCTTTTAACACAACATTAGAAAAAAAAATGTGAGGTCAGATGATGGACAATATAGGTAAGCACTTTAATGTGATATGGTTACTAGACAACTGATATACTTCATATTTATTTTAGATATTCTTTTTAGTTAATCACCCCCAGACACATAACAAATAATCGTGTTTATCACATAAAGATTTGTTCTGTGTAAGAATCGATACCTGCATTAATAGCGGAGAGGATGGCCCTCATTGTCTATCACTTCTTGAAGACGACTTTTCATCCCCGAAACCATATTAAAACATGCGGCACTATTTCGCATTAGTTCCCAAGTTCTATTTACCTCTTCATCCAATTTTTTTTTTGACTTTATTTCACTTGAGTCCCAGTTTAACACCATCTGACCCCACAAATTTTCTATAGGATTAAGATCCGGACTTTTATCCGGCCACTCAAACACCGTTATATCTTCTTGTGCATTTAGCCAGTCTTGCACAATTCGGGACCGATGCACTGAAGAGTTATCCTGAACCAGGTAAATTTGTCCTTCTGGATATGCGACCCGCACTGACGGCAGCATTACGTCTTTCAACACTTCAAGGTATCGCTCACTGTTCATGCGACCACCTATTTCCACTAGCTCGCCTGGGCCCATTGAAGACATCCATCCCCAGTAACCTAAAATGATAAACCTTTTCAAATCTGTTGCAATATGTAAATCAATGTCAGCAGGAATAATGATTCTTAAATATTTTTATATAATATTATATAAATATATAATATTATATAATATAAATTATATATTATATATATATATATATATATATATATATATATATATATATATATATATATATATATAATAATGATATATAATATATGTATTATATATATTATATAATAAATATCTATATATATAATATAAAAATATGTATAAGTATATATATAAGTATATATACAGGTTAAGGAATATAATAATTTAATTACCTAATGTTAACCGCCCGCTTGTTTTTAAGTCTAATACGTTTTTAGGGTCAAAAACCGTTGTCCGCTTCTTCTCCATAAAATTTTTCGGCCATCCCTATCTGACTTGAAGCATTTTTCGTCGGTAAATATTACGATTTCGTTTTCCCAATCGAAATTTAAATAACGAGTGGCAAAATTTACTCGGTTGGTGCGATGATCGTCTGTGAGTAGAATCCTTCTGGCTGGCTTATAATTATGGATGTTCGCAGCGTGTGTAGATGTCGTCGAACAGTGCTCAGCGACACTCCAAAAGTTTCAGCACTTGAACGCGTAGTTTTGAAGGGTGCCACCGAGTGAACTTCCACAATATCACGGTGCCGCTCTGATTCATGGGTGTAAGCAACAGGGCGAGGTCCTTGGCGTTCACATTTTATATCACCCGTCGCTTGATACCTTCGAATCCATCTACGCACAGTATTTCTCTGCAATGAAAATGATAATAAATAAAAGAAACTCCAAAAATCTAACTTGTAAATGACAATGTAATATTTATACTGTTGATTGATGGCACTTGGTGGAATTTGTTTGGTAAATACAAACAGAAACATAATATTAAATCAGCAGTTGGAATTGAGTCGATCACCACTACTGCAATAATAATGACATCTACATAACTAATTATTTCACTATATTTTATTCTATCTCGTAATTTGTAATTTGACATTGTTAATAATTTTCATCTGACATTATTTATTCTATCTCGTAATTTGTAATTTGACATTGTAATGTTTGACATCGTTAATAATTTTCATCTGACATTATTCATTGGGTTTCACATTATTAATTTTTCATCTGACATTATTTTACAAGTTATAGTATAATTATTCCTTTGACATTGTAATTTGAATACATAATAGTAATTGTTCATAAAATATCTTTGGGACCATTTACCTATATATTATTTCCCCAAATTTTGGGAAAAAAATGTATACTGGTATACATGATTTTAAAACTACCCACATATAAGTGTGACTGACTGCCGCAATGTTTATAAGGGAATGGGCTTGTATGTCATCGTAAACCTCTGAGGATGCCGTAAGGCGAAACCGGTCAGGTCTATTAAACAATAAAAATACTGTGGAAAAGTACAAGTGAGTTCTCAATATGTGTGACAATGTAATATGATTAAGCAATAACGGTATATAATATATTTTTATCGGAACACTTACCGTTATGCCCATATCTCGTGCTATTTTCTTTATGCTTTCAGAGAACAACAATTTTAGCTTTCAAAAATGTTGTTAATCGAACCATAATTTCAATTTACTCAAAAAACTGATCAAAAACTTAATAAATTGAATAATAATATTACGAGGAGGATTGATACACCAAAACAAATTACGACGAAAATTATAAAGTTACCTTCAAACACAGTTTAGTAAATAAGAAAAAGAAATATTCTAATTGCAACCTTAGCGCGCAGTCTCAGATATTATAATACTATAGCCGCAGCTCATACAGCATAAGTTTTTGAAATGAAACGTGACGGTAGTGCAACAAGCTGTATCAAGCGTAATCTATTGAACTAAACGAGAAATCTATACAAATTTCAACCTTATGTTTTAGTATTTGAGCAGTTATTATTATCACATATATGTTGAAAGTTGAAATTTAAACCTTAAGGTCTAGAAAATAACACCGTAATCAACTTTGTTCGATAAAAGGAGTAATGTTATTCATATTTTCGACATTTTTATCAGATGAACCGATAGCCTAGTGGTATAAGGCACGGTCTAAGTGATCAGCTGGCGCTGAAGATACAGGTTCGTATCTGACAGCACAGAAAGTAATGTGGAATCTTTTTGTGAGTATATTGTATCTTGGTATACAATTGAGCCGAAAGAGCAAAAGTATTAGAAAAATACAAATATGAACATGTAAATAAAAGGCAAAAATGAAGCTGCTCGTTCGTTCGCAACTCAGCGACGATCGCATCACGTGACGTCATGTGAAGCGGCCGGCGCTAGCGGCGATAATCTTTAAGTATTGAGGGGGTCCGTTTTCTCTGACGCTGACACCCGTATTCTTAAACGTCACTTCAAATGTCACTCCCCTCGACTCAATCACATTTTAATAATTTGGCAGTTATAGTTACGAAAAATCTCTCCACTCCGAGTTTACTCACCGAATTCCCTCAGTTTGAGCGGAGTAAACAAACGTCATCTGAAGTGAGCATACGACCTAACTTTAAAATCCACTCTGGGCCACAAACTATTATAAAATTGCAGAAATGTCGCTAGAAAACAGTTTTGAAGACTATATAAATTATATATTTGACGATACAACTTATAATTACCCATCAAGGAAGTATATAAGGGATGCAGACAATCCTTTAGAAGTGCATAACGATATGGAATTTCAGAAACGCTATCGTTTCAATAAAGATACAGTAGTTAATATACTGGTTCCATTGTTATCAATTAATAATAGTGCCAACAGCCGAGGATTACCTTTGCCACCGATATTACAAATTTTAATTTCTCTCAGATTTTACGCAACCGGAAGTTTTCAAGTAAGTAACGATGTATTTTGTACCTACTACATAAGCCTTTGTAGCCTTTACTTTTGTATATGTACCTATCTATCATTCTATCGAACACATAGTTGGTATGTATTTACATTTTTGTATGTTTTTCAGATTGTTTGTGGTGATCTTCATAAAATTAGTCAATCAACTGTTTCAAAGACAGTAGCATTAATTTCCAAGAAATTGACTTTAAAAATGGAACAATATATTAGATTTCCTGCAACAAATGAAAGGATGGCAGTGAAAAGAAAATTCTACAATGTAGCTCAGTTGCCAGGAGTGATCGGTTGCATTGATTGCACACACATTCCTATTAAAAATCCTACGAGAACTACAGGAGAAATCTTTCGAAATAGAAAAGGCTGGTTCTCCATAAACGTTCAAATTGTATGTGGACCTAACATGGAAATATATGACATACTTGTGCGGTGGCCCGGCTCTGTTCATGATTCAAGAATTTTCAGTAATAGCAGATGCCGCTTGAGATTTGAAGAAGGTGATTTAGCAGGAAGTGGTATATTAATTGGTGACAGTGGGTATGCACAGACATCGTTTATGTACACGCCTGTCTCTAATCCTCAAACAGATCCTGAAATAAGGTATAATCGGGCACACATACGGACTAGAAATGTAATTGAACGTTTAAATGGTGTATTCAAAAGACGTTTTGCTTGTTTATCCAGAAAGCTCCAAAATAGTATACCTAATACATGCAATATTATTGTGGCTTGTGCCATTCTTCACAACATTAGTGTGTCAACAAACCAGCCTGTGCTACAGTCTGAACCAGTTCTAATTGAAGATGTGCCCACGACTCCTACTGTGGATACAGCTAGGGGAAGCATTATCAGATCCTCTTTTATTCATAGGCATTTTAACTAGGTTTAATAAAACACAGAGAGAGGCAGAAAGGAAGCAGGTTACTAAAGAAAAAACATAATATTTTCTATTTTTTAATTCCAATTCCGTTTTTAATCTAGTATATTTTAAATGTTCTTCAGCAATCTCTTTTTCTATTTTCGCTTTCTGAAAAGCAGCTTCCCTCTCTATTTTAGATTTATTGTAAATCTCCTCAGCAGCCTTCACCATCCACTCTTTTTCAGCAACTTTTAATTTGTGAAGTATGTCTTCCCTCTCTTTAGATTCAATATATGTCTGTTTTCGTATATTGAACTCTTCCTCTATAACTTTGCTTCTTATGTGCTTTTGTCCTGCAATTTATGAACAAATGTTAATAATATAATAACATGGAGCTTGGGCTCTGAGGTTGGCTCTAAGGCCTTAGATGTAACCATGACCCAGAGCAGATAAGATGGTCAAATAATAATTGCAATGTGCTGGTAATGATAGTTTATTTATTCTTTTCCACATAGGTGTAAATGGATTATATTCCTTTAAAGTACAACTCTATTCTTTGCTACTTAAATGCACTATGTAACTACTACTCTATGTGATTATTATCATACAAATGTGTATGTTACCTTGTGATGTATTGCCTCTATGCTCAGATAACCGGGATATAGTTGATCTTTGCCGCAGTGGAGTGTCTACTATCGGACCTGAGAACAATATATCTTGTAATTATTGTAAGAACTTGTTCAGTTTATTCTGATATATACATAAAAAAAGTGTTATGTGTTATGTAATATACCTTTGTCACATGAAGAGCTCTCTTTGGTGGATATGGTTGGTCGCAGAGCAGTATCCGTTATGGAACCTATAATTATGATGATTAAATTAATCTTAAATATAGATAGGTATTATAATATAGTACTATGTGCAATGTAATATACCTACCTCTGTCAAGTGAAGGGCTTCTAGTGCCGGCAACAGAGACATCTTCAACTTTTTGATCATCTACTTCCATGATGATTTCTATAAAATATCAAACAATACAACTATACTTATTGGCATTATTTTTCTAAAATAATAATAGTCAGTCAGTCTGTTATAAAGTTAAGAATATTAAACCCATTATTGTACATATACTTATCATTATATATCAAATTAGTGTAATAATATTGGTAATTGTGTAAATGTACATAGTTCCTACCTATTTACTGACAAAACATACATACCTCCATATATAAAACCGGTATCACTGTCGATGACATTGGTCAGTTCAACATCAGTTTGTTGAGACAATGCCTCCGGTATAAGGGTCTCTGGTGTAAAAATCTCTCTACTGGTTCCGGCATATGTTGGTATGGGTGTGTACGAGCCTCCACCTGTCATCATTCGCTGGCGTTTTTCATAGGCCAAGATTGTCTTTTGACGAGTTTTTAAATTCTCCCAGCACTTCTTTAATTGGCTCTCAGTACGCTGAAATATGTAATATTAAATTTTATACTTAAATGGATAAAAAGTAATGTTTCTTAAATTAATAAATCACTGAACATACCTTTGTATTTGTTTCTATACAATTATACTCCTCGGTTAATCGATTCCATGCAATTTTTTTCACACCCGGATGGCCAACAAGTGTGGAACTTATGTTTAATTTATATTTGACAATTAATTCTTGAAGACATATTTTTTCAGCCTCACTAAATATGTGTCTGGAAGTCATGGTAGCTAAACGTAGACTGTACCAGTATGCATTGTAGAATTTGAACTTTATAAGACATCTTAAGTTTGTTCAAAATATGTTTGCCAGATGTTTCAGCTTTCTCCTGTTGCACTTTTACCACCCTTTGTCCTCAAAAAATGAATTTGTACGCCATAAAAATGGGTTCGGCCCCTCATAAAATTGTTGTTAAAAAGTATCGTAAATGTTTGTTATTCATATTCAATGAAAATAAAACAAATAAAACGACTGTTTACTTTTCAATTTGACATGTCAATCGTCTTTCACAACAACCATAGATTAAAAAGATACAGACTATTACACAAATTGATGACGTATGATGACGTAATTACTCCACTCTAACTGGAGTTAAACCAAATTTAACTCACGTCGAGTAGAGTCGAGTGAAAAACGAAAACTCCAAAAGTTGACTGTACAACCGTTTCGTTTTCATATTTCGTATCGTAGCCAACGACTACCTCAATGCAATATCAAGCACTGTGCATATAGCATGAAATACTATCGAAATTGAAACGTAAAGGTATCGAGAGAACATTACGATTGGGGAGTTTCACACACTCACAGGATCACAGTAGCCAAGCTGCTTATCGTAATGCTCCATTCCCTCGATACCTCGATAGTTTTTCGTACGACACTGAGTTCTGTTCTATTTCTGAACTAAGGGTTTATCTGTTAAACAATTCTTATAGCAGCAAGCCTGCAAAAGAGTTTGGTACAAGCGGTCCTGTATTACTGTTACGTTCATAGACAGTTGACAGAATATAGGTGTTATGAGTTGTGACAGACCTAGTTTTTTTTATAAATACTGGCTCCACGTCACAATAATATTTACTGTCAGTCATCGCATTCATGCGATTTGTTTGTAAGACGTGACTTATTCTGCTGGTCGGAACGCATTGATGAGTACGTGATTTCCGTGACCAGACACATGCACGCACGAATGCATTGATTGTAAATAGACAATAAAAAGTCTGCCCAATCTTCCCAGGATTGGACTACAATCGGCTCGTGTTATGAACCGGTGCAGTAGTCAAAATTTACAGCAGAAGTCTACTTATATAATAAAAGATTAACTCCACGCTTTGTGATATTTGAGTGCTTTAGAGTAATTTGTTCTAAATAATAGGTGCGCCCGGTTAAACCCAAGATTTTACGCCAATTGGGCGCGACCAAACCGTAGCTTCGCGGCACCTAACTAGTTTGTAATTACCTATTGTCCAACGCATTTACTATTTACGGAACTTATATCAAGTCGAATTAAACTGATTCATTTTGTGAAACGTGACTAACCACTTAGTGAAGTTGAATTGATTTTGTCTGGTTAAAAGCAACCATGTAGAAGACATGGATAGATTCCTTTCTTTCCTAGTAGTACTGTCAATGTGGTCTACTCTTTGTCTACACAAAAACCACCAAGCACAAATTGTGCGTAATCGCACAATTGAAATAAAAAGTCTGCGATTCATCGCATGTCTGTTATAAGCTTTATTTATTTTACTGCAGTTAGCGTCCATCATCTACACGCGTCTCATAAAAGTAGCTATCGGAGAGGTTTATAGTTGTCTCTATAAATAAACGATGGGTTGACAACCTTCATCATTTGATCGAACTTATTTACATAAATCTATTTTCGTTCGTATCTGTTTGTTAGTTATTTTTGATGTGGCACGAGAGTTTAAGAAAAGTAGTTGAGAGAGAAAAGAATTTGTTGAAGCCCTGACGGAAAAAAGGCGCTTTTCACTGTGTGTAAAACAATACAATCTAGACCCAAAGTAAGCATAATAGCTTAACAAGCTACTGTTCTCTAGAATGTGAATAAACCTACATACCTAATTATATTACTTTTATAAATATCATAAATTACCTTTAGAGGGTAATGTGTGAGACATACGTTTGTTTACACAAAACCTAGGACTGAGAAACTGACAGAATATATGAGCCGTGAAACTTTTTTATAAACCATTATCAACTTTGATAGAAAGAGAGAGAGAACACTAAAAGTTTCAAGTCAGTGTCACTGAAGGAGTCTACTTACGCTAGTAATATTAATGTCTTTAGTAATTATCATGCAAATAAACACCCAGACAAATATAAGTAGACATATTTATGCATATCAACATTTGCACTGAGATGGAATCGTAAACTCTGACTAAACAGTAGCGTCTAACACCATGGGTCGTCATATGCTAATTAATTGTTTAAGATAAACTGGTTTCTAGAAATAAAAGGTCGAAATAAATATTTGTTTGTAAGTTTGCGGCGTCGGGCTTACTTTGAGGGACAGTCAAATCATGTTCCGCCATCAATCATACGCGCCTATAGCCAGTTAATGCTAAGCGATTAACGTATGAATCGCCTTTAAGCCGATTATATGTACCGGGTTTATCGCGATTATATTGTAAATATACCTATAAATACTGCGAAAGGTTACTTATAGATTGCCATTATCCTATCCTAATCTATAATTCTAGTTTGTGTAGACTTTTCGAAGTTTGAATTTCTTTGTTACTTACCTGATCAAAAGATTATCCGTTTCGCTGAAATTTGGGGTAGGGAATTATTTTAGTCTGGACTAGCATCGAACTCCACGAGGTCGGGGCCCAGCGCAACAGCTGTACACACTTATAAGTAGGAATAAGGTTCGTATCGCTAATACTCACATGCCGATTGTAGGTATAAAAAACGAATTAATTTTTCTTATGTAATAGGTATAGCATGACAAACAAAGAAAAAAAAAATCCAGACAATACAAGAGAAAGATCGCGGGTTCGGATCACGTCGAAGCATTCACTTTTTCCTTTTTAAATTTGATTAGAACTGTCAGCATACTAATTACTGTTCAATTTTGTTCAATACTTAAGTACTGTTCAATACATAAGTTTATGTTATGTTTTTTCTGCACAATACATCTATTCCTATTGCAACAGTGCCTAATATAGACTTTCTAGCTTTGCTGCAATTATTTGATGTGTGTACAGCAGTGTTGAAACTAACCAGTACTCTGCCCACTGAAGATGCACATTGCTTGCACATGATGGCTTTGAAACAGCCAGTATGCGCTTCCACAAATATGCCTGAAGCTCTAAAGAAGCTGGACAGCCCCAACACTGTTCTGAACACGTTGTTGCAAAATCATTTAGATTCTAAATTGGGGTCACGACAACTCGCTTCAAGAGTCAGCATGCACCCTATACATCCAGCACAAGCCAGCTAACTCGTTAGGTGCTCTTCGTATAAAGGTGTTGTCCAGAAATGGTTTTTTATTCTTGAAAAAATCCAGTAGCGATAAACCGAATGTTTTTTGATAGTGTTACATAGAAGTAATAAATAAATTATAAAATGGAATTTCTCGTTTTTACTTTGTTAAATTTTTATTTTTTATATTGTATGTATTCAGCTACAGCACCTGTCAAATATATTGACAGGTGCAGCAGGTGCTCTAACTGGTCATGATTAGGATATTCTAAATTGGGGTCACGACAACACCGGTCAAGAGTCAGCATGCACCCTCTACATAACAGCATTAGCTCGCTGACTAATCAGTTCTCTTCGTGGACAACATTATTAAAATAAATTTGTATCCAGTCAGTTAGAGCACCTGTCAAATATGTTGACAGGTGTAACAGGTGGCTCCAACTGGATATGGCTAGGATATTCTAAATTGAGGTCACGACAAATGTCAAAAGTCAGCATGCATTCTATGTATCCCACGCTGCACTAGCCCTCTGACTTATGTTCAAAATTAAAATTTCAAAAATCATTTATTCTGTAAAGACCATTAAACGACACTTACAAAACATCAATATCAACAATATTTTATAAATTAGAGAGCAAATGGACCACTGGTTCGAAACGCGGCCCCGGCCTGAGAAGACTCCGGCAAGAAACTCAGCGGCCTTTTTTCTTTTTGGTCTATTACAATCATTTACTTAGTCTAGATACAGAAATTTGAGTAGCAAGTTGAGTGAACAGCTCATTTCCAGGCTTGTTTATCATCCAAATAATCCTGGATTACATAATAAGGTTTTTGGCATAGCTTTTTTTTTACTAAATTTTTAACTTATTGATGTTCGTGAACCACATTGTAAATATAAATTTGTATCCACTGTTATAGCACTTGTCACAAATATTGCCAGGTGCTATAACTGGCCATGGCTAGGTGCTATTCGTCTGGCTCTAACTAAACTGGCTCTATCTACTAAGTAATAAGTACGAAAAGTAACTGTTCTAGTTTTTAACGAGCGATTAATTCATTAATCCTAACTGGATTAGACTCTTGAGGTTATACTTATCTCATAATCTGGGTTAATATCGTTTTATAAATATTAAGTACACGTCAACTTAATACCTGGACCTAAAATGTTTACAGGATAGCAGAAATACAAAAAAACTGTTCTTGTTTTTTAACAAGCGATTAGTTTTAAATCCTAGCTGTATTATAGTCTTGAAATTATGTTTATCTTTTAATCGGAGTTGATATTGTACCGCGATAGCCTAGTGGCATGGGTAATGGACTGCTGAGACGAGGTCTCGAGTACGATCCCAGGTTTTACCATGGCGTGTGCCATGGTAAAACCAATGAATTTTCGATGTATCGCAGGTTTATAAGTGCCCGGATAATGGCAATAGGCTCGCCACCTATTACATTGGAACCTAAACATAAACTGGCGAAATGTGGGTTCTAGCACCTCTGCCTACCCCTTCGGGGATATAGGCGTAAGTTTATGTTATGTTATGTAATATTGTTATCTAAATATCGGTTTTAATATTAGGAACACGTCAACAATGAAATGTTTCTAGGATAGCCATTAAAAGAGTTCGAAACTTCGTGCCGTTCAGGCTAACTATGTTTTTCAGGTGCTAACTGCTACGTAATAAGGAGGTGACTACCTATAGTTGCAGCACTCTATGATGGCCTATGTTACAGTAAGCTTTACTGCTGCATGTGTCTGCAGTCGTCTACGAAATTCAATAACTTGAATGGTCGATTGGGCCTATTCGTACTAGGAAAAGCATTCCGCAATATTTTTTAAAATAATCTTTATCTGGTCGAGACTATGGACAGTTGGGGTGCTGACGCCAAGAATTTAGTTCGCGAATTGGGGCGCAGGTTGAGAGACAAAACCGGTGACTCTCGCTTCACCTAGTACCTGGCGTAGAGGTTAGCAGCGGGGAAATGCCGCTAGCGTCATGGGCACCTTTGCCCCTGGTACGGTGAGGGGCGGGTTAATTGATTGATGTCCATGACGTATCAATGATTTTAATAGCATTGTATTTAAATAAATATCAATATTGTTCTGAATATTAATAGTACTTAAAAAAATCTTAATCTATGTTAGTTACTATGGCCTGTTTTTTAGAACGCTAATCGGTCTGAACGTCTATTTATGTGAGGGCAGGTAGTAGTATCTGCCAAATCTATCAATCTGTTTATACAACTGTCGATCAGATAAAACAGAATTCTGAACCGAGTTCTTCTAGGACGTGTGCTAATATTTTTTTGTTGTGTTATGTGTTACTTAGTTACCTGCCTTGTTAAAATGCCTTGTAGTCAAAATGGCCGTGAGAATTTCAACTACCTTTGGTATTTCTGTTGTAATTAACACGAAACCCCGCTGTTCTACTACTATAGGGCGACTAGAAATCAAAAGACCTACAAAAACGAAACCACCTACAAAAGAGAAAAAAAAAATGGCCGACAATGGTATAGAGTCAGTTGTAGGATAAAAAAATAATTAAACTGGTTAACAGGCACACTGAAGATGGTAATTTGAAAATATATTGGAGGAGGGCGGGGGGAACCCATTTTCCATCAAGTGGGCCGTGTGCTTGTCTGTATATGAACTGCAGTTACTCTATCGTCAGTATTATACCTCATCCTCTTTATTATGTGCAAGGGAATCAAAATTGGATTACCGACCACAGCCGAAGCCATACAGTAGGAATATTAACTATAATGGGCGTCATCGTATACCGTTCTGCTTACACTACATAATTGAAGAAGGATATGGAGATACTTGAGAAGGAACTGACTTTAGATACAGTTACAGTGAAGAATGCTCTTCTTTGGTAAAAACTATGGCAAATAGTCAGTGATTCTGACGTAGGTTTTGTTTTGACATTATCACGTTCTGAATGACATTGAATTTTAAACAAACTCATAACGTGAAAAGGTCTTCATTGTCAATCTACTCTAATATTATAAATAGAAAAAATAAATGTATTTGTGTGTGAGTGTATGTTTGTGTAGAATAAACTCAAAAACTACTGTGCCGATAACAAAAATTCAAAATCGGCTCAGCCCGCGTGATTTTGAATTTGAAATTCAAAGGAATATCTATGACTATTAATAACGCGCGTAGTTACGAAACAGTTTGTCATTCAGATACGAATATGGAATTTTATTTTCCTCGTTTAAAAATGTGTAGGTACCATAAAGTTATTAGTAATACTTACAGGGATAAACAGTACGTAACTTTATGATCGTTATTTGTCATTCAGATACGAATATCGAATTCTTTTATTTTTCTTTTTAAAATGTGTTGTAACCATAAAGTTATAAGTAATACTTAGAGGGACAAACAGTACGTATATATTTCTATTTACACTAGTAATAATAATAGTCGTTATTGAATCATTGTTGACTTAAGTGACACTCGACATCAAACAAACTGTTTTCTAATAGAACAGACACTTCCTGACATATTTTATCTCCCGGGACACCTTTTAACATTTTGCCAAACGTTTGTGAAAGATAAACACGTTATCCCACATCCTGTACACATAAATCTGTCGTTATCTTTACACCAGCAGATATATGAAGATTAACCTGAAGTTAAGGTGTCAGAACCTAGCCACAGTTTATCATTCTAAGTCTGTTGATATCGTTAGCAGGATTATGATGCGTTCTGGAATAAGAATTTGAATGTTGATAGGTGCTCTAACAAGGCTATAGTCCATTTTGTTTAGGTATTTAAAGAAACGTAAACAATCTTAGCGTGTCTTTTTTTTACGTTTTGTTTAAAAACTTAGTACTTATATAAATACTTTTCTGCTTAATAACGCATTTTGAAGACTAAAAACCTGTGTTGAACCATTAGTTAGTCAGTTAGTTAGTCTAGTTTATTTCTATAACGTGTATTTTTATAAAAAGTTACCACAAGATTGTTTACCCTTTTTAACTACCTAAACATGGGCTGGGTACTCGTAACTACACCGAATCATGGTGATCATGTCTAATATTCCTTCTTCCTACATTACCGGGTTCTTTAGTGAGGCGTGAAAAGGCATCTGAAGTGGGCGTCAAGATGAGGGCCACTATTGTACCTTTGTAGATGTCTGTAATTCTCTTTCCAGAATTTTTGCCTTCAGCTGACCATCATGCGAGGTGAAGTCATAGAGACTTGTCCTATATAGAAAAAATACATGCATGTATTCTCGTCAAAATGAATAATAATCATTCGTAACACAAAGCTATGCTTACCATGGGTCTAGGTGACGTTGTGTAGATTATCCTAGAATATTTGTTATTATTTTTCTCTTGAATGGCTATTTATACAAATTTTCTTCAAGATCGAGATTCAATATCCGTAAACGTTCAACAACATGTCAGTAAATACGGAAGATAGAGTCATCATGCTTTTACACCCATTTCTAGCGAGCATTGAAGCCGCGTCCTGACCTACAGCGGTGAGCGGAGCGACAGCGGGAACAGTGTCATCAAATACTGTACAAAATACCATCCACGTGGTCGTCTCATTCGTCGCTTTGCCTTTGGAACATCGTCGGTGGTTCATTTGCTCACTGATCTATAAAATGTTGTTGATATTGACGTTTTGTAAGTGCCGTTTACTGGTCTATACAGAATAAATGATTTTGGATTTGATTTGATTTGCCCCATAATGCGACATAATGATTAGGTGTTTCTCGGAATATATTTTTATTCAAATGTGTATTAAAAGCTATCGATAAATACCAGCTTACGATCATGCCATGTCACTCTGTTGATTCAATGAAACTATGTTTATCCACATTCTAGAAGGTTAATCTCAGCCTACTTTTGGATTTAGATATATATTACTATGTAGTTTAAAAACCGATTATGTTGATGTATTGGTGACTCTGAAAAGTCGAGATCTCCTTATGATCGTAAACAAGAATATGATGCCCCTGGAGTTGCAATTAAACGACTATAGACCACGGTAACCAATTTCCATCAGGTGGGCCGCGTGCTTATCTGTCACCTAAGTAGTATAAGCAGAAATAACAAACAAATAAAGTGTTTAGTTCTAAAAATAATGTTGAATTGAATAATAACCTATATGGCAAGTACGACATTGAAAAATCATCCCATGTAACTTTTTTTTTAAATTTATGGCACATCAATTTGACTTCACCTCGCCTGATGTTAAGCTGAAGGCAAAGTCTCATGACAGAGGGTCACCATTGCAAACACGTTCAGTGCTATTTTCGATAGAGTATATTTGCTACGCTTTCATTTATCTATTCCGCTTGAAGATACGAGTTATAAGAGCATTATGTGACGAGTAATACATGTATTACTATTGATATTAAAAGTGAAAGTAACAATAAAACAATAACTTAGTGCTCTATAAACTTTCTAATAATTGTTAGAAGCTTCCTGTGTTAGTACTTAGTAACTCGCTTTAATCTGATAATATTAGTACATAAATACATAGACCCAATTTACAATGTCTTGGTTTATCTACGACCCTATGATTCTTGGAATCTATACTATTATATAATTGTAAAAAGTTTATGTTTGTCCGCGATGGACGCGAAAACTATTGTACGGATTTCGATGCGGTTTTTTTTGTTTGAAGGGGTTTGGTCCAACTTAAAATCTTGCGTTTGTTACAACCAACTGGTGCGGAGCAGAAGTGAAAAATGTTGCAAAAACGGGGTGACGCAGACGAGGTTGCGCGGGTCAGCTAGTAATTTATATGTAAAAGACCTAATTACTTACGTATTGAATGTTAGATATCTTACTCGTGGATTAACCACTTCTCCGAGTCAGTCATTAAGTATAGAATAGTGAAGCGACTTAGACTATGTAAAGATTCCTAAAAACATTTGACCTTTTTCACCCTTTGACATAATTTCAGAGCATGACCCTGCTAAGTTCATAGCGGTGGCATTTCGTAAGCTTTAATTAATGTCACGAACACGTAGTCGCTCAGTGAATATTAAGCACTCATGTCTACACCCTGTAGTTTGAATAAGTATAACAATAATTGCACATATTCCAGGAATAAGCGTTCGTAGTGGGTGTAAAAAGATAAGTGCTAATTAAATCTATAATATTATAAAGATTGCGTTGCTTGTTTAATTAATCAACCCAGTAAACAACCGATACACATAGTCAAGTGTACGGAGTATGTACGAAATGATAAGGACGTTGAATGCATGTATCAGTTCTTAAATCAATATAACATTATTAATGATTTATGATATCAAATATGTGGATAATCTTACGCATTTTCATAACATAATATAACATAAACTATATCACCGACAGGTTGGCAGACGTGCTAGCACCCACATTTCGCCAGTTTACGTTTAGGTCCCAATGTAATAGGTGGCGAGCCTATTGCCATTAACTGGGCACTTATAAACCTGCGATAAATACAGACATAACTTCGTAAACATCGGAAATTCATTGGTGTGTGCCATGGTAAAACCTAGGATCGAAACCGAGACCTCGTCTCAGCAGTTCATTACCCACACCACTAGGCTACCGCGTTTTCATACCAAACTGTAAATATTACAAATATTAAATGAGAATATGAAATACTAGCTGTTGCCCGCGTTACTACGCGGTCACCCATCCAAATGGCAACCACGCCTAGGTAGCTTAACCCACTGATCGTTGACCGAACAGTTAGCGCACCTGACAACGACCGCTAAAACTATTACAATAATAATTGTTTTAATAAGGTTTCACAATTAGACATTTAGCGAGTCGGCCATTGTTATTCGCAATCTACAAAGTGTGTAGACATTGTTTCAATATGTACATTAGGGGAAATTAATATTGTTCGCATTTCATAGTAGTTAGTGCCAGGTTAAAAATAGCCAGCTAAATGGGCCAGCCCAAAACATGGCGATGCGTGTGGTACTCGTTTAGAACAGAACATAATTAGGATATATACGGTGGCCTATTCAATTAACAAAATGTGTACATACACTGTCTGAAGGTATAGGCAGAGATGTGTTATTTATTATTTATTGACAACCATATATTACCAGCTAAGTTAATTGCGCTTAATAACCATATAGGTTCGGAAATAGCAACGATTTTTTTTGTAATACGAACATAGGAGACTAAACGCTACTTATGTCTCTTTTTATACCACTTAGGTGGCAGATAAGCACACGGACCTCCTGATAGAAAGTGGTTACCGTGGCCTATGGATTTTTGCAACACTAGAGCTTTGCAACACTTCCATGAAATCAATCATTCTATTTGCCTGTCACAGTCCCCTACTAGACATAGGTATCTCCTAATGGGTCTAGTCTCCACCCCACCCACCTTTTCATTTCAGTATTTTTTGCACATCGATTTAATAATCCAAAAAGTGTCTGTCTAGGCGGATCGGGTCATGTCTCATTAATTAATATTCAATTGTTTCGACAATGCCTCGGATCGAAATGATATGTACCAATTACTAATAATACAAATTAATTGCGTGTAATGTAATGTGCATGTCTATATTGTTTATTGTTGCATGCCGCAATGCCAAATGTTCTTCTTTTATATCTGCTTTTATCTTTATATCTACTTTTTAATGTAATTAGTAAACACCTTGCAACATAAATAAATAATCCTGAGAAAAATGTATCCAAAAAAGGTATTAAATTTTATCTGCCAATACTGGCACCCACCACGTATCCTTAACACATACATAAATTCTACTCAGTCGCCATAAAACCAATATAGAATTGTGCCAACATCCATACAACTGACACATTTATTGATCAACAGTGTGCCTTTGTACTGCGAAGGAGTGAGTTGTTGCGCTTGCGACGATATTATGCCACATTCAGTTCACACATAGCGGGAGATCTCACGATTTAACACTTCTTGTTACAGGGCATTGGTATATTAAATTTCATTTGATGCAATATGTTGCTGATAAGTATCTTCCTTTATCACCCCTACTGTGGAAGAGATAGTATACCGAAATAATACTTGACTGGCTAGTTAGTCAGTAACTGTAATTATTCAGGGAAGTGAGTACATGAAGTTACTCTTTCTAGTTCAGTTCCTTGATAGTAATAGTATGATTCTTTTAACAAAACAATTTTATCGATATATTTTAACTAAGGTACAAACATAGGTGTGTCTCGAATGTAGAAAAAGATGAATGTGAGTGAATATGAATGAATGCTTCGTGCCTTCGTTCTTTAGGTTCCACAGATGAAATATAGATACGACGAGGGCGCGCTTATCATTTAATTTTCTATTTGTGTAAACAGTTGCAGTGACAGACTTCAGAGAGTTTTGAACAGTGTATGTACAATGGTTTAAGTAATTTAAGGTTTCTCTATTGTAGATTACTGAGGTAAAACATTTCTTTATCACAGTATTCACAGTTAATTATGAATATTGCGCTTGATTTCAAAGAAGGAGGCAAAGCAATACAAGGCAACTCGATCAATTACTATCATGTTTTGGGCGGACACACGGACCCAAATTTTTTAGCATAGATCAATTTCTTGAAAAACTCGACTTTTGGTTCTCGCCATTAATATATTTTTATTAAATTTCTGCTGCAGCAGCCATCTTAAAAAGTTGAAGTTAAACGCAACGCGGTATCTTGTTTTTGTGGCGGAGGACCGGATCGTGTCCCATGAAAGTCACATAGACTGATCCATCTATATCGGTAATAGGATTCTAACCATGCCGATATAACAAAAGCGACTATAATAAAGAGGAAGAACTCTTATTCTCAACTAAGAGCTAAGAACATTCAATAAATAAGAAGAAGAGCATTCCAAGTGTGATGCACACGTCCATAGTCCCCGGTAACCACGTTTTGTCTGCTTGTATGTCAAAATTATCGTAGCAACGCGGGATGTGTAGTAAATAACAAGTTAGGACTAATTTTAATTAGTCACATTCATTCATGAGAAAAAAACACTAAAATTTCGACCATATGGTCATTCCACATCCGTCTAATCATAAAGTTAGGTCATTGATCCATATCTAGATTAGTGGCGAGTGTCACATGATTGGTTGTAAGTGAGTCTGCGCGGGCGCATCTATTGTCAACTATTGTGCGTTTGATGAGGAAACCAGTCGCTTGTATAGCTTAGCCGCTACTTGACCCGGCAACACTGGAAATTACTTTGTTTGTGTTCTACGTCAAAGCAAGCGGTTACCGTTTCCTCTAAAACACACACTTAATCTGTCTACCGTTGCTGACCCTAATATGCTCACTTACTCAAATCGATATACAATTGGAAAAGTGATGGACTATTTCTTTTAGGGATCCATATTATCTATTTATCCGGGAATGAGAAATGGTTTTCTTTCTTCTTTCCGTCTTCCAAACTCCATTAAGATCCAAATCAACTTCACCTGCAAGTGGGTACAATTGCTGCCGACTTCCTTGACTCTTGACGGCACATGTTCCCACAACAGCTAAATCAGTCGTTCTCACAAGACCTCGATCGATGTTGATTTGGTTTTTGCGAGTGATGTCAAGAGCCAAGGAAACCAGCAGTGCTGACCCAGAACTACACAGTACAAACTTTGGCTGCAACAGCGAGTAACTCGGTGATTTGGACGGTGATGATTATGAAGTATCACACAGAAAGTAACTAAAAGCGTCTTAAAATTATACGGATTCCTAGTGTATCAAGCGCACCAACTCCTACTTGTCTGTTTCTTTTTCATTATAGTGTTAAGTCGGTTCACATCCACCGCTTTTACCAGTCTGAACTGCAAGTTTGGCTCAACTTTGATATTTTGACCAGTTGTAGCACTTTATAGGGCTCCTAAATACCCGTTCGTATGGCAACCGGGAACGGCAGCTTAACGTGCTCACGTAGGCACAACCAGACCAGTATTCCAGACCATATTCATGATAAATATTTCAATTGAGTGTGGATAGAACCCGCGCCTCCTACCTAGCGGTCGCGTTCAATACCACCATGTCACAGAGCACTATAGTATCCCTACCCTACCCTACCCTAATTGTCTGTAATGTCACAAGCAGTAGTGCCTTGACAGCAATTGTATGTACTTATTCCATATACATACGACATCGTAACGGTGTCCCTAATGGGTTCCCTTATTAGATTTATGGTATGACAGCTATTGAACGGTAATAAGGTATTGTGAGATGTAGTAGTTAGTTCTGTTGAATTCCAAGTACCTAAAGGGGTACAAATAACCCGATTCTCGGTAGGCTTCTCTTTGATGAGAAGGCAGAAATGTATGTAAATCTCGGGCCACTTATCTTGAACGTAATTCGCGAGAGAAACTGGGGCGCGTTGTTTTGATATAATTAATGATAGGTCGATTCGAGCTCATCCACCACTGTAGCACACCGTGCTTTCCTCAACAGACACCTAAAAACGCATACTGCCTAGGGGGCTCCAACAAGGTCTTTGAAGTCCAAACCAACCTCATCTCCTTAGCCTTGTGATTAACGAACGAGGTTTTGTCGCAGGCTTTCCTCCCTGCTTTTGGGTGTCTGATAATGGGTTATTAATTAGTAGGCACTCCCATAAACCTGTAGGTACTAGGAATATTGTTGTCGTCCATTATAGGAAACTGTCTATTTGGAGTAGTCTAATTGGAAGTAAAAACATAGAGCAATAAAAACATGTTCTGCGAAAGATTATATTATGCCTTCATTACCATACCTACTCCTCTGAAAACCAAAGGTTTGCTGGTAGAGAACTCTTAGTGAGTTAAGCTCGCCTTAGTTTATGATTCTTATTTTTTTATTTATGATATCTGTCCTTTGTATGTACAACTAGCTGACCCGCGCAACTTCGTCTGCATCACCCCGTTTTTGCAACATTTTTCATTCCTGCTCCGCACCTGTTAGTCGTAGCATGATGTTATATACATATAAACCTTCCACCTTAACCATTCTATCTATTAAAAAACCGCATCAAAATACATTGCGTAGTTTTAAAGATTTAAGCATACAAAAGGACATAGGGACAGAAAACGCGACTTTGTTTTATACTATGTAGTGATAACGGATTAAGAAGAATTCATGGTTCTAGAGTTACCCATGCTATAATGGATAAGCAGACAAAAATATGAAAATATTATTTCTCAGGATAGGTACTTTGTAATATATTTATCAATTTATATGAAGAATTCATTTAGTAGATATATAGATTTGTAAAATTTGCAACGATACAATTACTAAATCAGAAATCCATTAGGTCTGCCTTGGTCTTACGAGTAATCAAAGCTGTACCTATTTTTTTTTTTTTTTTTTTAAATTTATAGCTTTGATTACACCTAAGATCTAGACAGACATCCTGTAAAGTAGGTACCTATTATTACAACAAAAGCTTAACAATATTCATCATTATCATCTTACGACACGTACTTACCAAATTTTGGCAAATTACTCTTTCGTGGAACTAATGACTATGTAACTGCCTCTCATCCGCCGATTTATATGCAATATCGTTAACTTTGTCATTATTTTTAGAGTTCTGATAAAATAGGAATCCTGTCACTACAACTATATAATATACCTCCGGGGCATTGCGGTAGTGAACGCGACTGCTATACAGGAGGCGAGGGTTCGATTCCCGCTCAGTGCAAATATTTGTGTGCATGAATATGAATATTTGTGTGTAATATGTTGTATGTATTTTCAAAAAAAAGTATCTAAGTATGTTTATCCCCATTCTAGAACCCATAACACAAGCTAGTTAAACTATGCTTACCATGGGTCTAGGTATCGTTGTGTAGATTGTTCTACAATATTTATATCTTCACGAGAAAGATACCGAGAAAAATTTTATAGTAGTTTTATAGACTTCCATGTTACTTGTCCGTGAAAGGTACTTCATAGAAAATTGTATAATAATAGTATCTTTATTCCGTGGGTACTTGCCTCTAATCTATGGCATATCACAATACCTAGTATTTATTTGTATGACGACAATGATATATGTGTATACTGTTGGTATGTCTATTAGTACTTACCGTTGCTTTACCAGTAATATTTACTAATGTCTACTTTTTATTGTTTCAGGGCCATCTGCTTCAGACTTCAGCAGACACAGCTTAGTCCAACCTGTTGTGCTACATGGCAGGTCTAAAAGAGAGATCTCTTCTACCAGAGATACAGTGAGTCTTCTGCAAACGAAATATTACTCGTCTGCACTAATATTATAAAGAGGAAAGATTTGTTTGTTTGTTTGTTTGTAAGCTACGATATTTAGAAGTAACATAAGCTATATATCATCACGCTACCAAGGGAGCGGAGCAATAATCGTAAATTTCAATAGAACCGGTAGATTTCTAAACATTGACGCTAATATCGCTAACTATTTCCATTGTCATGACAGCAAGGAGAAGTATAGAGATGCAAGTAGAGAATCGAGTAGAGTCGTACAACGCGACAGCCACGCGGGCGGACCCGCGGGCAACAGCTAATATGCTATAAAAGTATCAAACCTGCAATTAAGAAAGGCAGAGAAGACTCCAGATGAAAGCCATACCTCCACTGCAAGCCGATCGGACTCCTTATTCGGCAATCGCTATGATTATGATGATACGTGTGGAGACCGCCTTAAGAAAGGGTTCGTTCAAGAGAGTCATTTAATCAAATCGAATGTTTCGCAATAAAAAAAAGAAGAAGAAAAGAAAATTGTTAGACTCATGTTATTTATGTTATATGTATGTCATATCGATACCTTAATTTGCAAACCTAATAACTCCACTTTTTCACGAAAATTACATTTTGATACCGGCAGAAACTAGATTTTTTGCTTTATTTTTTGAAATACTAATAACTCCGTGATTCCCAACTGTATTGGTGTAAATTGCCATTTGAAAATCAAACAACTCCGCGTGAAACAAAATGCACCGATTTTGACAAAATAATCGAATAACTCCCGCGCAGTCGGCCATTTTGTATGGTGTCACAGAAGCGTACGAATGCTCCCGAAGATTTATTTTGAAACAAAGAGTTAAAGAGCGTTTTATTACCGTTTTAAGATGGCCAAGGACCACGAAAGTAACATGCAGGGAAACGCTCAGCAAAATCCAACGGCTAGCCTGCATGTCTATAACGGGTGCATTTATAACAACACCGACAGCAGCGTTGGAACGACTATTAAATATGCTACCGCTGCATTCAATTGTACAAATGAAGGCTATTAAAGCTCTCAAAAGACATAAGGATGCAGGACATACCTACTACCAGCATACCAATGAGTTATTCAAAAATGGAGATAACACCTGATCTTCGGGATCTACTAGAAATGAGGTCTGACAAAAAACAACCTAAACTAGTATTTCATAGGAACTACAAGGTAACAATTCCTACCAGACAGGAATGGAAACATGGTCTCAGAACCAATCGAGGTAATAGACAAATCTGGTACACCGATGGCTCTAAGACACTAGATGGCACAGGAGCAGGTGTACACGCAGAAAATTGAGTCAGTCACGCAGTCAGTCTCGGCAGATACACCTCCGTATTCCAAACGGAGGTGTATGCTATTATTGAATGCGCTCAGGAGATTATAAATAGAAAAACTCATGGAAAGGAAATTTATATTCTCAGTGACAGCCAAGCAGCCATTAAAGCGCTAAGCTCTCCAAAGGTACATTCAGAAATAACACTGAATTGCATAAGAAGCCTAAACAAGGTTGGAAGAGCCAACAGATTAAGGCTCGTCTGGGTCCCCGGTCATGAGGGGATTGAAGGAAATGAAAAAGCAGACCATCTAGCCAGACAGGGATCTGCTAAAATACCTACAGGTCCCGAACTATTCGTTGGACTCCCTGAAGCCACATTCAAAAGGGCTATTCTAGAGCAGGCCCAAAAGAGGCAGCTTAAGGAATGGAGGACCAAACCAGGCCTAACACATTCGGAGGAATTCTTATGCAATAATTGGGAAGGCTGAGCGAGAAAATAATTAATCTCAGCAGGGACAGAATCCGGAAAATAATAGGAGCGTTTACTGGCCACTACTGCACAAAATACACTTTGAGCAAGATTGGTATCATAAATGAAGAAACATGCAGACATTGCAAGGAGGACGTGGAAACGATGAAGCACATACTGTGCGAGTGCCACGCCTCAGGAAGACATCGAATGGATCTACTCGGGAGGGGATACCCCAAACCAGAGGATTACATGCACCTGCGATTGAGAGGAGTGGCTACCCTGATAGAGAGGGCTATCCCTCCTCTAACCTAGGAGCCAGGATGGGGTCAACACAAAGGATCAAATAGGGTCGAAGTGTCCGCGAAAGCTCCAGAGCACGCACCCCAATAACATAAGATAAGATAAGAAACCCTACCCTTGGTGGAGAGGAAGCTATTACTTCATCATTGCTCAACAATGTGGTCAGATTAGTTGAATATAGTGAAAGTTCAGGATCCGAAGACGATAAACCACTAGTTAAGAGAAGAAAACGTTGTCAAGTAGATAAAAAGGATTGGAATATTAAAGTTTAAATAAATAAGTTTAAATATATTAAACTTTAAGATAAAAACAAACAACTCCACTTTTAGTTTTAATTATTGCATAAACCAAATCTAACAACTCCTTTTTTCATCATAAAACCACACAGGTTACAAAAAAAAATTGATTTTTAAGTGTTTTTAGATAAATAAAAAGCATAATTTCCAACGGGATTTTTGGTTTTCTTTATTACGTAAAATAAAATTTATTATGACGTTTTAAGTCTCCCCTGTAAAATTTGCTCCAGAGGAGTTAGTAGGTTTGCAAATTAGGGTATCGATATGTAATGTCCAGTTTCGTGAGCGAATAAAAAAAAAAGTTCATAAATCAATAAATCAATGGAGAGTGTTATACTGGCATGGTTCCAATCCAACACTATGCGTTAAACTGTTTAAAAGTTAATATACACAGCAATTAGTTCTGCGCTACAGAAGGAATAATATTTATATTTCGATATAAACGTGACGCGGCGCGATGAATTCCTGTGTGAAGTATAAACTGTGCAATGGCTTTCAGTGAAAACTGATAAATATTATGATGACACACATTTACGACTACCGGTGTAGCTCTATGGCAACTGTTTCCACACGTCCACGTAGGGTTGTCACTTGTCAGTACTTTTAGTTTTATTTTCTGAATTTTGTTACACCTGTACACACAAGTGACCGCGGTAGCCTAGTGGTATGAGTAATGGACTGCTGAGACGAGGTCTCGGGTTCGATCCCAGGTTTATCATGGCACACAGCAATGACTTTTCGATGCTTTTCGAAGTTATGTATGTATTTATCGCAGATTTATAAGTGCCCGGTTAATGGCAATAGACTCGCCACCTAAACATAAACTGGCGAAATGTGGGTGCTAGCACCTCTGCCTGGCTCTTCGGGGATATAGGCGTGAGTTTATGTTATGTTATGTTACACCTGCACCGTACTATGGCAGCTATACACGTTCAAGTATAACTGCGCAAGCAAATACACGTTAATGAAATTTGCACAAGTATCTTCCAACGTAATATATGTTTGTGCAGGCCTAAATTTGCGCAAGCATAATCAATTGTGTGTGGCTACCACATATCATCATCATTCCCTGAATCTTTTTCCCAACTCAGTTGGGGTCGGCTTTCCAGTCTAACTGTGATGCGGCTGAACTTCGATATTTTCCGTGAAGCGACTGCCATATGACCTCCACAACCAATGGTCTAATGACCAATGGCGATATCGAAGTTCCAAGTTAGGCTGGTTGGACTTTTGAGGGCTCCAACTACCCGTAACGACTGCCATAGATGTTTGTATGGCAACCGGGACCGACGGCTTAACGTGCTCTCCGAGGCACTTATAAACCTGCGATAAATACACACATAACTTCGAAAAGCATCGAAAAGTCATTGGTGTGTGCCATGGTAAACCTGGGATCGAACTCGAGACCTCGTCTCAGCAGTCCATTACCCATACCACTAGGCTACCACATATCATCCTTGCGTTTATGTCGGTCGTCTCTAAGGCCTTAGGGTCCGTCTCTCCCAGTCGAACTGGGACGACGACGCGCCTGAACTTCGCAATTTTCCGTAAAGCTTCCATCTGCCGTCCACAGCCCACACAGGTAATATCGAAGTATTGCAGTCAGACCAGTGGTTAGACTTTTAGGGCTCCAACTACCCGTAACGAATGTATGTAAGAATTGTATTAACACATCCATATTTCATCAATATTATTTACATGATTACGATAAGTATATTAAGTAACTGTACCCATAAAAAGGCCCGGTTTCACCATACGGAACGTTTTACCAATCGTCTGGCAACCCTACGTCCACAATATTTATACTGGAAATGAAAACTGTTTGGAAAACGGATGCGTTCAATAGTCTTTTTAGGTCTTTAATGTCAGCATTGACATTCATTAGAACTTTCCAAAGGCTTGTGCAGTGTGTTGAATGAAACTAATGTTGATCCGTTTATACCTTTGTTATTTTTCGTTAATTTTGTTTCTCTGTTGTTTTCTTTAAAATATTTATGTAGTGATTTCTGACCATAAGGTGTTTGACCAAAAAACTTATAGCCTTGACTCCTACAACTTAATCATGGTAACCACACACGTTACAATATGCTTGCGCAAATTGATGCTTGTGAAAATATATTGTTACGTGTGTTGGAAAATCGTCCAAATTTCTTTAACGTGTATTTGCACAAATCTAAGCTTGCGCAGTTATACTTGAACGTGTATGGCTACCTTATGACCTATTTTTTACCGCAGTAGTCGTTTAAAAATTGCAATTTTATTCAACGGCATGGCTTAAGCGGGTCTTACTGCCATCAAGGCCCGTTTAAAAGGAAGTCTGTGCTTATTGTGACAATACATTGCGTGGTAAACCACAATTTGTTATGCAATAAAGTACGGAATTGCAATTAGAACGGAAGCGGGTTATGCCGCTGACCTCATGTGATGGTGACGACTTACGTCTATAGATAAATGATATCTGTCTTCCAATATCGGATCTAGAATGCTATTAAATTATAGTCCCCTTGAACTGTTCTCTTTTTTTTTTTTCTTTTTTTATCTATGGCACGTCAATTTGACTTCACCTCGCCTGATGTTAAGCTGAAGGCAAAGTCCCATGAAAGAGGGTCACCATTGCAAACACGTTCAGTGCTACAATGGCGGCACTCAGCTTGACGGCCTCATCAGATGCTTTTTCACGCCCCGCTTAAAGGACCCGGGACTGTAGGAAGAAGGAAACACGTGCGCCGGCAAGGAATTCCAGGACTTAATGGTACGGCAGAGAAAAGACTCTCTATGTTTACTCCGCAGGAAAGAAAGCAAGAGCATAAAAGTATTTCTTTTCGTAAAGGCAACAAGTAACGTGGACCAATTACAAATATTATTATTAACTCCTCCAACTAATCTATACTAACTTGTGTTAAAAGAGAAGGTTCACTTTGGAATAATAATGGGACGTATTCAGAACCCGTAACCTCTTATTTGCAAGTACAACGGCTTCTCCATTACACCATCCCACTTAGTACTATCTATTTTATCTGTGACTAGCTGACCCGCGCAACTTTGTCTGCGTCACCCCGTTTTTGCAACATTTTTCAATCCTGCTCCACACCTGTTGGTCGTAGCATGATGTTATATACATATAAACCATCCTCTTTAACCATTCTATCTATTAAAAAAACTGCATCAAAATCCGTTGCGTAGTTTTAAAGATTTAAGCATACAAAGGGACATAGGGACAGAAAACGCGACTTTGTTTTATACTATGTAGTGATAATCAAGATATTAATGACGAATAAAGTGATGCTTGCAATCTTGTACGACGCCTACTATATTTGACTGAATTTACTATTCTTAGCTGCTTCCTGTGTGGGTTCTTTTCTTACATTAACTGATAAAATGGGTCGTTCATCAACTCGCTAGCGTAGAACTTGCTACCGCGCGCGAGGTGGCACCTTTATTTGTGGTGAAATGTGTATTTTATTTGTTTATTGTCTACTCGCGCGCATATTAAGTACAGACTGATAAAAAACTACTTTGGATACATATTGAAAGCGGGTTTAAAGAGAAACGGTCTTCAATACAAGTTAAAATGACGGTCAAACAATTTGATTAGCTGCGCAGAAAACATTTTGAGGTCTCTTTGGTGAAAATCATAACATAAAATAAACTCACGCCTATATCCCCGAAGTGGTAGGCAGAGTTTCTAGCAGCCACATTTCGCCAGTTTATGATTAGGTCCCAATGTAATAGGTGGCGAGCCTTTGTGAATGCATTGATGAATTGGTGAATGCATATGAAAATAATATACGTAAAGGTATAATAGTCAAATGATAATCTTCTAGCAGATGAGCCATGGGAAGGATATAGAGAACATATTAGGGATGAACGAATTTTAGGAGACCGACCAGTATATTCGTAGCCGCAAATATTAGACAGTGGCTCAAAGGGCTTTTTTTTATCGTGCGAAAAATCTCCACGGATACCCCCGTACCGGAGCCGATTGAGTAGGTTATGTCGGACTCGAACCGACTAAAACACACGCCGTCTTTGGGTCTTCAGTTGCCGGAGGTGAGGTAGTGGCCAACATATCCCTCGCACCCCGGCAGACCCGGGGCCTTCTCTTCGAGATGACCCCTGTCGGGTGTAGGGACCACGGTGTCCCCAACTAGCCCCCGGGTATGGAGAGGCACACTTTGCGCCGTCGCCGCGGCCTGCTTCTGCTAGAGTGACAGGCGGCTCCACCCGTCACCCCCAGGCCCGCGCTCATGGAGGACGGAGGTCATTCTGCGACCTCCGTCCGAGTCGCCTCAGCTCATCGCGGGCTGTGCCGGTCCGGAGTCTTCTCCGAACTCGTTCCGCCGTCTCCTTGGCTCAAAGGGCTCGAGACGACTCATTTGTTGATCTGCCATTTATTGATTGTTTCATAAGTGGTAGGCAGTGGCGTACATTCCATAGAAACAAATAGGCACTGTATACCCTATTCAAATCAGATAAGGTAAATACTTTAAAAGAAATCTGTTGCTGCCTACCCTGTCTAAATAGCCCAGTACACGCCACTGGTGGTGTGTACATGTGTACAGACTTTCCTTTCTTATTCAAGACGTTATGTAACTATCTTATCTGTATTACAAACAAAAATGATTAAAAAGAAGTAATATTTGTTTCAGGACGGTACTCATCATGATGAGGTGACAATGAAAGTTCCTATAGACGGTAAGGAGTGCATCCTCGATCTGCGATTGAACCAGGACCTGGTGACTGACAACCACGTATTTAGCTATCAAGAGAATGGCGAGACTGTGCTACATAAACCTAAGAAAGAGGTGAGTCTTGAAAATTATTGTCATGACGCCTGATGTTAAGCTGAAGGCAAAATCTCATGAAAAGAGAGTCACCATTGCAAACACATACAGTGTTACAATGGTGGCGCTCAGCTTGACGGCCTCATCAGATGATTTTTCACGCCCCGCTTAAAGGACCCAGGACTGTAAGAAGGAGGAAACACGTGCGCTGGTAAGGAATTCCAAGACTTAATGGTGCGGCAGAGGAAAGACTCACTGAACCGCTTGGTTCTTGATGGAGTATTCATCGCTCGCCTTCCAGCCCCCGTTTTCGCACATTGTTGGCACGCATATTTCTTCATATGACGACGTCAAGCTAGCACTTCTTGGGTCTAATCAAAATTCAGACAGAAATTCTGTCTATGGTGTGGTGACCACACCATAGACAGAATTTGTCCTTAACCTTTTTCAGATTCAACTAGAGTCTAGTTGAATCTGAAAAATGCTTTTTCAGATTCAACTAAACTCTATTTGAATCTGAAAAAGGTTAGGTACAGATCACCTCCAACTCACTCGTCGTCAAACTAGCTCTTTTTGGGTCTAGTCACAGTACAGACAGAATTCTGTTTAATCTGTGGACCAGTTGAATCTAAAAAAGGTTAGGTTATACATCCTTCAGTTTAACATCAGGCGAGGAGAAGTCAAATTAAAGTGCCATAAATTTTAAAAGTCCCAAAGATAGCCATATTAAAATATTACTAAAGAAATGATGTTGCTAATCCTCATATGTATATTGTTCATTACCGTACCTACTTTCATTACTGCACAAAATTGTATGTTCAATTATGAAAGAGCGGAATCTCCTAATACAGACATTACGACGACGAAAGTCGGCGTTCCTGAAGATACCTCGTGAATATCGCCTTTGCGGAATACTGCACATACCAATTCCCTTCTTCTCTAGTAAAAAGTCTGTGTGTGTACCGAGCATATTCGGGGTATTGCTATCGTTGGGATTTTTAAACCGTGGTAGAGTGGTGATGGTGACTATAGGAGGTGATCTAAGAGGTTAGGTATGCCTCCCACTATAGAAGCTGTAATGATTGGATGCGTAAGGCGAAAGATGGCAAGCTATGGCGCATATTGGGACAGGTCTATGTCCAACAGTGAACTGCAATAGATTTATTGATATAGAAGCTAATTAAAGATGTATTCACATCAAAAGTATAGTACCTACCTACTGTTATGGTACAAAATTATTTTGTTAGGGTAACCTATCATTGTAATATATTGTCCAATAAATAGAGTACCTACTATATACGGTAGGTATGTATTCAAGTAATGTTTGATTGTGTTCTGTTACTGATATGGAAGGGCCCTTTTAACCTTGGCCCTAACTGATAGATTTTATTGTCGTGGCAACCGTTGGATGTTGCTTTGTGGCATAATGTAGTCTTTCAATTTAGTACGCTTAGTTGTTTTTTTTCATATAGGACACGTCAATTTGACTTCACCCCGCCTGATGGTAAGCTCAAGGCAAAGTCTCAGGAAAGAGGGTCACCATTACAAACACGTAAAGTGTTACACTAGTGGCACTCAGCTTGACGTCCTCATGAGATGCTTTTTCACGCCCCGCTTAAAGGACCCGGGAATGTAGGCAGAAGCCTTTCGGGGAGAAATGACCATGGTGCATGGTGCTATGGTCATTTTAGCATTTCGGTATCATGGACGATTGTACAATTGGTCATTATGATATTGCTAATTTCAGCACTATGGAAATTTCCACAGGTCATTTTAGCACCTTGGTCATTTCTCCCCGAAAGGGGAAGAAGGGACTTGTCTGCACAACCATGCATGAATATGGCTATTTGCACTGGTCTGGTCAATCAATATAACACTTATGTCCTGATCAGCGAAATATTTATTCTTCTGTTCTCTGCTGTTTCAGGAGATAGACTTGTGCCACTACGGCGGCTCGGTGCGTGGCAAGCCTGGCTCATGGGTGGCGGTGTCCACTTGCCACGGTGTCCAGGGCATCGTGTTCGACGGCGAAAGGATGAGATATATCGAACCTGCTCAAGGTAACGTACTGTTTTGAGGTCTATCAGATTCTACGAAGTATGAAGTATGAAGTATAGGTATGTATAGGCACGAGATGTGATCCCAAAATATGCTCAATACGCGCTGTTTTTAGGCAGTCTTTTGAAGTTAGCACGCACGGGGTGCAACAGTGGTGGATGAGCTCAAATCTTCTAATTATAGCGTTTCAATCGCAGTTTCGGTTCAAGACCCGTGCCGTTAGTTATAAAAAGCGCCCAGCTTACGATAAATGTTCTATGAATAGTGGGAGAAATGTTGAGGTACCCTCCTGCTTTATCCTTCGGACGTGAACAGTCGTGAGCACTTACATACAAAATAAGGGTTTATAGGACTCTACGAGCACATATGGAGTCAAAATACCCTGCTAGTCGGTGTACCAGCTTTCCTGTCGGGGGTTGCAGGTTCGACGCCAGTTACTCTCTTCAAGGCCAACAAACCAATTAAAAATAATAAGAAGACCTCGGTCTCCATCATGCTTTAAACTAGGAGCTTGGAGATGATCAATAAAAAAAATATTACACTTTTTCTAGGCGGAGACATAACTTCTCAACACTACGTGTATGACCATTCTGACTTGAACGAGGCTTTCCACTGCGGGTATGTGGGAGGGGTCACGAACAACTCTGACTACGACCCTCAGCTGTATCACAAGTACCATAGCGAGAAGGAACAGCAGAAGAGTAGGATCTCGAGGGTAAGTACCTATTTGATTTTGGAACTTTTGGAGCTACTGTACAATGGGCGTCCTTATAGCCAGACAGTCTATGATAGACAGGACAGAAGAACGTATTTAATTTATACTAATACAAAAGTAAACGTAACATAACATAACATAAACTCACGCCTATATCCCTGAAAGGGTAGGCAGAGGTGCTGGCACCCACATTTCGCCAGTTTATGTTTAGGTGCCATTCTCCGGGCACTTATAAACCTGCGATAAATACACACATAACTTCTAAAAGCATCGAAAAGTCATTGGTGTGTGCCATGATAAAACCTGGGATCGAACCCGAGACCTCGTCTCAGCAGTCCATTACCCATACCACTAGGCTACCGCGGCTTACGTAAAAGTAAACGTACTTTACCAGTAAAATAGATAATAGTTAAAATTTGAATCACTTCTTGCATCATTGCGTTTCTAAGTACCGGTTAATTGGCAGGGTTAACTGGACAATTAATATCACAGTTATTAGTGTCATGCCCCTTATTAAGCTACGTTAGTTAACATGATGTTGTTAATTCATAATTTTAGCACACTAGAAGTGCTACGCACGAGGCGCGGCTCGATCCCCGCTCAGTGCAAAAAGTTGTATTCATGAATATGGAATACGTTAAGCCGTCGGTCCCAGTTGCCATAAAAACATCTATGGCAGTTGTTACGGGTAGTTGGAGCCCTCAAATGTCTGTTGTCTCAAATGTTTTTCTTCCTTTCCAATATTTTCGGGGTTCAAGCAAAGCATTACGATACGCATTACCTGCCTCCGTGGTTCAGTAGGTGAAGTATGCGCCGGCTGTGCACGAGGTCATGGGTTCGATCCCCACACAGGACAAAAATTTGTGTGATAGACAAATAGTTGTTCTGAGTCTGGGTGTACTTCGTGTCGTGTACAATTCGCTGTGATGATGATTATGCTGACTGATCAATTTTTTTTTTCAATTTTTCAGTACAAAAGGGATGCATCAGACGACACCCAAGTTCGTGGCCCTTACAACGTGAACAAGCTGTCTCGATTCGTTGAATTGGTGCTAGTTGCTGACAACAGGGAATTCAAAGCCAACGGGGAGAACTTACGCACGGTGTACAGGCAAATGAAGACGGTGGCTAATATTATTAACTCGGTAAGATATCAGTTAGACTTTTTTATCGTGTGAAAAATTCCCACGGATACCGTCTCCGCCAAAGTAGAGGTGATTATGTCGGACCCGATCCTATTAAAACGCACGTCGTCTATATGGGTCTTTAATTGACGAAAGTGAGATAGTTAAATAAATAATTTATTCTGTATAGACCATATAGTGGAGGTCAGATGGCAGTCGCTTCATGGAATATATCGAAGTTTAGCCGCATCACAGTTAGACTGGAAAGCCGACCGCAACTGAGATGGGAAAAGGTTCAGAGAATGATGACTAATTAATTATGGGTTGAAAACTTACAGGTATACGCTCCACTGAATATCTTCATAGCTCTGGTCGGCGTCGTCGTGTGGAACGAGCACGACCAGATACAGTTGGAAGAGGACGGCGATAGGACCTTAACTAACTTCCTGCGGTACAGGAAGACTGTGCTGCTAAAAGATCTACAGAATGACAATGCGCAGTTGTTGACGTGAGTATTGTGTTAACCCTACATTGTTAGCGTCGGTAGCTTAGTGGTTAAGGAGTCGGCTTTCGATCGAAAGGTCCCGGGTTCGAATCCTGACCATTACCAACGTGAACCCACTCCTAAAACAAGCTATTGAGCTTAGCTTGAAGGGTTAGAGGGATTTATGTATTCTTTGATGATAAAATAAAAAATAAGCCGCGTTGGTCCCGGTGAAGTCCCGTTCCACTTCTTCTCTTCCCGTGGATGTGGATGTTAATACACCTTTGCCTTCCCCTTTTGGGCTTACAAGCGTGAATAGAATAAATATTAAAACATGTTTAAATTTTTTTTAAAAGTTAATAGTTTTGTGTGCTATATGCGTGTACTATTTCCCTCACTGCAAACAGGAAATTATTTGTTAGCGTCGAGAGTAAAGAAGGTATTTCCTTAAGCTCTTCATAGTATTTTTATATTATTATCCACCAAATATGTCTTGATACACAATCTATCGACGATGATCTTAAATGTATAGTAACGCCATCTATCGCCGAGTAATGGCCCCAATATATGTATCACATTGCAGCGCCACCTCTAGTCGAGTAACGGAATTATATTGATAACAAATATAATTTTATCGAAAATTGCTTCTTTCTACTAGAAAGAAGTTATCATTCTAGCATATTGATATAAATGATATCGATATAAAAATAATAAAACATAATAACAGTAGTTTTGTTTCAACGAATTAATATTAAACGCTTACTATATGCGTTCTGTGTGTTGATAAATAACTGTTTATCTATAAATTACTTTCAGACGTCAGAAATTCTCAGACGGAGTAGTCGGCAAAGCATTGAAAGGTCCGATATGTACCTTCGAATTCTCCGGCGGCGTAGCCACTAACCACTCTGACGTCATCGGTTTAGTGGCTACGACCATAGCCCACGAAATGGGCCACAACTTCGGCATGGAGCATGACACAGACGAACTCTGCGAGTGTCCGGATCAGAAGTGTATTATGAGTCCGTCTAGTACTTCGGTAACACCAATACATTGGTCGTCGTGTAGTTTGAATTCGCTGGCTTTGTCTTTTGAAAGAGGAATGGATTATTGTTTGAGGTGAGTGTGTCTGTACTTTTAAATATAGAATAATAGTGGTATTTTCACATGAACTCCAGACTCTATTATTATAGGAAGTTAATGGGATGTTATCGACATCAATTAGCCAATTGCAGGCCACTGCTGCAAATATGCCTCTTCTAATTTTGGGAGACTCCATCAGGTAAAAATATTTTCTCACTCGGTAAAGTGGTCACCGTGGCTCATAAACGTTTGCAACACCAGGGGCGTTACATTCTTACTGCCTAATCTGTAGAATACTTCTAATGTCGTTCTTGGAGAACCCCATATTGTAGTCGCTTGGGAAAACAACGGCAGGAAGTTCTTTCCACAACTTGAGCGTGCGTGGGATGAAATTCTTTCATACCGGGCAATGTGCACCGTTTCCGATCCTAAATGCATAAAGATGATTCGCACCATAACTTTTATAAAGCCTATAACCAGCGGACAATTAAATCGCTTCAAACGATGCATCTTTTGTCATCATTCTAATTAGCAGTCTAGGAGCTGTGTTAACAGATGAACCTACATACATACATAGCCTGTCAAAATCATAATCGGCTAAAAAGCTACTATTGTATGCGGAGAATCTTGGAAAAATAGAGGTAAATTGTCTACTTCGTTTTTATGACAATCGTTGTATTCATTTAACCCTATTGCTATTTTCAGAAACAAACCGAAGCGTTTATTCGACTCTCCGACATGCGGCAACGGATACGTTGAGCCGGGCGAGCAATGCGACTGTGGCACTATGGCCGTGGCCGGAGCATATAACGATTGTCATTCGTGCTGCGATCCGAATACTTGCATGTTACGTTCTAATGCCACGTGTGCTGCCGGCATGTGTTGCGATTTACAGGTACGTTCTATCTACTGCAGGCCACCATTAAGTCCTGGAATTCCTTGCCGGCGCACGTGTTTCCTTCTTCCTACAGTCCCGGGTCCTTTAAGCGGGGCGTGAAAAAGCATCTGATGAGGCCGTCAAGCTGAGCGCCACCATTGTAGCATTGAACGTGTTTGCAATGGTGACCCTCTTTCATGAGACTTTGCCTTCAGCTTAACATCAGGCGAGGTGAAGTCAAATTGACGTGCCGTAAATAAAAAAAATGTAATATCGGTTAGAAGCTTGCTGGTTAGGGAGCGTCCTTATGATCAAGATGCGCCGGGTTAGAATCCTGGACATTATTCTACCGATGTGAATCGACTCTTAGCGATAGCTGAATATAGCTCAGTTTTGTTTGTATTCTTAGAAAGATAAAAATATATTTTCTTTAGCACACGATTAGTACACAAAGAAATTAAACAAAAAAAAACAGGTAAACCAGTTCTCATGGTGTGTATATTTATAGGTTACCTTTGATACCTATTGCAATTTAAATTAGATTTAAAATAAACTTAAAAGTGTTTACCAACCAAATGGTAATTCAAGTGTTAAAATAGTAATAAATTAATATAATAAATTAGTTTATTTTAACAATATCATGGTGGTACCATGATGCGAAGCTACTATGACGCGCGTTAGTTCCACTAGAGCTCACTAGATGTCGCCCTAATTGTGACGTCATTTTCTACCATGCGGTGTTAAGATTCTCCGCAACTTGGTTGGGTCGGCGCGATTTCGCAATAACAGTAACTCTGGTTTCCCTTCATAACGCATAAATCTTTCGCCTTTTACTAAAGATTTCCGTGGAGGGGAACACTCAAATGAGTCTTTAATATTTTTGAATGCCTCACTTCGGTGAGGCTTAAAATGATAGAGAATAGAGAAGAGTAGAAATAATCACTTATCATGCTCATTCATTCATGCACATTCAATTAAGTTTATCAGTACCTTTAGGTGCATGTGGTCCATTATTATCATTATTATCATTTCGTCTAAAGTATCAAAAGGTCCATAGTATTATTATAATGTTAGACTAACTTGGAATTGAATTTGAAATTTGCACTTTGCAGTAATTGCACTTGCACAAGTATCATTCCGTTCACTGAATGCACGTTCACGTTACAATACAATATATTTATACAAGCCCAAATTTGCAAGGATGATGTGAGTGTAATGTATGTAGCTACACTAGTTACCATTACAGTAGTTGTGCTCTGGAAATAATTCACGCCGGGTACAAACTGACAACATGTTAAAATGTATAAAGTATCAGAAATGTATGAGAATGTGTATGTAAAATAGTTCAAAATCGTCTCAGTCTCCAAGCTTAAATAAACCTCTGATAACTGCAAACAAATATAACACTACCAAATAAGGTGGCCGAAGCCAAAATATTAACAGTTGGCTCCACACAACTGTGAAGGCTTACCCGTCTTACATAAGTATATAAAGTCACTATTATAATTCATTACAATTCTAATCTTTTTTTTAGACTTGCCGTCCAAAGTCGGCTGGTACGGTGTGTCGTTCGGCGGACCGCGAGTGCGATTTGCCCGAGTACTGCACGGGGCACTCTGAGTACTGTCCCGATGACGTGTACAAGATGGATACCACGCCTTGTGGGAAAGGAGGACAGGTATGTCCACTTTAAGGCACATGATTTTTTAATGACAAGAACCTTGTAACCTTTTGAACTAAACGTGTAAGGGAAACCCGAAGCCGAAGGCCGAAAGGGCAGTAGAAAGTAGTTCTGTTTTTTATTTTTTTATGCCGTTTAACATTAGTTTAGCATTATTCACTGAAAAAAACATGAACTCGCATTATGGCGCCGTTTAAACTTTTTTCAGTGACGTTTTTTTTATGAAATTATCGTTTCATTTAGCTTTACTGATACGGAGAGCAAATGATGCGATACAAACTAAAAAAAAATTGCCAAATCATATTATTATCTTCCTCTGTCGTATTGACGGCATTTTTGAGTTGCCATCTTGGTGTAGTAATTTGTTTCACGGCAGCGCCACTATTCACGGAGAGGGCCCGAGCATAGGTTTCGCTCTACGGGAAGGTTTACCACGTCCCATATATAGTGTACCATTAGTACTACCAGGGACCTACTGCTTCCGGAGTGTTTACCTTACACCCTGTATAAAAATACAATCATTTTTCAATTTATCGTATATACCGGTTGATTTTATAGTGGTTTCGGAAAAAAAGATTTTGGCCACAACTTCGATAGTAAAATCGTAATTTGACGAAAAAAAATTTTTTTTTTTTACACCTCCCATAAATTTTTCTGTTCACCTGCACATTATTGCCATACATAAAGTTATTTTTTTTTTTCAAAATAAAACTTCTAGTAGATTTTGCTTCCGAAACTGTGTGTGAAACAAGATATTCTTTTTCGGAAACCACTATAAAATCACCGTGTATATATATAATATATTTAATAATATATCACAATTCAATTTATCAAGGTCTGTTTAGAAATTTGAAGGTCACCAGCTCATGTGTTGTATCTGTCCCCTGCAGGGCGCGTACTGCGTGCGCGGCGGGTGTCGCTCGCACTCGGACCAGTGCCGCCTGCTGTGGGGCACCACCGGCGAGTCCAGCCACAACAAGTGCTACTACAACACCAACGTCAAGGGGGACAAGTGAGTGGCAGACAGGCACACGGCCCACCTGATGGGAAGGGGTTAAGGGGAGTCACACACGTGCTACCGACCCTGTATTGTTAAGAACTTCCTATTGATGACCTCCGTAGCGTTGTGGTAGTGCACGCGACTGCTACGCAGGGAGGCGCGGGTTCGATTCCTGCTCAGTGCAAATATTTGTGTGCGTGCATATGAATATTTGCATTGGTCTGGGTGTTACTATGTATAATATGTATGTATTTACAAAAAAAAATGTATCTAAGTATGTTTATCCGCATTCTAGAACCTGTGACGCGAACTAGTTAAGCTATGCTTACCATAGGTGTAAGTGGCCTTGTGTAGATTGTTCTAGAATATTTATTTTATTATTTATTGCCCTTCTTGAAGAGTGCTATTTTGTAGTCGCTTAGTAAAACACAGCAGGGAGCTCATTCTACAGCTTCATTGTGAGCGGGAAGTTATGTGTGGGGATGAACACCCTATACTGCTGTTTGCCCAAGTGACTACAATATGGAATTCTTCAAGAAAGATTTTAGAAGGTTTCTATGGGGTCAACAGCGCGAGTGTGACGCCCCCGGTGTGCAAACATTTATAAACCACGTACCTACTTGTCAGGTGGGCCGGTGCTAGTCTGCTACCTAAATAGTATAATATTTAGATATTTACAGAAAAAAATTGAAAGCAATTAGCATACTGATAGTTCAAATTCAATTTAGATAGGAAAAAGTGATTGCTAAAATTCGTATTCCGTCGAAGCATTCACTTTTTCCTATCTTAATTTGAAATGTTTAGATATTTTTGTGTTATGACTTCAAAGGATCTGCCAAGTCTTAAACTGTTCGTCGGTCACCTGGTCTCCCAGTAACTTGACACGTTTATTGTGCCTTCCAGGACCGGCAACTGCGGCTACGATCGCCTCAACACGCGCTTCAAGCCGTGTGCCCCACGGGACGCAATGTGCGGTACCCTGCAGTGCCGCCATCTCAACGAACGGCTCGAGTTCGGCATGGAGTCTGCGGCCTTCCTCTCCGCTGTGTTCATCAATGATAATGGTACGTAGCCGCGTGGTTTCCGGCAGACCAGAATTTGGGCCACTACGTCACTCGCGGCTCAAACTTAGGCTCAGATGCATGGGGGTGACAGGTGGAGCCGCCTGTCACCCTAGCAGAAGCAGGCCGTGTCGGTGGTGCAAAGTACCTGGGGGCTAGACGGAGACACCGTGGTCCCCACACCCGAAGAGGGTCATCTCGAAAGAGAGGGCTCCGGGCCTGCCGGGGTGCGAGGGATATGTTCGCTACTATCTCACCTCCGGCAACTAGAGATTCAAAGATGACGTGCGTTTTAGTCGGTTCGAGTCCGACATAATATCTCTCACCAACTCCGGTGGGTTTGGTATCCGTGGACATTTCGCACACGAAAAAAGCTCTGATGTATGGCTCGTGTCAACAAAGGCGTCCGGAATACGACAATAAGCTTACACTCTATTACATGGCACCGAATACAATGATTGGTGAAATGTGGATGTTAATTCACCTCTGCCTCCCCAGATGGAAATTGTATGGAGATGGAATAGTTATGTAAGCGTATGTATATGATGTATTGATGTAACCTACTAAGTGTTATGTAGATGATAGGGCATATAATTAGTATTTCCATATAATTAGCACTATTTTTTCTCATTTTATAGGCACTATAATTCCATGTCGAACGGCTATCATAGATCTGGGATTGAACGACGTGGATCCAGGTTTGGTGCCCGACGGAGCTCCATGCGGCGATGGCTGGGTACTATATATTTTCTTACTACTATACTCCATTTGGATTAGATACTTAAAAAAAGGTAAACAATGTTGTGGCAACTTTTTATATAAAACACATGCTAAACAAATAAACTAAGCTAACTAACTAGTGGTTGGTGATATCGATTTTTAGTCTTTAAAATGCGTTTTCAAGCAGCTAAGTATTTTTGTACCGAGTTTTTAAACAAAACCTGTTAAAAGACACACCAAGATTGTTTACGTTTATTTAAGTTCATAAAGCGTCGGTAGCTTACTAGTTAAGGAGCCGGCCTTACGATCAAGAGGTCCCGGGTTCGAATCCTGGCCATTACACTACCGACGTAGACCCTATCACGAGCCATTGACTTAGTTGGAGGGGTTAGCGGGAATATTAGTAATTTGGGTTGCTAATATTCTTTTAATAAAAAAAAAAACAAATGGATTATAATGTACGAGTTACCATACGAAAGCATGTACTAAACGCTAGTTTCGAATCGCGGGAAATCCTGTTGAAAGCTCGAAAGCTTACTTTAAAGCTTACCCCTAGTTTCTAAACAACTGAAGACTTTCTAAAGTAATGTATAAATGTTCCAGATGTGTCTGAACCAGAGATGCGTGTCGGTGGACGCCGTGAGGGAGAAGATCGCTAACGGCGACACGTCCGTCTGCCCTACCAACTGCTCCGGACACGGCGTGTGTAACTCGGCAGGTAAGAGCTCAAACTACCCTATTCTCATTAGCTCCAGCGCAATTTTGTACTATGGAACTGTTGAGACTTTTACTCATCATCATCCTTTTTTTTTTTATCCTACGTTGGTGGCAGACAAGCACACGGCCCACCTGATGGAAAGCGGCCACCGTGGCCTATGAACGTGTGCAACACTAAGGGTGTCACACACGCGCTGCCCACCCTGAAGGGAAAGGGGGAGAGCTGGGAAGGGGTGGGGAGGCTAAGAAGGGGAGGGGTATAGTGAGCTCTGGCTACCCTACTTACCGGCGGGAACACAACACGATAGTTATGTCCGCGGTCTTCTGTAGGGCGGAGGTACTTCCCCAGTTGGACAGCTCATTTCGGACGGGAGATACCGTCGTGTCCTACCTCCGTATTCCTGCCCTTGTCCCAATTATTTGGGGTCGGCGCAACATGTAATTCTCTTCCATACATTCCTATCGGTTGTCATTTCCTCAGCCACTCCCTTCCTTGCCATATCCTCTTTCACACAATCCATCCATCTCTTTTTGGGCCGACCTCTGGTTGTAAAGCCCTCTACACTAATACTTTGGACCTTTTTTACTCAGTAGTAAATAAATAAATAAATATTCTAAGACAATCTACACAACGTTACCTAGACCCAAGTTTAGTTTTAACTAGCTTGTGTTACGGGTTCTAGAATGCGGATAAACATACATGGATACTTTTTTTTTTGTAAATACATACATATTCTACATAGAAACATCCAGACCAATGCAGATATTCGTATTCAAGCACACAAATATTTGCACTGAGCGGGAATCGAACCCGTGTAGCAGTCGCGTTTACTACCGCTACGCCACGGAGGTCGTCAAAGTAGTTCCATGGACTATGCCAATGGAACTATTGGACAAATAAAGTCTCAGTAGTTCTATGCGAAAAATTTCAATGGAACCAGTGAGAATCATCCAGAACACGGCTACTACCCATATACTTTTAAATAGATCTTCTTTGCGTTTGTCCCGGTCGCATCCGTGCCTTTCACCGAATAAATAAAAAATGATTATGATCATAATCATAATCATAATCATAATCATAATCATAATCATAATCATAATCATAATCATAATCATAATCATAATCATAATCATAATCATAATCATAATCAATCATAATCATAATCATAATCATAATCATAATCATAATCATAATCATAATCATAATCAATCATAATCATAATCATTATTTTTGTGGAACATAGGTTAGTTCCACAGATTGATATTTTATATTTTTTTATATTTCCAGGTCATTGTCATTGTGAGCCAGGTTTCGCTCCTCCATTGTGTGCGCTGCCAGGGCCTGGTGGCTCTTACGACTCAGGACCTGCTACAGACCCGACCAGTACGTATCGGTCTTCCCTCTTTTTTTTGACAGCCCGAAATCTCCTTAGTGAGCTTTCTACCATAACTCACACCACACAAGGTTATTATTAGCCGGGGCATATGTGTGCAGTTGCTGTACTTACCCAGTCGAACTGCTCAATTAGGACGGGGGACCTTCGTCGTATGTTTATGACATCAATCAAGTGTTAATTAAAAAGGGAATTTTATGAAATATAAGCTTTTTTTTTGGTTTCTTTCTTACAGTTCAACGAAACTTCATGGTCGCTATGTACGTCATATTCCTGGGCATCATACCCTCAATCCTACTGATCCTGTTCATCATCTACTACTCGCGCCACAACGTGCTCCTCTGGTGGAAGAAACCGCGCAAATCGTACGTAAACATACTCCTATGTCGTGGGTGTTTCTGCAATACTGACACAAAAACTGCATTCTCAGATAAATTCGCTAGATTCCAAGCCAGTACTGCGTCTTTAAGAAACTTATTGAGCTTCAAAAGAAACGATTCGGTTAACCCAAATATTTATAGCGATCCACCGTCATCTGATTCCCCTATATACGCTACAATAGAAGAGACAAAACCACCTCAAAAGTCTCAAGAAAAAATCGTTAATTTACAAAATAAAACTCAGAAAAAAGCCCCACTTACTAAGCCGCTTAAAAAAATCAATAAAGACGATATTCAAATAGCAAATAACAGTGATCTCAAGTTGAAACCGCTTTTGAAACCTAAGCCGAATGTGGCAAGCGAAAATAAACCTAATGTAGTTATTGTGAAAGGTTTGGAATCTACGACGAATGAAATGGTGACGAATGACCAACACCGTATGTATAATATAAGGAGTAGTGGGTTGTATAACAATGTTTCGGGACAAAATGTTAAGGTGCATGCTTTTAAAAAATAACTGTATAGAAATGGTGACGTTGTAATACTACTAGTAAAATTTATAATTCCGCAAAATGAAGGAGGGCGCCACTTTCATTCTATCAATGTCAAATCGCGCTAAATTGTCTTTGCCTTTACAATGAAACAGTAGAAGAATAACATTATATTGTTTATGGATATAGAATCTAATTTACTAGATAACCTGTAACAGTAGATTCTTAAATTATAGTTTTCAATTTAAAATTTTTTATTTACTAAATTTTAATCGAGTTATAAATGATAAACTATAAGAATTCGCTCAATTCGACAGAAAACTGCTCTATTAATGATTTAAATTTGGAGCGTGATATTTTTTTTCTGAAGCACTGTTCATACCGTCATGGTTTGAAGTATATGATATATACTATAATACGATATATGATATATACTAATATATACTTTTTATAGAATTTAACTTAAGTTTTTTCTTTCAATTACTAGCTTAAGATTTAATTGTACAAAAGAAATATTTAAAACATTGCTCAAAATATTGGACTATTGTCTTGGCTCAATTACGTAATATTATGTACAGCAAATTGTTTGAAAACGGTACTGATGTATACTAACTGTTGCTAAATTTAAAAAGGAACTGTGATATTATTATATCGCCTTTTGTACATATATAAGTTGATAAATATAAAACTTCTATCTTTTACCATATTTAAGTTACTTCTACTAACTCGTATAACACTAATCATTATTTTTAAATATAACAGTATATAAAATTAAAATTATAACTTAATTTTATTGCATCTTCTAATTAATTTATTTTGCGGTGGTATAAGAGGCTCCACGTATTTATTATAAAACTCCTTTGTTCATTAAAAAGAAGTGCGTTGGTAATGTTTATCTATGGTACGTTTATTTTTCTTCTATCTCATGTCGTGTGTCAAAAGTAAAAAAAGTACAGTTCTAAAATCAATGCACAATCTTATTTCTTTTTTATAAAGAAGGGAGAAAGGCTTTACCTCTATAATAGTTTAAATTATTTTTTTGTGCGTAGATGTAATAGTAGTTCGTTTGTAGTTATTTTGTGCATTTTTTAATAAACTTACTTCTTTCCTTTTCATTCTTATTTCATTGTAACATACTTATATGTAATTTTAATTCAAAATATTGCCATTTTTTCACAAATATTTCATTTGTGCTACATTCTGTATTTATGCACTGAGTGTTTAAGCACACTTATAAATAATATTCACTTGGCATGACTATAGTGCACTTCTATCTGTAAAGACCTTGAAAGTCATTTTTTTAAACTGGCAATACTTTTTGCAGATCAATAATGCTAGTCGTGCGTGTGTTTGTGTATGTGTGATTTTAGCATTGTCATTATAGCGGCGTGTCTGAAATTCAAATGCGTCATTCTCTCTCATTCCACCAACGCACTTACAATTTCATAGAAGAAAACGTGCATTTGTGGAATGAGAACATAAATCGTTCATAGATTGTTTCTTCAATTGTTTGGTGAGTGTTTTGCACTGGTTTTGCTTTCACTAATATAGCACGAGCAGTTAGAGTCACATTACACATCATACTGTAAGCATAAACGATCATTGACATATTTTTTTTAATAATTGGTAACTGAATTTACAAAATATTAAAAACTTCCTTGTGTACGTGTGACTTTAACCCATAATAAAATGCATGTTTGTTTAGTAATACAGTTGGCAACACTAGCTTACGTCTATTGTATGGCTTTCATTTTGTATTCGGTGACGTTAATTATTCTATTTTTCTTACTACTAACATCTGTTATTCGGGTACGTATAACATCTAAGATGAAAATCTTCGCATGTTGTATTTGCATGGTTGCATGAAACTTCTTTCTTTCCTAAACCCCCAGCCAGGTGGACTGATATCCTGTAATGGATGTCTGGGATAGACTGGATGCGTAAGGTGGAAGATCGGTAGAGAGGCCTATGTCCAGCAGTGGACTGCGATGGGCTAATTGATTGATTGAACTAAACAAAAATATTGAGTTAAACAAGCCTTCGTACCACATTTACTACAACATTATATGAAAAAGGGGTACCTTATCTCTTTTGTCGACTGTGCAATAGGGATGAATAGAATGATGAATAGATGAATAGAATTTAGAATATTGAAATATCAATTAGGTAATAAAAACAGATTAGAGAATGATTCACGAGACATTACTTCCACTAATTGGTACAACTGCATCTAAATGTTGAGTCAATACCGCAATTACACCCCTATTCATCATCATCATCACCAAGACTAACATTTTCTATCTGCTTACAGTGCACCATCTCCAAAGAAAGCAAGCCTGCAACATCGCATATCAAGAAGTGCCAGCAAATTTGCTGCTAACTTCCAGAGCAACCCACAAAGTAACACTCAGCCCATCAACGTACACACACTCTCGAATCCTGATGATATGAGCTCCAGCTTGCTTCGAAGCGATTCTGACCGAACCCCACCAGGAAACATCAACCCTTCTGTAAACTTCTTTGGCAATTTTAAAGGATTCTCTCTAACTCCTATGGAAAAGAGTCAAGGTCAAGAAAAAGACGAATCTGAGGTACCTATTGCTAATAAACCTAAGAAGATAATCTCAGAAACTATTGCCAGTAAAAGTGCAAAAATTACTCCAGTGCATAGAAGTGGTAGCATAAACCAAAATATTATCACTCAGGGAGTACTAAAACCTGTGTTAAGAAGTGCTCCCCCTCTACCCGTAGTACCTTCTACGACAAAATCGAGTCCAAAAACCAGTCCTTCCGTCAAACGATCTAATAGCTCCGTTCAGAATAAAATAAAAGCGTTAATGTCTACTGAAAAATCTGAAGAAATACCTCCACCAATCGTAGCCAATCCGCCTCCTAGACCAGTGATATCCAGTCCTATTCTAGAAACTTCTACATGTACGGCAAAAGAACTTATATCACCCCTACAAGGTTCTAAAACTTTAGGACCGAGTAGAACGGCACCAACTATCCCCAAGTCTCCAGACAGTTTCAAAAGACCGTTAAGCATGCACTCCACAGGCGTTCCACAAAAACCTCTGCCAGAAGAACCTAAGAAAGGTATATCTTTAAACCGCATAACATCCTTCCTGAAGCAGGAGAAGCCCAAAGAAAAAGAACGCAAACCAGTTGAAAGGAGTCACTCCTTACCAAAGAACCCTAATAACCAAATGAGAGTGTCGAAAGCAGACAAAGGTACCTTGAGAAACTTGCAAATATCAAACCCTATTCTTCAGAAAGACATTGAACTCCCCGTCAATACAGTGTCTGTAGTGTCTGATTCTGAAGATGGAGATGATGCTAAGGCATTCGTAAATAGGGCTCAAAGTATGAGAGCACCTGCTTCTCAGAAACCTGTGTTACAAAGCTTCGGATCCATGCGTCAGGCACCAGCTGCTCCAAGACCTTTATCTGGAATAGGAAGGCCAACCGCACCTCCTCCTCCCTTACCGAATAATTCTGAACCTTCACCGCCTATAATGCCTAAACCACGCACTGATAGTAAGACTGTGGATTACGTGGACTGCATAGAAGAAAAACAAGCACCACTTTCTCATATAGCCGAAGAATCTACTGACAATATTTACGCAGTTATAGAAGAAAGTCCGGAAAAACATTCAAAACCGTTACCAGGAGTACCTCCTCCAATTAAAACGATAGCCCAGTCACCGCCTGTCGGGTACAACACACCGAAACCTATCCCTTCCAATTCTGGAAGTACAGAGAGTATGGGCTTACTCGGAGAGATTGTTAACGAAATACAGAATCGCAACTTCGAATCTATTTACTCTGCGTCGACGCTCTCAAGAAAGAAAGAGAAAGAACGAAAAGAGAAGGAACGTAAAGAGAGAGAGAAAAATGGCGAGAGTAACAGAGACAGTACATATATGAATTCAGAATACAAGTCACCAGAGAGCGTTTATAGCAATTCTGGAGCAAAATCCACAGTTTCGACCACGAGCAGCGGCTATTTGCTGCCTTCAGCCGTCAATGTGCCTACTTACTTAAAAGCAGATGAAAGTAAGGAAGAGGACAAAGCTCCGCCTCTTCCAGGGCCTAATTCGAAAATACCCACATTTACTAGACAAGTAACACCCCCAGGTCTTCGAAATACTTCTTCATTCAAAAACGTTCCTCTAACACCTAAAGCTACTAAAAGTATAACACCGAAGATTTCTAATAGTCCGGATGTAGTCTCAAGCTGCACAATGCCGGAGACGAAAAACACGAAACCTCCTGATGTCATTAATAATAATAAGGTGACAAGCGACGCACCGAAAGTGGCGGCAAAACCCTCAGTTACCGCCAAACCGAATGACAATATTCGACCGCCATTAAGACCAGCGCCTACAATTGACAAGAAACTTGTAAATAAAACTCCATCTACCCGCAAACCAGTCAATCTAAACACAAACACGAACAAGGGACATACAGACAAACAAAATTCGGTGACGAACCGACCTGACATAGATACTGTTAAAACTATAGCTGATAATTTAAATAAGAACAAACCAAAAGTTGTACCGAAGCCGTCTTCTGCACAAAAAACAGACAACATTAAACCGAGCCAGACCAAATTAACGGCCAAGCCGTCGAATGTTGCCAGTTTACAGCAGAAATTCGAAAATAGAAAGTCTATAGGCAAAGAAATCACTGTAACCAAAAAATAGGGATACAGTTTATGATTGCATAGTTATTCGATTTTTTTCAAATAATATCGATATATTTTGACTATATCGAATAAAAATCGAATAAGTATGTAGTCCGCGATGAAATTGAGTTATCTAGTCTGTAATTATATTTAAAAGGCCATTAGAAAGACTCAATATTGTAACGAAGAACGTAAGGATCTGATTTTTACAAAGCATTTTTACGTGACGTGTGTTATTGAAGGTTGTACAAGAATGGTATTTTGGTTGAATAATGGCTGATTAGAATAAGATGCTTGTTTGAAATAAGAAAAGGTATTTAGCACAAAATAGTGACATAAAGAATGGCGTTACTATCTTTAGGGATTCGTAAATCAAATGTAACGTAGATAAAAGTATCGTGGCTATAAAATAAATTACACTAAGAACTGTAGATGTGTGGGTAGTGTACCATGAAAAGTACATCCGATTTCACGAACTGAAGTTTCGAGAATATTAAATTGAATGAAGGTAATTATTCAACTTCAATTTCTTAAAATTGCAGCAGAATCTTCGCCATTTTGTCAGTCTCTGGTATATGTAGTACACGTAATATAAAATGAATGGCGAGACATTAATGTCAAGTTTTTCAAGCCCCGAGCCACGTTAGCCACGCTAGTAAATTGGTTCCCGTGGGTCCGCCACTAGATTATTTGGATTTTAGGGTAATTATTATGTTTAATATGAAAATACTGATATTTAAAATTTTGAATAAAATTATATTTTATCTATTTTTAGTTTTTAATCAATGAATGTTAATTATTATTGATTATTGTCATACTGAATGTCAATGTGACCGAAATATGGTGGAACCCAAATGTATTACTTATAAAACCTTTGCTTGGTTCGGCCTAAACCGTATGGAAAGAAATTTTAAGTAACTTCATAGTACCTAAATGCTAGGTCCGTAATTTTCGGAAATACTTTTCATAGTGTCCCTATTCACCAATTTTAAAGCTACCAATTTACAAACATTTACGTAATAGTAAAGAGCGCAAAGAAATTATTTTTATTACGGCAACTTTTCCTTACAAATGTATGTAGACTGTAAACGAATGAAAGTGTTCATATTTTGTAACGATACGCAATTTTGATGGTTAAAAATATCTGTACACAACTTTTGAGTATATTTCTTGATACGTGTATGAATTAAGTTCCGTACGATGAACTTTAAGTCTTCAGACTTTTTTTATCATATACAACTATATTACTAGAACTGTGGGAGAATAGCCTGCTTACTAATAAAGATTATAATTGGGAAAGATTGAAAAGATGTTCCTTTTATGGTCTAATAGATTACGGTAATGGGATTAGAATTCCGCGGAGTTGGTTCTGAGGGGAACAGCTAGTATAGTTAATATTTTATCAATGTTCTGGATAGAAGCAGACCCTTCTTATATTTGGCGACTAATTGTTTCCATAGAACTCAACTGGGGTTGATTAAGCTCGTAGATTACGGGATTTCTTCAATTTCTTGATTCTTTCTTCTTCTTCTTCCAATCTCATGGCGTCCGCCATGTTTACCATACCTTTTAAAAGCTACTGATTGGTGGTTAGACGTGAAATTTAAGTTGCTGGCAACTTGAGTTTCGCATGTCGGGTTTCGCGTTTCGGTTTCAAAATAATCACAGAAACTCATGATGCCCGTTGTCTAGTGTACTAGTCGCCATGCAAATGTATGTGCGAAACTCTAGTTTCGAATCGTGGCAACTCGAGATTCGCTTGAGTCGCATAATGTAAGAAGGACCTTAAATTCTTAAGCTACTACTACTTAAAGTACCCCTTTATATTCTTAAAGGGTATTATTAGGTTTTGGGATACTTGTAGATGGGATTTGATTAGTTTAGCATACAGGACCCCGATTCTACAAATTTTTAACCATAGTGGCATGACTGCGATCACAAAAACCGCCATGGCATTTTCGGCTTTATTCACATTGCTTTAAAGTTCAAAATGAAATGAAAAAGAGTTTATTACATCATTTCATTCACTCTACACAACAATGCCATTTAATCTTAAACTTTAACTGTGTAACCGTAGAATCCAAAATTGAATGACATTTTTTCGTGATCTCTGTTCTTTAACAATGGTTGACAATTAGTTGAATCGAGGCCCAGGTAGAGTGTAGGGCATTTTGTATAATATGATGGACGCACGTGGTGTGTCATTCACATGTCTTGATAATTTTCAAGTTTTCTACGATATAAAAGTCTGAAGACCATATTTTGTAGTCACCTTACGACTATAACATGTTCTAACGCCTTACGTATGTACAGAATAATTTACCTGGTTGTTTAGATGTAGTTTAAGCGATCTCTGTAAATATTATTAGAAATTTATCTTTTATTCCTTAAAATTAGTGAATATAATATGTCAAGTGTCTTATGGTACATAATGCTTAATTTGTATTTTTATAAAGATAATGTTTGATATTTATAGAGAAATAGTGTCTTTACATGTTATTGGTGATGTTTGAGTTGATAGGACATAACAGATGTGCTATACCATTGCTTTGCTATTGACAGACATATTCTTTTTTAACAAACTAGTCTTTAAAACTTCTACTACAAGACTTCCTCTTATTATATTAAGGCGTTCCGTGGTCTCGTGCGAATGCACGAAAAAGCGGACGGGCATACTCGCAAATTCATATAAGCCTACAGATTTAGTGTAAAGTAAAATCGAAATATTTTCTTACAAGTGTTATATCTTACAATTAAGTTCAAACTTTCGTTGTGTCTTCCCTATCAGACATACTAATAACATGACAAAGACATAGTGTTAGGTTTGAGTGTTGATGCTTTACAATAATTTATATAATGATATCTATATATTCTTTATTCTACTTTATAAATGGTGCTACAGCGAACAGACATGCTTACCACGAAATAGTATAAATAATATTTTTATATTTAGCAAAGGAAGCAATAAAATTTTGGTGTTGTTTATGTGACATGTCCATAGAGAGGGTTTCGGGCAATTATCCTATTAATATTATAAATGTCAAAGTTAGTGGGGTTTGGATGAACGTTTGTTAGTGTTAACAGATTTCTGAACGGATCTAAATAAATGGCCTAGAGTTGATCGTACTAAGGTAGTTTAGGCAAACGAAGGTGTACTATGTGAATAACGCATCTAGGCATATGGTAGATCGAGATCAACATAGCAAAACACATACTGATTAATAAATAATAATAAATATCCTAGGACAAGCTATACAACGCCATCTGAACCCATAATAAGCATAGTTTAACTAGCTTGTGTTATGAGTTCTAGAAAGCAGATAGAATTACATACATATTATACATAGGAAAACCGAGGCCAATGCAAATATTCATACTCATGCATGCAAATATTTGCATTAATCGGGAATCAAACTCGCAACTCTTGCGTAGCAGTCTCGTTCACTACCGTCCACCATGAAGCATTCGAAACCGGCGGGCTTGCATGAAAAGCTTAATGATAATAGAGATAGCTTGTGAAGTTTGTAAGATCAAAAGTAGATGGTGTATGAGAACCCTAGAGGACGAAAGGTGTAAATATTATCTATGTAGGTATGTATGTCAAAAATTCAGTCTATGGATCAGTCAATAAAATATTAATCAAAATGCAATAATTTATAAAACATTAGCTGCATAATAATAGTAATATTTTCGTCCATAAAACAATCACTGCCATGGCTTGGTACAAAATGTATGGTGCTGTACATCACAAATTAACCTCATTACTAGTTCAGGAGTTGTCCGCCAAAGGTGTGTGAGATTTTCATTTCTAAAGCGTTCTTAGTCTAACTACGTGCTAAACTTGCTGACCGCTCTGAACTTAGTCTAAGAATTTCCTCAGGATATTTAATTTCGTTTCTCATTGAGATGAAGTTCTATAGAGAGTTTAGTTCATAGAACTTATATTTACGGTTTATAAATAAATGAAGGGTACTGTTACATAATAATATTATGTACTATGTGTACATTTATACATATTCACTATTAAATATGATGGGATATTTACAACTTTTGTCGGTTTCAATAACCGTGCAAGTCGATACAGTGAGTGTTGTGTATCGTGGTCGAGAACAGCGTGAGAACGCAGACAGTGGTAGTGGCAGTAATAAATGAGTGAGAAAGAGGGTAGACCGATACGGTTGGCCACAATAAGAACTAGCTCGGCGGTAGTCAGTACTACATGATCATGCTAAATATCCCGTCATAATTAATAGTGAATATGTAAATTACCATATCAATCTACAATCATACATGATATACACTCAATGATGTATATGCATGGATGAATCAGGGATTGGGTTCTGAATTCTGTTCTAGAAAAAAAAGAGAAACAGATAAATAACTATACTTTGTAAAATATAGCTTGGGTCCTATGACAGATGTCAAAATGAGGTTCATAGGGATGTCCGAAATTCGATGAAAATATCGATATACTACCAGCTGTTATATTGATGCATGTTACATATAATTAGGTTTAATTTAATTGTATGTATGTATTTAATTGTAATGAGAACGGAATATACGTAGCAAATAAGGCGTCGGCATTCGTACTGATGAGAATGAGTGGAGTGGATCAGTGGAAGTTCATATCAAACAAGATGTTGGCGCGTGTATCTTATGCCTATATCACGGCCCAAGAGCCAAACGCGGCGTGTCTTCTTACAAAATCCCAAACACGGGTTCAGGGCGTTGATGGATTGAATGTAGGATTTTATTTACTCAATATTATTTAGGATCAAGTATATTGAAATATAAATATTATTATGTTATTAAAATACCTAAGCAGTAAGATTAAATTCTAATTATTCTTTTCTTATATTAATTTCAATTTTAAATGTAGCTTTATTCAAAATATGGATAGTTTATAGTATGTGGTCACGATGATTCATCGCCCATCACTAATTAGCTCGGTATGCCCATAAAGTATGACATTGACAGCTACTACATTCATTATTAGAAAATTAAAGACTTCATGTGCGGGATTTCACTGACAGCTGTCATAGGACCCAAGCTACATTTTACAAAGTATAGTATTGATCTTATTCATTGAACCTCACTCCATAACGAACAATCGTACTGAGTGTAGACTACTAACTCGCTGAGTGTTCAGAGCGGTCATAAAGTTTGGCGGGAAGTATAACAGGGGATAAATAAAAATATATATCGAGGAGAATTATTTATAGACAGTTGATATATTTTGTGGGAAAATCATTCTACATAAAAATTCATACTGGATTAAGTAGCAATTTATTTCTACAATGAGTGCTACAGATTTATTGAATATTCAATATTCATGTTTCCAGCCGTTCAATTTATTAATGTACTTTAAATTAAGAGTGTATGGAAATAGATATGACAAAAAGATCATATTTGATCTAAATATAAAATAATATTATTCGAACGAAACGTCAGTTGTTGCCATTTTAAAACATCGATTCTTACTAAGTATTTTTTTTTAATATTTAAAAATCAACAACAACGTTTGTTTTTTTTATTTTCATTTGATTATTGCGGTCCACATTTTGGCTTCATAGAGTAAAGTTCGTTCGAAAATATTAATTTTAATTCCCTTTTGCAGTTCTTAACATTAATATTTTTATTCATTTTCTTAATAAACCTACGGCACCTATTTTCATAATCTAGTTGCAATCATTTAGGTACAACATCTTCATCTTCAGAGCTTTTTCTCAATTCAGTTGAGGTAGGCTTTTGTTCTAACTACGAAATGGCCGAACTTCGGTATCTTTTTTATACCACTTAGGTGGCAGACAAGCACGCGGTCCACCTAATGGTAAATTTAATTACCGTGGCTTATGGACGTATGCAAACACGGAATACGTTCCACGATTTTTTTTATTGTGTTAATGTGTTAATTAATAATATGTTCAGCCATTTCGTAATTTGACTGTAATTATATACCTAGGTACATAAGATTGTGAAGTACATAAATATTGTAAATATAACCAAAGAAATGTAGATAGGGGAGTGATCGCATTTAGCATATTGTCAGACTAACTAAAGATATTCGGTGCGCTGATTATACGCTTTATACGAGTACTCTCTAAGCTTGTGCGTCTTAAAGATTTCGTAATGTATGTATCGATTGCAGTGAGGTAAAAAAAAATAGCAATGTCTATTAATAAAATTAGCCTTTATTTTTATTCCAAGACTGTGAATTATAATTGATTATTAATTATATCAAAATTAGTTACTAAAGCTAGATGAATACTTGATTTTTCTTATTATTACAGAAAAAAAGATGAATAAAAATATTTCATGAAAATTTGTTTTTTTTTGTTATATGTACCTAGATAATGTAGTAAAGAAAGAAAGAAAGAATTTATTAGCTCATACACATGGAAGAATACATATCAAAAAATTATGTAACAGCACAACATGTTTAGCTGCAGTATTGCTTAGGGCACACTCATCGCGATAAGTTTCGGGCGATAAACTTCGTCTGCGGGCTACGGCGAAGCTAGCCACGAAGCTTTGCCCGAATATATTGCGCGAAGCAAGGTTTATCGCGTTGCATGAGCGTAGTAAAACAAAATAGGGTAGCTCTGTATTTTATGGCAGCAAATATTTTTTTTTTTATTTGTTACCTGAAAAACAAATTAAAAGCAAGAAACTCCGTTACTCCAATCCATCTTATGCTCCCATGTTAGTGCGTGTAAGCACCAGAATAGGAGCATAAGGTCCTAAGGGTAGGTACATAAATATTGTACCGTGTAACACGTCCTCTACTCATTTGTATACTTGGCTACATACATCGCTATAACGCGAAGCTTCGGGTTAGCGCGATGTGTGCGGCCGGGGCATATTTAGCAGTACATAGCTAGTATGAAACTGATTGTATATGCCCCGCCTCTCAGAAGCTCTATCACAGAACAGGAAGTCATAGAAAGTGGTTGGTAAGTTGAGACAAAGTATTTGTGAAGAGTTCAAAATGATTATGATGAAGAGATGAAAGATGATGGTATATTGTCGTTTGCCACTGCCCTATACAATTGCAAATAATATAAAAAATGAAGGCCCCATCTCTTACACGTTAGGCACATAGAATGTACCTATCCAGAACCGTTGTCCTATGTACCTTGAAGCGATAAATGCGATCAGAGTTTTGTTAAAATTAAATTTAAATCTGGCGGCAAGATAAGCAGGTAGGCTGTTCTCACATTTCACCTGCAATATTTGTAAATATTTACAGTCGTTATCATTGTACAGTTAAAATATCATTAGGATACCATTCACAACAAGTTACCCGTAACAATATCAACGATTATTTAAACGATTGTATTCGTTCATTACTTAATTGAAAAAATAGCCAATGTTCAAATATAAAAAGAGAGGGATACATTTTACGTAAGTATATCGATAATATTATACAGAATTAAATTTTAGATCAATGTGAAGTGTTGTTATCTCTTACAAAGGCTTAAAATGCCCCTGTCTATGTTTTAAAAACAAAGTCTAAGCGTGTTTTTATAATCTGTGTTGTGTAACTCTTTTTGTCTTTGATCTGTGATTGTTTCGCTTCGGTGTTCGCGGTTTATAATTTTTTAATTTCATTGACTGAATTATATTAAAACCTTCCAAAAATGTGAGTAATATATGAAGCCTTATTGTGGATAGTAAATATCGTATATATAACATGTTATAATGTGCTTCTCCTTAATTTTAGGGCATCCACATCGAAGCCACGCTCAGAGATGACTTTAGATGAATTATCCAAAATTGAGGAAGAAGAATTCAGTACCGGGCCTCTTTCAGTGCTTACACAGTCTGTAAAGAACAACACACAGGTTCTGATAAATTGCCGTAATAATAAGAAGTTGTTAGGACGTGTAAAAGCTTTCGACCGGCACTGCAACATGGTCCTTGAAAATGTAAAGGAGATGTGGACTGAAGTACCAAGGCTAGGGAAAGGCAAAAAGGTACATCGTTATATTTTTCACGTAATTTATTGTAATATACTTTGTTTTTACGTAGAACTTGTTGGTGTAGAACCGTCAACAAAAGAGTGATTTATAGGTTATCCGAGTTCAAACTGATAGATGTTCTTGAAAGGTATTTCCTGTAATATTTAGAAATAATAAGCGTTTTATGATCTCATGTCTCATGTCAATCTCATTCTCATTTGATATAAGTTGGTAATTCAGTTTAAACAACTATTTATGAATAATAATACACATCCCACAGTAGGTGCAGGCACAATTTGTGAACCCAGAAAGCAAAATTATATGAAATAAATCCGCACGCTCTAATGCTTCGTTTCTATAACAACTTGGTCCAAGCTCCATGTTGATAGGCATACAATAGAAATGACATATTCATATTGCTTAATTAATTATTGAATGGTTTTTAGTTCCCAAATTATCCCTACTAAGCCTATCCGCTATAATCTACCAAAAATGTTCTTCATTTATAATCTTCAATAGCTTTTAGAATTTTGTCTGCCCAGTGTAGTGCTATACGCAACAAGCACTCATGAGATGCTTCAGTGTATAAGCTCATATCGTCTTTTCTTTGACAACCTCGGTGGAGTGACAGTAGTTATCGCGACTGCTACGCAGCAGACGCAGCTATTCTTACCATGAACCAGGGTGACATTGTGTAGATTGTCTTAGAATATTTATTTACTTCTATTCAAGAAACCACAGGTAACATGGTGATCATTATCATCTAAGTTCCCATTCTGATGGGATAAAAACTCACTCTTTCGAGCCCAAAGTTCCCTCGATTCTTCCAATTTTATGGGTGTTATAGTCTGAGTCGCAGACTCAGTAAAATCTGAGCCAAATACTCATCTAAGCTCTATCTAAAAGTTTTAGGGGAACTATACCATACATATGGAGGTCAGCAATATTTTACTTATTTATATTGTTTCAATTTCAGGGCAAAGCTGTAAATAAGGACAGATTCATCTCAAAAATGTTTCTACGTGGAGACTCAGTGATCTTAGTACTAAGGAATCCACTCGCTACTGCAGCGGGAAAGTAATTAAAATAAAATAACATTAAGTGTGTATGTAACTTTCCATTTAAACCTAAGAAAAAAAAATGTATGAGTCGTTGGTTGTGGCACAAGTCATAGGGTGAGTACAGACAGTCAATAAATTTTATGATCCAATATTGTGGCCCAGTATCATGATCTGATAATGTGGGTATGAATCACATTAATATTAGCAATAGCATCAATGTATATTGAGACTGGATCTCAAAATATTGACTGTTTTCACTTGCCCATAGATTCCAGGATGTCTGCTATTTGATACAATTAAAGATTTAAAAGCCATAAGCTTTTTCTTATTGTATGTTTTTTTACCTTCAACAGTGATAAAGTGAAAGTTCAACAGTGATAGCCTCTTTGGCGTGACAGTCAGTAGTAAACGTGACTACTATGCAGCAGGTGCGGGTTCGATTCCCGCTCAGTGCAAATATTTGTACGCATGAATATGGTTATTTGCACTTGTCTGGTTGTGCCATGGAGAGCATGTTAAGCCATCGGTCCCTGTTGCCATACGAACATCTATGGCAGTCGTTAGAGGTAGTTGGAGCCCTCAAAAGTCTAACTACAGAACTTCTATATCACCAATTTGGTTGTGGAGGTCCAATGGCAGTTATTTCACGGAAAATATCGAACTTCAGCCGTATCTTAGTTAGACTAGAAAGCCGACCCCAACAGAGTTAGGAATAGGCTCAGAGAATGATGAGTGATAAAAACATAGAAAGTGACCAGGGGCTTATGGATAGAGTCAGTTGGCATATTGCAAGGTTAAGTAAAGCTAGCCATTTAATTTTATGGTAGCCAAACATATTCAAGTAATTTAGGTTGCTAATACTATTAAAAAAAATTAAGGAAATAAAAAACTATAGACCAAAAAAAGAAGAAGTATAACTGTGCATGCAAGCAAATTTGCACTTAATGTCTTCCAATATGCTACAATCAATTTGTGCAAAACTTTCAAACAAGTTTGCACAAGCATAATAATTGTAACGTGTGTGGCTACCATTAGGATGGGTGACAATTCATTACTCAAACTCATGTAGCCCATATCGCAGAGAGCATGTTGAGCTCTCAGTCTGGGTTGCCATGTTACCATACTTGCCATATACAATGTGTTACAGTTAGGTAAACCCAAGGTCCCAGGTCAGCGGTCAGCGGTCAGCCAATCCAATACATTATTATGTTGTCTTGTTTTATAATGCAGAGTGATTGTAGAAAGGTGTTTAATTAGCCTATGGCATGGGGTATGGGACTGCACCGACATAGATGACCGGTAGTAGCATAGCACAGGGTACAATAATTACTAACAGAATATCTTTAGTAAAACTCAAAACCAATAGATGGCTCTACTAGTCTTTCAGTGTTTACTAAAATAAAAAGTTAATTTCGTTAGTCACGTAAATTATTTCAGAACTTAACATAGAATGTAATTTTGAAAGTGCCGCTACCTAGCGGCATTATACTTTTTCTCCAAATCTTACAATTACTGCAAAATTAATATTGATTACAATATTTACAGTTTTGTTCAGTCATTTTCAATAACGGTGTATTCAGTAAATTTCTTATTTTGTTATTTTCTAGGTAGTAAAAATTGCAAAGGTTCCTAAAACATTGCTGCCATCCAGTAACAACGCATGCGAACTAATCCTTGCCTGCCTACTTTAACGAGTCGACTGTATCCGATTTTTGTTCCTGATTGTGCATTTGTTTATGAATTATATTACTCGTTATCAATGCCAGTAGTCCCATATTCAATGTCTTTTAAAAACAAAACCATAAGGAAGTTATGTTTGCATGATTACTTTCGGAAATAATTCAATTTGTTGTTCATAGATGGTGCTGATACCAATTTCCATTCTCGACCGCCCACGTTCAATAGCCTTTGATAATAACCCCGTGCCCCGGGCGTTCGCGCCAACCGCGTTCATAAACACAGCCGGTTTGTTTACCCATTGTCGGAGAGTCGTTTGTTGCGGTTGTACGCGCGTAACGTTACTTGCGCCGAGTTCTAATATCGTGATTCAGTGCTAAATAATATTACGAGCTACAGGACACTTACCTTGATAATCTTGCCTTTATGAAAGTGTGCGTTTGTTTTCTGTGTTGAATTTTGAAACTAAGGAGTTTTGGAGCTTATCACGTAAGTATATCGTTTGAATTTAGAACTGTTTTTTTTTTCAATTATATTGTCATTAGACGATAAATAATAGGAAAAATATCGTATCCTCTATGGTTATAATAATTTAAAAACATCGTACCATGAAAAGCGGACCACGACCTCCGAAGTGAGGGACTCGAATAAGACCGCAAAGATCATGATGACCATCAAAAAAATATAAAAGACCGTAAAATTCCTTTATTCCGCCCTGTACCACTGGTAGGTAAGATACCTAAATATTCATGTTTACAAGTTAAAATCAAGAACATTTTAAAAGACCTTAGGAAGGTTGCCGTCTCAGACGGTCTAATCGACCATCAGTCTCTCAAATATCAGCTCTTTAAGACATTTTTTAGTGTTTGTAGCGTCGATAAGACATCATTTTATTTTCATTCGAGCGGCAATCCCTACAGACAGCATCCAAAGCCTGCACTGTTCAGGATCGCTCTCCAGCTCTGCCTTTTGGTATTTACGGAATCAATTTACCAACCAACTAAACTCGTGAGGTGATCCTGCACATAGAGCTTCGTTAGTCTGTGTTCTTCTGTGTACAGTCAACAAAAGGGATACGGTACCACATTTACATAGGTCCATTATATGAAAAAGTGGTACCGTACCTATATCTTTTGTCCGCCTGAGGGCTCTCACGACTTAGGTTCAAAATCTGTGCGGAGAGGTAAACCTACCTACTTGCTCTTTTTTAAAGCTCACAGTACTGGCAACTGTAATTACCAATATTCCCCCCTTCAAAGCTAAGCTAAATTCATTGTGTTAGGACCGTTAATAATGGGTTTACATATATAATAAACACCGGGATTCAAATCCGGGAGCTCTTGTGCAAAAGACCAACACCATATCCACTAATATACCAGCGCTTTACTAAAAATAAAAAAATGTACTGATTTTTTCTTACAATATGAATGTACACACTACAGAACTTTCTTAAACGGCCTTATCATACCAAGACCTGTTGATTTTACTCGCTAAACGTTGTGGAGTGAGAAAAAATCAGACAGAATTAACGATTCGTCCTTACGATAGGAAGGAGGGAATGTGAACGAGATGAGGCTATCTCCAACTATCTTTACGACCATACATTTTTATTACCTACTTAGGCATTTACTACACATGTAACGACCTATCTTAGTACCTATTAAATATCTCTCTAGTTAAATATTACGCCCATGATGTGAACTCTGTTAGAGTTTGACCTCGTTTACGCGTTTTCAATGTTGTGTGGATTAAAACATTAACTATATATCCTATTACCAACAAGGGTAACATGTCGGATAAGTAAGTACATATAGTCGAAGTGAACATAACTGAGATTCGCCCCTGCAAAGGCAACCTTCATACAGCTCTGTTCCATGACAAGTAAGGCTCAAAATATCCCATCCGGACACTAGGATCCCATGATCCCGCTCCCATGGGATCCACATATAATTATTTCGCCTCTTGACTCCCATGGGATTCTAAAATGTTTTTTCAATCCTCTTGAATCCCATGGAATCATAATTTTTATTAAGTGGAGAAATATGTTAAAGTATTTATAATATTTTCAAAGTTACAATCAATATTCACCAAATAAAAACTTCACTAGCTAACGTAAATTTTGTTGCTTAAGAACCAAAAAAATTCAACCACTGGCTCCGCCAAATCTTTAGATAGATAGATAGATAGATAATTCCTTATTACACCTTAGAACAAAGTTAGCAGTAGGTACAGTAATAAGCGTATAGTTGCATGTACAATGGGCGGCCTTATCGCCTGGCAATCTCTTCCAGACAACCTTAGGATGGACAGGAAAGTACAGAACAATCAGTAGTGTGATTCTGCGGTGTAGATTGCATATACATTAAATATAGTAAATAGATACACTTACATAATAATACATACTTGTATACTGGACCGAGAAATTCGGCAAAGGAAGACGTAAGGAACGCTGTATTAAGATTTATCAACGAAGCTAAATTGGCCATGCTGCCGACCATACAGAGAAGGGGGCGCACGGGAAGGTTAAGAGAGTCACTGTGCTGTCATTGCAGAAGACAAAGAAGGGTTTTTTTGGTCTTCCCACTGACAATTTTACTCGAAATTTTTCTACAGTGAGCTCTGGCTACGCCTACCTTACTGACTGCCGGATGTTGTCTTGTAAATACATACATATTATACATAAAAACACCCAGACCATATTCATGCCTACAAATATTTGCACTGAACAGGAATCGAACCCACCCCTCCTGCGTAACAGTCTCCTCACTACCGCCACGCCACGGAGATCGACACACTGTCTGCACAAAACAGGGTTCACAAAACCTTAAGTTAAATATGAATAAAGTGTAGCCTAATGAGTGGGTAGTATTTAATCATAGTTATCCAAGCGCGAAAGGCGCCGGCGGCAGTGAAGGGGTGACAGACGACCGTAATTGCACCCCACGCCTGTGGTTGTCATCCAACCCGCTCCTTGCCCATTCCACTCTCTACCGTGACCTCTGCTAGTTAGAGGGACACGTGGGGTGACGTACCCAGGGGTTCAACCAGCGACTATAAACAAAACACTCAACATTTTTGTTAAGGTTATAAATTCTCCGAAGTATAGTGCGATCAAGCGAGTACGATGATGTGTACTACACGTGAAAAACCTCCGAGCAAAGCCGTAGCCTATGTTTCCTTTAGGTACGGGTACGGCAGAGGAGGTAGGACACGACGGTATATCCGTACCAATCGAGCAGTCCGACTGGGGAAGTACCTCCACCCTACAGAATATCGCCGTTTAATAACCTTGTGTTGTGTTTTCGGTGGTGAGTAGGGTAGCCAGAGCTCACTAGAGAGGTTTTGTGTTCTCCGTGGGCAAACCAAAGGCCTATCCTACATCTTTTGCGCTGACGACACATAATGTCTCTGTTCTTACAGGGGTTGCGGCACGAGTGTTATTCCTCTGGTGTTACACTAGCCCATAGGCCACGGTAACCACTTACCATCAGGTGGGCCGCGTGCTTGTCTGCGACCCAAGTTGTATAAAAAAAAGGGCATGATTCCACTGGGAGGGAGAAAGACGCTGCTGCTGCTATCTTCGCTAGACAGGGTACACCGCGTGTTGGAGCTAGATCACGCACCCTTGTCTCAAACCAACCTATTTACTCAGAAAGCCTTAAGAATTTTGTCCAACGTCGCGTGTATTTCCAACTGAACATAGGTACACCTTTTCCTCGCTGTGATTCATTTTCCTCAAATGATTCAGTCAGTTTTGACCAACGAGCGACCGCTAGCAAGCAATAAGACTGTAGAACTAGACTACCCAACTAACAAAATACCCTTATAACAAACGGATTATACAGCTATAATACTTGTAATTGTTATATAGTAGCATAATTTACGACGATATACCATGTAAAGGTATATTATAAGAGGGTTTGGCTAATACTACTTTCATTCTTATAACTCAGTCAGGTACACGTTTATAAAGCTGATTTATATGACAACTATAAAGCCTCGTACAGAAGTTACTCTTATAACCGTTTATTATATGGCTAAATGGTCATATAAAATAGAAAGCCATATAAAGGTTTAAATGAAGTCTTTTTAATCTTATTAAAGTGGTTTATATGATAATTATAAAGTTTGGAATCTCATAAAAGCAGTTAGTACAGTGTTTATATAACAAATGCTTACTTGCTACATAAATGGCTTGTATAAGTGCATAAGTAATGTAAAGATCAATTATCTAGCCGCAATAGGAATATTACCCTAATAATTACTTTATTATTATGTTTTATATTACTCAAGTGCGCCATTTTTAACAAGAATAGAAGTACCTAGTAATTATAATATTAATTCATAATGAACAAGGATGGCTGGAAAAGATTTAAGCGAAGTGGTGGCTATAGAAAGAGGGTGGAAAAAAAATATAACGCTATGACAAAAACGCGTACATCAAGTATTGCTTTTTCTACAATAGAAATTAATAAAGAGGAAAATATTAGTGGTTCCGTACCAAATAAAAATATGAGAGAAATGTTTAGTTTACCACAATCCTCCTCTTCCCAAAAACTTGAACATGAATACAGTACGGCAGAGAATAATGAAAGTGATACTGCTGATGGCAGTGCTGATGATGAAGAAAAAAGTTATAATATCCGTGACAATATCAGAAATTGGGCTGTAAAGTTTAATATTCCTCATGTAGCGTTAAATGAGTTGTCAAAGATTATTAATAAAGCTATTCCTCATACTTTACCATTAGATGCACGTACCTTGCTTAAAACTAATGATGGGCAATTACACATTATTGAAATGGGGACAGGTCATTATTGGCACAATGGCTTAATTAATCAGTTATCTAAATATTTAAAAAACCTTTTTGAAATACCAAATATAATGTCGCTCAATATTAACATCGATGGTTTACCAATTTATAAAAGTTCTACGCATCAATTATGGCCAATACTGTGTAACATTACTGAAGTGAAAACTGTACCTCCTTTCGTTATAGGCATATATGAAGGGAAATCAAAACCATCTGATTTAGAATTATATTTAAATCCTTTCGTAAATGAAATGCAGCAACTTGAAAAGGGATTACTAATCACTACTCGAACGGTGTGGAAAAGACAATCAAAGTAAATATTCGAGCATTTATTTGCGATTCTCCAGCGAGAGCTTTCATCAAAGGTAATGATAACATCTTAAGTTTACCAATAAAAAATAACCATATTGTTTATTTTATCCACTTTATTAATTAAATATGTAAGCTAAGTTTTATAAAGTATTTAAAAAGATGAAATGTAACGGAATGTTTGTGTAAGTAGAATGATCACAATTAAAGCATCTCTCTCTTAAAATAAAATGAGTTTGTTGCCAAGGCCATTTTCACTGTTGCAGATTAAAATCATCTCTTTTGAGAAAACGGTCCACGTCCATGAAAACAACCATATTTAGAGCGATGCTACTGAAAAAAATGATAGATGTGGTTATGGTTTTCTCAGTTACTTTAGGGAACTCCAAAATTACTCAATATGGAGACGACATTAGCTTTATAAATTACCTTTAAAATGATATTGGTTTTATAACACCCTTGTAGGTGTTGTAAAAAATGCTTTTACACTTGTAACAGCAGTAACTAAGACACGACAAATAATAATATATTTTGAAATGCATATAAACGAATAATTCAATGGGCCCTTAAAAATACATCAAATATCATACTACACTTTACCGTAAATAATAATTTGCATTAGTTTTTTACTACTTACTACCTAAAACCACTAACTCCAAGCATAGTAGTACTTACTTTTGACAACTCAATTGCGAATAAAAATAAAATGTCTTTTAAAATCCGGTTCAATCACTTGAAAACAACAATAGCGAAAAGCTGCGGCGGCGACTGTTAAAAGAATAATTTCTCCTTATAGATGAGTTAGATAATGCAACTAAAAGGATATTGTTCTTGTAAACGTCTTTTATGTGATAATTATAAGTGTAATGATCTTGTAGGATGCTCTTATAAACCTTCTACAAGAAACATTTGCTTTTTATATGACCACAATATAGCTACTATAAGGTTTATTTTCTTATAAATTGCGCCTAAACCCACCCTTATTATCGTTAATATGACCTTTATAAGTCTATTTTTTTTTGGCTTTATAAACCTTTATAAGACAAAATTTTGCTACTTGGGTAGTCACGTAAACGGAGACTTATTGAATATTTATATAAGTACCTAATAAGAGAGCACTAAATAGAACGAACAAATATTGTGTCAGCCCAAAGTCACATGTACGAGCAACGTGTTTAATAAGTAAGGTTTAAGATACGATATAGATGTAGGCGTTACATGGCGGAAATCCATTACAGAAGGTTTATATTGGGGGAGGGAGGAGGGCCCGTCCTTCGCATTAGCGGAATACTGCATGGTAAAACATCACTCTCTGGTAAGATTTTTTGTTTTCTTACTTTGAAGAGGGTGGTTTGACATTCCAATATATATTGTTGGAGTGTTGAACCGCGGGTGAGCGGTGGGCCCTCCTCCCTCCCCCAATATAAACCTTCAGTAAGGTTTAACCCACGGAGGACCGAACTTACTTCAATTCTCCATGGTTTAACCACATTCGTGAAGTTTAGAAACAATTAGGCAGCTTCCCCATCCGTGCAATTGTTTCTTAAGTACCTAATTAGTTTAACTAGTGGTTTTAACGTTTCACCCGCAAAGTACCGCGGTAGCCTAGTGGTATGGGTAATGGACTGCTGAGGCGAGGTTAGGGTTCGATCCCAGGTTTTACCATGGCACACACCAATGACTTTTCAAAGTTATGTGTGAATTTATCACAGGTTTATAAGTGCCCGGTTAATGGCAATAGGCTCGCCACCCCTACAGTCCCGGGTCCTTTAAGCGTGGCGTGAAAAAGCATCTGATGAGGTCGTTAAGCTGAGCGCCACCATAACACTCTACGTGTTTGTAATGGTGACCCTCTTGCCTGAGACTTTACCTTCAGCCTACCATCAGGCGGGGTGAAGTCAAATAAACGTGTCCTAAAAACAAAATACGTAATACTTGCTCTAAGTACTCACTACCAACTGACCTCCAGGCGATTCGCGCCTCGGCTTACTGAGGATCAGCGTTCTAAAATAATCCTATTGGCTATTGGTCAAATAACTGACCTCGACTAACCTAAAAAATAATGCCACTACATTTCACTACATAGTATAAAACAAAGTCGCGATCTCTGTCCCTATGTCCCTTTGTACGCTTAAATCTTTTAAACTACTCAACGGATTTTGATGCGGTTTTTTTTAATAGATAGAATGGTCAAAAAGGAAGGTTTATATGTATATAACATCATGCTACGACCAACAGGTGCGGAGCAGGAATGAAAAATGTTGCAAAAACGGGGTGACGCAGACGAAGTTGCGCGGGTCGGCTTGCAATAGATTTATGAATATAAAATTTTATGATTTTTGATTGATTGACATGGTCACAGCTATGTCACACGGAAGACATTTTGATTTATTGGAGAACGTACACTCCTAACTGAATTCGTTTGACCGTGTGCTAATCTATCAGTTAGCATTTCGCAGTCCACTACTAGAGATATAGGCCTCTCCGAATGTTGAGAGACTTTGGCCTAATGTTTCCACGCTGGTCATATGGGTTGGTGCAGAGATTTTTACGAGTTTACTATCTCTCGCAGTCATGTCGTCTGTGGACTTTATTTTATTTATTTATTTATTTGATGCACAAAACACATTACAATCTTTACAAAAATAAACTTACAACTAAGAGTTTTGAACTGGATTCTAACGTAAAACTATGTGCACACTGTAAAATTAATGTTACAATAATGAAAAAGCTCATGACTATTAAAGGTAACATAGTAAAAAAATAAGAAGTTCCTCGACACCAGCTTAACGATGAGGGTGGGTCAAATCATTTAGGAATAGCTACCCGGGCCACAAGGGGGACTATGGAATCTAGCGAATATATGAATGCTAAAGCGACTTTTCTTTTTATACCACTTAAATGGCAGACATGCTCGCGGCCGATCTGTGGTCTATGGAAGTTTGCAACACCAGGGGCGGAGATGCGTCACATTCGTGCTGCTGACCATATAAAGAAGAGTGTTGAAGGGGAAGGGGAAGGAGAGTAAGGTTAATAGAGTCTGTGCTGTCGGGGTAGAAGACATTGAAGGGTTTCTTGGTATTCCTACTGACAACACAAAACAGTGAGCTCTGGCTAACCTAATCACCGCCGGAAACACAACACAAGGTTATTATTAGCCACGATATTCTGTAGGGCGGCGGTACTTCACCAGTCGGACTGCTTAATTAGGACGGGTGATACCATCATGTCCTACCACCGTCAGAAACTTGTCAATACTTGGTTAGGAACGTACTCAACCACGCTATTGCCGCTAAATGGATGCAGTGATCCATTTATTTTCTACTAGCTGACCCGCGCAACTTCTTCTGCGTCACCCCGTTTTGCAACATTTTTCACTCCTGCTCCGCACCTATTGGTCGTAGCATGATGTTATATACATATAAATCTTCCTCTTTAACCATTCCATCTATTAAAAAAACTGCATCAAAATCCGTTGCGTAGTTTCGAAGATTTAAGCATATAAAGGGACATAGGGACAGAAAACGCGACTTCGTTTTATATTACGTAGTGATTCATATAGAATGAAAAGTTAATATTCAGTGTGTTTAGTACTTCGGATCACATTCGAAGTTTAAATTCACGCGGGCTCCCATTCAAACATCAAGAAATAAAGAACAAACATAAATACCTACTTAATCAGGATATCTTAGCGATTAGCATAATAATACGAAATCAATCTCACTATAATCGAACGTGCAAATATTATTTGTAGATGTACTTAGTTAGTGCAACACATAGATCATTGTTGATAGTGAAATCGTGCAAAGCCACTTGCCTTCACTAAGGCCAAGATAACTTTTGAAGAACAACTTGTTGATTGCAAGCGCGAGGTGGGCTATATGACGTTTATATAGAACACTGTAAGTATATAGTACCTACCATAACCGGTATTATTTTTTTATGAAGGATATTAGGAACCGAAAATACTAGGTTTTTTTATATCTCTTCTTCTTCTTCTTTTCTTAAAATGGCTTCTGCAGCAGAATAGCCGCATTTTTGTTTTATATCCCATTTTATGTACACATAAAGCAGACAAGCACACGGCACACCTGATGGGAAGCCGTCACCGTGGCCTATAGACGTTTGCAACACCAGGGGTGTCACACTCGTGTTGCCTACCCTGTAGAAACCTTCTAATGCCCTTCTTGAAGAACCCCATATTGTAGTCGCTTGGGAAAACCACGGCAGGGAGTTCATTGCACAGCTTGAGCGTGCGCGGGATGAACTTCTTTTCATACTTTACTATCTAAGTATTCCTCCTAATTTTTCTAGTTCCTACAGTTAAGGTAAATGGTAATATTTCTATTAGAAGTGAGTTCAAGTGAGTACACTCGGAGTTTGCCTTCGTTCGTAGGGCCAACGCCTTAACAATTAGTTTACATCTCATCCCAAACTCCATGGACTACATTCTGACCATCGTTTTGCATGCGTGGGAAAATATTTAAAAAACGAACATAATGTCAGATGCAGTGAAGGCGAAGAATCAACCGGACCTATTTGAAATTCTTATTTATGTGTACATAAAATGTTTAAATTCCGATGTAGTCAGTATTACTTTATAATTTACTAGCTGTTGCCCGCGGCTCCGCCCGCGTGGATGTCAGTTATCGCGCAGTATTGTACACTTTAGCGTTCTTCACGATTTTCTGGTAAAACATGAACGCTGACTTTTCTATCGAAGTTGAGTTTAAGTGGGGATCTTAAATCGATAGCATTAAACTAATGGTAGTAAACGGTTATTGTAGTAACATTGAAGGCATTGTGATTAGTTTCGACTCAATGAGTGCTCAGTCAACTTTGACAAGAAGTACCGAATTACACAACGTGACATCATCATAGACAATATTGATTCCCTTTGTTGACATATCATTTATATTGCAGTAGTTTATTTACTTTTAAGGTTCAGGGGCGGTCAGTTGGTGCCTGCACCCTACTCCCGAAGGGGGTCATCTCGAAAGAGAGGGTCCAGGGTCTGCCGGGGTGCGAGGGATATGTTCACTACTATCTCACCTCCGGCAACTAAAGACCCAAAGACGACGTGCGTTTACTCAGTTCGAGTCCGACATAACCTCTTTCACCGACTCCGGTGCGATTGGTATCCATGGGATTTTCGCACACAAAAAAGGAGAAGGTGGAGCCGCCCGCAACAGTGAAAAGGTGTCATGCCATCATGATTTAGTATCGTCTGCCTTAGTGCTGAGGGCGACTACAATATGGGGTGCTTCAAGAAGAGCATTAGAAGGTTTCTCCAGGGTAGGCAGCGCCTCTGGTGTTGCAAACGTCCATAGGCCACGGTGACAGCTTCCCATCAGGTGGGCCGTGTGCTTGTCTGCCACATAAGTAGTAAAAAAAAAATCGGTGTCAATCCCGTTTGAGGAATCGCATCGAAATGAACCGTTTTCAATTTGCTACCTAATGGCTAATGGATTAGGTACTTGATACTGCAGTGATTATAATAATAAAAATACTGGTTTTCTCCAGTATAATGTCACTTTGTCTGCCGCCCCTGGTGCTCTAGACAAGGTAACAATCTCCAGACATTGGCTCCAGATAGAAAATGCCAGGGGAATCGCCAATCGCCGCCGTGTCAAGTCCTAATCCATATTACATAACACAAGCGAACGCTTTGACGCGATTCCATCAGCAGAGTGTCACTTTGTCTAGAGGCCGTGATCTGCTCACTTTATTTATTTATATTTATTTATTTATATTTATATTTATTTATTTATATTTATATTTATTTATGTATATTTTTTTTTATTTATATTTATTTATTTATGTATATTTATTTTTTTATTTATATTTATTTATTTATATTTATTTATTTATATTTATTTTTTTATTTATATTTATATTTATTTATTTATATTTATTTTTTTATTTATATTTATTTATTTATATTTATTTTTTTATTTATATTTATTTATTTATTTATTTATTACATCATTTTAAACTATTCTGGACGCTGTTGTGCACTTACGTAGCTTAGGTAATTCATTGCGTGAATTGCATTTGAGTGTGAAATATTCCACAGACTATAAAGTAATAAATCTGAGGCAACAAACGTTCTCATAACAATACGAGTAAGATAAAATTCGCGTAAAAGTAAGAATTTAATTCATAGTAAAGATTTGGTCTGATATTCTCCAAGACGATAACTGATTGTGCTTGTGCGGCTAAGCACGTAATAATAATGTTCTTGCGATTTACACGGAATAGCAAGGAATCGCGTCAAAATTTCTTTTCCTTTATGTAGCTGCAACATTTTCGGTTAAAAAAATATTTTCGTCATATCCATTTTTTGTACAAAACGCCCGATTGGCGAAATGTGTAGGTAGGCAGAGGTGTAATAAACATACACCTCTGCCTACTCCTTCGGGACGTGAGCATAATATGTATGTATGTAAAGATTTTGTATTGAATTCAAGGATCGTCATCAATGTCGCCACCTTGCTATAAATATCATGTCCTTCCTGTCTGGCCTTGCATGACAGCTAAACAGCCATTGAACACGTTTCATACTAAGTAAAATCCAGTATACAGTGGTCTATGAAGGCCCTATACAGTTGTACCTATACAGGAGGCAGTGGTTTGGAGGCCTACAGTGGCACACAACTGCGTCATACGGACCCGTCCTGAGAAGGCTCTGGCAAAAAACTCGTGGCGATTTTTGTGGCATATTTAAAACATAGATAATATATACATAAACTTACGCCTTTATCCCCAAAGGGGTAGGCAGAGGTGCTAGCACCCACATTTCGCCAGTTTATGTTTAGGTCCCAATGTAATAGGTGGCGACCCTATTGCCATTAACCGGGCACTTATAAGCCGGCGATAAATACACACGTAACTTCGAAAAGCATCGAAAAGTCATTGGTGTGTGCCATGGTAAAACCTGGGATCGAACCCCAGACCTCGTCTCAGCAGTCCATTACCCATACCACTAGGCTACCGCCTTATTTACAAACATAACAAAAAAAAATAACTGACAGCATTACTTGTAGGATATAACAAGTAATGCTGTCAGTTATTTTTTTTCGCCCTCATAAACCTGCAGGTAAATAAATAATTCTTACTGACGGACAAAGTTGTCCTGATCTCTGTGTTTTCGTACCTATGTATACTTATATCTATAAAATTACGCAATAGATTCTGATGGCGTTTTTAAATAGATAGAGTGATTCAAGAGGAAGATTTATATGTATATAACATCATGCTACGATCAACAGGTGCAGAGCAGGAATGAAATAATTCAAAAATGGAAAATGGTACCATGAGTACTACCAGGGGCCTTCGGCTTTCCCCTTACACCCTGTAGGTATACATATATATTTCCTCTCAATGATTGTAATTGCTAATAAAATACGAAACAAAATGGATGCCATGCTATGCTTTAAATATGTAAAGTAAGAAACAAAGGACCATAATAGTAAATATACATAAGAGTTACGGTCGCATGCGCACATACAAAACATAGGTGTGTTCTTACATTTGGTTCGATTGATTTGATTTTATCATTGTTTTGAATATGTGGTGAGCACGGATGCTTTGGCAATAACAATAAGAATTCTTAGTACACAACAAATATGTCAAACTATGTCATAAAATATAACCATTTGTCACTCCAGCAAGAACGTAGGGACGTCGTATTTTAGTCAGTTCGACTCTGACATAACCACTCTTTTTTTTAATCGTGCGAAAAATCCCCACGGGTACCCCGCCGGAGCCGGTTGGATAGGTTATGTTAGACTCGAACCGACTAAAACGCACGCCGTCTTTGGGTCTTTAGTTGCCGGAGGTGAGATAGTAGCCAACATATCTCTCGCATACCTACAGACCCGGGGCCGTCTCTTTCGAGATGACCCCCGTCGGGTGTAGCGACCACGGTGTCCCCGTCTTTTTTTTTTTTTTTATCGTGCGAAAAATCCCCACGGATATCCCGCCGGAACCGGTTGGGAAGGTTATATCGGACTCGAACCGACTAAAACGCACGCCGTCTTTGGGTCTTCTGTAGCCGGAGGTGAGGTTGTAGCCAACATATCCCTCGCACCCCGGCAGACCCGGGGCCTTTCTTCGAGATGACCCCCGTCGGGACGGTGTCCCCGTCTAGCCCCCGGGTATGTACGACATAATCACCCTTGTGAAGGAAATGGCATTACATGGGGATTTTTTTATACCACTTAAGTGGCGTACATGCACACGGCCCACCTCATGGAAAGTGGTCACCGTGGCCTAAAGACGTTTGCAACACCAGAGGCGTCACTTTCGCGCTGCCGACCCTGAGAAGCCTTTGGATTTCTGCACGTAAACCCAGATTGCCATTAGTTAGGATGCAATGTTGAAGACTTAGAAGTATTTAATTTTTAAAAAATAGGCCACCCAGTTTATGCTGCATTCATCAGTAGAGGACTAATACTCGTATTATCTTGCGAAGGAGTGCCTTGCCTCTAATTCTGTTTTGTCTATGTCTTCTAAAATATAGATCGGGTGGCGTATCCAGAATAATAACTCTATGGTATTACTGGACTATTATTCTGGCTCCTTGTTTCTCAGTTAAGCCTCAATTGTTTAATGATAACCGGATACAACTAGATTGCGCCGCTCTGAACCGCTTCGAACTCGTTAACGATTAATTGTTGCAATTTTCATCGATTGCTACTTCAACAATCTTAATTATTGCTAGCTATTTGGGCAAACAAACTAACATATCGCATTTTATATGTGTATATAAGATACTGATGCCTTCTAAGTATGATGGACGTAAGGGTAAGACAAATGCACTCGACAACATTACATGAAAGGTCGTAAGTATGTATGTAGAGTGCTGTTTTCTCTACCTAACCTGGAGAAAAAAGAGGCGTGAATATATGGTATTTCAAAGCATCATCATTCGCTCCACATCCTGAGATCTATCAAGATCTTAAGGTTGAAATAACGACCCTTTTTTTATCGCGCGCAAAATCCGCACGGATACCACCTCCACCAAAACCGATGGAGGTGATTATGTCGGACTCGAACCAACCAAAACGCACGCCGTCCATGGGTCCTTGATTGCCGGAGGTGAGATTATACAAGACATATCTCTCGCACCCCGGCAGACCCGAGAAATAACGACCCTGGTTAATTATCATCCAAAACTAGTCAATAAACACCTTCTCAAATATGTTTTTGAGAAAAATCAATGACAGCAAATACTTAGTTCAAAAACTATGAGAATGTTAGCTAATTTTGATTACGGTTCCCTTTGAGAACACAACTTTCAACATTCCTAGAGAAAGGATAAATTGTATTATGTAAATGTAATACTAGCTGTGCCTACGACTTCGTCCACTTAGACTTTTTTTTTTAAATTTCAATCTGGACTTACATTTTTTGCGCGGCATGTTAATCTTTTTGCCATTTGTCGTAAATAACATCAGTTATAAGTAGCGGGGAAAGTCTAGCGCTGACCGTTAATGCGCAGAAGTCAAAAATTAGATATTATTGCGGAATATCGCTGCGCAGATCCCCCTCCACTCAGCCTCTACTACCTCGCTCAGCTCACTTACGTGCTACACGACTTATATCTAATAACTATAATCCCGGCCGCATCCGAAGCTTTCACCATGAAGTCTTTTGTACATAACATAACATAAACTCACGCCTATATCCCCGAAGGGGTGATAGAGAGGTGGCAGAGGTGCTAACACCCACATTTCGCCAGTTTATGTTTAGGTCCCAATGTAGTGGTATGGGTAATGGACTGCTGAGACGAGGTCTCGGGTTCGATCCCAGGTTTTACCATGGCACACACCAATGACTTTTCGATATTTTTCGAAGTTATGTGTGTATTTATCGCAGGTTTATAAGTGCCCGGTTAATGGCAATAGGCTCGCCACCTATTACATTGGGACCTAAACATAAACTGGCGAAATGTGGGTGCTAGCACCTCTACCTATCCCTTCGCAGCTTCGGGGATACAGGCGTGAGATTATGTTTGTGTTATGTTATGTTAATATTACAAATGATAATTTGTCTTAATATAGGTACTACTAGCGAGTGGCTAACAAGGTCGAGTCAAACAGCCTTGTTCAGCCTACGACGAACACACGAACATAAATACCTATCTATATCTATTAATTATGGCGTTTCCGTGTGTACAATCTTATTATGATTGTGACAATGAGACAAATTACTGGAATTTTATTATAAGAACACAGTAAATAAGGTATTTACCGTGGTTCCGTCTGCGTTTATTATTTTATTGCTTACTAGCGACCCGCGCAACTTCGTCTGCGTTACCCCGTTTTTGCAACATTTTTAACTTATGCTCCATACCAGCTGGTTGTAGCATGATGTTATATACATATAAACCATCCTCTTTAATCAATCTATCTACTAAAAAAAACCGCATCGAAATCCGTTGTGTAGTTTTAAAGATTTAAGCATACAAAGGGACATAGGGACAGAGAACGCGACTTTATTTTATACTATGTAGTGACTATAGCTCTTGCCCGCGTGGACGACGCGTCGATTATCAGTATCAAGCAGTGTTGTAAATTTTAGCGAGATTGTCTGTCTGTTTGTTTGTCCAGCTTAGGAAACGGAACTCATATTATGCTAGAATTTTTATAACAGATCAAGACAACGTATTGTTATTATGTACAGATAGAAATACCCACATTATTACAGGGACCTTTTATTTATTTTAGAATTTACCTTTCGTAAAATTCCCCCGCCAGAGTTGGGGAGGTTATGTCGGGCTCGAACCGCCTAAAACGCATGCCGTTTTTGGCACCCTGGCAGACCTGAGGGCATCTCTTTCGAGATGACCCCCTTCGGGTGTAGGATCAGCAGTGTCCCCATCTAACCCTCAGGAATGGGAAGGCATACTTTGCGCTGCCACCGCGGCCTACTTCTGCTAGGGTGACAGTTGGCTCCACCGGTCACCCCCAGGCCCACGCTCATGGAGGACGTGCCTCCTCATACCCGGGGGCTCGATGAAGACAACGTGGTTTCCACATCAGGGGAAGGGGGTCATCTCAGAAGAGATGACTCCGAGTCTGCCAGGTTGCGAAAGATATGTCTTATATTATCTCACCTCCGGCAGTAAAAGACTCCAAGATGGCGTGCGTTTTAGTCGGTTCAACTCCTACAGAATCACCTCCACCGACTTTGGCGGAGGTGGTATCAGTGTGGAACTTGCGCACGGTAAAAAGGAGGAAGAATTATATTTTGACGAGACATGATAATTTATGAGTTATTTTCCTAAAGGCTATGTAAGATAAAACCGTAGTACCTACCTACACAGTACATACACAAAGTAAGATCAAAGTTACCGAATGTATAAGTCATGCTTTCGAAAAGCGTTTCAAATATACATTAAATTATTTCAAACAACATAAATAAAGTTGAATAAGCAGCTAACAAAGTGTAAAACATCAAACAATTCTGCCAAGTGAAGCACAGACTCAGTAGCGAACTTTAAGGTACAAAGGCACCACAGATTATGAAAGGTATACCTACCGGCATATATCTTGGACATTTGTTGCTATAGAAAAGAGGCTGAAGCCCTGGTATGTCCGGATTGTTTTGATACACGTCTCCAGCCGTAACATAGGTAGACACCCAAAAACCGACATAGTTTTGTAGTAGTTGGGGTAAGTCCGCGCAGCGTACACTTAGAGGCACAAAAAGTGCTTGTCATTATTCCATTCATTACCGCAAAAGAGACCCAAAAATCGTCTCAGATGCGCTGACAGTTCTTGCCAAGTTACTTGCCGATTTCTGTACTAGTTTTGAAATGAAAGCCTGTTGTCAGATTTTTGATGATTCTGTTATTACAAGTACATTGTCCAAAATACTACAGAATAACTACAGAATTTAGCTGACCATTTTAGCCCTGTTCAGCCCTGATCAATATTCACCACGTTTTACGGTACTGCGCGTTAGAGTGGAGCACATTTTAGGTTCAAGATATATACCGGTAGGTATACTAAAGCTGGAACGAGTGAATACCTACTCATACCACAAAGAGGTTTCTTATTAAAAAGTACGTACTATATTTCTAAATACTTTTGATAGGGTTGTCAAGTGTTATGCCGGGGCGTCATAGAAACACATAACTCCTATATATTATTACTAGCTGACCCGGCAAACTTTGTTTTGCCTTATAAACTTTAAGGGTGGACAACCCTTATCACTATGGGGTATGAAAAATAGATGTTGGCCGATTCTCAGACCTACTCAATATGCCCACAAAATTTCATGAGAATCGGTCAAGCCGTTTCGGAGGAGTACGGAAACAAACATTGTGACACGAGAATTTTATATATAAGAAGAAACTCGTTGACACATACCCAATAAACTTTATAACCAACCCATAGAGTTTATATTACTAACGTGAATAACTCTGGCAATGACTTGTTAGTCTTGTTACATTGTGTAGAGACATTGACGTCACTATAATATCTTTTTCTGTTAAAGTTTAACGGTTCGTATATTCAGTCACTTTCTCACGCCTATCTATTATTACGTATGTCCACTAATGCCGCGTCTACATTTACGTAACATTTTGCCGTGACCGTGTCAGAAGTGCGTGTCCGTCACGTACCTATTCACCTGCGTGATAGCTGAGTTTAAATGAAACCATCGATCGACTGGTGGCCGTGTCAGCAATGTTACGTCCACACAATGTTTTGTCCTGATGTCACGCTGTCCGTTGTTCATGTCACAAATCTGGACGCACCTCAAGGATTTTTTTTTAAATATACTGATAGAATAAATAGTTACGTAGATCTCCTAGGATACCATCAACAAACAGAATGATATCTTTTTAATATTGGAACGACAACTGCTGTGTATAACGATTAATTAATATATTTGTGTGTATCCATATTTAATCAGTAAATATTAACTAGGTGGGCTACTTTTAAAATACATTTATGATTTATGACTCCTATTTGAAGGACTTACTTCGATTACAGTATGAGATACTATTTGACCCATTTTAACTATTTAACACTAGTGTTCTGTGTATCCTGATGGACGCTGACAGTCCGAATCTCACTATGAAAGTAAAGTAGTGGTGGTAGTTCTTCCCTAATTCCACTCTCTCCTTTCCTACACAGGACAACCCCTCCGGAACCATCGGTCTACTTTCCCAATCTGTTCACTTCCCTATAGGTCTACTTTCGTTATTGGTCTACTTTCCTCATCGGTCTACTTTACTCATCGCTCTACTTCCCCATTGGTCTACTTTCCTCATCGGTCTACTTCCCTATAGGTCTACATTCCCCATTGGTCTACTTTCTACATAATATAGCAAGTCCTACACAGGACAACACGTGCAGGGCTTAGAAGTCACTCGCATACGGTGCGGAATATTCCATCAAGAACCAAGCAGTTCGGTGAGTCTTTCTTCTGCCGCACCATTAAGTCTTGGAATTCCTTACCAACTCACGTGTTTCCTTCTTCCTACAGTCCCGGGTACATTAAGCGGGGCGTGAAAAAGCATCTGATGAGGCTGTCTAGCTTAGCGCCACCATTGTAACACTACGTGTTTGTAATGGTGACCCTCTTTCCTGATACTTTGCCTCCGGCTTATCATAGAGCGGGGTAAAGTCAAATTGACGTGTTCTAAATTTAAAAAAAAATAATGTTACTTATAAGAGGTGGTGGTAGAGTCTCTGTTCGATAGTCTGTGGTTCTAGTCTAGCCAAAGCTAGTTAAATAAAAAAAAAAACAGATTGCGAGTAACATTAACTTTATTATAATAGCAGGTAATAGTAATACAATTGCGATAATACTGTAGCATAGCTACTTAATATTTAGACAACACAAAACATTTTAATTTTGTTATAGTATTACATTGTGACAAACAAACTCATTTATTATTAGATGCGCAAGGAATGTTAGGTACCTACAAGCCGCGGGCGCTCCAGCGAGCGCGAGTCGAACGCACCGAGACGCCTGACACTGCGCCGCGCAGTAGGGATGTCGGAAATAGAATAAAGTATCGATATATATTATATCGATATTTAAAAAATATATCAATATCGATATTGATATTTTTATAATAAAATATCGATATATCGATATATCGCCATGATTTGCCAGAGAATAATGGCACTCTGAATACTATTTTTTTATATACATACCTATATATTACCGGCAATGTGTATACACCGGTTTTCTATAAATGTCTAAGCAATATCTAGAAAGCCCATTGCGCAGCCAGTAATCTATGAAATGTTATCAAGAAACACAATTCAAAGTTCAAAATTCAAAAAACATTAAATTTATTCTGTATAGATCATCAAAATTTGTCAATATCAACTATATTTTATAAATTAGTGAGCAAATGGACCATCGGTTCGAATCGTGGCCCCGGCCTGAGAAGGCTCCGGCAAGAAACTCAGCGGGCTTTAATATAAATAAATGGTGGTTACAAAAAAATAACCACGAAGGCTAATGCAGGAGCTCCGTTTCCACCTTCGCCTTCTAGTCTATATCTATCCAAATTGAGGCGCAGTGTTCATACCGCGTAATTTGGCTTGGATAGATTAGGTTAGAAGTAAGCTCAAGGTAATGTTTTTATAACTATTTAGAAATAGAATTTCCGCAAAGCCTTTTGCAAATACAGACTTAAATCTATTTATTTCAAACATTGCCGGTACAACAGCAGGTATTCTATATAAAAGCATACGTTGCCTAAAAGTGTTAGTTGAAAAGCTTTCCTTTCAGGACTTTTTTATCATAATAAATATCGTTTTTTATACGTTTTCGATACCTGGAATTTAATATCGATACATCGATGTATCGAAGAATTAAATATCGCTCAAAAATATCGATGTATAGAAAAAATAATATCGATATATCGATGTATCGATATTTTTCCAACAAGCCTACCGCGCAGCCAGTGCCGCTTATGCTCCCACGCCGATCGCATGTCCGCGCGCGCTTGCTATACCTAACGCACCTTACGTATCCTTAGCGTCCTTACGAAAGTGTTAGCTGTTATATTTCTTTCTATTACTGAATTCTTTACGCTCTACTCACCTTCTCTCTTAACTTCTGTGAACTATAAAACTGTATCTTCTATCGTTTCTTGTGATTCTGTGCCTACGCTATAATAAACTTACCTTTCACAACGCGAGTGCCTATTTACTGTCTCAAGAGACGTATACTACCTCACTGGTGACCCCGAGTCGAATACTGAAAATGAGTGATGAAGAAACTCAGAAGACCGGTGACGCAGCGGTAAGAGCGTTACCAAATACATCAAGTTTTGCGCACGATGTACAAAGAGTGGGCATACGAGTACCTCCTTTTTATGCAGAAAAACCGGCGTTGTGGTTTTACCAGCTGGAAAGCCAGTTTGCTTTGGCTAATATAACGCATGACGCCACCAAATTCAACTACGCTGTAGGACAGCTGGATTCGATATACGCGTCGGAGGTTGAAGATATTATAGCTGCCCCACCCGGACCTAACAAATACGAACGGCTGAAGACAGAACTTATTCGTAGATTATCAGCATCGAAGGAAAAGAAGATCCTGCAGCTGGTCACGAGAGAAGAGCTGGGCGACCGCAAACCGTCGCAATTTTTGCGCCACTTGCAGCACCTTGCGGGACCTGACGTACCTACAGAATTCCTCCGCACTATGTGGTCTAGCCGGCTACCTACCAATATACAGGCCATCGTAGCTTCACAATCGCAGACTACGTTAGAGGATGTAGCTGATTTGGCCGATCGAATTTACGACATCGCCACACCCAGCCCATATGTAGCAGCAGCGACTACTGCAAACATCAAAAATAATGAGCTCGGCATTCAAGTGGCAGAACTCACACGCCAGGTGCGTGAAATGTCGACGCAGCTTGATATATTGTCACGCTCGCGCTCGAAGTCAAGAGGGTCTTCATCCAACAATCGAGAGCGTGGGCAGTCGCGTCATACTCGTGATCGTTCCCTGTCTAACTACAAGAAGTTTCCTGTATGCTGGTACCACTCAAAGTTTGGCGAGAAGGCGGCCAAATGCATCAAACCCTGTGACTATAAGGGAAACGCGTCGGGCAGCACGTAATGGCGGCCGACGCCTGCCCCGTTCCCGGTCGCTTATTTATTACAGATCATAGATCTAAAATACAATTTTTGATCGATACAGGAAGTGATTTATGTGTGTTTCCTCGTAAACATTTTAAAGGACATTGTGTTAAAACTAATTATGAATTGTTTGCAGCTAATGGTTCTATTATAAAAACATACGGGTATGCACATTTAGTATTGAATATAAGTCTACGCCGTGACTTCGCTTGGCGATTTATTATTGCCGACGTAACTCGAGCCATAATCGGTGTCGATTTTTTATCTTTTTATAATTTAATTGTAGATGTGCGTAACCAATGCTTAATAGATGCGAAGACTAGGCTCACCACCGCGGCTTCGGTCGCGGGTTTTTCTGACGATGTTTCGTCGGTTAAGGTAACATTGGGTGATCATACGGTATATCATGCTATACTAGCACAATATCCCGACATAACCCGCCCATCAGGCATGCATCGCACTCAGAAACACAACACACTACATCACATACGCACTACACCTGGACCACCAGTATCTTGTACCGCTCGCCGGCTAGCACCTGATAGGTTGAAAATAGCCAAAGCGGAGTTCGAAGCTATGTTGCAGATTGGCACGTGTCGACCTTCAAAGTCACCTTGGGCGTCCCCCCTTCATCTGGTACGTAAAAAAGACAACAGCTGGCGACCCTGCGGCGACTACCGGATGTTAAACGCCAGGACTATCCCAGACAGGTACCCTATCCGCCATATACAGGATTTTGCTCACAATCTTACGGGATGCACGGTTTTTTCTACACTTGACTTAGTCAAGGCATACAACCAAATAGGTATATACCCTAGCGACATAGAGAAGACCGCTATATTAACACCTTTTGGTTTGTATGAGTACCCATACATGAATTTCGGCTTAAGGAACGCTGGGCAAACATTCCAGCGGTTTGTTGACGAAATGTTGCGTGGGCTGGACTTTGCGTACCCTTATTTGGACGATATTTTGATCTACTCAGCAGACCAGGCCTGCCATGAACAGCATCTGCACCAGATATTTACCAGGCTGCAAGAGTATGGCATGGTAATCAACACTGGCAAGTGCGTATTTGGTGCAGCTGAAGTTACATTCTTGGGATATCGCATATCAGCACAGGGCACAAAACCCCTACCTGACAGAGTAGATGCTATCAATAAATTCCCAGTCCCCAAAACAGTTAAGGAACTACGCAGGTTCTTAGGGATGATTAATTTTTATCGGAGATTTATCCCCAACGCAGGCAGTCTCCAGGCACCATTAAATGCTCTATTAACCGGTTCTGTGAAGGGTGCACACCCAGTAACGTTCTCAACTACTGAACTTGAAGCTTTTGAGTCTTGCAAACTAGGTCTCTGCCAAGCTACGATGCTTGCCCACCCAGATTGCAACGCAAAGCTAGCCTTAGTAACTGATGCTTCGGATGCAGCTGTTGGAGCAGTACTACAGCAGCTGAAGGAAACTACTTGGCAGCCATTAGCTTTTTACTCACGTAAATTATCTCCATCGCAGGTCAATTACTCCCCTTATGACCGCGAGCTTTTAGCTATTTATGAAGCTGTCAAACATTTTCGCCACATGATCGAGGCTCGTGACTTCGTGATATATACGGATCACAAGCCTCTGATATTTGCGTTTCACTCTAGGAAAGACAAATGTTCTCCTAGGCAATTCCGTCACCTGGATTTTATATCACAGTTCTGTACTGATATTAGACACATTTCCGGTAAAGATAATGTGGTAGCTGACACCTTGTCACGTATAGAAGAGGTCACTATGCCTATAGACCTCCAGGAATTAGCTACCGCACAAACCACCGACCCGGAATTGAAGCAGTTATTAGGTGGCAACACCTCACTGCGCTTAGATAAGGTACAATTGCCTGGTACCGATACCTCCTTATTTTGTGATATAAGTTCTACTTCACCTAGACCTTTCGTAACAAAAGCCTTACGCAAACAAGTTTTTGAAAACCTACACTCTTTCAGCCATCCCGGTGCCAACGCTACTATTCGTTTGGTCACAGACCGTTACATATGGCCTGGCATAAAAAGAGACTGTAGGGAATGGGTGCGTACCTGTTTAGCTTGTCAGCGGTCAAAGATACATAGACATGTATCTTCACCGTTGGGCACATACAGACTACCTCGAGCAAGGTTTAGGGACATACACATTGATCTTATTGGTCCAATGCCTTTATCGCAAGGTTACCGATACTGCCTCACAGCAATCGACCGCTACACGCGTTGGGTCGAGGCAATACCTTTGCACGACATCACGGCTGAAACCGTTGCTAAGGCATTAGTTCGTGGTTGGATTGCTCGTTTTGGGTGTCCCACCAGCGTGGTTACAGACCGTGGCAGACAGTTCGAGTCGAACCTGTTTAACCACTTGGCACGCATCATTGGTTTCGAACACAAAAGAACTACAGCCTATAATCCTAAATGCAACGGTATAATAGAACGTGTACACCGGCAGATTAAGGCGGCAATAACCTGCCATAATGACAGTAGCTGGGTTGAGTCTCTTCCACTTGTACTACTTGGAATACGTAGCACATACAAAGAAGACCTTAAGTCGTCACCGGCTGAATTAGTCTATGGCGAACCCCTTCGCCTTCCTGGTGACTTCCTTAGCCCAGAAGACCTCGTAGATCCTGATTTGACCGACTATATAACCCGCATGCGGCAGTTCGCGCGCCACCTAAAACCGTCTCCAGCGTCACGTCATGGCAGTCAACGGTCACCCTTCGTTTTTAAAGATTTGGCAACATCATCCCACGTCTTCCTGCGAGATGACACCGTTGCTGGGTCCCTCAAACCTGCTTACACTGGGCCTTACGAAGTTGTTAAACATGGAGATAAATATTTTAAAATTCTTGTAAATGGTAAGATGGTCACGGTATCTATCGATAGGTTAAAACCTGCTTACATACTGCGTGATTCAGACACTACATCCACAAACACATCACATCTCCATACATCTCATCCAAAAACTCACACTTCTACAACTATCACACATCCCACTCACACTTCTACCAAAACAATGATCCCTGATACCGACGACAGCGTCGTCAGAAAGACTCGCTCGGGTCGTCGAGTAAAATTCCCAGATTTTTATCGCCCTTAGGACGGTCTCTGGGGAAGGGTGGTGTAGCATAGCTACTTAATATTTAGACAACACAAAACATTTTAATTTTGTTATAGTATTACATTGTGACAAACAAACTCATTTATTATTAGATGCGCAAGGAATGTTAGGTACCTACAAGCCGCGGGCGCTCCAGCGAGCGCGAGTCGAACGCACCGAGACGCCTGACACTGCGCCGCGCAGCCAGTGCCGCTTATGCTCCCACGCCGATCGCATGTCCGCGCGCGCTTGCTATACCTAACGCACCTTACGTATCCTTAGCGTCCTTACGAAAGTGTTAGCTGTTATATTTCTTTCTATTACTGAATTCTTTACGCTCTACTCACCTTCTCTCTTAACTTCTGTGAACTATAAAACTGTATCTTCTATCGTTTCTTGTGATTCTGTGCCTACGCTATAATAAACTTACCTTTCACAACGCGAGTGCCTATTTACTGTCTCAAGAGACGTATACTACCTCAATACAATATGATATTGTTAATTTTAATAATTAAGTAGCCATATATTGACAGTAAGTGTGCTTGTCTGCCACCTAAGTGGTATAAAAAAAAATTGACAGTAAGAAAATTTCTAGAAGTAAGTTATCAGACTATTGTTAAGTATTGTGTTCCTAATTTAGCTATTAAATTGCATGCCTATTATGGTGGAATATGGCGAAACTATACCTATGAATGTAACATCTTATGTAACCCATATTTGCAATAAATGAATAAATAAATACAAAATAAATATTTATTTTCGGTGGCAACCCTAATTCTTGAACTATTTGGAAATTTTCCTTTATGGAACACTCATTAAATTACTACCTACATTTCTGCTTTGTGGTCAAAAGGACTTATTAGGTAATCCGAGGTACCCACAGGGTCTTTAGATGGGTTAGGATTTGATCTACTCGAACTGCTATGAACTTTTTTATAGTAGAAAGTACGGACTTCAAACTAGGTGGACCCGTGAACGTAATCGAAGTTTATAATCGCTGAACGAGTCTGTACTTTTTTTTTTATACTACGTAGGTGGCAGATAAGCACACGGCCTACCTGATGGAAAGCGGCCACCGTGGCCTATGAACGTGTGCAACACTAAGGGTGTCACACACGCGCTGCCCGCCCTGAAGGGAAAGGGGGAGAGCTGGGAAGGGGTGGGGAGGCTAGGAAGGGTAGGGGAAGGAGGGGTATAGTGAGCTCTGGCTACACTACTTACCGGTGGGAACACAACACGATGGTTATTATGAGCGCGGTTTCTGTAGAGCGCGAGCGGAGGTACCTACTTCCCCCGTTGGACAGCTCATTTCGGACGGGAGATACCGACGGGAGGTACTTGTATCTATTCTAAACCTTAGTAACTTGCAACAGAGAAGTATGCTACAAATTTTTCCTTAGTTTTTTTTATTCTTATTTAGGGCACGTCAATTTGACATCACAGCCTGATGGTAAGCTGAGAGCTCAGGAAAGAAGGAAGGAAATCTCAGGCAAGAGGGTATCTTATTATAACGAATGATACTCGTATCACCTATATGTAATTTAATATTAGATATCTCAATCTTTTTCATATCAAGAGCTTCAATAGTGTAGTTCAGTAACTGGGCTATTAGACCATTAGGTACGTGAGACTTCTCAAAGTCTTATTAATGGCATATTGGGGGTAACTATCATGAAAAATGTCTCATTAGAAGGTTATTGCTATATGGCGAACGCCATCTTAGAGCGAAACTTAAGACTCTTAAGTAGTATTTGACGATACATCCATTTGGATTGGATGCATGGAATTCAATATCTTTGAAAATTCAAAACTGGAAGACATCCAATTCATTTTTCAGTTGCCGCTAGTTCGAAGATATCTCCAAACAATGTCGCCTCCGAAGACGTAAAGCAGTATTTCAAATGTTTTAGACGTGCTCTAGTTGCTCTAATGGTTAGAGTATTCTCCCTATAAGAGACTGTCAAGTCCCAACTTTGCCTTCAGTTTACCAGCAAACGAGGTGAAGTCATAAGTAAAAAAAGAAAAAAAAAACGATATTTCTGTCGAAAATCACTAACTGTCCAAAAGTTACGCTTCGTTTTTCAAAAAGATTTGTTTAAAATCTAGTGTGAAACTTAACATTAGCGCAAATGCAATATCTAGAATTAACCCCTAATTTCAAAATATAAAATATACTGACATCCATCTAACACGACACTTAATAGCATTCGCACTGCTGCACCAGCGAACAATCATAAGCGATGTCATGTCACGAAGAAATATTATCCATAATGAATACGCCACGGGCTTGTCAACTGTGACCCAAATAGGCAAGGAGAATCTAATAAATTGACGTCAGCCTAATGTAGAACATTACGCTTTTTTTTCAAAAAAAAACGGGAATGTTTTCCGCGAATCGGAAACCTTTTGTGTGAGATAAATATTTTCTTTGAATTTAATATATTGGATACAAAAACACGCAAAGGAGCTCAGGAATCTTGTTGCCAAGCGTTTTACTTTATTGCATTATCTGTAATATATAAACAATCGATAAAAAAGTCTTTATCAGGAATAGTAACTGGACAATCAGGGAATTGGACTTTTTAGGAACTGGACAATCGGGGAATTAGGGCATCTTGGGAATTGAACAATATGGGAATTGGACATTTTGAAACGGCTTGACAGCTGTTGGAGAATCGGACATTCTGAACCTGAACGTTGCCTATCGCAGTCCACTGTTGAACATAGGCCTCTCCCAATGTTGAGAAGATTTGGCCTACTGTTTCTACGCTTGTTAGAAGGGTTGATACATTATTTTTATTTTGAATTTTCTTCCTCTCGCAGTAATATTCGGATGAGATGGTGATATTATTACTCCGTCCTCCCCACACGGATAATCTAAGGTATTTAAATAATTTATTACATAACATAAAGTTGTACACTTTATATACATACTACATACATTGAGAGAAAACTTCAGGAACTTTATCTCAGTTTTTTGGCTATGGACGTATTTTTTAAGAAAATGAATAACGTAATCAAAATTGCGAATATTCGCTCAACTAACCCCTCCAGCCAAGCTAAATGGCTTAGATTAGAAGTGGGTTCACATCAGTAGTGTAAGAACCAGAATTCAAACCCGGAACATTGTATGCTTTACGCACCATAACTGTAGCAGAATGTATACATTGAACATTACATGATCACGAACCATTTTTTTCGCCTATTGGAATATTTATACATTGCATTCTGGCATTTCACATTCATTTCAATTTCACACGAGTTCTAGAGGTTCTATTAACTAAACATAATAAAACATAATTAATTATCTGTGTTATAAAAATACGCCTTGTAGTAATGGATGGAAAGACTTGAGCGAACAGCTGCAAACACACGACGATAAGTTGATTTATTTTATTGTCTGTGCATATTAAACTTCTAGTTCTACTTTCCTTTTGGAAGGAAGCAAGGGTCATATAGCACAAACTGATAAAAATAAATGAAACACTTTATCAAATTTAGAAAATATATTTATGTAAGAAATTACATAGTAGCAATAACGAAGAAGACCATAATATTATTATGACGTAAGCACATCTTCATAAAAAAAGTTAACTATACGCCTTTGAACACATTTTTTCGTAAGAGGGTCTCACAAGGTCGTATACCTCATATTGTAATATCACAGTACAGTTTTATAATAAAATATCTAGCTAGAGGAGGAGGGATCCGTCTGGGAATGGTTGGATGTATGAGGTCCTCACTCATTAGGGAACTACCCATAGTAACCATCCTCGCTTCAACCACAAGATAATAAATGGCACTGGCAATGGTCACTCCTGTAATAACCGGAATAGGTCATAGGAGGAGAAAGCGTGGGAGAACGAGAGAATTGTGGAAGATAGGAAAAAATAGACTCAATATGGAACCTATATACCTATTATAGATAATTAGCTGTCCCGGCAAACTTTGTTTTGCCTTATAAATGTTGAGGGTGGACTACCCCTAACATTTAGGGGGATGAAAAATAGATGTAGGCCGATTCTCATAGATACCGGATAAGCAAAAAAAATTTCATCAAAATCAGTCAAGCCGTTTCGGAGGAGTATGGCAACGAAAACTGTGAGAATTTTATATATTAGATTACCAGCGCATATCTTGACGAACAGATGACAGGTAGTGGAGGAGGACAGCCGAAAACCAGGATAAGTGGCGGTTCATGGGAGAGGCCTATGCCCAGTAGTGGACTGCCTCGGGCTGATGATATCTTGACTTAAGTGATGTCACAATACGTTTTACATACCTACTCTTTATGCGCTATATGTATATTTTGAACATAGCACAGGACTCTGAGGCAGCAATAATAGTGCTCAAATCCATCTCTCATAAAGCTATATATTTAGACCAATACGCGGTCGACAGGGATCCCTTTCAATAGCAACTTGAACTCAAAATATGTGCTGGGAACTATACCCCTACTAATGTTACTAAAGCCACAATTATTATTCATTATGGGCATTACCCTGTCGGCTGAAAGTTTCACCGTGACACTTCGACACAGAGTAGGGTCTAATTGGGATTAAGATTGATATTTAGCTGACATTATTCAAATTCGGTACGAAATATACGTGCTGCGGACTATTAAGTCCATTTATCACTTCCATCCCATTAACTTATCCAGTAAGTACAGTCAGCAAAGTAGCTTAACATATTCTGAGTAACAGATGAACAAATCACGTTAGGTCGTCAACTTTGAAAATTATGACTCTTTAACAGGGACTTTAACATAACATATTATACAAATAACCAGTCACCCAATTCTACTAATTGTTAACCATTGTAAAACCACTGAGATTACCAAAAAATTGCTATTTAATTTTTGATTTTATGCACGTGGATTTAAAGTTCAACATTAAATGGAAAAGAGTTCATTACATCGTTTCCTTTACTGTGCATGATGCCATTTAATTTTAAACTTTAACAACATGGAATAAAGTTTAAAATTTAATAGCATTTTTTGTAATCTCAGAGGGTTGACACTGGACGACAATTAGAACCATTGAAGTCTGTTCAAAAATCAGGTCCGATCTTAATTTAATCTCCCAAAACACTAAAATGATTTTTGTATTCTAGCCGCGTGGTTTCCGGCTGAGTACAATTAGGGCCACAATTGGACAAAACCGTATGGTTAGAGATGGCTCTACCCATGCGGTTTTGTCCAAGTTGACTAAAGGATAAGGCTGTTTAATATCAGACAGGTATACCTATACCTACAGTCCATACTCAGCCTCAGATGCCATGGCTCATAATAACAATAGTGCCCGGAAAACAGCAATAGGCTCGCTAACTATTTACGCGAGACCGAATACAAGCATTGGTGAATTGCGGGTGTTACTTCATTTCTGCCTACCCTATTTTACACACACACAATTTTAAAGATCGAACATTAACAGCGATATCGTTGGCATTTGGAAGGTTGCGATTAGATCATAATTGAATTTTGAACAGATCTGTAATACTATAATTGGCTCTATCGTTTTAAGAAAACATTGCCATTCACTTACTACTCCTTCATCTCAAAACGAAATCTCCAACTACCCTCATACATCTAAAAAATTAACGGATCTTCCTGAAGGCCTTATCATCGACACAATGGTCCAGGGCTTGGATCAAATCCACCGTCTCTTGGGCGCAGGTCTCCGCTGTATACGGTTTCGCCATCACTCGCTTGGTGCACTCTCTTAGCTCCAAGAAATACTTCCTCACGTGACAATCAGCTGGAAAGAAAGATTTTTTTGTGTTATTTTTTTTATACCACTTAGATGGCACTTAGACGGCCCACCTGATGGAAAGTGGTTACCGTAGCCCATAGATATAGAGAAGACGTTTAGATATAGATTACAGGTAGGTTTGGTTGTGAGACGGTTGCCGTAGGTACATGAAAACCAAAATCTAGAGAAACTTTTGGATTATTATGTGTAGACATTTTGAGTTGAGATTTAGTCACGTTGTTTTTTTATTTCCATTACCTACTTATAATGACTAAGATTAGATTTTTGTTGAACAAGGTTCGCAGGTGCCCCCTCCTCTCAGCACTCAGCACTCACAGCCATCTACATAATTGATGTGATCACCCTCTTAGATATAAAAAACCACCTTGTGCCTAATACGGACAAGTGCTTAAATTAAAAAACCGTTTATGTAAATGCTTACATTATGTCACTACGAATTTTTTCATAACTTAATTTTTTGTTTCGAACGTTGTCGCCTCCATATTGTTTTTAGTAGAAAAACAGAGACATTGAAATATATTTTAATTGTTAATGGAGTAATATAAAACTTACTGAATCAAGTTGAGTAGTGACCCACTGTCACTCACTCACCGAAGAACTGTATAGATCAGTAGCCTTAGCACGAAATACTATCGAATTCGTAATGTAAAGGTATCGACAGAATGGAGCATTGCGATTGGCGGGCTACACTCGCACACAGGTTCATAAGAGGCAGACTGCCAATCACAATGCTCCGTTCTCTCGAAACCTTTACATTACGAATTCGATAGGAGTTCATGCTAGTGCTACAGAGACCTAGTATCGATGCTCAGAGCTGCGTCGATAAAATTTAACAAGAAGTTAGCCTGAATGATGTCAGTCATTGACTCAAAGAAAAATACTTAATCAGTTTGAGTATGAATAAAATAGGGGTATGCGATAAGGCGAAAAGGCATCTAGACATGTAGTTACTATTTGTTAATCTGTGACTAGACAGAGTATAACTTAGAGATACTGGCAGCAACTTTAAGTTGATGTTTGTAAGTAACTTACTGCCTAAATTGAAGTGCTTTCAATGCGTTGGTATTTTTAACCGACTGCTCAAAGCAATATGGGTTAAAAGCTAAGATACGTAAGCCAGTGTAAGTTTTAGACGCAACTTCAAATATGGTCATTGTGTGCAGGGGGAATCTGGATCGGGAATCCTATAAGAACCTTCTGATGCCGTTCTTGAAGAGTCTGAGTATGATGTAGATTAACATTGATTGATGATTAATGACGAATGAAGCAATTAAAGCTATACTAACATAACATAACATAAACTCACGCCTTTATCCCCGAAGGGGTAGGCAGAGGTGCTAGCACCCACGTTTCGCCAGTTTATGTTTAGGTCCCAATGTAATAGATGGCGAGCCTATTGCAATTAACCGGGCACTTTATAAACCTGCGATAAATACACACATAACTTCGAAAAGCATCGAAAAGTCATTGTTGTGTGCCATGGTAAACCTGGGATCGAACTCGAGACCTCGTCTCAGCAGTCCATTACCTATACCACTAGGCTACCGCGGTTAGCTATACTAGTACTTCAATATTGTAAAAATAATAATTACGTACTCGCCAAACAAACACCGCGCTCGTGCGTCAGCTGATCAAGAGCGTCCTGAAAGCAAAAATGACACAATAACAAAATTTACATTACACAACAACAAAAGCGAATCTATGTTAATGGAAAAAGTAGATACAGATATCAGTAAGTAACTTGGAAAGAACCGTCAGCGCATCTAAGTCGATTTTTGGGTCTCTTTTGCAGCAAAGCAGACATGATTCAAAATAATGATCGCATTCTGGTGAATGAATAGAATAATGACAAGCACTTCTTGTGCCTCTGTGAGTGTACGATGCGTGAACTTACCCCGACTACTATAAAACCTTGCCAAGTTAGATGCCGTGCACTGTACCTATGGAACGTTTTAATATTAAGTCTCCAAGTACAAAATAACAGTACCTACATATTTACAAAAAAAAAACGGTTCCAAGTATGTTTATCCGCGTTCTAGAACTGATAACTTAAAGCTAGTTAAGCTATGCATGGCTCTAGGTGGCGTTGTGTAGGGCTTAGTAGATAAAAAACTTATTCGCAAAACGCCTAACCCTAAAAAGAGGACCATTTCGTCCAATTCTTATAAAGACTAATTCGCAAAATGACTTATTGTTAAAAAGACCTATTCGCAAATTGGCTTATTGATAGACCTAGAAATTTTGTCGCAACTAGACACAAGTCAGATCGGCCTTTTCGCAGTGGATGAGGCGTGCTATTCTACTACGCCTATTTTTTATATGGGTACCCACGTAAGCTCACTCTATTGTTGTCTAAAGATGAAACAATGGCAATGTTATTTCATCGTTTGTCATTACGATCATTCTAAAGGCGCATGTAGGTCAACATGCAGGTTAATCGACCGGATTGCTAGTTAAAAAGTATACCTATCGGCACGGGTCTTGAACCTAGGTGCGAGAGAAATGATGAGACGGATTATTATAAAAATATGTATATAAGGCAATAGTGAATTCAATTAAAATGCTTATGCTCCGTGGTTCAAACGAACGGAAGACATCCACGAATATTTGAAAATACCCACCGTCAAAGAGGAGATAAATAACATGACAAAATCCTATAAAGACCGGATTGCATTTCATGAGAATAAAAAATATGAGTGTCTTGCCCAAATCCTTACTGAAGCTCTCAAAATAAGACGCCTTAAGAGGCTGTACATATGGGACTACCTGAATTAAAAAACAAAAAGAGATGAATAAAGGCTACCTGACAATGGAAGGGAAAGCCTGGCACGCCAAAAAATCACTCATAGCAACTGCTTATGGTCCAGGGATCGACCGCATATTAGCAGAAATATATTAAAAAAAACATTAAGATCAATTGTGCTTAGAATTATAACTCTTAATGTGATGTGCTAGCCATGTAGTGTAATATAATAAAAAAATCAAAGATGGACTATAGCACAACTATAAATATATCAAAATCAACTTTATATAGTTGCGAACCTATCCGTCTTGTTCGATCCAGACAGTCGTCACAGTTCACTGCGTGAGTACAAAGTCCCAAGTTATGAACCAAATTAATTTGTTGTCACCCCACTGATCGATGTGACATTGCCGACTTTTTTTTAATCTTTATTTTTTAAAGAGGATTTTTTCACAACATTGCTTAGTTATATACAACTAAACGCTTTGTCAACGACCTCTTTTTGCGCTGAAGATCCAAAGATTAATGAGCTGGCAATACCGAGAGTGTAAATAATTCTATAGCCTATTTCTTTATGTAAGTTTTCTTTTTTTGAGACGTTACGCAAAAGTCGCCTTTTATTAATTCTTTATTGTTTATCTTCTTTGTTTCTATGTATAATATGTATGTATTCACAAAAAAAAGTATCTTAGTATGTTTATCGGCAGTCTAGAACCCATAATACAAGCTAGTTAAACTATGCTTACCATGGGTCTAGGTGGCGTTGAGTATATTGTCCTATTTATTTATTATTATTATTATTATCTTCATACATTATCAGATTATCAGATCACACACAAGACTTTGCCTGTCATTGCATTGAAATTCGTATGTACCCGGGTTCGCTGTAGCAAGTGGAATCATTATGGTATCTGTCCATCTTATATGAAAGGGGGCGTGACTGACGTGGCTGTATACAGTACGGTAAGGTGCCGTTTAAAGAAAATTTATTATAAACTAGCTGACCCGCGCGACTTCGTCTGCGTCACCCCGTTTTTGCAACATTTTTCATTCCTGCTCGGCACCTGTTAGTCGTAGCATGATGATATATACATATAAACCTTCCTTTTTAACCATTCTATCTATTGAAACAAACCGCATCAAAATCCGTTGCGTAGTTCTAAAGATTTAAGCATACAAAAGGACAAGAAAAATAGGGACAGAAAACGCAACTTTATTTTATACTATGTAGTGATATTAGTTTGTTATCTAAGTCAAATATTACATTAATGGACGCGGACATTCTCACAACTTTAATTTTAACAACAAAAATGAGGCAAGATTGTATTTCTTTTATTTATTAATCGATGTATTTCAACAAGCTTTCCATAATAATCCTGTCATTTATTCAAAAATTACTTATAGCTGCAAAATTATTGTTAATATAAATGCTAATATGGGGCATATAATTAAATTACCGTCAGCATAATCCAGCGGTAGGTACGCAGAAATGAAAATCCAATTTGACACAAGGTTGACCCAAAACCCTTATAATATTGAAACAATATCTTGCAAACAAAGCTTATAGGTAGGGTGGTAATGTTGGTAAAGTTATAATGGCTTTCTACGTAAAAGAAAAATTCCCGATTAAGTTGTAGACACACCTGTCGATATAGTGTGATTTATCGGAACCAATTACGACAAAACTTCAGTCGCAACGGCAGTCGCTTTACAGATAATATCAAAGTTCAGCCTAACCCGCAATTAAACAGGAAAAGCGAACCCAGACTCCGATGTGGAAGCTTCAGTGTGATTAGGATTAACGCTAAGATGACGAAGATTGGTAATCTTCTTCCAAAGGTAAAGGAAAAGCGAACCCAGACTCCGATGTGGAAGCTTCAGTGTGATTGGTATTATCGCTAAGATTAAGAAGATTGGTAATCTTCTTCCAAAGGTTTCTAAGTGCCGTTTTAATAGTAAAACGGCACTTAAAGAAATTCAAAAGAAAAACTAGACTAATGATTACGAAACCCCTTTCTCCTTCCCGCTCCTTCCTCTCCCCCTTCCCTCTAAAGGTTCAACAGCACGAGTGTGACGCCCTTGCTGTTGCAAACTTCCATAGGCCACGGTAACCATACCTTAACGTTCAAAATAAATGATAAAAAGTTCAATATATCGTTCCATTTACTCTTCACGATACACTTTAACAATATAACGATAAAGTCTAAAATTAATTGGCAGAGTTTGGCTATCTCAGCGGTTTATCGATGGTTGACAATTAGTAGAATCGGACCCATGGACCCTGATTTTTTTTTTAAATATATGTCACAAGTTACAACCAACTATTCTAATTTCAATATAATGTTTGAGTAGCATACAAAACAATACATATTCTGTAGTACATAAGTACATCGAGTAGGTAACCTTTTGTTGCCTAATGTAGCATAAAAAAGCGTATGCGCCATTAAGTATATAGGACTGTGGCTGTTTCAGATTGATTCTGGATACCGCAGTTGAGTTCTGTTTTTCCGTTTACAATAATTATTTTGTATAGGTATCTATACATAATAATACCTTCATGAACGCAGCTAGAGCCTAAACCTTCTGACCTAGGTACCATAAACTCTTAAAACATTGAACTATTATCATACTCCTCGTTTCTTTCACGACTAGGTTAAAGAATCCGATAGGTAAGTATAACCTTGAGAATTGCAGCAAATAAAAAGATGTCGCCTGCCCAAAATGGAAATTCACGTGACTGTGTATACGGTGTGTGTTTGATAATATTGCTCATGAACGAAATACGAGGCTTGGTCGGATTATTTACCGCAATAAATTGCAATCACATGCCCAAATCGGTTGATGCGCCTATTGGCTACTAGTAAACAAAACACTTAACTTCGAAAAGCTATTGGTATTTTCCACATTATGTGCTTGCCTGACGACATAATTTTTTATGTTAGGTACAGTAGGCTAAATGTTCCTGGACAGTTCAAAACTAAAATTGTATGAAGTGATACCACATCCAACTACTAGTCTTACAAGCTTCTAGATATAGATCTACTTATTAATGTGATTTAGTTTCTAGGATGCTACTTGCATGAGTTTACTCTTTTTCTTTTAAAGATACATCGATCTAGTTTATTTTATTCGCTATCTAAGTTACTTTTGGTTAAATTAGACTTGAGCTGTCAAAGGATTATAGGTCTTAAGGTGTTTAGGAACTTTTGGAGCCCACTGTATACCTAATGTAGACGATGTAAGTACCAAGGCTAAGAAAGGGTGGTGTAAATTAGAATAGGACCCAGTGTCTTCACTTTGCAATGCACATGCGAAACTACGGGCCCTATGAAACAGGAACTAAACCATGAACAGAACTCCTGGACTCTGTGGCGTGCTGATAGTGAACGCGACTGTTACTCAGGAGGCACGGCTTCGATTACCGCTCAGTTTAAGCATTTATATTCATGAGTATAGCTATTTGCACTGGTTTGGTCGTGCCTCAGTGAACACAATTAACCGTTGGTTCCGATAGTCATACGAAAATCTATGGTCGTCATTTCGCGTATTTGCAGCCCTAAAAAGTGCAAGAACTGGTCCAACTGCAGTAATTCGATATCACCAATAGGTAGTGGTAGCCAGATGATAGTCTCTTCATGGAAAATATCGAAGTTCAGCCGCGACGAACAGATAGACTGGAAAAAGTGGACACCGGACTCTGAAGGACAGCTTCGGATGCGACCGGGATTAACGGTAGCATGGCGATGAAGTACTTAATCATTAAAAAAAAAATTTGGTAGGTTGGCTGCCCACTGGGCTAATAAAATATGACATGCCGTCGACTCGGCAGAAGAAGAAGAAAAAAAACGCAATTAAAAATAACACTTAAGAGCAATAATAAAGAAATGATTTCTTGAAGCTTAAGTTCGGCCTATAAATTGTTCCACCCTATAAATTGTCATATTGTATTTTGTTGTGAAAAGTCTAAACGAGCAAAACAAAATCTTTCTTATTACACAAAAGACGGTAAATCAAAAGGTTTCAAGAAATTAGGTTAAGTGAACGACATTTACCATTTTACAATAACAATGTCCAAATACCCACAGGTGGCCACTATGTTTTGTGCGAACAAGAGTGATTTGTCTGTCAGACTTAGAACTGACACTAATTCCCGAACGAAATTTTGTGTGAATAGGGCTGGTACACATTTATCGGCATTGGCAAGAAAAATATTCTTCGGCATCCGTTCGGTAACCGTCGGTAAATGCGCTTTGGCATGCTGCAACGTATTTAGGGATTGTAGGTGATAGTAATAAAAGAATCGTCTTCTAGTAAATTCAAGAGCGATCGTGAATAGTAGGTAACATATTTACTGGTCGATGTTACAGATGCTACTGCTCCCCCCTCCCCCCTCGGTGGAGCCGACTAAAACGCACGCCATCTTTGGGTCTTTAGTTGCCGGAGGTGAGATAGTAGCCAACATATCCCTCTCTACCCGACAGATCCGGGGCCTGCTCTTTCGAGAAGATCTCGCAAACACAGTCATACCTACGAAAATGTACAGTCGGGGTAAATATTCAGGAACACTCCTGAAGCCGAAGGCCCCTGGTTGTACTCCTGGTAAACAACATATTGGTAATAAAAAAATTACGGTAACGCATTTTTTTATACTGTTTAACTTGCGTTATTCACTCTCCATCGTATTAGTAAAGCTAAATGAAACAAAAATTTCATATAAAAAAAACAAATTCGCAAGATGGCGCCACTTGTTTTTTTTTACAGTGACGTTTTTACTGAAATTTTCGTTTCATTTAGCTTCACTGACTCGAGAGAGAGAGAGTAATTAATGCGCAAAATAAAGAAAATTGCCTTGTCGTAATTTTTTTAATGCCAATATGTTGTGTGCCAGGATTACGATCAGGGGCCTTCGGTTTCGGGAGTGTTTCCCTTACACTCTGTATAAAGTAGGAAGTTACAGCTAAAGTTCTTAGATTCTATATTAACATGATGGGAACATTGTAGCATTATTTTGTAGGTAGGTACAACATAATTACAATTACAGGCAGTGCTTCGTTTCGGTCGCCGGTCGCTTACAAGGATGATGCTGAAGGATCATTTTCCTTGTCGATGTGAGAGTAATTTGTTCAGCAGAATCAACACTACTAAATCAATCAACTAGACTGATGTTTACACCTGGTTTATGTTAGTAAACAACTACATTATTGATTATTGATTAGGCAATTAAATAGGCTGATCGTGTTACGTTCAACTGTTTCCGTCTTCCGTGTGTTGTAGTTGGAAATTATATCTTTCTAGTAAACACATAGGTACGTAATGTTGCGTTACATTGAATGCATTGACACAGCAAATAAACTGAAGATTTTAAATGGACGTCAATGACTAATGACTAGACATAGGATAGGTCATAGGTCTCTTTCAAGGCCATTTTGCAATTTAAGAATTTTGCATAATGGCGATCACGATTCCCGATCAGTAGCCTTAGCACGAAATACTATCGAATTAGTAATGTAAAGGTATCGACAGAACGGAGCATTGCGATTGGTGGGCTACACACGCACACAGGTTCACAAGAGGCAGACTGCCAATCACAATGCTCCGTTTTCTCGAAACCTTAACATTACGAATTCGATAGGAGTTCGTGCTAGTGCTACAGTAGGCCACATCCATGTTCACTGCACTTTATTCCAAAGTGCCCAATGGGATAGAATGGCATGTCCGGGGCCTCGATTCTACTAATTGTTAACCATTGTCAAGGCATTGAGAGTCAATAACTGCCATTTAAGTTTGGACTTTACATTGACACCGTTAAAGTTCAAAATTAAACGGCATTGTGTAGAGTGAATGAAACTATATGTAATAAACTCTTTCTCTTTCATATTCAATTTAATGCCCGGTTACTAAGGTGAAAATGCCATGGAAGTTTTTGTGATCACAGTCGTGTAACTATGGTTAAGAATTAGCAGAATAGAGGTTCAGGGCGATTCCAATGTCTTATGAGTATGCACATTGTCAATTGCGTTTCGTTAAATGTTAATGCACGTTTAGTTAGATACTAACATTTATAAGTAACATACATATATAAAGACAACATTATTCACTACTTATTAAGTTAGTAACATACATCGTGAGTGTATGTTTGTGAAATAAATTTACGTTTTCTATGTAAGTAAATATTTTGCAGGCCACTGGAAACTTATGACCCTGCGTATTTCCCAGTTTATAACTACGTAACAGTCTGTATTATATAGAACATGTACGGTCACAACAGGACTCCGATTCTGCTAATTGCCAACAATTTTCAAACCACTGAGATTACAAATCGCGCTCAACATATTTTAATATTTTATTTTTGTTGTGTTGTGGTGTTTGTAACCCCCCTCCAGAGTATTTTTAATAAAATATTAAAAAAAACCCTTTAGGCGCACAATGGGGATTTCTCATAATGGGGATTTCTCAAAATGGGGATTTCTCAAAATGGGGATTTCTCAAAATGGGTACATGTACACTTAGCTACAAAAAATAAAATTGCCTTATTTTGAACATAACATTTACTCTACCTAATTGAAAATACAAACTGAAAGAAATCAATTCATCGAACAAAAAAAGCTTCCTATAGGTTTCCTATAATTAAGTTTTACACTGCTGCTCACTCGGTTATGCTACTCAATATATCATTGTACTTAGACTAAGAGCAAACAATTGTAAATAGACCAAAAAAAAAAACAAAGCCCGCTGAGTTTCTTGCCGGAGTCTTCTCAGGCCGGGGCCGCGTTCCGAACCGGTGGTCCATTTGCTGAACTAGTCTTAATTGTATATTATTATTTTGTAACGTTTCATAAGAGCCGCGTGAGGTGGTCTATGTGGAAAAATTAAGATTTTGAATTATGAATTTACAGCAGTAATTTCATGTACACCAATTGTTTCAAAAATTTACCGAAAGATAAATTTCCCTTTTTCAATTCTTTTTGAAGCCTCTTGTATTTTTGATCGAACCTAATTTCCCTAAACCTCCTTTTTTTTGAATGCAAAAGGGCGTTTTTAAGTTTTTTGTCTTGATGTTTCGCTTCTGTTTTTAATTCACTTAAAAATAAATAAAAAGTAGGTTTCGATGGTAGCAATGAATTTAGGCGTCTGTGCCAACCTTCCAGTGTATTATTTGTACGAATTAATTCATTGGCGCAGGACAAAATTGATGCTGGCATTTTCGGGTACCATTGTGCTCCAAAATAATCAATAAACCTAGACATATTTGTTGTATTTGGGGCAATGTCTAATAGTTTTAACCACCACTCTTGATAGTACTCTTCTGGAACTAAAGGCAAGTTAGAAGCCATTCTTACTATGTTCCTCTCTTTTGCAGACGCCAAGACCTCAAGTTGCTTTGCCTTTTTCCAAATACCCTTACTAAAGTGGTAGTAACAAAGAGTGACTTTGCATTCTGGAAATACTTTTTGAATAGCATTTACTTGTGCCAACTCACAGTCGCATTTGTAATAAACTATAGATGCTCCGATCTTTTCTTTGAATAATGTGAACAAGCGGACATAAGTTGCTTCTGTCTTGTTAGGTAATAGAAAATAAACAACAGGAATAACATTAACGTAGTCAGTATCTGTCTCTTTGTCCATGTTTAACTGTAGGGTGAACAATTGATAAAAGGGAGGAGGCACACGTTTAAACGTTCCGTCCCCAAAATATCTACCTCTGCTTTGTTTTAGAATAGAAGCCTTTGCTGCCTCTGTTGAAAACATCAATATTTTCTCCTCGTCACCATCAGCACTTAATAGAAAATCTTCTGCAAAAAAATTTGGTACTTCTACTTCTTCCATTTTGGTAAATTTTACCTGTTTGCAATTCAAGAACTTCTTTCTTTCTCTATAAAGAGAGTCTTTTTTCGAACTAAATACAGGACCATCATTGATCTCGCCAAAATTTTTTTCAAATATTGCTTGAATTGGGCCAAAATTTGTACATACCTCCTGCTTGGTTTTATCCATTTTTATCAGTATTTGGTTTGCTTTCACGTTAGGTACACACAAATGACGACTTTCACGTTTCACTGTATCGTTTTCGTTATCAAGAGTAATAGATGCATTGCATTGATTTTTGTGTGTACAAATCCATAAAGTACTTCCCGTCGCATTTTTTCTCTTGAAATTATATTGATATCCATCTTTTAGAACACAATTCCGCCCTTTTTGATTTTTAACAATTGTAAAACTCATAATGTCTACAATCAACAAAAATACGATGACAGTAACAGTCACAATTTCACTTGACTTATTTACTACTGATTTATAACCAGCCAGCATCAACAAAAGTCTACATCTCAGAATAAAATAAAAACTACTTCGTCGTCATCTACAAGTGCATCTAAATCTATTAATAAATCTATGCATGACCTTTGAACTTGAAAATAATTATGATAACTTGATATTTATGGATGACATTATATCAATTAAGAATATTATATATTACCTACTAGGCGATTGTACCCGATTGTACTTCATATCCCCATTTTGCTAACTCCCCATTTTGCTAACTCCGCATTTCGAGAAATCCCCATTTTGAGAAAACCCCATTGTGCGCCTAAAGGAAAAAAACCATATGTTTGAAGCCTCCAGGGCAAATTAATTTCTAAAAATACTTTAGCGTCCATTTTTAAGTGCGGCTTATGTCGAATTTAGTTCTACCTTCGTTCCAATTGGTGAGACGCTAATTGTCGATTATATAAAATTGTATACTTCAGAGCCATGTTCCCAATTCAACGACCAATTATTATTATGTCATTGTCTCACGCACTCAATCGTAGGTACGCGACATTGTGGTCATGCGAATTTCGGTGGTTCATTCATGTCGTCATTTCTTATAGCATTTATTTTTGTACTTTGAGTTTTATGCACCAGGATAAGCATACACCTGACTCGTGTGCCGCAGATTTGAGGTCTTTTCGCAGCTCTCGACTCATCAAATCAGGCCTCTGGGATAGATAACCATGGCCTGTGAGGCCTCAGACCGGCCCGGGACTAACGTTAAGAATTATTCGGTCAATCCTAGACTTTTTTCGCTTTTGTCCGGAGTTCACTTTGAATTTGAAGCGATTTATTCATTATTTGTATTTGCCATAAATAAAAGGACAGGCTTTTCCGGAGGCAAAGCTATCATGGGTTAGCCCTACGTACGTAAATGAGCGGATGTACGTATCATTTTTCCATGAAACTCTTTCAATTCAATAATATCTATTCCTATGATCCTATGCCTACTTCAATTCAACTAAATTACAATCGCTTACTAGGTGAGGAAGGAAAGAGATTGTCTTTTTACGTTTAGTTCATCAATTTGACTGCCCGCCATGTTAGTTTTCGTGTGAAAATACCTACGGATACACCCTCCCCCCCCCCCTCGCTAAAATCAGCTAGTGTGGTTATGTCCGACTCGAACTGTCTACAACCGACCGGCTGTTTCGGGCCATCAGTTGCCGAGGGTGAGGTAGCCTCTGGCATATTCCTGACGTCCTGGTTGACCCAGGGCTATCAAAGGTCCCTGGATAGGTAGGGCCGCTGCGGTCTACTTCTGTTATGGTTATAGCGGTACCACTTCTGTTATGGTTACATCGATACCACATGTTACCCGCATACCTTCGCTCATAGACGATTGCACCTGATGGTAAGCTTGGATGAAGTCTGAAAAGTAGTGACCGTCATTCCAAATGAATGATGTTCCTTAAAGATCTCGACAGATGCTCTTTCAGGTCCGTTTCAAGAACCCGGGATTGTAAGAAGAAAGGAACAAGTGTATCATGGTTAACTTCATTTCCTTTGTCCCCAGATTCATCGTGTGATGGTTTTCTGAGGCGATGGCGACCACCACAATGGTAGTGTCCCCGTTAGCCACCCAACCATCACCGAAGAACAAGAGGAGGCTGTTCGCCGAAGCCAGACAGAACAGCCTGCAGAAACTCAGCATAATATTCGACCACGGGAGCAAAAATAGTAAGTGGTTTCTTTAAGTTTTTTTGCTCGATAATTATAATGATTTTATATCGAGATCAACATCAATTGACCAAGCCATTAACAAACCATTTAACACTTGTCTTGATTAAAAAAAAAAGATTATTTATTTTTGTACTCTATAATATACCTACGAACTAAGTGTATTAGCTAAAACAACTAAATAATTATATAGAAGAAAAAATATCGAATACCACCGCATCGCATGCCTCTTGTCAAGCCGTTTCCAGAAGACATTTTGAATTTAAATATAACCTATATACCTGAAAGTACGCAGCTATTTTCTCTACAGAACCTCGATGTTGCTAACGGGTTGTGGAGGTCATATGGCAGTCGCTTGACGGAAAATATCGAAGTGCCGCCTCTCCTGGATAGGTCGACCCCAACTAGGTCTGAATTGGGAAAAGGATCAGAGAATAATCTACCTAAGTTCTTAAAATTTTTTTACATGAAATAATTGCTTCAGAACACACAATAGGTATGCGATTACTTACTTTGTTCGATTAAGATTAAAAAGAAAAAAAACAGCCTCAAACAGACGGGTGCAGCTTGGTTTGCACCTGGCGCTAGCGATATTACTCAAAGGCGTAGACTGGGGTTATTGTACTGCAGTAAGATTGACCAATGGTATTAAAAGAATAACTGCAATGCTCTTCCTATTTCATATTTTTAAATATGGAAGTGACAGAATATATGAAACGTTTTTTAGTAACTATTAATATCAACTTATGCTGTGAAGTCAATATTTCTACACTGAAAATCACAAGTGATTGCCACTGACATTTTGAATTCGGTAACGCGGTAATGAAGGAGTCTATAGATTTATTTACGCTAGTAATATGCCCTATGTGCCTATTTGCACGGATCTTGGACCTAAGTCGCAAGAGAAGCGAGGTCCTACCCTGGCGCGTACCTACAGATTGTTTTGATATAATCTATGATTGATAGATTTGAGCACGTTCACTGCCGTTACAGAGTAACTATTTAATAATCTGTGGTTACAGCCCGTGCTATCCTCAAAACTTGCCCAAAACGTGTACCTACCTACAGAATACATTTTTTTTAATATCCTCGGACAATCTACACAACGCCACTTAGACCCATGGTAAGCATAGTTTAACTAGCTTGTATTATGGGTGCTAGAATGCGGATAAACATACTTTTTTTTTGTAAATACATACATAAATTATACATAGAAACCCCAGACCAATGCAAATATTCATATTCATGTACACAAATATTTGCACTGAGCGGGAATCGAACCCATGCCAAGGAGGTCATCTTTTACCCGTAAATTAAACGGAACGCGCATGTTAGAACATATTTTGGGTCCACAACTCGTACATACCTATACCAACCTTTTTTTATCACTGGAATAGGTTTCCATAAGTTTTGGGAACTATAAATTGTAACTCCATGGAAGCGAAGCCGTAGGCAACAGGTGGGTGCTACTATGGAAGAGACTATCTCCCAACTCAAGACAAAACCCAAGTCCGTGCCAGGCCTCGTCTATTAACCAGAAAGTAAGGTAGGCAAGGTTAGCTTAACCTCGAAGATTCCGACGTGGTTCCATTTACATTTTAAGAAGACACCCTTCGTCATAGTCCTCATAATCTACTCATAAACTGTATAAAATGAAGCATATTTATATCGCCTACCTTGTCGTACATTCGCACGGAGATCTTTTCTTCCGCCATTTTTCAAATGTTATTAATATTTCCAATTAAAAATAAAAACAATTTACAAAAATGCGGGTTTTCGACACTGACGTAAGTAGGCAATAAGTTGACGTGACTTTGTTTTTTTTTTCTTTTAATTGGTTTATTTTTTTAAGTAGGTGTAGGTTACTACTAGACGAGTCTGGTCTTATCCACCTTTAGTGTCTTGGGGTTCATGTCGGTAAGGTGAGGGCCAGGCTTTGAACCTGGGACCACAGAATGAATGTACAGGAAACAGTAGGTACCTACATTACATACACTGGAACGTCCGATCATAAGGTCGACTTCTTCACAAACTGTGTATTGTATAGCTACACTACGTATTCGAAAAGACCCTAGTAATACGAGGAAGTTATCTAGATAGATTTAGGCCATATCTAAGCAGCAAAGGTAATCTATATGGCAAAACCTTTATGATTTGCTTAGAAGACTAAGAATTCGTTGATTCGATTCCGAGCTAGTTTCAACGCGGTCAAAATACTTAATCTTAAATTAAAATAATAATTTTTAATAATATGTAGTACCTCCCCCAAAAGATTAATGCATAGTTAGCTATGCCATAAACTAAAGTAAATTCAAACAATATCACAAACAAAATATAATTATCTCATTTCGTATGTGAAATTGTGTCGCGTCGTTATGTCGCGGTCGGCTAAACAGTTTTTTGCTTCTGAGTTTTGTAACTAGATGGCAGCAGGATAGACGAATAAAACGCGCGAATAACGTCCAGTTTGACGTTCGGTTTGAAAGTGTTGCACGTGTAAAAATTTCTACTACGTTAGTTATTTTTTTATAAAAAAAAAATTACCACCTGCGTGTAAATCAAGAATGAATTTATTTTCATTTTAGTTGATTAGACAAATATTCATTTTATCATAATAATTTAATATACGGGGCAATGTGTAGGAATGAAAAGTATAGTATACATCTTGTTGTGTGTATGCGGAAACGGTTATTTGATATTCTTAATTATTTTGATTTTCTAACTGTGAATAATGTTGCTTCAAACTGTAGCAGTATAGTCTTTAAGAGTGTGATAAATGTCTTGGTTTATGATACATGATTAAAAAAGCTGTGCTAATTTGGGTTTATATTCAATATAGTCTAGGCCTCAGTATGCCATAAAATATTATCAGCATGTAGTTTTTTCACCACTTATGGCCACCTCCCTAAAAATAATAGTTGTTGTATAATAGTAGTTGTGGCTGTTACTACACCTCTGCCTACCCCTTCAGCAATTTGATACAATGAATTTTGGGTATGCATTAAACAATTTTATAGTCGTGAAACTTGGACGCCAAAAGTTCTAAAGTTGGGCATATAATTACGTATGTAGACCTAGGTCACTTTAATCTTTAATTTATAAAAATCTCATCATAGTTAATAACTTTAATCACGATATGATTTCATAATCTACTAAAAAGCCATTCAACATAGTAAGCTTTATGAACATGAGTATGGCAACACAAAATTCTGCAGTAATTATTTGTATGTATTTCTCAGCGCCATTACTTTTTACCGATGTATTGTTGAAATGATTCTAATCCGTTTTCATCGGCAAAATTGTGTGATGTTTTAGTAAAACATTGAAGTGATTGTGTGTTAAGACTATCGAACTTCTTAAAGTTTTTGTGCTGGGCTTTGTCATGGCCGGTAAGTGGTGACTTTTTGCGCCCGCTAGTCAAGGGCGAAATTGGATTTGGGAATCGCAATAAGTCGAAGATGTTTTATCGTTCGAACTCCGACGGTAAATGCAATGTTATTGTCATTAGTTTGGTTTTTAGTATTTAGTGTTTACATACTATGAAGATAGCTTGTTTGGATTGTTTGGTTATTATAACTTATGCCGATAGTTTTAACCTTTTGCTCTCTGAATTCACTGTTAGTAGAAACGTTGATGCAAGGAACTTATAGCAACGGTCTTTCTCAGCTTGTTCTTTAATATTACTTGAAAATCTTGCTTAAAATAGTGACAGTAAATCTGTAAATCATACTCAAAGAACATATGATTGTAATTCATTGCTCTTGCGTATATGGTACTTTTTATAGCATTCTCACATCTGTACTATACAAAGACATCGCTGTGTGTCGAGCGAATAGGTCGTAATAAGAAAATACGTTATTCAAATGAGGTTAAAGGCAGGTAAGAAGTCACCTTAGAATTTTCGACCTACAATCGGTTATGTGCCAATCTTATCAACATATGATTGTTATTATGTACCAACTGTGTTACCAATTCGTGTTATATTACGTTATGTAGATAAATTTGTCGTTTTAAACTTTTGAAAGATCAACTTTTTTTAGTAGAAATCAACTGTCCTGCTTGGTATACGGCTATACGCCTGTGACAAAAAGAGATAGGCGCACCTACGTTTCGTGTTATAATAAACAGTCCTGAAGGTCACCATTCGCGAAATATAGCGTTTTCGGGCAACAAAAATATAAATTATGCTAATTAACAAACAATTTAACTTTGATTTTTTGCTGGTGATCTCGTATCAAAATTGACAATCTGTTATCAAACTTTACTTAAATTATTTTAAAAGCATTTCCTGGTATCTTTTGGTTCACTGAACTGTAGAAACTAATCAGTATCACATCAGAAACATATCTTAAAACCAATAAGTCATTAGCTTACTCTGTGATCTAATTAAATGTCTTATTAGATTAGAAATAACCCCTTTCTTATCCTCTTTCTACCTTTAGGTGCTCTTTCTGTAAACTTTGTAGACAAGAAAAATATATTTAACTTAAGTAAAGCTGGACTGTACAGTTTTCCACAAATTGATACCTTCAGAGGCCCTACTACCACCAACTTTTATAAGTAATATTATTTCAATATTACTTAACTTACATAGCGAGACTCGGACTGTCAACGTCTGTGAAGACACAGGATCTAGTGTGATATGGTTAAAACAGATCAAACAGTATCTCTTACTGCAGTTAATATGTTTATATGTTTAATTTCTTTCAATTTAGACTTGTCTTACAAGATACAAACAGTACCTAATAAATATCAATTGATGACAATGGTCAGTCCAAATCATTCTATGAAAGAGAAGTAAGATTGAAATAATATTACTTTTATTAGATGGTGGTAAGGTCTCATGACTATAATTTCAATGTTTTTACAATGTTTCAACAGTGGGAGATTTCACATACATATTTTTTTTTACATGGCCACATTTCTTTTGACAAATTTCTCCCTTCAGTATATTCATGGCAACAGCCACCTATTCAGTTGATACTTCTGTGTGTGTTTACATACCTCACAAGCTTCCTGGTGTTAAAATTTTCATGCAAGCCTCATTTTCAAATACCATAGACCAAGGATTCCTAAGCTGTGTGTATATGGGGGTCGAGATTCTTATCTATGTATGCTGTTTTCTTTATTAGGGGGCTGTGAGTATGTGCTTCTATTCCTTAGGGGTCTGTGAACTGAATCAGGTCAAATTTCACTGTTATAAACCTACCCTTTTTTAAATATCTGTAACTGAATGTCAATGACCCTGATTTTGAATGGCCATGAATGCCAGTAGAATGACTTTGGAACTTGGGTAAAAGTTTGAGTGAGTTATGTGGTTTTCCTGGTTGCTTGTAAACTACTACTAAAATGATTTAAATCTATACCTATGGGTCTAGGTTTGAATTGTGTGGTGTTTACGTCTTTAAAACCATTATTCCTATTCAGTCAATACCTAATAGGTCCCTTAGTTATAATTTGTCTAGTTCTCTGTATTTGATTGGTAACTGCTTTTTTAAATATCTATTTGGTTAAAATAATGATTTTAACACCAATATTGAGAGTTGACTCATTTTGTTGTTAAATGGGCTTTATGAAGTAATCATCAGGTATTTAAATAGGTCCTATGGGAAACTATTATGAATTTAATATGAAAGGAAAAATGATTATTTTTATTGTATATTTATTTTATTAAAAAAAAGAAGTAGGGAGTAGATTGAGCTTTTAAACCTATTTTAAAAACAAAACATGATCTTGATATAAATATATATTTTACTGCTATAGGGAATCATATAGGCCAGTATAACAGAATGCAATTTATTAAAAATATGTCACTATATAGCAAAGTCATTATATCTGACTTATAAAGGATTTTATATGATAATCAAACTTTGCTGTTTGATTACGTCATACTAAACAGTTTGTCAATATAAGAGGTGTTATAATTGAGTGATTCTACTGTTCTTCCTTTGCTTAGTATTTTATTGATCTCTGAGTATCATTGTCATATTTAAGTCTCCATATCTTTTCCTCTTTTAAAGACAGACTAGACTATCAAAATATCATATCTTACTGATGCTACAATTATAACATTCATGATAATATTTACTGTAAACAGATTTTATGTAGCTACAAATGTGTATGTGTATTTATTTAGATGATAATGCAGTATACCTATGCTATGATTAACTTATTAGCAGACAGTATATTTTGTAGCAAGCAGGATTATGTTCATAACTGCAGTACAATTCTCTAAGCATACATCATCGAGGTTGTCAACGAATTCGACATAGAGCACATTGCACTGCAGTTCTAGCATGTGTTATATGTCGTGTTAATCAACGATCTCTATCGTGTATGCTTTAAGAATTGTATTACTGCATTTGTAGGCTGCTAGTCAGTTCTATGCTGTACTCGTCATTGAGTTTGTCGACGAGCTTGACCATGTATGCTTAGAGAATTGCACTGCTGATGTTGACAATGCAGAGTCTGATGATGTCACTCTGTTGTACAATTAAATAATTTGAAATTGTATTCTATAGAACTGTAGCAGGATGTGATAAATTTCATCATATTTACTAAACATAAATTACAGTTTGCAACATGTAGGTGCCAGCTGGGCCATGTAGAATTAGGTACTCAATTCTAGGTCCAAAAAGTGCCCCTATTAATCTTGTAAACCAAACTGACTTAATAATTACATTATTATTGCAAAGAGGGACACCCATTATTATGGCTAAGAATGGAGTGGAGGAAATTCACTCGCGACACTTACGAGCCACTTCATCCAACCAAATAATTACATTGCAATGTAGCATATTTTTCTCAGAATTTTTTTTATTTTAAGAACGGTCAATTTGAGCTTCCTAAAAACTTTTTGTTTCATAACAGCATTTTTTTTAAAATATCGTATACCTACTTACATATCTAGAATTTTGCAAAATACAAAGTCATTATGCAAAAATGTTTTTGTCCTTGTTTCAATTATAATCACCTCCATATGTTGTAACTATGCAACAGCTGTTATTATTACCTACTATAAAATGACAATAAATGAGATAACATGTTTTATAAATAAAACACATGTTAATATTATACAACTGCTCGTTTTGCCTGTGGCTCTGCTTTCGTGGAAGTCGCTAACACAAGCAATCATAGCTTATGTCCTTGTCCAAGTTCTAATTTATCTGTGTACAAAATTTCAGCAGGTTATCTTCCAGAATAACAAACTTTCATCATCTATTTGAGCCCCATTAAGCCTTTTCGCTGTGACAGACAGAACAAGTTAATTTCATTATTAAAAGTTGGATAGATAGAGATATTAGATAGACAAATAGCAGTAGATAGGCGCGTGTATGCTTTCTAGGCGGCCACTTAGGTGATAGACAAGTCCATGGCCCACCAGACGGAAAACGGTTACCTTAGCCTATGGACGTTTGCAATCGTCGTCACACTCGTGCTGCCTGTAAAGGGGAGGACGGGAAAGGGTTGACGGTTAAGAGAGTTGTGTGGCCAGTGCAGAAGACAAAGGGTTGCATGCCACCACAGCGCAGGGTCAACTTGAGCCCTTGGCCCCTCACTGACAACACAAAACCTCTCCAGTGCGCTCTGGTTATCAGTACACAACACAAGATTATTATAACAGGAGATACGATCATGTCCTACCTCCATCAAAATCATAAAAACCTACCTAGAAGCCACACCATATGGTTTCTGATTGGAATGTTGAGTTTTCCTGGATGGACTGCTGTCGCCATCCCATTCGTCATTAACCTTGAGAGAGAAATCTGCTCCTGAACCTCATCCATAGGGACCATAGGTTTAACAGATACAGCAACTTGCTGGCTAGGCTCGGGCTTAAAAGATATAGGTAGACCTTTATTACACATCCTCAATGATTCAATTCCACTTCATTCCCAATCATAATCTTATTGGCATCAGTATGTTTCAAGCCTTGTATTTCTTCTTCTGTGAAATCGATGGTATTTTTGAGTAGCCATCGTGGTGTAGTAATTTATTTCACGGCAACGCCGCTACTCACGGAGAGCGCCCGAGCATAGGTTTCGCTCTTCGGGTAGGCTTACTACGTACCCTCCAAATACTAATTGTAGGTACTATTCAAATGACTAAACAAAAATGAACCTAGGTTTTCCAGTGATGCATAGGATGACAATGTGTTATTGAAATTTGATTTGTCAGCATTTGATGTCAACAAAATACCCAATCTATGACAGGTTTTCCGCTAAATTCGAAATCTAGCATACTTTTTTCATTTTTTGCATATTGTTATTTAAGTTATATAATATAAACTATATTATTTTATATTATTGAACTAGCGGACCCGCGCATCTTCGTCTGCGTCACCCCGTTTTTGCAATATTTTTCACTTCTGCTCCGCACCAGTTGGTTGCTGCATGATTTTATATAATTATAAACCTCAATCACCTCTTCAGTCACCCTTTCTATTAAAAAAACCGCATCAAAATCCGTTGCGTAGTTTTAAAGATTTAAGCATACAAAGGGACATAAGGACAGAAAACGCGACTTTGTTTTATACTATGTATTGTAGTGATATCACTAAGAGTAATATCAAATTATAATTTCGAAATTATATAAACTATGAGTAGAGCTCGTACAACCTCTGTGACTGTGTTTAAACGTATTTTTGTCTGGTCATGACGGAAGCTTATCTATCTAATCACACCTTTATCTATTCACTTCGGTCTTAAATCTAATAAGCCACTTGTTTACGCCCTTATTCTCTATATGTTGCTAACCACCATTTTGTTTAGATATTCAATTCAACCCATCGAAAGTAAATTACCCTCATAGTTTCAGACGTTATCTAGCTTATCAATATCTTCAAGGTATGTCAACCTTTCGAGGTGCGAATGCAAGCTGTAGCTCTGGACTCCGTTGTCCATCGGTTGCTTGGGTTGCTCCGGTTGCCCCGTCTGTTGAAATTCTGATACAGAAAATCCGGGACGAGATTTTCGACAAGTGTAGTAGACATAGACCTAAAAGGCTAAACGGCAGAAGAGCCAAGTCGTTTTGATTTTCTTATGGCGTTATTGGTTCCAAATGTGAAATCCTGACTGGGCAACAATTGTCGCCGAACACGTGACGCTGGACAATTTCGACAATGTTGCACAACACGCGATGTTGCCAACGAACATGTTCGAGAATTGATCATGTGTGGACAGACAACATCGTGCCGCGTTGCTGTTCATCTTTGCGTAAAAATGTACAACATGGGGTGCGTGCTACAATATTGGCTAGTGGAAACTAGGTTTACGTTGTAGAGAAGCACCATGCATGACAAATAGACTTACTCGTTGATAACCTTTAAGCGTTTTATGAGGTTAATGACATTTGCGAACATGTGCTGCTTTTATTGCCTTCTTGGGCCCCGCAGTAAAACCTGTGGTACAACTAGGTACCTACCAGCTTGTGTTTGTTCTCAAACGTGAGGTATTGAGTTTGATGCCGGAGTTGAGCGCTGATATTTGTTTTTTTCAGTTTGATTTATAATTTTTTTTTTCGTGTCCACGGTTTTAACGGGTCTATGTCAGCATCGAACTGACTAAACCACACGTTATTCTATCACCTATTCCACGGGACTCTGGGTATACTCTAGGATTTAAATCGCTAGGAAATATCTAGTAATATGCCTACAGATGGCAATAGATTTATCCTTGTACTACGGATAACCAAGAATAATATCTAGTAATAGTATCTCCTGAGAAATTGTGAATAAATGGGACCACCTTTCTCACAAAATGTGACACTATGACATAATGTATTCCCTGTCTAATATGTGAATATGTAATATGTATGTGTTACTACGCGTCTTGGTGACTAAGAGTGACTTCCACCTAGTGACAGGTTATATCAGATTGATGTTACTGATTGTGTATGATGGTTAAGGAAAAAAACAAAAGGAAAGTTTTACAAAGCATTATACCTCAGTGGTAACGTCTATCACAGTGGGAAATTCATTTTAAAAGTTTTAAGCACCTATTTGCTTTAACAAAGTAAAATCTCTTTACTCTCGTTTGGTCAAGGCTGAAAATTGTTTCGATTCGTCAAATCAAATTTTACGTTTGTAAGGAAGTTCATTCATGATCGTCTTAGTAACGAAATTCCTTTCTTAGTGGACTAATGACATGAAAAGCACCACCCAAAATGCCAAGTTAACAGGACTAGCCTATATGTTGGTGAATCATTTTACGGTGACCCGAACATATTAACTATTGACCAAATGCTACTACGAATAGACTTGGCGAATAAGAACTAATGATAGGCTTGACTAATAAAATAAAATATAAAAAAAACCCGCTTGACATTGCTTGTATTGTAACTATTTTCAGCCTTGTCCAAACGAGACTAAAGTCAAAAATCTTCATAAAAACTAGTTTGCTAATGTTTCGAGTTAACCATCGTGCCATAACTATTATCTAATCTGTGACCATGCTTTGTTTTACCTTTTAACACATAAATAAAACGACGGGTATTTTTTATTATCTATAACATACTTAAAATACAATTTTAATAGTTCTTATAGAGCGCGTATAATGTACCTCCGTGGTACCTACCTAGTGACTTATATTTGTGATATTTTTCTTGCTTAGAATCCAGGAAGCTTCTTAATAATAAAACAATGATAACGATAAAAACATGATTGTTTAAATAATAATGTCAATGACATTGAAATTGCATCGTAATAATACTTAATTACCTATTGTGTACGATTGTCAACGTTTTTATATATCCCTGAAGGGGTAAACACAGACGTTTAACATCTACATTTCGACATCTATGTTTTTCGAGCCCATTTAGTAGGGGGCAGCTTATTACTGTCTATCCGTAAGGGATAACAGTTCTTATAATTGTTTCCCCAATATATATTATGTATTAACACCAGTGAGGTTCTCGGCCCATTTAATGGGAAGACGCCTCACGTGAACGGTAGAAACTATACTATCTGTTTTTCCTGGAATCCTCAAAGCTTAACTTTCCATGATATTGCCAAACAACATTATAATACTACTTACCTAGCGACACTTGTTCCAATGTCTTCAATAACAAGTCAAGTTGGTCTAGCCCCCAGGCCCTAGAACCTACCAATCTAAGTAGAAACCATCGTAGCTCTAGGATAAATAATAAATTACCTAAAAATTGTTAAAGAAAACTCATTGTACAGGTAAAAAGGATAGAATATAAGTAATCAGACAAGGAAAACTCACAATATATTTGTTAATTCTATGACGTCACATAGTAGAACTGACATAGAATGTTAAAAAGCTGGCCTTGTTATGTGCCATCACGTAAAGTAGGTGTGTGGTAACGGCTGGTCGCTTTAGTTAAGTTATTGCACGTTCTGCAATAAACATGTGTTCGCACGTTTTGCAATAATTTTATTCTCAAGTGCATCTCTTTTCTTCCTGTAAATGTTTCCGCATATTAGATTCGCTCATTCTAATTTCGAACCCTTTACATACTACAGAAAAACCGAGTGACATGACTAATGTCTGCATGAATCAAGAGGCTAGACTCTAGTTGAAGTTGTCCATTTTGAGGGTTACTCCGTACCTTTGGGACTCAAGATTAGCGTGCTAATTCGTGCAACTGCTGAAAAACGGACTAGTATCTAGAGTAGGCTTTTCTCTTGGGATTGGAAAGGGTCACCGGCAGTCGTTTCTGGAAACACCGACATACCAATAAAGAATCGGACTCAGGAGCTCTAAATTTTGGACGAAACAGAGAAATCACTCGGAATGATGGATTGATGCCCATAAATCGTCCGTTTCATTGTGTCACCGAATGCTAAGAAAAACCGAATATCGACGTAGATAGCATCGAGTTTTCTGTCACTTTGAATTCTATCAGAGACTAATAATTTCTTTTTATTCTTTGTGGTTTAATCTTGTGAATTTCGTCTTACGCAGACTGAGATTACTGCTGGTCTACTGATTTTTGTTCAAAAATATTTTTTTTCCTGTAAGGCAATTTTCTTCAAGTTCTTTTATTTGACATAGTTTAGATTATGCTTATTAGAGCTAATAAACGAGGCTATACCGGAAAGTTCATAATGTGCATTGATCTTTGTACGAGATTCGATAAATTTTGTCATTTGACAATACATAGTCGACTTTGTGGCATCTGGTGGGATAAAAAAGCAGTTATTCCCCACATTGGTGCACGTTTTTCACGTTCCTGCTTTATTGTACGTTCAACCTTGCACGTCGATGGTCATACATAAAAATACCGATTTGTGCCGAATGACGCGTTACGATTGAAACGACTCTGTTTAATAAGATGGGTATTATCACTAAATGGCGCGCGTGATGTCACCGGTTTTCATACTATTTAATACCTAAGCAGTATGTGGAAGCTGGCAGGCATGCGCAGACGAAACGTACCGAAGTTCGACTGTCTAGTAGTTAGACTGAAAGCCGACTCAGACTATTTTAAGATAAGGCTCGAAGGATGATGTTACTTACGGTATCTAATCAACTCTAAATTTGTGACTTTCCAAGATCTGCGGTTTTAGAGACGCGTGTGTGATTTCGGACTACGCACCGTGAAAACAGTCTGTGATATACCAATCGGCACGAATCGATTCGAATCGAATCGAGGCATTGGCGTAGGCAGTGTCATGGTTGCTCGTCCACCGCCGTAGCTCCCCGTGCTATCCTCAAAAACGTGTACTGCGAGTATAGGGCGCATTATGAGCACATTTTGGGTCCATTACTCGTTTACTGTAGATACGTTTTTAATAGTGAATGCGCCTGTTTTTGAGTTCGCGTCTGTGCCGACCCGAATCTCGTCTTCAATAGCCTTAGCAGGAAATGCTATCGAATTCGAAATGTAAAGGTATCGACAGAACGGAGCATTGCGATTGGCGGGCTACACACGCACACAGGTTCACAAGAGGCAGACTGCCAACCACAATGCTCTGTTCTCTCGGAACCTTTACATTACGAATTCGATCCGAGTTCATGCTAGTGCTACGAACACTTTCCGACGTCATAGTATCTTTCCCACCGACATGTATTCCGGAGAATATCTTGTGATATAAGCATACGTAAACAAAACGTTTACGAATTATCAATTCTTCGTCACTGTTGACACTCCACGACCTTGAACCCGCTATCTTTCGCACAGGTTATCTCTTATCAACTGCAAATTTGCAACAATTGATAACACATATTATCAGGTTTAGGAATATTGTGGTGATACTAATAGCGGTGGATTTGATTAGTGATTGGACGGAGTAAGATTGAAATTTCATAAATCGAAAATGGAATGACAGACAAGCACGCAGCTCACCTGAAAGCGGTCACCGTGACTTGGAGGTATGCAATACCAGGGCATTATACTCACGTTGCTAACTCTGTAGACACGTTTTGATGCCCTTCTTGAAGAACCCCATGTTGTAGTCGCTTGGGACCACAGTAGGGTGTTCATTCTACAGCTTGAGCATAGGTACACACTACACAGGATGAATTTCCTTTCTTACCACACAGTGCGCACCATTGCCGGTCGTAGTGTGTGACGATGAGTTCTCTGCTCATGGCGATCGGTGCGATGATAGAAAGTAGGTGTTGGCATCATGTCCAAGGATTCTTCTGAACACAAACCATTCTATAGGCGGTAAAACATACGGGCGAAGTGTGTACGGAAGTTGAAATGTTGGGGTTTTAGCGACTTGAGGATTCTTTCCAACAACTATAAGCTGATATCTGAAAGAGTCTCACACTCGTAACATTACTAATGTTAACATTGATATGATCTCGGTTACAAGTGATATAAGTGCCTGACCCTCGACTTAAATAAATTTATAATGCTCAAAAGTGGAACCGGTTTTGGTAAACAAGGGCATTATATAGAAGTATTCGAATCGTCAGCGAGTACGACAGCTACATTATGATATCGGGTACGATTACCGGTTTAGGCAAAGAGTTATTGAGTTATTCCAATAAGTGGTTCTTTCTGACAGCACGCAGTCTACCCAAGTACCCTGTGCGTGAGGCGAAGTGTAAATAGACAACTGCCTACCCTTTCGGAGATGTGATTAGTACCGTCTTCATCCGTCAGGATACTAGTTTTATATAGTTAAAATGGGTCAAACAATATCTTTTACTGTAGTGGATACATTTATTTGTATAATTTGTTGGAATTTACACTTTTCTTACAAGATACGGTACTCAAATATCGATGGACGAAAACGGTCTAAATCCGAACCACACTATGAAAGTAAAGTTAGATTGAAATAGTTTTTTAAGAGGTGGTGGCAAGCCCCAAGACGTACTAAAATAATACTGATTTGTCTTGCCATGGGATGTTTACAACTTAAAGAGGTTTGCTATCCTAATAAAGATAGCACTGTCTAGCCAATTTTATAATATTTGCGTGAATGATATCAACACTTTCGAATTTTCGTTTTCAACTAATAAGCTTTTATTTAACTATGACTGATGGCATACTGCGATTTTATATCAATACTAGGTGTAGCCTGCGGCTCCGCCCGCTTGAAATTTTGATCCCGACCACCTAGGGGTTTAAAAAATTGCTTACATTCGTTTCAGACCTACGCGATATTTTTTGCAGACAAGCACTGTGCCACAAGAATTGTATACATTTATTAAACGTGAGGATTGAAAGAATACCGTCTGTGGTGAATAATAGAGCTACGGAGTTCAGGGTGAACGTACCATATTAAGCTATTAAAGGTAACAAGACTCACCCCTATGTACGCTAAATGTGACTGTATAAAAATTCACCTTTGCCCTTAAATATAAGGATATTGAAATATAACGTCATATTAGATTTAATTAAATATTGGGAGCAAATTAACTTTATTTTTTCATTACTGTTGCTGACAGTGCAACTCAACTGCCAACGCAATTACACTTGCAGTGCAATTTATACCATTATTCTCGTACAAGGCGCATCCTTTAATTGTTTACGACTGTCCTTTGTTCTAACCTGCATTGTCTAGCAACCACACAACTGCTCAAAGACAGGTGTTCCATTACTAAACCAGACTCCTCATTCAATAGTATAGCATTACTAGTTTACTAAGAAAAAAACTGGTTTAGCAGCGCGAACATACGGCATTCTTGCTCGAACTATGTTGACGAGTAGAAGTGTATGACTTTTTGCGAGTAAAATGTGTGTGTTAATTATGTATATTTTTAGTTAGTTGTAGAGATGTTGAAAAAAAAAGAAGTACCGTGGTATTCGAACCATCGGATCCGAATTCAGGATAATTTTACGAATTGGAGACATCATTCGTGTCGACTGCATTGGAACACGACTTGTGACTGTATGTATATTTTGAAAGTAACAGCTAAAATGTTTTAGAACATATTACACTATATTATACATAGAGAACCCACACACGCTATTATATTTTTTTTTTCAATAAACTATGTTTTAGGCCGATTAATAAAAAAAAAAGAATTCTCCAAATTGTAACAACATTCCTTTTATGTGTATTTAAAAGCGTTTCAGTAGTTTGTAAACTATATCCTAAATTAACGTAATTGACGAGATTTTCTGCTGTCCATGTAAATAGTAAATATTCGCCCCATCCACGGATCTACCATACATCCTCGGATGAAGCCTTGTTACGATTTCTATGTCTATACTTATCGTGCTCAAAATCGCTACGGGTACCACCTTCACCAAACTCGGTGGAGGTGATTAAATCGAACTCGAACCGACTAAAACGCATGCCATTTTTGATTGCCGGAGGTGAGATAATACAAGCAGACCCGGGGACATCTCTTTGAGATGACCCCCTTCCCAAAGAGGTAAAAATTGTGAGGTTGTAGGGGGTAATCTCTTAGATATATTGAACCGATTTTGAAAATTCTTTCACCAATAGAAAGCTATATTGTCGGTGTCATAGACAATACTTATTTCAATTCATTATAATAAGTCTATAGTCTTTAGATCTCCTATTTTCTGATGCTGCAAGATGTCGGGTATCGGAGATAAGACTAGATATAGTCGGTTCTAGCTACATAGATCTAGTAAGTTCTGTTTCAACAATAATAAGCTTTAATGTCGATCACTTATTAGTTTGGCCCCGAAGTGTATTATAGAAATATTCTATGTTTGTACGATTATTGCTAACGCAAAAACAAAACGTCGCGTCGCCTTTTCGCGTATAGGTTCCTGTAGGTCATGAACATAGATTACTATGGGTTTCAAATGAGTTGGTAACTGTTAGAACATTATTTTGATGATGATGTCGTTAGAATGTCACTTTGTCCAGAGCAGTAGGGCCCAGTTTGACTCGCGCATACAATAATATGCTGGCCTTCCCCGGCTTCGCTTGTAGTATGCTTTGAAGAATACCTTCTCAAATAATGCAAGGGAATCTTTCGTATATATATATATATATATATATATAGTGCCGCGATGTTATACACATATGTAATCTTCTGATAAACGGACTAAACAAAAATATTTTTCAAATTTGACCTAGTAATTCCTAAGATTAGCGCGTTCAACCAAACAAACTTCAGCTTATTGATTATAATTGGTGCTCCACTCTTAGTCACGGTTACATCATATTTCGATATCAGAGAGTTTTTAGGACACGTCTAGATTTTACGATGGAATTCGTCTTCAAGTCGCTAAATATGTCTAGACATGATCCAAGCAGGCCGCGCCAGGACAAAGAAATTAAAACACGTACGTTCTGAATACATACTAAACACGCAAGTGACGTCATTTTAGAGCGTTCGCGATCGAAAATTTATTGACAGTTATGATTACAAATTTGAACAAAAATATTTTGGTGGAGGGAGGGAGGGGAGGGGGGTGCAACACTCACTGGCGGTTCAACCCTCCAATATATTTTTTGCAAGGGATTTCCGCCAGGTAACGTCTACATCTATATCGTAGCTAATTTGATTTATATTTATTTTCTATGTATAAGGTATGGGGCTTAAGATCTTTTGAAAGTTAACTCAATCTCACATGAAAGCTGGTACACACCTGTTGATGGCTTTGACTAAGGCTCTTGGGGTGGTCAGACGATTGTTGATCACGTTAAAGCCGAATGTCAAGTAGGAGAGCTCCATTTTTTAAAGTAGCAACCAAAATTGCCACTCAAAATAAGATTTTACAAACCTACAGTCAAATATCCTATTCAATCACAAAAGTCACCAAAATACTAAACTAATTTACTATTAGTTTCTTCTATAATCTGCTAAAAAGTATTTAAAATAAGATATATTCCAATTGTATACCATATTATAATGCTATTGATATTACTATGAACTTTTATTTATTCAGTCATACCACTTTGGTATAATAAATATTTAATTAATTGAATGAAATACCATTAGTATTACCAAAATAAGATAAATTTCCAACTGAATATTACAGTATAATGATGTTGGTATTGCTATGTACTTTTATTTATTTTATATTCCGAACATATACCACTTTGGTATAATAAATATAAATTCAATGAAATTAAGTATTAGAATGTGGTTTTCCAATAACATTGTTATTAAAATGTTGTATTCGATTGGAATATATCTAAATTGGGTATACGTTTGTAGTTTTGCGTGTTTCTCTTCTAATATAATACATTGCATTTACGAGTTTTTGTATGTTCTTATATACTAACATTTCTTACAATTAATATTCTTTAATATTGTTGTTAGATTAACAGCTTGTTTAGTTTATAACCTAAATAATCTAATTATTTATTTTAAATTAAGTGATATCGTAAGAAATCGTTTACAAACATTGTAATACAATTAAAATAAATATCAGATTTTTATTAATCACAATTAGTGGTAATATTATCCTTTATTATCAACTATTATTGTTTCACGTTGATCATATTCGCGAAAATACGCCCAATAAATGAATACCTTCATAATTTCCTGTAATCTCACTTGTATACTACCCATTCCCAAACTTGACAATGTAACGTCTATTTAATCCGAGTCGAATCTTGAACTAAAACTACAGGATCGATTTCGATTAACCTGAAAATAACTTGTAAAAACTACAATTTAATATTAGGTATATAAGGGGTGACAAGCCATTTAAAAAATTATCTATCCAGAGTTTACTACCTTTTTTATGATAATTGTATTCTGGATATGTATAGCAGAGGACTGTATAGCAGAGGCCTATGTTTAATCTCATAGTTTAAATATACACACTAAGAGTCTGTCGTTACTAACGGAGCCTTACGGTTCGTCACGTCACGGCACTACATGTTGGCACATCACGGCATCAAAATGACCTATAAAAGGATTTTTATAACCTTAATAGTAGCTTAGTTATACTGACGATAATAAGCATTTAAATTAAAATTTATTATCTATCTGTTATGGTCTATATTTATTTGTATTCGTGATAAAACATTCATTGCAGTAACGTGCCGTCAGATAGCGCATTCAAATTGAACCCTTAATTTAAATTACGTTTATTTTCTGTATACATACCTAATTTTCTGTCCAATTCCTTAAAATGTATCATAAATATACATAGTGTAAACATTTTGGGTACTTTGTTCCAGGCAATGGTGGGGAGACGACATGGTGTTTCAGTCAGGTGAAGGGCACTCTAGAGGATGACGTGACAGAGGCCGACCTGATCTCCTGTGTCGAGTTCAACCATGACGGTGAACTCCTCGCCACCGGTGATAAAGGTGGCAGAGTTGTTATATTTCAGGTATTTATTACTTCTGATTTTTTTTTTATACTATCACGCCTATATCCCCGAAGGGGTAGGCAGAGGTGCTAGCACCCACATTTCGCCAGTGTATATTTAGGTCCCAATGTAATAGGGGGCGAGCCTATTGCCATCAACCGGGCACTTATAAACCTGCGATAAATACACACATAACTTCGAAAAGCATCGTAGTCATTGGTGTGTGCCATGGTAAACCTGGGATCGAACCCGAGACCTCGTCTCAGCAGTCCACCACCCATACCACTAGGCTACCGCGGTTATCTCTGTTATCGCGGTTACTTCTGAATATTGTTTAGTAATTTGGTATAAACCAAACTTTATTGTTAGCTGATGTACAGTCACCTGCAATAATATATACACTTTGGAACCTTGTCACGGTAATATATGACAAGTCAACATTATGACATGAAACAGTAAAATTCGACAAGTTTGATGTGAAAAAGTTCTAATACGTATATATATTACTGCAGGTGACTGTACCTGCAGATTAAGGACAAGGTTTTGGTGCCTTGCTCTCGAGTTTAAGAGACAATGAACTATGAGAAAGGGAGTTCTTTCTTTCTTTACTGGGTTGTACTGGGCCTCTAATCAAAGTGATATTCTGTTGATGGAATCGCATTGATCCGTTTTCGATTTGCTATCAATAGATTACTTATATTATAGAATGTCATTTTGTCTGGAACGCCAGTTTAAAATTCTTCATTTTGTGAGGACATAATGCGCTAAAGACGCGGCGAATGGGGTACGAAAAAGGGTTGGTACTCTTACGTCCTGCATTTGTACAGGCGTCTTTGTCCATCTTTAGCCTGGTTGTATGGCCGATCAGACACACTACCCACTGCTCCAGCAAAACACCAGCACTCCCGGAACTGGGAAACATCGTGTTCCGCCATGCCATTATTGACGAGATGTTTAGACTTCCAGCACCCGATCATAGGGTACCAAATTATTGAACCTAGTTGGACCTAAATAAATTATTTTTTTGCTTTAATTTCCAGAGGGACGCGGCCTCAAAGCAATGTGTCCCAAAGAAGGGAGAATATAACGTATATTCTACCTTTCAATCACACGAACCGGAGTTTGACTACCTAAAGTCGTTAGAGATTGAAGAGAAGATAAACAAGATACGATGGCTCAAGAGGAAGAACCAGTCGCACTTCCTGCTGTCCACCAACGACAAGACCATCAAATTGTGGAAGGTTAGTCTTGTATGTATGGACTTTTTTTGTTATATTCATTAGTTTTTAAGTGATTCGTTTATTATAGAAAATGGCGCGAAGGTTATCTCATTTAAATTTTATACCGAACTAGATGTTATCGCGACCAAATTACTTCAAAATCGGTTCAGTGGTTTACGCCTGAAAGTGTAATAGACAGAGTTACTATTGCGTTTTCGTTGATGCACCTACATAGGTGTTTATGGAACCTCACCAATATTTTCGGGACCCCAAACTAACTCCAATTCCAGCAATCCCGCAGAATCCTTGAGACGCGGCAAGCGTCAACTCCAGTTGACAACTTAAGTTTCGTTTGAGTTGCCTGATGTTAGAAGGCACTTGCTATTTAACTGATGAGGCTCCGGCACTCCTTACCCTAGGGATTGAGCGATTTGGAACTAACTTTAGTCATGTTCCTAATATTCGATTTTGTTATCCGGTGTAAAATTGCATGTGAAACCTTTGCGTCACGTTTCGTAGTATATGTGGATGTGTGTAAAGTCAGCTGATACGACAAGGGTCGTGGATGCGAGTTCCATTCAGTGAGAATTACTGATTTATTAAAAAAAAAATGTAGTCCCGAACCGTTCTAATAGAGTATATGTATACTGTACTAGCCTATGCCCGCGGCTCCGCCCGCATGGCTGTCGGTTATCGCGACTTAAGCGCCATCTGTGCAACTTAAATTCTATATTACTAATCATAACTGGTTAACCGATTGCAATAAAAAAAACGTAAGATTTTAAGTTGGACCATTCCCTTCAATCAAAAAAACAACATCGAAATCCGTTCAGTAGTTTTTGCGTACGTTCGGTACGGTCCGTTCAGTACGGACAAACATAAACTTTTTACAATTGTATAATAGTATAGAGTATAGATGTTTTTCTAATGAATTAGCAGATAAAGCCAGATGGGCAAGGTAGCATACATTTCACACCGATATGTTGAATACTATGAAACGTCGCCTTTTGTTCTTGATTTGGAACCATGACTACAAACAAGACTTACCATTTTCATTGTCTGTCTTGAAACATGATCGTAAGCATAAAACAACAATACACCTTTATTTGAAGTTCACAAGCATAAAATCGTGAAAAGATGTACTCACGTTTTTCTAAGCCTGGGTAGAAGCATGTATGTATTACACATGTAACAAATAAATTTGATTTGATTTGATTTGATTTGAGAAGGGGAGGTAAAGGTGTAATACATTTGTTCATCTACGTTCTTATATATGATAGGAAGGTGCTAATTGCCATCAATTCCCATATATATAAATATAGGGTTCATAGTTAACAATCCCATGCATGCAGAAAGAGGAAGTTTAAAGTTAGATTATTTGTTTTTTTTTAATAATGTTAGCTAACACACTATTCAACCGTAGGTGTCGGAGCGGGACAAGCGGGTGACGGGTTACAACACGCGTGAGGAGGGTGGCCGGCCGCGGGACCCCGCGCGGATCACCCAGTTGCGTGTGCCCACCGTCCGCCCCGCAGAACTCATGGTCGAAGCTTCGCCCAGGTAAGGACTCACTTCGAACTAGACGCTCCCGAACCAGGATTTAAGGCACCTACAATTAAGAAGAATAGCCACTTTGATAGAGAGGGCTATCCCTAAAACGTAGGAACGAGGTTGGGGTCATTATGACTCCAGTTGGAGATAGTTCCACCAGAACATGGACCACTATAACATAAAATAAGACACTAAAGAAAGGGCTGAAAAGTTCTGTGCTACCATGAGACCCCACAGTTGCTGGCTTTTGACTGATAAGTCTGCACGCGCCAGTGTAATGGAAAGCTTGGAAATTCTTCCGTATTGATATTATACATGTGAAATTTTGAGATGGTATGTGTGTGTGGTGATGTAGAAAGAATATTATCACTCCGAAAGGTGTCATAATAGGTGAATATCGGAAAAACACGCAGATGATATCACTGCGAGAGAAGGAAAACTGCATATAAAATACCAACCTGTATGGTCAGTGTGGAAACAGTAAACCGAAGACTCCCACCATTGGGAGCGGCTTTAGTCCAGCAGTGGACTACAATAGGTTAAAATTGATTAATTGATGTGTGTGGAAGGTTTTGATACTCTTTCACGTGTAGGTGTTTCGATATCTTTCACGTGTATATAATTTAAATGTGTGCAATTTGTACTAAAATATTTATTTATTACTATCTGATGTCTTTTTTACTGATATAAAAATATTCGGAAGATAAGAAATATTAAAAAAAATTAACTAAACCGGTCGATTCGTCCATCCATCGCGCCCTAGTTTAGTTACTCGGTGCAAAATATTAATTAACGATTGACATCATCAAGTTGATAATGCTATCGTTTATCAGTGGATAGTTGCCACTTGTGTAAATATTGGTGATATTGGTGATTGATGGCACGTGCCGTCTAAATATATTTGTCTCCTGTGATCCACTTGAATCCCCACTTCGGTTATCAGCGTTCATAATGAAAAGTTTTATTACGTTGTATGTTGCAATTGATAATAAATTGGACGTATAAAGTGCGTAGTAGGACGCATGGGTGGTTTAGAGGTTAACGAGCCGGTTTTGCTATCGAAAGGTCTCGGGTTCGAATCCTACACAACGGAATGTGTAACGCTTCACGATTTTGCATTTCATCCTTGCATAGAGTCCGGAGTCCACCTCTTGTTGTCCAAAAGAGATGCGGCTGAATTTCGATTTTTTTCTGTGAAGCGACTGCCATTGGGTTTGCCTATGAGTTGCTGAAGTCAGATGGCCTATCTGATCTCTACAATCCATTGGCAATATCGAAGAATTGCAGTTGGACTAGGCATTGAACTAATTATATAGCCAAGTACCCGTAAGTCCCGTAACCCAGTCCAAAAGAGACGCGGCTGTATTTCGATTTTTCCGTGAAGCGACTGCCATTGGGATTGCCGTTGATGTGATCTGTACAATCGATCGGCAATATCGAAATATTTAGACTAGTCGTAAAACTTTTTATATCGCTAACACCCGTAACGATACATGTTTGTATTAAAACCAGCAAAGATAGCTTGACGTGCTTTCCGGTGTATGACGAGGCATGTTTGTTTAATCATACGGAATATCCCCACGGAAAACCTCCACCGGAGCCGGTTCAGCAGGTTATGTCGGACTCGAAACGACTAAAACGCACGCCATCTTTGGGTCTTTAGTTGCCGGAGGTGAGACAGTAGCCAACATATCTCTCGCACTCCGGCAGTGTTTACTAATACCTAAGAACCAACGAGATTTCGTTTAAATACCAAAGAAAACGGCATAGAACAACAAAAGTAATAATAATAATATCTACGTAAGTACGTACGTATCAAATAAATCGAGATAGAATCAGTTAAAACTGGTTCATTTCAACTTCAGAAAGTATCATACGTAAGTCGAGTTAACCGTGTCACGAATTACGTCATTCGCTGTTTGCACATATAAGATGATTGATTTACGTTGTTGTTTGCCTATGAAATTGAACTGTAAACCTATCGTCATAGCTATAGGGAAATGTCTGTGTAGTGGTGGAAAAAGAATATCACCACCCCACGCCATCTCATCGGAAAATACGCAGACGATATCACTGCGGGAGAAGGTAAACTTGAAATAAAACCCTGTACCAACCCGTCCTTTTTTTTCCGGAGCCGGTTGGGTAGGTTATGTCGGACTCGAACCGACTAAAACGCTCGCTGTCTTTGGGTCTTCAGTTGCCGGAGGTGAGGTAGTAGCCAACATATTGTACCAGCTCATCTGGACAGTGTTGAAACGGTAGGTTAAATGCTCCCAATATTAGGACCTGCCGTGGTTTTCCCAAGCGACTACAATATGGGGTTCTTCAAGAAGGGCATTAGAAGGTTTCTACAGGGTAGGCAGCACGTGTGTGACGCCTCTGGTGTTGCAAACGTCCATAGGCCACGGTGACTGCTTCCCATCAGGTGGGCCGTGTGCTTGTCTGCCACCTAAGTGGTATAAAAAAAAACTTGCCGAGAGGCTTATGTTCAACAGTGGACTACGATAATCTAATTGATTGATAGAGAAAGAACACCGGCCAAATTTTCATAGGCGCTGGACTTGACCGTAATTTTCCGTGTACAGGAACAAACTATAGTTAGATTAGTTTATTGTCATGTAGTAAACACCATCGCAAGTGAAAAAATTGTCTAAGAGGCCAAGATACTTTTATTTTATTACTATAAATATTTTGATGATAGAGTAAAAATAAGACGATATAAAGATAGATTAACTTCAGTTTTTTAGAGATCTTCTAGTTTATATTTACGTTATAAACAAAACAACGTGGTGAGTTAAAATAATAGATAGTATTATGAGAAAAACATTTTATTCGTACAGGTACAATAAAGAAGTATATTGGTATTACGTAAATATATACTTGCTATTATTGATGAATTCCACTCGCAGATCATTGAAATCACCCTTGTGCTCAACTCAAAGACATGATGGTGGCGAATTGAGTTAATGCGAATATTGCAATTAACACAAAGCAATCGTAGGACTGCTTGTGTCGTCAGCATTGTGATTCCTCACAATAGAACGATAAGAAAAATACAAATCCAAATCACAATCAAAATCGGTGTCCAAAAAACAAAAGCACAGAATAATCGTAATAAACGGTAGGAGGTATCGTCAATCCATATAACAAAGCAAACTAAAATCGAAAATAAATAAATAACACACAATTTGAAGTAAACTGGAATTAGCTGAACAGTGTCTGTCAACTGCTGTCAACATAGCCACAGTGTCAACAGTAGCACCACTGCGTAAATGACGTTCCATTTTACGAATAGTGTTAAACTCTTATAACTACATAATTATTATTTTATGATAATAATAATTTGATATAACTAGCTATGATTCATTTGTTGTTTGTTTCACATAATTCATAAATCAAATAACAACAAATAACGAAAAAAACTTACGAGTAATAATCATAAATAATAAATTGATTTTTCATTCATTTTATTAGTGACTTGAAACGTCACTAGGTGCGTTCTGAAGCTATATCAACTTGATAATTTGCAAATAAATGTAATAAAAGTAACACTATTTTTTAACTATTATATTTTTTCCTGGCTTTTTAATGAGATATTAATTGCTGTTTTTATAACCCGGAAAAATGACGGATTTTCTTATAAATATGGTATATCTGTACCTGCTCAGGTCCATTTTAGCCGATGTTCTTTCAGTAGCTATGAACTGGTTAAGTGATATTTTGTTAAGGTTTTGCTAGACATTAGTTAATCGGTTTAGAATGATTGGCGTTTATGCTGGCTATGTACTTGTGCATAAAGTTTAAAAATGAATAAGGTTTTTAGTGGCATTCAATGTTCATGTTACATAGGAATGGAATGTAAAACGTTTTTTACAACGGAATGTAAGACTAAATGAAAGTGTATTTGAAACTTGTAAATATGGGAACTGCTGTATGGTTGGTATATCGTGTTCAAAAGCTAATTAGCTGTTGTTGGAAATATGTCCATATTGTTAGTGTAATTGACAGGATTCGACCCTGAGACCTTTCGATCGTTTGACCACTATGCTACCGATTTTTTTTATTATTACGTGTTTTAGCGCATGTAAGAACCTAATTAGAAAAAACATAATACTTCACCTGCAAATACCTGAGCACACCATTGTAACATAGCATAGCATAGTAATAAATAGTGTGTATCATATTTCTAATCACAGCCTCCGTGGCGTGACGGTAGTGCACGCGACTGCTACGCACGGGGCGCGGGTTCGATCCCTGCTCAGTGCAAAAAGTTGTATGCAAGAATATGGCTGTTTGCACTGGTCTGGTTGTGCCTCGGAGAGCACGTTAAGCCGTCGGTCCCGGTTACCATACAAACATCTATGACAGTCGGTACGGGTAGTTGGAGCCCTCAAAAGTCCAACCAGTCTAACTTGGAACTTCGATATCGCCATTGGTCATTAGACCATTGGTTGTGGAGGTCAGATGGCAGTCGCTTCACGGAAAATATCGAAGTTCAGCCGCATCACAGTTAGACTGGAAAGCCGACCCCAACTGAGTTGCGAAAAGGTTCAGGGAATGATGATGATCCTATTTCTAATCATACTGTTCTTGTTCACAGGCGGATATTCGCAAACGCTCACACATACCACATAAACTCGATATCGCTGAACTCTGACCAGGAGACGTACCTATCGGCCGATGACCTGCGCATCAACTTGTGGCACCTGGAGATCACGGACCAGAGCTTCAATATTGTGGATATCAAACCTGCTAATATGGAGGAGCTTACGGAGGTAACAACTTTTAGATTTCATTTTCAACGACCCGTACCAAGTCTATTACTAAGATTTTGTTGTGTATCTGTCTCTTGGCTGTACCTTATGAACAGCGATAGCTAGGTAGTGAAATTGTCACCGAAATAGTATTTCTTATCTATACTAATATTATAAAGAAGTAACCGTAAGGTACCGCGGTAGCCTAGTGGTATGGGTAATGGACTGCTGAGACGAGGTTTCGGGTTCGATCCCAGGTTTACCATGGCACACACCAATGACTGCGATGCTTTTCGAAGTTATGTGTGTATTTATCGTAGGTTTATAAGTGCCCGGTTAATGGCAATAGGCTCGCCACATTGGGACTTAAAAATATTCTGGTGAAATGTGGGTGCTAGCACCTCTGCCTACCCCTTCGGGGATATATAAGCGCTACATTACGCCCAACGAAGTGGGGAACGGGTCAGTGCCATTTATAGATATGGCAGCACATGTGTGACGCCCCTGGTATTGCCAATGTCCATAAGCCATCTAACGACAATATTTCAGTCATTTTTAAACATTGTTTTCTGATTACTTAACCCAATTAATAGAACGAAATTTTAAGGCATCACTTTTTTCAATTTTCAATCGATTTGAAGAAGTTGATACCTATATTAATGCTTCAAAAATTCATTAAAATAAATATGTGAACTCATGCACTGGCGCTTAGCCAGTTTTTGGTGATAAGTTTGTCAAACTTGAGTCAACTCAGGTAATAAATAAATTTTAAATTTATCATTAATTTATATGTTTTCAGGTGATAACCGCGGCGGAGTTCCATCCGACCGAATGCAATCTCTTTGTCTATTCTAGTAGTAAGGGTAAGTAAAGCATCTACCGCTGTTTGCCACTACCAAGTTATCGCAGCCAGACAAAATTGACTCTTATGTCTATTATTACAGGTACGATAAGGCTGTGCGACATGCGTGCGGCAGCTCTGTGTGACCGACACGCGAAACTCTTCGAGGAGCCAGAGGATCCTCACGCGCGTTCCTTCTTCTCCGAGATCATCTCCTCGATTAGTGATGTCAAGCTTAGCAATTCGGGCAGGTGAGAGATACATATAACTATTATACTTGACATTCTTATCATGCATCTAAATATTTTGTAATTGACTAAGTAATTTTATGTTATTGTGCTGCTTGAAAGTGACTAATATATTGAACATGAAAAAACAGACAGCTATAAATCTTGACATGTACTAGTTTATAAATTCTTAGATTCTAATTAATGAAGATTATGTTGTAATAATATGTTATTTTCAATAACCTATGTGACATTATTGCATGCCAATATGACAGAAATATGGTGGAGCCCAAATTTAATAATTGTAACACCTTTATATTATACCCATAATTCGCAATAAAATATATTGAATTGAATTGAATTGAACTGATTCTTCAGTCCAAGTCATTGATATAGACTGTGTATCTAGGTTTTTTGTATATCAATGGTTCTAGTATAGAATAGAGACATGTATTACATCCCAGACAAGAGTTTTATGGGTATTAGTAATAAGCAGCAGCTTTGTGTGCGAGAGGACCCGTGGCCATGCTATGTATATGTTTGGTATTAGACCAAAGTGACCTTGACATACATCAATATCCCCCACCCCCTCCACCCTAAGAGGAAGTTTTAAGGGAAAAAATAGTGACGTGGTATATAACTTCCTGTAATAACCGATAAATGGCACAGCAATCGACTCATAGGACTTTGACTGTCGTCCCTGGCGAAACCGGGACCTAGGACGCTAGTCTACTTATAATAACATAACATAATATGACATAAACTCACGCCTTCTTCCCCGAAGGGTTAGGCAGAGGTGCTAGCACCCACATTTCGCCAGTACATGTTTAGGTCCCAATGTAATAGGTGGCGAGCCTATTGCCATTAACCAGGCACTTATAAACCTGCGATAAATACACACATAACTTCGAAAAGCACCGAAAAGTCATTGGTGTATGCCATGGTAAACCTGGGATCGAACTCAAGACCTTGTCTCAGCAGTAACCATACCACTAGGCTAGCTTTCTTATCTTATATATCAAATTCTCGTGTCACAATTTTCGTTCCCGTACTCCTAATATAATATAATTGTAATTCTAAATATAATTGTACATTTCAGATACATGATGTCCCGAGATTACCTAGGACTAAAAGTGTGGGATCTTCGTATGGAGACAAAGCCGGTGGAGACGTATCCAGTGCACGAGTACTTACGCTCCAAGCTGTGCTCGCTGTACGAGAACGACTGCATCTTCGACAAGTTCGAGTGTTGCTGGAGCGGCGACGACCAACGGCTCATGACCGGATCCTATAACGGATTCTTTAGGTGAGTCTACAGCCTTTTTACCCGATTGCGCGACGCAAAGGAGGGTATTGTGTTCATGAGTCTATGTATGTATGTTTTACATTGTATGTGTTTGTTTCTATGTGGCGTTGTAGAGGCTAGTGATTCTCGGGATTCGTGGATTCGACGGATCCTAGAACCTGACCAATCCACGAATCTGTCGAGTAGCGAATCTGCCGAATTCACGAAACTGTCCAATCCACGAATCTGTCCAATACCGAAAAAGGGGTCTACAGTTACTGTCCACAGTTAAATTGATGAAAAAGTGGTCATGACGGACAGAAAGGTGAAGGGTTACCATCTGATTTCCACAAACTGTTGGCCGATATAGAAGTTCTGTAGTTAGAGTGAGTTGACTGTACCAGTGAATACACAGATGTTTGTATGGCATCTAAATTCGACGAGTGTCAATCCCCACTGGAAGACCCGTGGTCGGTGGGGGCTTTTTGAGGCAACATATTATACTACGAAAGAGTTTATACTAATCTATCATTTCAAGGCAAAGGAGGGACAGTTCAGCAGGGTGGATTTCATATCTGTGATGGGTTTCAATGTGTTAAGAACGGTCACCCATTCTGAGCTGACGCTATCCTGATCAATATTGCTTAAATTTGTACTTACTCTGACTCCACTAAGCTCTCCATGAGTCTCTATCACCACCACATTCAGGCCATTAGATATTATTTTTTACTGTTGATGGCACTTGGTGGATCTTGTTATGCATTATTGATAATACACTAAACTTATACTTCTCGGTTTACATAGACAGTTAGTGAATTAAAGTAACCTTTGAGAATGCCGCAAGGTGAAACGGGTTAGTTACAATAATAAATATAGACTGTCATAGTCTTAATTTGCATCCATGTGTTGTACAGTTGTTACAATTTTTTTAAGTTCCAGCATGAAGGCCTGTTGGGTTCAGCATAAGCATATAAATTATTAAATTAAATATTATGTTATGATTATTTTATATGGTTGAATTAAATAATTGGCATGTCATTTTATTTACATAAATACATCATACTTAAATCATAATTCCTGAACCTTTTTCCCAACTCAGTTGGGGTCGGCTTTCCAGTTTAACTGTGATGCGGCTGAACTTCGATATTTTCCGTGGAGCGACTGTTATCTGACCTCCACAACCAATCAAACAAACAGAAATATCAGTAAAAATATCATCAAACTTAAATATCAGTATTTAAACTAAAGTGGAGAAGTAAAAGTTCAGTGTGTTATCAATAAATACTGTTTATTAAAGTATGACCGACACTTATCACGTTTGGTGTATTGTCGCAGGATATTCGAGCGCGGCGGCTGCGGCGGCGGCGGCACGTGCGGGCCGCGGCGCGCCGACCTCACGCTGGAGGCGGCCCGCGACGCCGCCGCGCGCCCGCGCCAGCCGCTGCGCCCGCGCAGGGTCGCCACCACCGCCAAGAGGAAGAAGGTACGACGCTGCACCTAGTTTCTCTTACATTTCAAAAGTGCCGTGACATGAACTCCCTGCCGTGGTTTTCCCAAGCGACTACAATATGGGGTTCTTCAAGAAGGGCATTAGAAGGTTTCTACAGGGTAGGCAGCACGTGTGTGACGCCTCAGGTGTTGCAAACATCCATAGGCCACGGTGACCGCTTCCCATCAGGTGGGCCGTATGCTTGTCTGTCACCTAAGCGGTATAAAAAAAAAGTAGCGCGGCGCCATCTATTGAGATATTTGTGAACCATTTTACTTCATCAATAGATGGCGTTGAATACCGGCGCAAACGATTAAGTATTTGTAATGTCCATGCACTTTTGCAGCCTACTGTACCTGTCGGCTGGTTTTGATATAATCTATGATTGGCAGATTTGAGTTCGTCCACCACACAAGTATACACTCAAAAACGACTACAGGTCATTTTGCGAATAAGTCCTTTGTCTACTAGGCCGTTTCACCCCGTGCTATTTCAAAATTGAAGACTGCCAACAAAATGCTTACTACTTACAGAGCGCATTTTGAATTTGTGTGTGTGTCTGTAAATGTATAATGAACCGCAGACAGCTTAACGATTTATTCTGACTATGCAGTTTCTTTAGGTCTCTTTAGGGGTAATGCGGAGTGCGACGGCTGACGGCTGAGATGTACCTATTAGCCAATCATAGATTATATTAAAACGACATCGACCACCATAATTAGTTTATCAATTCCAAGATCTGTTAAAAGAGGTTTACCACCTATTTTACTTCAGTTGTGTCTGTGTGATCAGACGCTGAGTAGATTGGAATATTTTAAAAATCAACAGGACATACTAATACAATTTTAAACCCTACTACAAAGCCACAAAGTCAGTTTTTATTTATACTTGCTTCACAGGACGAGATAAGCGTAGACTGCCTGGACTTCAATAAGAAGATCCTCCACACGGCGTGGCACCCTCACGAGAGTATCATCGCGGTGGCGGCCACCAACAACCTATTTATCTTCCAAGACAAGTTCTAGCAACGCCCGCCCGGGCCGAGGACTGCGGGGACTCCTGGTACTATGTTCTTAAGTCTACACTCTTTGTTGTTTAACTTCGCAGCTCAACTTCTAACAGTTTGTTATGGAACACGTCGCACTTAAGATTGCTACGCTAAATGTAACTACTAAAACTGGGGACTAAATAAATCTCAGAGAGTATGAAGTGTCGATTACTGGCTGATATTGTCTGCCGCACGTTACGGTAAATATTTGTCTAAGAAATAAAAATTGAACTTTAATTCAATGAGAATAAAATTGAAATTTAAATGATAATCATAACCGCTGGTTTCGTTTTTGTAGCTACGGTTATCGTCATTGAAATTTCAACTTTATCTCAATGATCATAAGGTCTAATTTTATTCGTGACAAAATTTATTGCCGTATGTCGTCAATCAATTACAACATTCTTAGAAGTTGAATTCGTGTCGAGCAGCAAAAAGTGTCCTAATGAGAATTTTTTAAGTATTATTGTTAATGTTCTGTTGACCGAATGTTTAGACGTTTTCTAAATTAGTACTGTATAATTTGTACAAGTAACACTCGCCAATCTGTTACCCAGGAACACAATAATGTTGCCAGCGCATGGCAAATTGTAATTTAGTCTCCGATGCGTGTACAAACAGGACAAAATGTTTTTTGAACTATCAAAGTAATGGAAAACTCAGTTTCGGTGAAGATTTTAATTCGTATAGTGTTATCAGAGTAACTACAAAAATACTGAATTGGTACAGACGTTATAGATGTGTTTGGAGCATACTTTGTACGGTAAATGGTCTAATATCCAGTCGAAAACGTATTGCGTTCGCGATTAGATGTATTGCCTGCGGGTAGCACTAAAAGTATGTTCCCAAACTTTTTCATTATACAAATTCATCACAAGATGTAGCTTTGTTACCTTCCGAAATGCCAAACAAACATACACATTATAAATTTTCTAAAGTAATTAGTATCCTGGAAAAGTGAATGCTTCGACAGGATTCGAACTCGCGACGCTTCAGACGTGGCTTCGTGACTTAGCGGTCAGGAGTGCCCCCTGTGAAGGTAGGATCGTAGTTTCGAATCCCATTTGATTACTTCATATAGCTTCATTACCATTACCTTGACAATTCAAAAAAAAATCCTATACTTATTATTCGTTAACTCTTAGGAAAGTGAACCAAGTTTATCACAAACAGTTTGTTTCAAAAGTCTGTTAAAAAGCGAGTCCTCGTTGCGTCTTGCTTTGAATATACTTGTGGAATGCAATGGCGGCTTTCTGTGACGTTTTATTACATCACAATTTTATAAGCATATACTGCTTTATTACAACGTAGTGTTCGATAAGATGAAGATGATTAAACTGAATGCGAAATGCAGAGTAAATTTGCTATTTCGTATTTAGCTTTAGCAGTTTCGGGAAGAAGAGTTAGATTTCATCGGCATGTTTTAGTTTTGTATGGCGTTCTCTTTTTCGCGCAGTCTACAGCTTGATATCTTCATAGAGTAGTGAAAATCTAAGTTAGATTTTTAATATTTTATAAAAGGGTTTTAGCTACTCTATAAAGGTCCAAAACTGTCAGTCCGATGGGTGATAGAGAAAGCGCTATACAGAATCGAAATTAGGCCGATGTTGACATAAATCGAAAGCCGAGCTATGAATCTATGTAAAAAGTGCATAACAAACATTCAATATCAGCATTAAACTTGGGTGTAAAGTTAGACTGAATATTTACTGTACTTCAAACCTTTCGGTTCTGTGATCACGGTGAACAGTCTATCCATAATATGGCAGAAAAATGGTTTATAACTCAGTTATAACTAGCATATCAACCATACGATAGGTACCTTCAGTAAAAGATAATTATAGATAGATTAGTCTGGTCTAGCGACAGACCAAAAGCCTCATTCATCCGTCTTTACCACTGCTTCAATAGTCAATGAAAGCCGCCCTTGTTGAAAATAAAAATATGTTGTTTCATATTGTATGGTCTGTGAACAAAATACAAAGTAAACTTGTTGTTAGATATTAGTGATTGAATACGCCTTTGAACCGTGAAATCGTTAGCGAATGCGTTGAATGAGTGTTTGTATGTGTATGAATGAATGACGTGAATGAATGTCACATGTGATGCTACGGTACACGGGATATACAGCCTTATCTTCTTGTAATAACAGTCAAAATTGCCACACGTAAATGCAATATACAGAAATGTTATATACTGGTATTAGCTTGTCTAAACTATAATGATACAAATTCACATCGTCTGTGTAAAAACAGAAACTTCATGTGTTATATGAACTTGTTCGTAAATAATTTTTGCGGTTGGTAGATTAATGTCATAATTCAAAAATGTCCAACTACTAATAAAGTCCAAAAATTCTAATAAGAATAATGTTCAAAAAATAAAAAAGAACAATACGAATGATGTACAAAAAATGTCCAATATTCTAGATAGTGGCCATAAATAAAATATGAAAGGCCAAAAATTGAACTTAGTTCTTTTTAGGCATTCATATTTTTGGACATTATTATTTTTTGGTCGTTTTATTATCTTGACATTATTATATTAACCCAATTATGCGTGTGTGCGTAAGAGTGGTAGACAAGCTATACCAGTGATGTTGTTTAGTGACCAACCGCAATATGAGACTACATCTAGATAGTTAGGAACTAAGTCCGTTAATTGAAATTTTCTGATAAAAAAAAAAAAAAATTTATACGCTTTTCTTACTTAAGGTTCTAAGCGTTAATTAAGTATTTATTTTTTAAACATAAAACAAGCCTTTTATAAGGCCCGTACCAGTGTTTGAGATTAGATAGAGAATTCAAATCGGTAGCGCTTTGTACTTCTAATGTATGGGATCATCATATCCGATAGTGCTTTTTTTTCAATACGTTTTGGCGAAATTAAACTAATAATTTGAAATGCACAAATTTCGTAGGCAATTGAACATATTTTAATAAGGTCCTAAGTAAAAAAGTTCCAGAAGAATTTCTCTTTCGAACATGTCTTATAAATACTCAATAGTTTTGTATAACCTACATACAATGCCACTCAGCGGTTTTGATCAAGTTTTCGTTCTTGAGTTTTCCCCTGTCTCATCAAGTCGATTCCTCTGGTTTATTTACGTGAGTGATTCTCGTGCTCGTTACAAATGTTACCAAGTCGCCCATTTTTATCCAACTACCATGGAAGGGTTATGTTTTAAACAGTGGATTTTATATTTTATAATTCTTAGTAATTGGAAATAAGTTAATTTATAGTTTGTGATCTTTTTAAGTATTACTTAACAATCTTACATCTCGTAATGTTAGTTGGTATGTGCCGATTCGAATTACAGTACTCGACTATTAATTTAGCACGTCGGTAATTATTGACTGATATATTGTATAGCGTTGTCTCTGTCACACACGATATATTGTTCAGTAATTAAAACCAAATTTTTAGTTCTAATGTTTTATAAAAAAAAACGGTTTTAACTACTCTATGAAGATATCAAACTGTCAGTCAGATGTGCGATAGAGATAACACTATGCAAAACCGAAGCAAGCCGAACGTAACCGAACGCTTACTCTTCGCTATGTGCTACATTAATAGTCGAGGTATTGTAATACTAAAGTAGTCATACAAATTTGATACTTAACACGTAGTTATAAAGAACAAATTGAGTTGCAATTATAAAAAAAAAGTTGCTTGCAGTGCAAGAAGGATTTGTATAGGATTTTTGTTCCCTCTACATATTTTAGTATACTTTTTTTGTAAAATAATTGATTCATATGGTAGGATTTCGGTTGGTGCAGTCTCTCATAATTATGTTTATATCAATATGTTTTTGTAAAAGTTGATAATGGTCTCTTTAAAATTCAGATCTCATACATTTTTAGTCCCAGAGCGCTTAGAAAGTATACAATGTCATTGTGATTCGTTACAGTAATCGACAATTCGATGAAGTTTTTTTTATTGAAGTAAACGCCACCGCCTTATTCCGTTGTCTGTTTGTAATGTAGCTGGGTTATGTATTGAACCGATAATAGATAGAATATGAAGCTATAACCGGTTAATATGAACCGATAATCGGTAGAATATTAACCGGTAATCGTTAGAATATGAACCGATTTTGTGTGCGGCGCGCCTATAAAACCGATGATTCGTAAAGCAAAAATGTATCTGGAAATCTGATTGCAGCACACACACACACACACACACACACACAAAATATATTTTATACGAATTTAAAGTTAAAAATATTTAAAGGTTTGGTCATTGAATTTAATAATTGAAATAAATAGAAATTAAATGCATTGGCACCTCAGTGTTCAACCGAACACAACCTGGCATATTTTCTTTTGATCATGTTTTAATTTAAGGTTGGATTTCACGAATGAAAATAACTGGGGTAAACTGCGTTATCACGTTTCACTGTATGAGTCCCATTGGTTTAAACGTGAGAATTCAGTTTAGTAAAACTAATTTCACTAGTAAAATACTTTCGAATTGACACCGATCTAAACCTTGTTATCGATCATTTAAATAGATTTCTAAATACATTTTCATACATGTATATATCTTGGGCTTCTTTATAATGGCTTTTGTTGTTATGTCTTGATTCTAAGATAATAAAGTAACGCAGCTATAGTACAAATGTCGACCAATAACATACGTAAACAAACTTTACAGCATAAACACTAGCTTAACGTACCGAAATTTGTCTTCATTAACCGAAGTTTTGAACGAATCTTCGGATTGCTTAATGCTTTTACATTGTAGGTAGGTTTATTGCACACGAATTTGTCTATATATTGAAAAGTAAATGATATTCTCGCGAATCTTCGGTTAAAGAAAACCCTTTCTGTGCGTTAGCGTGTTTAGCTTTTGTTGATAATACTTTATTTATTATTATATGTATTATATTTTAACTTTGTGATTTGTATTTTTTTTACAATGAATTGGCGATGAAACGTTTCTTGTTGCGATTATGAGTAAAGTTTTACAAGTCTTGATGGGTTATGTTGCGAAAATTCGTCTCAACTTGCAACTATTTCTTTTTATATAAATAGTCTACGTTGTCTCAAAGTAGGATAGCTCTCATTTCGTGCGAAATTTTCAGTTGTAACTTAATTATTGTACATAAATAAACTTGTGATACAAAGATATATAGTAGTTGCGATAGCATAGTGTAAACTGCTGAAATGTTTCATAGAATATCGTTTATGGTCAGATGAAAAGGCGATTGCTCAGTTTGTTTCGCCTTTGTGAATAGTTTGGCTTTGAATAAAGAATAGCTTGTCTTCCCAATTGTATGTAGCTTTAGATCGCATTGAAACGTGCTATATCGTGTTGGTTTTGACATGTTTAAGAATCGTTTTGAATATTAAATCGTATTATCCGAGCGCCATAACCGGTAGCATCCCTACGTCATAAATTTTGAAAATTTTCTAATAAGTGGGAATAGAATCCGTTAGTGATAGCTCTGAATAACCTTGATGATTTGGCTTCTTTGTCTTATGCTTATGCTTAAGTCATTACTCTACATTCTACTAAACTCTTGTGTAGGTAATTGATTTGGGTTATCTTTTAATATGAAAATGGACCGCTATAATATACTGCTAGCTTTAGGCAACCATACTGCTAAGCTTTGGCTACCATACTGCTAGGTTTCGGTTACCATACTGTTAGATTTTCTCAACCATACTGTTAGGTTTTCTCAACCATACTGTTAGGTTTTCTCAACCATACTGTTAGGTTTTGTCATCCATACTGCTAGGTTTTGTCAACTATACTGCTGAGTTTGTCAACCATACTGCTAGGTTTTCTGAATTCTAATAGATACCATAACGATATAGCACGTTAAAAAAAAAAAACCATATCAGCTGAACTCATCAAGACACCACGGTTATTCGTAATTCGGCATTTACTTATAAAAAAATGTGATTTGAAGCTTGAACAGTATCGTTATGTAATAATGTAAATATAATAGTGAACGATTGAGGCCTGAACGTAGTCACAATATTAGTGTACAGTTGTAATGATGACTTTTGGTAAAAATTATGTTCAATTATGAATTTTTGTTTTACATTCTGTGTCTAGTTTGCCTTCGTTTTACAGCTAGCTTTTATAAATATACATTTGTTAACGAAATTTGAGATTGCCTGTGAGAACAAAAGTTTACGAGTATTATGAAAATTAGAATTGTAGCCGTCTTTGTTTTACTCAACATAATAAACAGAGACAGTCTTATAATCTTTTGTGCATGTTCTTTATAGTGGAGGTTTAAAATGCGGTTCATTTGAAATTAGAATGGCGGTTATGTATTATTACGTCACTGAATTCTTAATTTAAATAAGATGCAGTAAAAAATTGTTTCACTATAATGGAACTAGGCACCTATATTAACCGGATTTGAATTTGTGACAAAGAAGTGTTCAGAGTCAACTGAGGTCGTTTTGGAACAATTTTTGTAGAGCATCCTCTCTTTCGCACATTGCAAGCTTAATATTTTTATAGAGTAGATAAAACCGAATATTGAATTATAATATTTTTATAAAAACAAACGGTTTTAACTACTCTATAAAGTTATAATTGTCAGTCTTGATGTACGATAAAGAGTGCGCTCTACGAAACTGAAGCGAGCCGATCTTAACCGGTTTCTCACTCATCTTCCTGACGTTCAAAATAAATTACCGGTTACTGTACATTGCAAATTGTAATGGCGTCTGTCTCGTTCTTCGTAAAATCCTGAAGGAATCTGTTTCTGCAAAACTTGAAAGTCTGCGTAAATATATCAATAGATTTTTTACCAATTGTATGACCTTCCAAAGGCCTAGTGTGTATTCCTCACATTTAATTACGTTTAGTTGTTACTCGCTAGAACTCCTTTTTATACAGGACAGATACTTCTGGTAGTTTTGCAAAACGGATCCCTAGTTATTTGGTTCTGTACATAGGCACGTATGGGTAATATTTGTTTTAACACTAGGGCTTATTCAGGCCCTTTCTTTAATCTCCACACGTTTTTATGTTCATCGATTTGTATAGGAACTGCGTTAAGTTTTAGTTTTTTTTTTTTCGTAATTGTTTGTAAGGGGCCCGGTCAATTCCTTTTAGATGTCCAAAACAGCTATACACGCTGTTTCGCTATGTAATAAAAAAAGTGTGATATTTTAAAATATGCCAATGCAGCTTGAACTGATTCCACATAATGTAAGCGTCTCCGAATAAGGTTGTAAAAGGAGCTGTATAAATATATCGTTGCTTCAAAAGCAATAATAGTTTAGGAATTGACTGTCCCCTGTGAGATCCAATGTAAAAATATGTCGTTCTGTAGTATAAATGCAAAGACATCTTGTATAAAGAATGATTGAGAAGCGAGAATGTGAGCGAAACAGGTGATGAGTGAGCTATAATTTAAGTACTAGTATATAGTTAGGTGAAAACTGTGAAAACACAGAATTAAAAAAAAGAATCAGTTTTTTTTCCTGTATCGAGGGATCAACATTTAATGCTTGATAAATGTGATAATGTCGCAATAAGCGGTGTGTGGTCTGCGGACGAAATGATGATGTGGATAGACTTTTTTTTTCTTTTTGAGGTACCGTTTTGCGCTGTGAGGAACCTCGGACGGTTTGCTGACAACGAAACCTCGTGCTGTCGGTGTGAACGCACGCGTCTCTGCGCTGGCACTTTACGAAGTTGAAATCGGATTGTTCTCATTCCGCTGGTACTAAAACGTTTGGCTTCGTAAATCTAAATTCAGAACGATACAGCTGAATCATTCGAGTTACGAACTGAGTGACGTCATGTAGTAGAAGCGCGGTGTGACCAATTTAATAACTGCAAATTCAAATGTTGCAGCATTCCAATTTCAAATGTTTATTACGGCGTTTTTTTACAGTCATTACTCTACATTCGAGTGAGCTCTTGTGCATGTAATTGACAAGGGACTCTGTTTTTGTCCATAGTGAAAGTTCTTTCGCGGTGTTACAAGACTAAATAAAATCAATGTGCCATGATGACGTCGGCGCGGAGGCGCATGCGACTCACACGGAAAGAGTTGTTGTTAAATCAAAATATTTCCTATAAATAATAAAATTTTTATATCTGATGTTTTAGTTTTATTATACCATTGTGTTGCACCTCATACATTGTGGGGTAACCCATTGGGCAATAACGTCGCCATGACCCTAAGGGAGGAATGAGCAAAGTGAGCTGACAGTATTTGTATATTTCCGACCAGTTTTCGATTTTAATTTCGCGAGTTCACCTCAAGACGTCTCAACTACCAATCGTCAGCTCTCAAAAGTATCAGTAAGATGATGGATTCCGCGAATTGGACGAAATACAAATTGGCGAAGCTCAATTTTGTTTCTAGTTGAATATAGAACATGTTAATAGTTTATTCTAAGCTAAGATGGAACGTAAAAAGAGGAAAATAAGATGATAGTTGAGATTTGTTGGAACTAGTTGGAACTAGATGTTAGAACTTGGTTCGAATACTGTCGGTATGAATAATGGAATGATACGTCTCATATTGGGCGATATCTATATCCAGCGTTGGACTGCCATAGGAGGCTCGATTAATGTCAAAATAAAATGAAGAAATGATATAAAAATCTTTATTCATAAATAGGTACCTACCCACAGATCACATGACATCGCGTCACCACATCGGCAATATTCTCCCAAAAAGAAAGTAAATAAAAATAACTAAAATACAATCTAATAACAAATACATTAGCTGAATACATTATATCAAAATAGAGGTTTTTTGCAACTCTCAAATGAAATTACCCAATATTTATCACTGTTTTTTTTACATGATAACATTAGGTACATGTATAAAAATCATGGGTAAATTTATTTGTAAGTTGGCAACATTTATAAACTACTCGTACAATTTTAAACGTTAGATTTATTTGTACAACTCAACTATCTTACAATTATTTGGAATGTTAAATATTAGTCTACCCTCTGTTTTTATAAGATTGGTCTATCTTTTGAGCACATTTTATTAAAACTAGTATTACACATTTCTTAAAATATTCAATAAAACATAATTCCGCAGCTTATTAATAAATTCCACTCCTTTTCCCATTATAAAGTTAAGTATTGCCAGCAGTAATATACTGCTATACTATAGAATATTTTTAATTATCAGTAGATATTTAATTCTATATTCCAAGAGACTAAAATAGTCTTCACAAATCTTGAACACAGTTATTTTATTTCTTTTTTATTATTTTTACTAGACAAAATACCATGGAGGAATGAAGATTATATTCTGTCCTGCATGCGAAAGAAACGCACTAGCCATTTTAAAGGCTTTTCTAACAGTAGTTTCCCTTGCTTATTCTTTTTCAAATAAATCGAACAAGAAATCATAGTTTACATGGACAGATATTATTCTGATTAGACAAAAAAAAGGCTTTTCTAACAGTAGTTTCCCTTGCTTATTCTTTTTCAAATAAATCGAACAAGAAATCATAGTTTACATGGACAGATATTATTCTGATTAGACAAAAAAAGTGAAATGCAATTTGTGCTCAAGATTCGTGATCACTGTAATAAGCTACACACTAGTAAGCTATATACAAGCTACCCGACATGACCCGCCCCAAGTAAGAAACGGTCAAAATATATCCAACTCTCTTCCTTTACATGAAAAGAAACTACATGAAGCGCTTTCTAGTTATTCAACCAATTAAGTCTAATTTCTATGTATTTCAGGATAATTACGTAATCTGACTTAACCGTATTTTTTAAGTCTAAATATAGAATTGTTTTTGGCTACTATGCACTGGGAAGTGCTGCTTAGAACTTCCGACTAGTGCAATTGCAGGCTATGTAGCCTTAGCAAGAACATTCGTTCCACGCCTAACTGATAAAATGTTTTAAGAAATTACTAGTAGGGTTAGTTAACAACTGAGGCGTGTAAGCCAGTCGTTGGCCTTAACGCACAGGACTTGATTCTACTAATTTTTAACCATGTTACACGACTGTGATCACAAAAACTGCCATGGCATTTTCGGCTTTATTCACATTTGCGTAAGTTCAAAATGAAATGAAAACCAGCTTATTACATCGTTTCACGCACTCTACGCAATGCCATTTAATTTTGAACTTTAACTGTGTCTAGGTAGAGTCCAAAGTAAATGACATTTTTTGTAATATCGGTTCTTTGACAATGGTTGACAATGACAATTAGTAGAATCGAGGCTCAGGGTAACTGCATGCCATTGCAATGCATGTTTCTCGCATGCGAACGCATACATAGACGTTTTTACTTTTTTCATGGTACGCGGGCCGCGCACGCATCTGTCCACCGTCGAACCCCACACCTTGGAATGGTGACTAGAGCGGCAAGGTGATAAATGCTTTTCGTTATGTCTCTAATATTTTCTTGATGATATATCCTGCTCATATTTCTAAACACCCAAACATGTTTTATAAATAAGATGGTTTATAAATTTGAAGTCGATTAGCAGAGATGCTGAAATGGAGTCTCTAGGTAGAACGGAAAATAGTCCAGGGGATTGATGGCATATTGACAATAAGTTTACTGATAAAATTATTTCAATTGCGCGCAGGACTATTTTATTTTTTGAGTATTTAACGTAATAATGGAGATGACTTTAATGTATGTGGCGATATTTTTGGAACGGGACGAAGTACATAGGTAGTTTTTAGTTTAGCAGCACATTCCAACATTATTTCGAAGTTATCACGTTCATGCAGAAATAGAAATTCTTAGCGCACGTACAAGGCATCTCCCGTGTTAAATACTCAAAGCTACATTCGACAATGACAAAATTAATTACCTGTTTTAACTCTTCAATTTCGGCATTTTTGAACGCATCCACTTTTTTCATAAGTAACTATAAGTTCATAATATAAAGGCAAAGCGATGCGATCACAAGTAAAGGTACACGGGCATTGCAGCAAGTTTTTTTCTTTAATATTTCTTTTTGATTATTTGCCAGTGTCAAGTAATTTCATACCTATACTTATTTATGAATATTATAGATATTCTGCAGCGTTTTCTATATTTAGTCACCATCAAGTCAATGGTAATGTAATGGAGACTTTACTAGAGGTTACTATGGAGTTTTGGAACCAATAAGAAAACTAACTGTAAGTCTTAGCGGACGTAGTATAGTAAGCCTTACCGAAGAGCGAAATCATGGCTCCCCGTGAGTAGCGGCGCTGCCGTGAAATAAATTACTACATCAAGATGGCAACTCAAAAATGGGCTTACAGTTGAAACTTTCCTATTTTTACACAGTTCACACAGCTCGTTTGTCTCCCTGTCCTGGCTGTTAGGATACTTGCTTAGTAATATGTTACATTACACAGCTACTCAAAGTACGCACTTTTGAGATAAAATTTATATCAATTTATACTTAGGTACATTTTGTTTATAGTATGCGTTAATATTACAAAAAGTCTACCTTTAAACAATTGATAATATCACTAGTAGTTATAGATTAGTCAATTATGTCGTAGCTAAGGCCATTGTGGGTCAATATAGCTCACATAGTGACTACATTGACTCATTATGACTTGGAACAAATAATGAGTAGATACATACAATAACCGGCTTTTGATTTCGGGTAGAAGAGTGAGTGCTCGGCTAACATCGGTTACCTTCGGATTTGTAGAGCGTTGTCTCTATCGCACAGCACAGCGCGATATCTTTTTAGAGCAGCTAAAACCTAATGATTTTCATATTTTAGACACAAAAATGGTTGTAACTACTCTATAAAGATATCAAACGGCCAGTTGCTCTTCTAGAATACCAAATCAAAGAGCCATTAGTTGTTGTACATGTAAAATAATTAGTTAACTCAATAACACAGCACTTTACAAATTAATTCCTCTACTAATATTTATAACTACCCTACGTTTTCTTAAATCTTAACCTAAGGTATATTAGACCTAGTGTGATTGCTATCCATCCAAGTGTTATCAAAAACCCATGGTAGACGGTTGGCTCAGTGATGGAGGATCCCTTTTCCATGATATCTCGCAGAGATTTTGAAGGCACCGTGAAAGGTAACGTTAGGGCGATGTATCGTAAAAACTTTGACATACCCTCTATTGGCCATAGGATACCTGAAAAAATGGAAGAATTTGTTATTTTTATGGTATTTCTACATGTGTTTCATTCCTCCTACAGTCCTGAGTCCGGGAACCATATATTATATAGGTACCTATGCATTGCAGTTAGACCAGTTGTTGAACTTTTTAGAGCTCTAACTACCCGTAACGACTGCCATAGATGTTCATATGACAACCGGGACCGACGGCTTAACGTGCTCTCCGAGGCACGATCTGACTAAGTGCAAATAGCCATATTCATGGATACAAATATTTGCACTCGATAGGGAGGGGTTCGGGGATCGCACCCACACCTCCTGCGTGGCAGTCACATTCACTACCGTCACAGAGGCTGTCGCAAATATAAATATTTATGCACAAAAATATTTGCACTAAACAGGAATTAAACCAGCACCTCTTGAAAATGACGTCATAGTCCTCCTATTTTGAGATTCGTATTCAGTCCTAATGATCACTATTATATCAGAAAGCATAGGTATATTTTTGTTCCGTGCCCAAAATCCCCATGGATTTTGCCCCTACCAAAGTTGGTGGAGATGATTATGTCGGACTCGAATCAACTAAAACGCACACCGTATATGAGTCTTTGATTGCCGGAGATGAGATTATACAAGACATATTTTTCGCAACAAGATATATGTATAATTTTAGATTGACATGGTCATTTACATATTCACTGTTAAATTTACCATGTTTGTTTATTGCGTTAAATCCAGATAAATTTAACAGTGAATGAACAAGATATATATCTCGCAACAAGACATATTTCTTGCAAAGCATAGGTATATTATACATATAGGTACTTACCACATAACAAAATCATTGGGTAAAAGCTTCCTGTGGCCACAAAGAATGACATAGTATGGCTAGGGCAGTACACGGAGAGCAGGAACCCATAACACATGCCGCAGATCCCTTGGCAGAACAGCATTATGCCGCAGATCAGCTTCGACCCTTGCGAGGGGATCCCGTAACCGACGAACCCTAACACCATCATCTCTACCGTCTGGAAGGAGAAGGTAATTGAGTTAGCTGATTTCGGTTAAGTTATTCCAAGTAGTAGATAGGTATCTACCAGATAATTACATCAAGGGTTTTGACCTTGAAGACGTTGCATAGAAATTGATATGATAGTTACTCATTGTGCGATGACATGGAACTATTCTGGGATTTTGCGTATCTGTCCTTTTGCTACAAACCCTTATGAACTTATGCGCAAATTTTTATATGGTGGGTTATTTGTATTAGATTATTCATACTTTTGAATGATGGCACTTGATGGAATTTATTGTTATATATGTATGATTGATATTGATAACACACTTGTACCTTGTCCACTGTATTTATTTTTGTGCCTAACCGGTTTCGCCTTGCGGCATTCTCAAAGGTTTACATTGACAGTTACGAGCATTCTAATTCCTAAACATTACACAATTTTTCATAATATGTGGGTAGTACTAAAATTAAGCATACCAGCCTCAACCTTTTTACCCAGATTTGGGGCAATAGTGTCTACTGTTTACCCTATTTAAGTATATAAAGTTAGTTATAGGACTTCTTAAAAAAAAAGGGGCGTTTACAATACATGCATGGTCATACTAATCTATTGCTCTTGCATCTATTTATTATAAATACGTAAACAAAACTATATATTAAAAAGAAAACAAAGGACAATGATAATCTCCCTGAGTTTCTTGCTGGTCTCTTCTCAGTAGATCTGACTACCGAATTAGCGAAAGAATCATTTTCAAATGATTTGTTTACTATAAGTAAATTGCAATATTTTCGATAACTGTACCTAATTGTAAAACTTTGGCTCTTGCCTAAAATGAATAAACGAATTTAATTCTTTGATTTTTTCTTTGATTCCATATATGTTTTATAGCAGTTTCTCTGGTAGTAAAACATTAGGGGTGTACATAGCTAGTGCTGTGATACCTGGAATACGATGACAGCAGATTGCAGCGCGATGTGTACGTTGAGCATCTCGCGCGGCTTGACCCCCGCCACGGCCGAGCGCTCCCACACGCCCTCCAGCCGGTCCGAGATCATCAGCGTCGACGTCACCACCGCCGACAGGAAGAAGATTATACTGTCCACAGGAGAAACAAGAGCTGAGTTAGATTCTCGATGGGGAAAGTGTTAGTGTGGCTGGGAGCTCCACCAAAATCGTAGGGAAATTTAGTTACTTGCAAGAAAGTAAATCTGCTGATATGAGGTCATCCAACATCCGAATATAGCTCATCCGAAACTGAAGTGGCAGAGGGGGGGAGTTTCAGTTGGGCCACACTGACGAAGAACTGATGGTCGTTGGAGCAGACGAGTCCTAGTATGGAGATAGCGAGAAGGAAATTGAATCCTAACTAGACGGCCAGAAAAAGGTGACTGAGGTGGACTGGATGCGGAAGGCGGAGGATCGAAGGCAATGACGTACATTGTGAGAGACCTATGTCCACAATGGACTGCGATAAGCCGATTGATTAATTGACGATATATATTCTATACGATGACTCTTTTTAACGGTAATAAACGCATCATTGTTAAAAGACTCTATACAATCTATACCCTAAATGTATTCGAGGTCATAGAACAAATACCTGGTCCGCATATGGTTTGCACGGTTTTGACCTTTCTATGGACAACTGCTGTCCGACCCCTCATTCCCGAAAAGAAATATTAGCTTGGGTCCAGAAAATCAAAGTAGATTAAAAAGAATTTACAAAACGTCTAAAATATTTTTTTTAGCAAATGGAAAACAGTAAGTAAATGATGACAACTTACGTAATGAGGATACCAGGTGCCATGAAGTTAGTCATTTGCGCCTCCAGCTGCCCGTAGACCGGCTTTTGGAAATGCACTGGAATCTGTTTATATACCATAATTTAGAAAAAGGGTTTATGTCTATATAATAGTACCTACCTACAATGGTAGGCCCCTGTTAATAATACAAAGAGGGGACGTAGTAAGCCTTCCCGAAAAGCTAAACCTATATTAGGGCCCTCTCCGTGAGTAGCTGCACTGGCGTGATACAAATTACTACACCACAATGGCTACTCAAAAACCGTCGATTCGACAGAAGAAGTAGATTATACAATAGTAGGTATATTTTTACTAAATATGTAGTAATAGTAGGTTATTGTAGAATAATATAGTCAACTACTAGACTAGACTGTATAGATTGGTGTTAATATTTTATTTACTCAACTAGTTATTTTTTACCGCGTTTCGTTCAAAATGTCTTAGCAGCTGCCGTTGAGTGAGGTTCATCGAGGAACCTATTACACTTATTGTTCTATAGGCAGTTTGTCTAGTAAGTCGATGAATATAGTGTTATAAATACGAATATAAAAGAATGTATATATACCTGGTGACTTTATATTCGTTTCGCAAAAAAAGATTTTTGGTATAGTTTGGATAATAAAATCGCCTGGAAGTATTAAATTGGCGTATTTTAACACGTTTCATACATTCTTCTGTAAACCTGTAAGTACATTATTTCCACACATTAAGTATCCCAATGATTTTGCTATCGAAACTATGTCCAAAATATTTTAAAACGACTATAAAATCACCGTGTATAGTGTTAGTCATGCAAATATATAAAAATACAAATTGACACCTGGTTATATTCTGACCGCGAGCACTATACCATTCCCATGGTGGCGGGGGACGAGGTAAAGAAAGAGAAAGAAAGAAAATGAGGCGAGAGCGAGCGAGATAGCGCCGCGCTATGAGCGTTTGCAGAAAATTCCGGTGGAATGTAGCGAATAGTTCACTTAGCATGAAAAACTATTGAATTCGTAACATAAAGCATAATTATGATGAGGCCGTCAAGCTGAGCGCCACCATTGTAGCACTGAACGTGTTTGCCATGGTGACCCTCTTTCATAAGACTTTGCCTTCAGCTTAACATCAGGCGAGGTGAAGTCAAATTGACGTGCCATAAATAAAAAAAAAGAATTCGTAGTGTAAAGGTATCGATCAAACCCTTCCGGCCGCCAGGTGCGATCGCACAGTTCGATTAACATAGCTCTACGATTAGCGGGCTTCACGCGCACACAGGTTCACAAGAGACATACTGCCAATCGCAATACTCCGTTCTCTTGGTATCTTTACTTTATGAATTCGAAAGGTTTTCGTGGGCACTGGTCAAATCTAACGGTCAAATGTGAGCGGTACAGCGCTCGCGGTCAGACTATAGCACCCACACTTAGTGAAAATAATGTTGATGATTTGTTTGTGTTACCTTATTTCTGTATATAACGTGATATAACGGTCAGCATTGTAACTGTACATAAACTGAAATATAATATATTTATACACAGCTGATATTGTACTTAAAATGTATGTGTACATGCACATTAATATAAAGCAAGTGAAGCTATAGTATACATAAGGTGTAATAAGCATGGAATGTTAGTACATAAAGGCTCATCATACCTTTATGTACTAACATACTAACATTTCTACACGCGTTTGCAGTTGTCTTATGTCGTCGGTTACGGACTCATGCCTTAATGGAAACATCAAAAAAAAACAAAGTAAGTTAAGAAAATTTTGGTATAATATATAAATATATATAATGGGGAAATACATCGAATAAATGACTGAAATACATTGATATACCTACCTACTTTCTGTATTAGGTATAATATATTTTAAAATATTTTGTATTTGACTGAAATTGAACTAAAAACATTAACTGAAAACTATTAAATATTTAAATAATATATTTTTTTCAATAAAAAATTATTGAGACTAAAATATTTTCAATATTTCGACAATGACGACACGACAATGTCCTATGTCTTCTACTAGACTAAACGGAATAAAAGGGTTACTTTCACAAAAGACCACTACTTAACCAGCAAAAATGTGCAACTTTTTGTAGCTGTCACAGTTTTGCAGTAGACATAAAAGACTGTTATGGTCAGTTTTTATGTTATGCTGTAGAGACCTCCTATTGCCCTTTTCGAAGAACCCCATATTGTAGTCGCTTGGGAAAACCACGGCAGGGAGCTCATTTCACAGTTTGAGCGTGCGCGGGATGAAACTCCTTTCATACCGTACAGTGCGCATCGTTCCCAGTTCTAATGTGTGAGGATGAACTCCCTGCCTATTTTTTTCTCATGTGCAAAATTCTCCACCGGAGCCAGTGAGAGAGTTTATGTTTCCTGCATGTAGCGAGCGGTGAGATGATAGAAATTCAAAAATATGTCAAAAATAATCTGTTAAAAATAATATGTCACCTGTACTAAGTCCTCATGCCTATCACACGCGATCATGGCTCGCTTGGTGAAGCTCTCGTAAGTTTTGTGCAGTTGTGTCTTTATGAAGTTGGATATCTGGTGATCTGAAATAATTTTAATGGTATTTTTTTAAACTTGAATTGTTAGGTTACCAAAAGCTTGAAAATTTGAGAAAGAGAGAATACTAATATTTTCGCTTACAAGGGGCCTTACCTCCACCTATTAAAAGTAATATTACTTCATTCTTAATTTACGTTCATAGTCTGATTCGAACTCTGACCGTTGTCGTCCACAGCACTAATAGTGTGCTAAATCTTCACTACATAGTATAAAATAAAGTCGTGTTCTCTGTCCCTATGTACCTTTGTATGCTTAAATCTTTAAAACTACGCAAGGGATTTTGATGCGGTTTGTTTTAATAGATAGAATGGTTAAAGATGTAGGTTTATATGTATATAACATCATGCTACGACCAACAGGTGCGGAGCAGGAATGAAAAATGTTGCAAAAATGGGGTGACGCAGACGAAGTTGCGCTAGTCAGCTAGTTTATTTATTTATTTATTTAATCATAGTCTACAACCATTATAACAGACCATTATAGCATGTAAAAACCCAATGCAATGGGAGTAGAATTATCTATACAAGTGACTATAAATGGCCTCTGTGAATTACTATATCAGATAACTCGTTGAGCACGCAGCGGCGCTAGTTCTAAAAGTTTAGTTGTACGTGTGTGTAAAAGTAAGTTAGTACGCTAAAACTAAACAAAAAGGTTAAATCGTATGGTATACTTACTAGTCATGTCTAGCCACACGCTGATGCTGCTGTCGTCAATGATGGCGTCTCCTACGTCTCCTTCGGCCAGTCTCTTGGCCAGGGCGTAGCTGAAGTTGCGAGAGAAATGTATGGCTCCATACAGCTTGCCGACAGCAACAGCATTTTTGGCATCTTTTGTTGTGTTGTATGGCGTCTGATGAACAAATTGGTTTGGTTTGATTGATGATGATGAATGTTTATAGCGGTTCGGTGAGTCTTTCTTCTGCCGCAACATTAAGTCTTGGAATTCCTTCCTAGTGCACGTGTTTCCTTCTTCCTACAGTCCCGAGTCCTTTAAGGGTGGAAAAGTATCTGATGAGGTCGTCAAGCTGAGCCACTATTATAATACGGTACGTTTATGTACTGGTGACCCTCTTGCCTGTGACTTTGCCTTCAGCTTACCATCAGGTGAGGTGAAGACAACTGAAGAACTGAACTGATTTACTGAAAAAAAAAATGTCCGATCCCCTATTGCTCTGAAGTATTACTTACTGGGTACAGTTTCTTCTTCTCCATTTCTTCCACGAACCAGCAGCTGATCATGTCCATCATACAGGTATCTTCTACATAATTGTATGTCACGGGCTGAAGACTGTTGTTCTTGCAAATATCTAATCCAACTGTAAACCAATCGAAATGGAAGGATGATTAGTAGTTTTTGATTTTAGATTGACAGGGTCATTACTATAACGCGACTGCTACGCAGGAGGAGCGAATTGGATCTCCGCTCGGTGCAAATATTTATATGCATGTATATGGCTATTTTCACTGGTCTGGTCGTGCCTCGGAGAGCACGTTAAACTGTCGGTTCCGGTTGCCATACGAACATCTATGGCAGTTGGAGACCTCAAAAGTCCAACTAGCCTCACTACAGAACTTTTATATCGCCAATTTGGTTGTGATTGCAGTCGCTTCACGCAAAATATTGAAGTTAAGCCGCATCTTAGTCAGACTAGAAAGCCGACCACAACAGAGTTGGGAATAGGTTCAGAGAATAAGTTATGAGGGTCATTAATAATTCCTTACTAAATTTAACGGAATATTTACCATGCTGAATATATGTACAGTTGACAAAAGAGATACGGTACCACATATACATACAACTTTGTATAAAAAAGTGGTACAGTATCTCTTTTGTCGAGTGTATAGTATGTACTACAATTATAATTTTCTTTTCGTATTAGAGACCCGACTGTAAAAAAATAAATTAGAAAAAATTACAGGACAGATAGCGAGTATGGTATAAAACCTACATGGCGAGAAACCGGCTTCCTCGTTGACGACGGCAACCTTCAGATCTCGTGGGTCATGCCCCACCGCGGAGAAGAACGCCACCACTTGGATGATGGGGAACAGGACTGAGAATATCAGTCCCCTGGAAAAGAAAGTTTACATTTACCATTATAAGACCCTTTTTTTTATCGTGCGCAAAATCCACACGGATACCACCTCCACCAAAACCGATGGAGGTGATTATGTCGGACTCGAACCGACCAAAACGCACGCCGTCCATGGGTCCTTGATTGCCGGAGGTGAGATTATACAAGACATATCTCTCGCACCCCGGCAGACCCGGGGACATCTCTGTTGAGATGACCCTCTTCCCCCAATGTGGGGACCATGGTGTCCCCATTTAGCCCCTGGGTATGGGGTGGCATTTTGCGCCATCGCCGTGGCCTGCTTCTGCTAGGGTGACCGGCGGCTCCACCCGTCACCCCCAGGCCCGCGCTCATGGGGGACGGAGGTCATTCTGCGACCTCCGACGTCCGAGTCGCCTGCGCTCATCGACCATTAAAAGACCCTGGCAAAAATGGCACAACCTGATGGAGGCCTTCACCCGCACGGGGGTTCCTATGAAAGAAATCAAATAAATATTACCTAAACTAATAAATACTAACAAAAATTACTTTATTTCACTATAATTACTAATCCACTCAACAGAATGTTACTTACTTCATAGGAGCAAATAAAAAGGTGTTATATTTTTATTTTATTTTATTATTATAAGACCCTTGTGTTAGGGGTGTAGGTACCTGTAAACAGGTACACATTGCATTACATTACCGCGGTAGCCTAGTGGTATGAGTAATGGACTGCTGAGACGAGGTCTCGGGTTCGATCCCAGGTTTATGGCTCACACCAATGACTGCGATGCTTTTCGAAGTTATGTGTGTATTTATCGCAGGTTTATAAGTGCCCGGGTAATGGCAATAGGCTCGCTACCTATTACATTGGGACCTAAATATAAATCGGCAAAATGTGAGTGCTAGCACCTCTGCCTACCCCTTCGGGGATATGGGCGTGATATCATAAAAATCCCTGGCAATAGCCAAGGAGAACCCACTCACGAGTGTGAGAGACGGAAATGGGAAGCTCACGGAATCAGGAAAAGAAACACTACATGTAATGATGAGTGAACATTTTCCTGGATCAGAAATAATTGCGGAAGTACCACAAAATCAAATAGAAATTGATGGTACTGAAGGCTCGAAAACCAATAAGGCAGCATGGAACTCTGCAAGGAAAATAGTAGATGGGAACAAACTACAATGGGCCATAAGCGGTTTTAAACCATATAAATCACCAGGCCCTGATGGTATCTACCCCGCACTATTACAACAAGGCATGAACATACTAATCCCCCACCTCGTGAGATTATACCGAGCATGCTTAGCTTTCAACTATATACCGGTGATATGGAGGAAAGTAAATGTAGTTTATTTACCCAAACCAGGCAAAGCAAACTACGAAGATGTAAGATCATACAGGCCTATCAGCCTAACATCTTTCTGCCTAAAAACGATAGAAAAACTGATAGACAACCATGTGAGGGAAGGACCCCTAAAACGTTTCCCTTTACACAGGATGCAATGCGCCTACCAGCAGGGCAAATCTACGGAAACAGCGTTACACTTGGTAGTGGAACGCGCTCAAAAGGCACTGGATTGCAAAGAGATAAGCGTAGCGGCCTTCATAGATATTGAAGGCGCCTTTGACAAAACGACCTTTGAAGCAATCCAGACAGCAGCGGTCAGACACGGGGTGGACAACACCACCTGCAAATGGATAGAGCAAATGCTCAAGAGCAGAATAATTTGCTCTACGCTAGCGGGTGAGAAGATATACGCCAAGACCACTAGAGGATGTCCCCAAGGGGGCGTACTCTCACCGCTACTATGGAGCTTGGTAGTCGACTCACTGATAGTTAAACTAAATGAAGGACCATTCTACACAATAGGATACGCTGACGACCTAGTGATAATGGTAAACGGTAAATTTCCAGGCACTGTCTCGGGATTATTACAAAAGGGTTTGAATATAGCACTCAGATGGAGTATGGAAAATCACTTAACGATAAATCCATCCAAAACATCAGCCCTATATTTCACACGCAAAAGGGACCTAAAAAGCTTAAAAAGACTTAAGGTAGCAGGAGTACAACTGGAATGGGCCGAAGAGGTGAAGTACCTCGGAGTCATGTTAGATAAACAACTAACATGGCGGTCACATCAAGATTTCGTCACAAAGACATCAATGAGAGTCCTCGGTATATGCCGCAGGGCGTATGGCAGAACATGGGGACTTAAACCAAAAATTCTGCACTGGATATACAACATGATGATACTACCGATAAATCAAATACGGAAGTATAGTGTGGTGGCCAAGGACCACGAAAGTAACATGCAGGGAAACGCTCAGCAAAATCCAACGGATAGCCTGCATGTCTATAACGGGTGCATTTATAACAACACCGACAGCAGCGGTGGAACGACTATTAAATATGCTACCGCTGCATTCAATTGTACAAATGGAGGCTATTAAAGCTCTCAAAAGACTTAAGGATGCAGGACATATTACCAGCATACCAATGAGTTACAAAAAAAATGGAGATAACACCTGATCTTCGGGATCTACTAGAAATGAGGTCTGACAAAAAACAGCCTAAACTAGTATTTCATAGGAACTACAAGGTAACAATTCCTACCAGACAGGAATGGAAACAAGGTCTCAGAACCGATCAAGGTAATAGACAAATCTGGTATACCGATGGCTCTAAGACACTAGATGGCACAGGAGCAGGTGTAGTGTACACGCGAAAAATTGCGACATCAGCGTCAGTCTCGGCAGATACGCCTCCGTATTCCAAACGGAGGTGTACGCTATTATTGAATGCGCTCAGGAGATTATAAATAGAAAAACTCATGGAAAGGAAATTTATATTCTCAGTGACAGCCAAGCAGCCATTAAAGCGCTAAGCTCTCCAAAGGTACATTCAGAAATAACACTGAATTGCATAAGAAGCCTAAACAAGGTTGGAAGAGCCAACAGATTAAGGCTCGTCTGGGTCCCCGGTCATGAGGGGATTGAAGGAAATGAAAAAGCAGACCATCTAGCCAGACAGGGATCTGCTAAAATACCTACAGGTCCCGAACCATTCGTTGGACTCCCCGTAGCCACATTCAAAAGGGCTATTCTAGAGCAGGCCAAAAAGAGGCAACTTAAGGAATGGAGGACCAAACCAGGCCTAACACATTCGAAGGAATTCTTAAGCAATGAATTGGGAAGGCTGAGCGAGAAAATAATTAATCTCAGCAGGGACAGAATCCGGAAAATAATAGGAGCGTTTACTGGCCACTACTGCACAAAATACACTTTGAGCAAGATTGGTATCATAAATGAAGAAACATGCAGACACTGCAAGGAGGACGTGGAAACGATGAAGCACATACTGTGCGAGTGCCACGCCTTAGGAAGACATCGAATGGATCTACTCGGGAGGGGATACCCCAAACCAGAGGATTACATGCACCTGCGATTAAGAGGAGTGGCCACCCTGATAGAGAGGGCTATCCCTCCTCTAACCTAGGAGCCAGGATGGGGTCGGCACAAAGGATCCAATAGGGTCGAAGTGTCCGCGAAAGCTCCAGAGCACGCACCCCAATAACATAAGATAAGATAAGATAAGATATCATAAAAAAGAGGCCTTCTTAAACCTCTGAAATTACAAATTCCCACACACAAATAGGGCAGGGCTATCATGAAAGATATGGCCCTGGGTCTGCCGGGGTGCCAGTGAAAGGTTGGCTACTATTTGGCGTGTGTTTTGGTCAACCAACCCCGGCGGGGGTTGTCCTTGGGAATTTCTTACATGATACAAAATGGGAAACTGAATTGAACATAACAACATAAACTCACGCCTATATCCCCGAAGGGGTCAGGCAGAGATGCTAACACCCACATTTCGCCAGTTTTGTTTAGGTCCCAATAGGTGGCTGAGCCTATTGTCATTAGCTGGTCACTTATAAACCTGCGAAAAATACATACATAACTTCGAAAAGCATCGAAAAGTCATTAGTGTGTGCCATGGTAAAACCTGGGATCGGACCCGAGACCTCTTCTCAGCAGTCCATTACTCATACCACTAGGCTACCGCGGTTGAAGAGTACTAGAAATAGGTATACATACCCTGGATGCCTAGAAAATTGCTGAATACTCTTTATGAAGACAGCTTTATACCTAGATCTTGATAATCTTTTACTGTCTGAGGGACTTTCATCTTTTTTGGTTAAAACCTGAAACAAATAATAATATTTGTATTTATCGTAAGCATTCACAGAAGTGATTATAAGCAGGTAAGGCAGTACACAGAAAAATATGTAGACGATATAAATAAATAAATAAATATTCTAGGACAATCTACACCACGCCATTTAGACCCAGGGTCATCGTCATCTAGATCTAGTGTTCTAGAATGTGGATAAATATACTTAGATACATTTTTTTTGTAAATACATACATATTATACATAGAATCACCTAGATCACTGCAGATATTCATATTCATGCTCACAAATATTTGCACTGAGCGAGAATCAAATCAATCAAACCCGCGCCTCCTACGTGGTAGTCACGTGCACTACCGCCACGCTACGAAGGTCGTCAATATCACTACGAGAGATGGAAAACTCGAAATATAACCCTGTAACACACCATCTGGCCAGCGTGGAAACTTCAGGCCAAAGCCTCCCAATATTGAGAGGCCTATGTTCAGCAGTGGACTGCTATAGGTTAATTTGATTGATCTGTCCATGGAAGTCATGGTATTCCTGGTATAACTCATATCTGTCAAAAAATCAAAATGCAGGCACAGCAAGGGGGACGATGAAACAGACGACGCGACGGACATGCACTTCTGACACGGTCACGGTAAAATGTTACTTAAATGTAGACGCGGCATTAGAAAGACATCGAATGAATCATCTCGGGAAGGTACCCCAAACCAGAGGTTTACATGCACCTACATTAACAGGAATAGCCACCTTGATAGAGAGGGCTATCCTTCCTCAATCGTAGAGGCCAGTGTCCACGATAGCTCCGGATTACGCACCCCAATAAGATAAGATAAGATAGGTAACTCACATCTGTGCTACTAGTGATAGCTGGGAAGTCGTCTCTGGAGTGGTACCGATTGTCCACGCCGTCAGCCCCACTGGGGATCACGTCGGGGGAGGCGGAGGTTAGAGCTGAAAATATACAAAATAATAATAAAACATAACATAAGGTATTTAGGTAATTAATCTTGTAATTTCAATATTTTTTTCCTTCGTATTAATACATGAAAAAGAAATGACAGCTATATGAATACCAAACATAGAGTTATTATTAACTAGCGTTAATAGAGCAACAGTCGCCTTGTTACCGCGTTACAGAATTATAATGTCAATTGAATTTAAATATGCACTTTTTATGACAGCCATCATATCGGACAATTTGATAGGATTGTGAAAAAACCTTTTCATATACTCTGTCACTTTTTCACGCCTAGTCTTTGTGTCCCTTTAAGTATAGGTTGGTTTATTTAATTTCATTTCATTTTGGACGTTAAGATTATATTAATAAAGTCGAAAATTTAATGGCATTTTTACTGTATCTGTGATTTGACAATGTTTGATCATTAGTAGAATTTGGGTACTGAAGGACAGTGGCCCCCAACCATGTAAAGACCTCAAATACCCTTCTTGATGATGCCCAATATCCTATTCGCTTGGGAAAACAACAACAGCAGGTTATACTCACTAGGCCGCCGCCTGGGCTGCATCTCGTGCTGCCGTAGCGCCAGCTTCAAGAATGCTTCCTCCAGGGTGTCGCAGTCGAATTTACGCAACAGCTCATCAGGAGACTCTTCCGCCAAGAGCTGTCCATCACGTAGTAAACCAATCTGAAAGATAAGATGCATGTGGTATTATAATCACTCGATTATGGACCATATACCAAGATCATACAGATAGTTTTCATATAAGACTGCGAATAGATTTTGTGGTCCCACCATTTCCCCATGTATAACGACTGTGGAAGATTTTCGTAGGACAACCGAGACCAACTATGGAATTGAACGTGCGTCCTTTGCGTGGCACTCGAATGTACTACCGTTAATCCACAGAGGCTGTCGACTAATTATATCTAGCGCAAACCGCTGAAGACCTTCGATTTGTAAAGCATAGCGGTAGACGAGAGAAGAATATTCAACGTAATTTGAAAAATACTGCCCCAGAGTGCAATCAGTCGCTGTATATGCCTTTTCTGAACTTTAGACCTTCGATTACATCGACACAGAGACATTTTTGGATTCTCCACTGCCACGATGTCGATCCAGTTCTTATAAGCCTAAAGCGTGGAGTGGGACAGGGGATCTTATATTCCCAAAACTATTCACCAACGGACTGAGGTGTCTCCAAGATACTATATTGTCAAATATCATCGGTAACATTTTAGAAAACGACTTAATTCTTACGAATGTCATACACCAAACAGCATTAACTGCATACCCAGCAAATTGCCAAGAAAAATTGACAATGTCAAGCGTGTAGGCAAATTTGCTGCATTGGTGTGTGGTCTCCCTTAATATTCCAAGCGCAGGTGGAATCGTGTAGACACATAATCTAGTATTAAAACATTTAAAATGGATTGAATGTTGTCTTGTTTGTTTTTAAATGCCAAGGAAGATTCAGTGCAGCGCATACCTACGTCTCGCGTTTCAATGCAAATATTTGCATGCATGAATATGTGTATTGGCATTGGTATGGATGATTTTGTGCATATTTATTGTACACATACAAATAAATATATATCTCAATATGTTTATCGATGTTACCTATAGTTAAGTCAACACCCTAATGGTTTAATCGTCGGATTTAGCCACTAAGGTACCGTCACTTTGTACCCTTCAGATATCATCCAATTCGGCTGGGCAGCGTTCGGAAAGTTACATAGCATCTTCTAGTCATCATATGCTTTCAGTTATTATTAGATACAAATGATCATTCCACGTAATGCCTTTTACCTTATGTGCCTGTTTCGTTTCGTCGATATAATGCGTGGTTATGATAACCGAAGTCCCTCCACGAGCGCACTCGGTAAGGAAGTCCCATATTCTGAAACAATATCAAAAGACTTGGTTATTAAAAGTATGAAAATAACAGTGGTGTGCATTCCATCCTAAAAAAAACCATCTTCGTGCGGTTTCTGGTTTACCAATATGGTTTTTCATATGTTTTATAGCTGTTTAGGAGCTACTGCTGTCTGACCTCCACGACAAAGACATTCTACGTCCAAGCCAACTTAACCTGCTTGACGAGACATTTGATAATCAACGGCTTTCTTCTCTCGGTTAGACGGCAGTCACTTCAGTTACTGCAAAGATAAATTAATCAGGAGGTATACATCCGGTTCAGTTGTGTACTTGTTTGCTACCTTAGTACTATAATATATACATAAACACTTAAAACTGTTTACTTTGAGATTTTTTTCCAAGGCATATTGACCTTATCTATGTTTGTGTTCATTAAAAAAAATATTCAAATCGGGCAGGTCAGTATAGACATAAGTGTTTGTACAAATACAAGGAGAATCTCTTAGTTTGACGGATATGAAAATTATTTATTTGTATAGAACCGGTCATGGAAAAATATCGACAATGTTATCATCATCATTCCCTGAACCTTTTTCCCAACTCAGTTGGGGTCGGCTTTCCATGCCCAAGGCTTTATACCAAGGAGTCTTCTTGGACGGACTTCTAAAGGTGCGTCCAGATTTGTGACATGAACGGCGGACCGGACCGCGTGATATCAAGACAAAAATTGAGTGTGAACGTAACAACTTGTACACTCGAAGTGAAGTTGCGGTGACAAAGCCACCAGTCGATCGATTGTTTCATTTAAACTCAGCTACACACAGCTAAATACGTGACGGACACGCCCTTCTGACAGGATCACGGCAAATTGTTTCGTAAATGTAGACGCGACCTAAGGAGTCTTGTCTGTCTTGAGAGATTTAACAATAAAGGGAGTTCGTTAAGGCGACTAATGAAAAAAAAAAAGTAAATCTAATATATAAAATTCTCGTGTCACAGTGTTTGTTTACGAACTCGACCTTGATCTTAGAGTATATATTAGTAAGCCTGCTATAGAGCGCTCCTTGCTAAGTATGAATCGTAAACAAAGGTATGATCAATACCGAAGATTCTTGAAAAACTCCATCAGTAGCAACTTCAAACTGTACCAACCCAACATTATTGTTAGTTTTTTTTTACTTCAGTCCCTACAGCAATTAAAGATGTATTCACGTCAAATACTCACAACACTACACAAAATTCATACATACAGACATACATACATAAAATAAAATCACGCCTGTTTCCCATAGGGGTAGGCAGAGATCACGACTCTCCATTTGATACGCTCCCGATAAATTAATCTCGCTTCATCTCATTACCTTCTTCATGAATTAGAAGTACAAGTAAGAGAAGTAGAGATGTCGTGTTAAAATGGCCATTATAGCGTTCCACAACTTCAGGTAGTAAGTAGGATAGTGCCACGGCGATGGCGCAAATGCCACCCCATACCCAGGGGCTAAATGGGGACACCATAGTCCCCACATTGGGGGAAGAGGGTCATCTCAACAGAGATGTCCCCGTCATTGTATAATCTCACCTCCGTCAATCAAGGACCCATGGACGGCGTGCGTTTTGGTCGGTTCGAGTCCGACATAATTACCTCCATCGGTTTTGGTGGAGGTGGTATCCGTGGGGATATTGCACACGAAAAAAAAAGGTAGTAGGATAGTAAAAGTCTATTGATCTAGAAAGACTAAACTTCAGTGAAGAAATGACCTATTTCACGTTCGTATAATTGTATAGAATGACCAACGTAATGCTTGCCACTTACCTATATGTTTTGTAACGAGAAAACAGATATTATTACATTAAATTGTACATCTCAATACATGTAAATACTAAAATCATTACGATTATGTTATGCTAGAACTAAAGCTAGGTGCACAATTGAAACAGTCAGTGCGATGACATGTACCTATTGGTGTGAACAATTATTATCAATCGTATACATTGTTCATTCAATCTATTCTATTCTATTCTACAAAACGATTGCCACTTGTCTAGGGACCCTCAAAGCCACTCTTAAAGAACCTCACATTGTAGATGAAATCGATACAGGGATTAGTTTATTTGGATGAACAAAGTGAAATGAACCATGTGAAATATGTCTTAAGGTTGATTTCTCTTCACACCTCATTACTATACAGTATAAAATAAAGTCGCGTTTTCTGTCCCTATGTCCCTTTGTATGCTTAAATCTTTAAAACTACTCAACGGATTCCGATGCGGTTTTTTTAATAGATAGAATGATTACAGAGGAAGGTCTATATGCATATAACATCATGCTCGAACCAACTGGTGCGGAGCAGAAGTGAAAAATGTTGCAAAAACGGGGTGACGCAGACGAAGTTGTGCGGGTCAGCTAGTATACTCATAAATAAAAGTTCAGATATTGGTAATATCCAGGATGGCAGGTTTGCTGCTTCCATTCTCTCCATGGTTACTTGTATACGAGGCTTAAGTATTATAATCTATCTGAGTCGATGAGTGTTGCTCAGTAATGTTCAGAACAGACGTGATTAGAATTATAAGCATGGGTTAGTATAAGTCTTAAGAGATTCATGATGGAAGATTTAGTTTGCACATGTGTTAAATGACTAAGGATTAATATTAATTCTAGTTATTCTTTGTTACATAGTACCGCTGCCTGATATTATTAATACACGTAATTAATTTCCTTGCGATTTACACCGTATAGCATGGAATCGGGTCTTTTTTTTCCAAATTTTAAATCTGGCGGTATTATTATATTGTTTGATGGTTTCGCCTGATATTGGCGTAATCTTAACATCAACGATTGTAAGAAGGTTCGTGATATTGATGCATCTTGTAGTTATCAAAAGGCTTCACGGAAATTATTGAAATTTAAACATTTCGTAGGTACACTGAACTCCCAATTTAATTAGGCCGAGAATAACTGTTTTTATGCAGTTTTCATACTCGTGTGGCTCTAGAAACAATGCAGTGTCCCACACTGCAAGGTCATGTGTGCAATGATTTTCTGTTATTACAAAATCACGGTGTCACCTCAGTTAACTCACAACTTGACGGCCTCATCAGATGCCTTTTTACGCCTCGCATAAAGGATCCAGGATTGATAGAAGGAAACGTGAGTATGAGTAATATCGTTTACTTTAAAAAAAAGATGGCGATCTTCTATCATACATACATACATACATAAACTCACGCCTTTATCGCCGAAGGGGTAGGCAAAGGTGTTAGCACCCACATTTCGTTAGTGTATATTTAGGTCCCAATGTAATAGGTGGCGAGCCTATTGCCATCAACCGGGCACTTATAAACCTGCGATAAATACACACATAACTTCGAAAAGCATCGCAGCCATTGGTGTGTGCCATGGTAAACCTGTGATCGCACCCGAGACGTCGTCTCAGCAGTCCACCACCCATACCACTAGGCTACCGTTTACTTAAAAAAAAAGATGGCGATCTTTTATCATAACCTTGAAAAATTTTCACGTTAATCTATTTCTTTAAAGAAGTCAATCTGTGGTTAGTAAGTAATGAGTGACGCCCGAAGTAGAGGCTTAAGGTACCGTTGCGAATTATATTGTTGATGCAAGTCACTCGAAATGTTGCCAAAGTATTACAAATTTCACTATCTCCTTGCCGCGGCCCCGCCCGTAATCGTTAGTAAGTTGGTGCTAGTTTTATTTTATCGCTTCTAAACCAGTGATTGTGTACGCTACGAAGCATGACTTCTGTTTTATTATAACTGTTGACGCGATTTTGAAATGCTAATAAGTGTTTTTTTTTAATTTATTTTAACATTAAAATATGAAATGTATATTGTATAATAAGTTATTGTACAATATTGTAAAACATAATGTAAAATTGAAAGTAGGATTGTAAATTAATTAATGTTACTTATTGGTCATACGGTTGTAAAATAATTATGATTTTAATTGTAGAAATTAACATTTAGAAAAAAAACGGCATGTATTTTCAAAATGGGGCGTATACGTATCTTATCTATGCAAAAAATCTCAGGGGCCCGGTCGGGTCTGCTAGGGTGCGAGAGATGTGTCTTGTATTATCTCACCTCCAGCAACCGAAGACCCAAAGACGGTGTGCGTTTTTTGTCGGTCCAGCTCCGACGGGGCTGGTATCCGTGGAGATATTGCGCACGATAAAAAAAGTGGGCGAATGGGTACTATGCTATAATACTGGTGTGTTTACCTTGCTTCACGGTTTTGACAGGCGTTTTTTTATCATCACCTTTAAATCTAATAACTGTCAAAAGTATTAATTAAAATAATAATAATTTATTTCGCTTCGTTGATATTAATAAAAATGAATCGCGAAATATGTTACTAAACGCAAAACTCGACGACAAACTTTCGAGTAAATCTTTTTTTCAAGTTTCCTTGAATTCTACGAAAGAATTTTTTTATTGAGCAGCGGGAATGTGATAGAAGTCCACGTGGGCCGAGCCGCGGGCAATAACTAGTTTATTATAATAAAATTTCTATTTATACTGTTGATTGATGGCACTTGGTGGAATTTGTTGTTACACATATTGAGAACTCACTTGTACTTTTCCACAATATTTTTATTTTTTGTTTTAATAGACCTGACCGGTTTCGCCTTACGGCATCCTCAAAGGTTTCAAAGGTCTAAACCTTTGAGGATGCCGTAAGGCGAAACCGGTCAGGTCTATTAAAACATAAAAAAAAAAATAATGTGGAAAAGTACAAGTGAGTTCTCAATATGTGTAATAAAATTTCTGTTAGCATTTATCATTTTAAATAAGTGATATATTCATATGAGTTTTATTTATATTACAATAGTAATAACTGTTTTAAATTTTTTATGTGAATAAATTAAAATGATTTCGTTTTTAACTTTTTATGAATACATATTCATCGTGGTATGTGGCATGAATTTCTAGCTGAGTACCTGCCTACTTATTTAATTGGTGATTCACCTGTTTTTTTCCGACGTCTAGCGAGCGTTTACTGGGCATCTCCGTCCTGCAGGGAACGGGTTTGCGCCGATAACCGGTAGGAGGAGACCAGACCTGACTGTAACTGTGATAACCGGTAGGAGGAGACTAGACCTGCTGGACATAGGCCTCTCCCAATGTTGGGAGGGCTTTGGCCTACCGTTTCCTCACTGGCTAGTTGGGTTGGTACTGTATTTTATTTTGGGTTTTCCTTCTCTCGTAGTGATATCGTCTGCATATTTATGGTGACTGGTGATATTCTTCATCACCACATGAAATCAGATTAAATTGATTCTTTGATTCCTCGAAAGGAACAATTTTAAACATAATTCAATGTCCCGCGGGAGCCTCGTGGTATATGTATAGGTAATGAACTGCTGAGACGAGGTCTCGGGTCCGATCCCAGGTTTTACTATGGTACACACCAATGACTTTTCGATGCTTTCGAAGTTAGGTATGTGTGTATTTATCGCAGGTTTATAAGTGCCCGGTTAATGGCAATAGGCTCGTCACCTATTACATTGGGGCCTAAACATAAATTCGGGGATATAGTTAGTGAGTGAGTTTATTTCATGTTATGTTGATTCTTTGATTCGAAAATCGATTCAATGCCTTTCCGATCCATTGTTACGTTTATCAGTAGGGGAGGAAGGGGGGAGGGGTTTGGAGTGTACAAAGGCCATCCGTGTTCGAACAATGCCTTACTTCGAAACGAGATATCCTCCTCAATTTGTATTGTTCTTAAGGATGTTTGATTTCCGATTGTTGTGTTTTAGGTGTTGTGTTTATGCTAGTGGGATAAATTTATTGTGCTGTTATAATGGTGGTATTCGGGAGGATTTTGAGCAGCAGACCACAACACAATAATATTTATACTGTTGATTGATGGCACTTGGTGGAATTTGTTGTTACACATATTGAGAACTCACTTGTACTTTTCCACAGTGTTTTTATTTTTTAATAGACCTGACCGCAATGTTTATATAGGCCTATAGGCCGCAATGTTTATAAGGGAATAGGCTTGTATGTCATTGTAAACCTTTGAGGATGCCGTAAGGCGGAACCGGTCAGGTCTATTACAAGTGAGTTCTCAATATGTGTAACAACACAATAATATTTGACGACCTCCGTGGCGTGGCGGTAGTGAACGCGACTACTACCCAGGAGGCGTGGGTTCGATTCCCGCTCAATGTAAATATTTGTGTACATGAATATGAATATTTGCATTGGTCTGGGTGTTTCTATGTATAATATGTATGTATTTACAAAAAAAGTATCTAAGTATGTTTATCCGCATTCTAGAACCCATAATACAATCTAGGTAACCTATGCTTACCATTTGCCTAAGTGGCGTTGTGTAGGTAGATTTTTTTTAAAGCATAATAGCAACCGAAGTTAATATTAAGTTAAGGGAAAATATCGAAGTTCAGCCGCATCACAGTTAGTCTGGAAAGCCGACCCCAACTGAGTTGGGATAAAGGTTCAGGGAATGATAATTAGCAACCGAAGTTACTAATATTCCCTTTAACCCCTTCAGCTAAGCTCAATGGCTTGTGTTAGGAGTGGGTTCACGTCGGTAGTGCCAGGATTCGAACCCGGGACCTCTCGATCGTAAGGCCGACTCCTTAACCACTAAGGTACCGACGCTTCATAAAGATTGTCGTAGAATATTTATTATTTATTATTATTTATTTCTATGTACAATACAACATTCCATTTTGAGCAACACTACTTCGGTCTAGTAGTTAGATCGTATTTGAATGACTTGAAACTTTATGCACGTATTACGACTTAATATATGACCTGGCATTTTTAGCATGATTTTTATTTTTTTAATTGGATGTCTTTTAATGGGTACTTATACCACGCGATCGCAATAGTAGGTAATAAAAACACATAACACGAAGACTGAAAAGATTATACTCCTTTTTAGGGCAGTCGTTTGTAAATCCACCTTAGTCTATGCACGCTGGTATAGTTCCCGGCAATTAATGTCTTGTCGACGTATAAATCATTTTAGGTCTCTTTGATATTGTGCGGAACAACGGCCGAAGCATGCCAATGCACGCCGTATTAACCAATCATGTTGATGAAGGTTGTTAAAACGTACTTTCAGCCCAAACCCAAACATCATTATCGTTGTTTTATCATTTGAGGCTTTAACGAATGGTTCGCTTACAATTGGCTAATACTTTTATAGGTGCGATAGCCGACGTCCCGACTCCGAGATTTGTGTATAACTAACTTGCAAGTATATTAATTCTATACGTTTTTTTAACAAGCTCCCTAATGAAATTTATAAATTAAAAAAAACAATTAAAGGAAAGTTATGCCAAAAAGACTAATGACATATTTAAAAAAAAAAATTAATAAGTATAAAAATAAAAATAATAATAATGATTATAAAATCCAGGATTATTTGGTTGATAAACAAGACTGGAAATTAGCTGTTCACTCAACTTCTACTCAAACAAAAGGTATCTAGACTAAGTAAATGATTGTAAAAAGACCAAAAAAAAAGAAAAGCCCGCTGAGTTTTAGCCGGAGTCTTCTCAGGCCGGGACCGCGTTTAGAACCGAGCGATGGTCCATTTGCTAACAACGAGAAATATTTGACGTTCTGTAAGTTAGTTTGGCCCCTGAAGTTCTTAATGCGGTCTCATACGCCTTGGTGATGTAATGTAATGTGTTTTTGTAAAATATGTTTACACAAAGAAGTTTAACTTAGAATGAGAAACCATCTGTAATTTTTGTTTACAAATGGCGACTTAAGTTAGCAAGTCATTAATTTTTTGCACCTGTTTGACATTTTTTACTAAGATTACTCATTAGCATCTTAATGTTCATTGTGAATAATGAATGTAACAAAAAATATACAATATAACTTAGTAATGTGTTAATTTATTGTTATACGCGGTGATTCTTACCGGCGTGTTGTGAATAAGTGAGAATTAGTTGTAGGTATTAAAATTTGCTGCTAATTAATTCGCACATAGCGTGCGGTATTGTGATAACTCCGGTTTCCAATATTCATTCATTACCTTTAATTACAATCTTCATAATATAAAGATTCATTAAAATCGACATTATAGTTTGCCTCGAAGAATACACTCGAACTACCTCACTGTAATACCCGAAAACCTATACACATTCATATAATCACATATCGTGATCGGTTAGTGGAGAATAAGGAAGGCAAAGAAGTGAAGAAGGAAGGTTATAGAAATAAAACTAACACTCACCGTTCTCTTAACACTGGATCTAAGCCCACAGTCGGTTCATCCAATATCAGTAGCTCAGGTTCATGCACCAGGGCAGCTGCCAACGAAACCCTTCGCTGCTGCCCACCAGAGAGCGTCTTAATCAGACGTCCTCCGCTGGGGAGGTCCAGTAACGTGCTGAGGAACTCAAACCTCTGTACCATTTTGTCCTGCTCCATCCCGTAAATGCGTCCGAAGTAATATATTGCATCTCGTACTGTGAATTCTCCTACGAGGGCTATGTCCTGGAAAAGAAGAAGACGGGAGATCAAGTCCTAGTTGCTAACTAATGCCGTGTCTCCATTTACGTAATATTTTACGGTGACCGTGAGCATGTAAACCATCGATCGGCTGGTGGCCGTGTCAGCACAACTCTAGTTTGTGTGGATATGGACACATTGGACACTCATAAAATAGAGTTGTGCCACAAGTTTGTGCGTTATTTTTTTTAATGCCAATATGATGTATACCAGGCGTACCTACTACCAGGGGCCTTCGGCTCCGGGAGTGTTTCTCTTACACCCTTTTTTTATCTTGCGCAAAATTCCCACGGATACCACCTCCACCAAAACCGTTGGAGGTGATTATGTCGGACTCGAATCGACTTGAACGTACGCTGTCCCTGGGTCCTTGATTGCCGGAGGTGAAATTATACAAGACAAATCTCTCGCACCCCGGCAGAAGTGTTTCTCTTATACCCTGTATAGACTGAAAATAGCTATCGTAAAGGAACTTCTTACCTGAGGCATATACCCAACCCTGGGTCCAGGAACTCCACTGCCCTTCTCCCCAGGTCTTCCACCGAGTACGTAAACGTTTCCACTGTCCAGTTTCCTCCTGCCTACTATGCAGGACAACAGCGTGGTCTTTCCGCATCCTGAAGGACCGAGTAGACCATATCTGGTGGATTAAAAATTAAAATGAATTTTACTTTCTATGACAATTGGTAATACTACTATTGCTATCGTTGGCATTGTTAAACCGTGGGTGGATGGTGATTTCACTTCCATCCTTCAATTTATTTTCGTACAATGCATTTCCGTCTTATATCACCTAATTCTATATGTTATAGTTTCTGTAAGGTCAGCGTTAAAAGCAAAAGTTTCTCGGTCTTCCCATTGACAAAACCTCTCGAGTGAGCTATGGCAACTCTTCACACCACCAGGAACTCAACACAAGGTTATTATTAGCGTGGTATTTTCTGTAAGGTGGAAGTACCCAGTGTGACTGTACAATTAGGACGAGGCATACCGTCATGTCCTACCTCTGTTGTCTATTTCATGCCTAGATAAGGTCTAAGGGTTACGCGGACGTTATCACAATCACGAGGAGTTATGCACAGCACGAGGTTTATTACATCATGTATGATTTTAGATTAACATGGCTATTTATAAATTCACTATTAAATTTAACGGTATATTTACCATGTTTGTTGATTTCTTGATGTAACTGATATTTCGGCACTGTTGCAAGCGCCATGATTACGATGATCTGACGACCCCCGAGTTACTTTTTATTGGGCCAATTGTATCGGTCTTCCCTCTTTCTCACTCGTTTATTACTATCGCCACTACCACTATCCGCGTTCTCACGCTGTACTCGATCGCGACACACAACACTCACTGAACCGACTCGCACGGATTTGGAAATGTCGACTAACAAACATGGCAAATATTCCGATAAATTTATTACTGAAGATTACTTACATGATGCCTCGTTCAACCACCATATCGAAGTCCTTCAGCACTGGCTTGAAGTCCGGCTTGTTCTGTCTGCCATAGGACTTGCAGGCCCTTTGTACCACCACTGCAGCCGAATGGACCGCCATCTTGTGCGAGTTCTTGGACTACTTGATTAAGCTGCCATCTTTACCTAATAACAAAAAAGACATGTTCATAAATTATCCTCAATTATGGTTTTCGTTACAAGTACCTAATAAAAAAACGCGCAATTCTTGTGATAAAAATCTGTTCTGGATTTAGTCTTGTTTTTTTTTATTTAGGACATATTAATTTAACTTGGCCTCGCCTGAGGGTAAGCTGAAGGCAACCTCTCATGAAAGAGGGTCACCATTAGCTCAGTTTGACGGCTTCATCAGATGCTTTTTCACGTCTCGCTTCAACTGGTCTATTATTACGAGTACCCTGCGTTGCCAATCATCAATACATAGTATAAAACAAAGTCGTATTTTCTGTCCCTATGTCCCTTTGTACGCTAAAATCTTTTCAACTACTCAACGGATTTTGATGCGGTTTGTTTTATATAATAGAATGGTTAAAGAGGAAGGTTTATATGTATATAGCATCATGCTACGACCAACAGGTGCGGAGCAGGAATGAAAAATGTTGCAAAAACGGGGTGACGTAGACGAAGTTGCGCGGGTCAGTTATAAATAAATATACATAAATATACTTGTCTGATACAAAACTTGTAGAAAACTTGTTGAAGACTTGTCCAAATATAATTATTTATTTTATTTATTATGCTTTATTGAGATTGTCCTGTACATTATTTCATTTACCCTATTAGTATGTTGTCAAGAAGTATCTAGACAAGTCTAAATGACTAGTTTGGTTTATTGGCGAACTCTAAATGACTAAAAAATTTGCGCTTACACTGACGTTTGTGATTTGTCTTAAACCTCAGTGAATACAAGTACTTAGGAATCACATTAAACATCCATATAAATAAGAATATAATTTGATTATCTTAGTTTGGACATTATTTATTTAATTTACTTGTTATTGCTACTAATTAATGTAAATAAATTCTCAGTAAAGTAATCTGTAGGTATAATTAAAACATAATATGTGACGTAGACAAATATTATGACGTAAATGTAGATTTTTATTTATCTTTCTTTTATTATAGTTTGGCCTCTAATATTTTAATTACATTTAAATTAACATTTAGATAATCATAATTATTATATTGTACTTTTTTATATGTAAAGTTCATAAGTAATTAGTGTGAAAATTTGCATCATTTATCTATTCATATTATTATTCAATTGTCTGGTGAAAACCCAAATATGCATAATGCAACAAGCCAATTATTTAGTCTTTAGATAAAAGCACGTATCTTCCTTATTATTACAATAATTATCATTTTACTCTCGTGCGGTATTATTATTATTACACGCGGATATCCAACATAGCCAAAAGAGATGTTAAACTTTAACTAAGATTGAGATGATTAGGAACCTAACAGAACTATGGCGTGATCAGTAGCCGACCGCAGCCGACCGCAGACGACCGTGAAATAGAAGCTTATATTCAAGCGAATATGATAATATTGTTTTAATTTCCTTGCGGTTTCTGAATGGGGCCTTGCTGTGTACCCCTATCGTTTATAAGACAGTCAGGACGTGACGGTATCTCTTGTCCCAATTGAGAAGTCCTACTGGGGACAAGTACCCCAGCCTAACGAAATACTGTGGTTAATGATAACCTTGTGTTGTGTTTCCGGCGGTGAATATGGTCATATCATCAATGGCCACAGCTTGCTGGAGTTTTTGTGGTGCCTTTGGGTAAACCATTTTATCTCCTGAGCTGGCGGTACAGGTTTTACTTCACTACTACCCCTATCTAGCACCTCTTCAAGAAGTGCAATAAACGGTTTCTATACAGTCGGTAGATAAAATGTGCGGTCAGATGACGTGTCGTACATTATTTGTTACTTCGATACGGAATAACGGCATTATTGAGAAACCGCAATGAATTAAAATAATAAACAATATCATCACATTTATTTATCTATATCACGGTACGTAGTATCTGCTACTGCAGTTTGCTGTCGGCTACGTAATCATATCTTTAGTTCGTTATGTTTATGATAATTTGAAGAGATAATTAAATAGTGATCATCTAAGCGTTCAGGGCTACTACGTAAATGAGTATGTATTGAGTGACCAACATTTTTTTTAATCACTAGGTACATTATTATTGCGGAAACTTCCCATAGTACCACCTTTTACGAAAATACGATGATGACGTGGTTATGTTGGTATCCTATTAACCTTACATAATACGCTCATGCCTTTTCTCATCTGGGCTAGGCAGAGACTATAGCCTTTTTTTCCCGTGTGGAAATCCCCATGGATACCCCCCGCTGAGGTCAGCGAGGGTGCTTATGTTGCACTCGAAGCGACCAAACCGCACGACCGTCTTGGGCCATCAGTTGCCAAGGGTGAGAGAGACAACAGCCTCTCTTCCAAACACGTCTTTATTAAACTTTTAAGGTATATACTATATACTTTTTTTATTATTTCAAGCAAGGATAATACAACAATATATTCAAAATACCGGTGTTCATGTAAGTCCATATAGTTAGATACCATTCGCTATTTTCTTCGAGAGATGAAAAATACAATTAAACTGTCTGAATCAGATAATGAACCCGACACTCATGCCTTTATCGCTGCTTAATTGAGGTTTGTTCTACGCACTTGCGGAATATTGCACATACGACAACGTCTCTCCTCGAGTAAGCAAACTTTTTAATTGCTTTGATGGGTGCGGATTGGCATTCCTTTCTATGACTATTAGTAATATTTTGCTATCGTTGAAATTGTTAAAACGTGGGTGAATGCTAGGTGCCCCCCCTTCCCTCAATGTATTTTTTGTAATGAATTTCCACCATGTTACGCCTACTCAAATTCATCAGTTTCCTACAATTCAAAAAGGTAAGCATATTTAAAAATAGTCACGCGAAGTCACAGACAAGAACTAGTCTAAATTATGACATAATTATTACATACGTCATAATATCGAATAATTAAGAAAGTTGTTTAGCATACAACCAATCGGCAATGCGTCAGTGACCTTATGTGGGTGACATTTACATGAGTGTCACAGTCTTGTAACTTGTTTGAATAGAGTTTAGATAGCATTCGATTATATAACTAAGTCTTTCAACGTGTCTTATAAGGCACAAGGTGACACACCATACGTTTGAATTAGACAAACTTGTGTCTCGCATAAGGCTGCCTTTGTGTTGTCGCGGCGTCTGCGCGTATCATATTTTTAGGGAGTTTGTGCAGATTGTGACGAATAGACTCAGGATCAAATATTAGTAAAATATAGATGTGCACACACAGGGGCATGGAATATTTGAATTGAGAAGTGAACAACTGTCGTGGTTGTGGTGCAAAAAGGTCCAAAGTATGAATGTAGAGGGCTTTAAGAGTAGAGGTCGCCAAAATTAAAGATAACTAGATGGATTGTGTGAAATAAGATATGGCCCTGAAGGGAGCGACTGAGGAAATGATCTGAAAGGAATGTGTGGAGGAGAATGACATGTTGTACCGACCACAATTAATTGGAACAAGGGCAGGGAGATTATGATGATGAGCTAGAACAAACACACACAGTCAGTCACACAACACACACACGAAACACACAAAAACAGTCCGTCATGTAGTAATTCAACGTAAACGATATCTTCAGTCGTCAATATTTCGGTGCCCTTGTGCGTAATAATACTACATTGTTGGCACCTCTATTCAAGAATCTTTGATTAAAACGTTGCGTTTCTCTTGAATAGAGTTCCTATTATTCAGTTACATAATGTAAGTCTCAATTGGGCTTATTGGCTTGTCAAGTGTGCGTGTCGATAACTATGTAAGATGTTATAAAAAAGTACGTGAGAACAGTGAAATTAGTTTTCGCGCTCTCCAAAAACGCATGGTCAAAATTGAAGCATAGGTTCGTTCAGATGAACAAATTGTATAATAGTTGTATTACTGACTAAATCGCACGCCATCTTTAGGCTTTGGAGGTGAGGTAGCAGTAGCAGACCCGGGGCCATCTCTTACGAGATGATTCCCTTCGGTACTCCCCACGGTATTCCCATCTAACCCCCGGGTATGGAGAGGTGCACTTTGCGTTCTACCCGTCAAACCCAGACCCGCGCTCATGAAGGACAGAGGTCATTCTGTGATGTCCATTGTTCGAGTGTCTTCGCTCATCGCGGGTTTTCGGGTCCAGAGTCTTCTCCGAACCCGTTCCGCCGTCTCTTTCTCGAGCATTACTTGCTTGCAGAAGGTTTTATAGATAAATTTGACCACGTAAAATGGTATCCTATGTGGAACCTACGGCATTATGTCCGCCTGTGTACATGTGTGCATGAATCTTTAATAAATAAATAAATATATAAAAATAACAACGTGATGCAGGATCGAAAGACACTTTAGCAATTGAATATATATATAAATATGATGTATTGGCTATAAACCTACCCTGTACCTGCTCATCAGAACAGATGGTTTAAAATTTTGAAAGGCACCACAGTTAAGTATACTTTTATTTATTCTTCGATAATGATACCATTATGATCGCGTTAATAGCCAGGTTGCGCTAACCAAATATAATGTAGTCGATATATGAAATAGACAAGAAAAGAAGGCTATGAGGTTCAACGGCATAACATGCAGAACAAGTTCGAAGATCTGCAAGATCTTACCTTGACTGATGTAACAGCTTGGTATGTTTACACCCAGCCAGACACAAAGAAATTAGCAAACAAAATTAACGAAAAAACCCCACATGTCTATAAAACGGGGCCATCTCACGAGAAAACCTGTTAGTCTGTTTGTCCCACTGAACTCTTTTACGAACAGCTGTGTGCATGTTTATACAGTGTCTTTATTTAATGAGTGCGTATGTGTGTGTGTGATTGGGGGCGCTTCTCCACTGTTACACGGATTGAAGTCATCAATCAAACTATCAAAGATAAATTATCGATAGTTCGATTAATTAGCTGACGGTGATGGATATCCTTTCAACAGATTGAGAAATTGCTTTATTGTTGAATGATTGGTAGAAAAAGTTGTATTCAATTATTTTGTATGCAAGTAGTGAGTCTATTGTGTGTTCATTCGTAAGAAGTGTAATAAAAAGTAATAAATAAAGTAGTAAATTGATAAGTACTACAAATTGATATATTAATGTATATTCAATATTAAGCACATAATAAGGTTTTATAATACATCAAATAATATTGAATATTATACAATTAAATTACTCCACTGAAGTTGTATTACTCATACAAAATAAATATTTATGTTGTTAAATGTTAAGGAAAATAAGAGCTAGACTGTGCACAAACTGACCACCTTTCATTTTCACCATTCTCTGAGCCTATTACCAACTCAGTAGGGGTAGGCTTTCTAGTCTAACTAAGATGCGGTCGAACTTCTGCTATATTCCGCGAAGCGACTACCATCAGACCTCCACAACTAAATTGGCGATATCGAAGTTCTATAGTTAGGCTGGTCAGACGTTTGAGGGCTCCAATTACCCATAACAACTGCCATAGATGCGCAATGTGGGTATAGCATCCTTACTTATATAATAAATAAAAATACATAACAAATTACGTAAACACTATTAGTGTAACGAAAAACTTAGTTGCTCGCAAAATAAAAGCAAAATGTTATCAAGTACATCAACCGGATAACATTCTGCAAGTAGTTAAAAGAATCGAGGAAAAAAATCTTTCCCACGTATGTATATTATCTCAACATTTCTAAAATTTTAAAATTTTTATTATTTCATTTATAGGATATCTTTTACTAGTAGGTAAAAGTTTGTGAAAATGTGATAGTAGTAACTTCACAAATATTTAGAGAAAGAAAATTAAAATTCTATAAAATATCATCATTGATTCAGTAACATTTTTGAATATCACGATTAGGTATTGCTTCTCTAGTTAAAATCTTAAAGCAGATTTTGACGAGAAGTTGTCAACTCCTCATAAATCACTAGAAAATTGCAGTGATTGTTTACACATTTTAGACCAATATATAAAATATTGGGAACAGCAAATAAGTATGCAAGAAAAATGATTTTTTTTCATAATCATTATGAAATCAAATCACTATTCTTGTATGTTTGTCGCTAATATCAGCCAAAATGAATAATAATAAGTTAGAATTTAAATAAAGAAAAAAAAATAGTGTAAAATTTGTGCAAGATATACTTGCTTAAAATGTTTTTGAAAGTTGCAATAATATTATTATGATGGATAGTTAAATTTTAATTAAAGTACGTGTCGAACGTAATGGAAACGCACACAGCCGTAGATTCTTGATGCAACGAGTTACGTTAAGATCTCGGATGACCGGAACACTGTGTGCCAACCTTTATTATGTCATCGACCTCGTATCTCGAGTCGAAGCAAGTGGATAACGACATTTTTTAGTTTATCAGTATTTTGACAGGATAAATGAAAATAATATATATCGATTCATTTCACTTATTGATCAGTTACACAACTACGAATGTCTAATGCGAAGTTTTTAGTTCGGAGGTAAACGTTAAAAATATTCATTAAGTAATTTATCGTATGATGTTATTCGATTACAAGTGACGTCATTCATATTTACGTCATTATTCTAAGGGAGGTCACAAACCATATGAGCAAATACATCAAAGCAGCAAGTTAATTTATATTTAGGCAGCAATATGGTTCTTGACATTGACATTTTTCTGTGCAACTTGCTGTGGTGTATGCTCAGCAATGCGGCTTTGGTGGGTGGATCTTTTATAGGTTATTTTTCACTGATACAAGCTAATTAATATGCGTTTTACGTGCCTAAAAGAACAAACCACAATACTTAATCATAAGTCGATCCCGATCGATCGATAAAGTTCGATCCCCACACAGGACAAAAATTTGTTTGATCGACAAATAGTTGTTCTGATTCTGGGTGTACTTTGTGTCCGTGTCCGTTAGTTGTATGTTTGTTAAGTCCCCCGCGATACAGCGCTTGTTACATAGTGCGGGAGTTATCTTTTTTAAATAGAAAATACAAATAGAATAGAAAAAATAAATTTGTATTTTCTGTAGGGCTATTTATACATACATACATACATACATATATGGTCACGCCCGTAATCCCCGAAGGGTTAGGCAGAGGTGAATCAAACACCCACATTTCGCTAACTATGTTTTCGGTTCCACGTAATAGGGGGCGAACCTATTGCCGCCAGTCGGGCACTTTGTACAAAAGATGGGCATGCCGAAGATAAATTCCTAACCGAAAATAGCAGCTAAATAAATTTGGAAAATCTATCTATAATCTATCAATTAACGTCATTTTCATTATGAAAATTCGCGAAATAAAATATTACGAGTCACAAAGTTTCATATTTCATTAAATTTTCCTAGTCATGTTGCAGATTTATATTATCAATGCCATATTTTACTAAGAAATTCCACTGGCGTTTTTGCTAATACAATGTGCAGTTTGTCAAGAGCCCCTGAACATTTTCGGACTCTAACTATCCGTTACGACTGCCATAGATGTTCGCAGACATACAGAGTTACTATACTAAATTAATAATATCAGTATAGTTGCCTTCGTTCATAAAAAAACATAACATTCATAAAATCACGCCTGTATCCCCGAAGGCAGAGTTTCATTTCAACGGAAAACATTTTTTATAATTAATTTAACAATCAATGACTTCTTGCGTGATAGTATTTACATAAAATTATCATTTTCGCCTGATACGACTAAGTTCATCTGAGTTCAGCCCACCTAGAGCGTGCGATTGCAGTAGTTATTCATGGACATCTAGTGCTACGTCTACATTTACGTGACATTTTGCCGTGACCGTATCAGTCGCGTATGCAGCTGAGTGATAGCTGAGCTTCAATAAAACCATCGATCGACTGGTGGGTGTGTCAGCGGATATAAGTGTTCTGTGGTAAGGCCTCAGATCTGAAACTAAATGACGGCGAGCGGATTGTAGTAGACTCATTGTATACACGGCAAGAGCCGCGAGCAATAACTAGTCAATAAAAAATAATCGTCATCCCAGATGGTACTATGCCCGACAGGTCAAACGAGCTAATAAAAGATAGCTAGTGTCATTATTTATAAATTATTAGCCATAAAAGTTAAAATATGCAACACATTAACTTTGATGTGTTTTCTGATACACCATTGACGTATATTGGATGGAACGTGACAATGAAAGCGGTAGTAAAGACATCTTATACATAATTAATTTATATTTCAATTATTTTATATATAATCTGCCAATTTTATTAGTTAATGTAAGTAAAATACCTATACATTTATGCGTATTAATATGAGCGGGGCTTCATTAAAAGCTTCGCCGCTCAATTACTTCTTTTATATTATACGATACAGAACTGGAATGCTTAATCTGCGCCTCAACCTGTACACAGGTTTCCTTCTATTTGCAATCCAGGGTTCTTTAGTCTAAATACGAGCGAACAAAACAGCAGAGCAGGCCCAGGGGGTCTAGCCAAAATGCATTCGTTCCGAATCTATATTCGTCAACGCTCTGAAAATGTATATGTAAAATGTATGGGACATTTGTTGTGGGCATGTCATGTGATCCGAATGTAGATTCGGAACGAATGCATTTTGGCTAAGCCCCCAGGAGAGACTCCAGACTTTGGCAGTGGCATCCGTGGCAATTTTGACCTCGAAAAAAGAGCTTACAATCAGTCCTCCATGAGCGCAAGCTGGGATGTGAAAAGTGGAGACGTCTATCACTCTAACAGAAGCTGGCGAGACGGAGCGCGTTTCGGGTGCTCAATTCTCGGGAGCAAGATGGGGACATCGTAGTTCCCACGTCCAAAAGGGCCATCAAAAGGGTCAGGATATGCGATATTTTGCGCAATTTCACATCCCAATATCTGAAGACCCAAGACGGCGTGCTGTTTTAAGTGATTTGAACCGCGTGGTGACGGAGAACCCACCCCATCTCAACAGAAGGGGTGGCAAACGGAAAAATACTACTGCGAGAGAAGGAAAACTCGAAATAAAACCCTGTACCAACCCGGCTAGGGTGGAAACAGTAGGTCGTGACTTACCAGCATCGGGTGAGGCCTTGAAATATTACCCTAAGAGGTAGAGGGCCAGTGCTCTTCTGGTCATGGATTAGTTGGACTATTTATATAAACCTGCCACGGAGAAGTAGACCTGCACTAGAGCCTCAATCATCGACCAGTAGCTGTGCCGATTTGATATGAGGTCAATTTGGGCTCCGGAAATTTAAGCAGGGCCTCTAACATACACATAAGAGTTTACAATAAGTATATTATGTAAATTATTGGAATGTTGGTAGCACTTCACCAACATGAGCAGTGAAAGTTGACAGCTGACCACGAATATGGCAACACTGACAGGCAATGGAAGCATTCAAGTGAATACATGATTACAAAATAATTATTCAGTTTATTGACTTCTGTAGATTTATGTAATTTGATAGACTTTCTTATGAATACTCCATCATCGGTTGAGTGCTGCCAAATAAAATGTCATGGAGACGTACTTATATTCAATTTTTCGGTATGGCAAGTAATTGCGATACTGATGTGTACCTATTTTGGAGGTATCTAGCCATGAGCTACTGTCTTTTTTATTTATTTATGGCACGTAAATTTGACTACACCTCGCCTGATGGTAAGCTGAAAGTCTGAGGCAAGACGGTCACCATTACAAACACGTGCAGTATTACTTGACGGCCTCATCAAATGTTTTTTCATGCCTCGCTTAAAGAACCCGGGACTGTAAGAAGAAAGAAACACGTGTCTCCCAACCCTAAGAGAAAATCTTGGGCCTAAGCCCTGTAAGCCTCGTCCGTTGTTTAGCAGATGCATGAATGTCTCAAGGAGATTGGTTGGGCCCTCTACAAATATTTTACCTGAATTGGTACCTCATTTCAATCTCAGTTCTATAAAACCAAATAATGTATTTTGTCAAAAACGTTTAAGTGTGCTGTCTGACCTCCTAACCCCCAGAAGGAAACTTCAGAACGTCTTCTATCAATCTACAGGTGTACAGGCGTGCAGATGAGGTTGTTTCAGTCCTAAAAATTTTGATGAGGCCCCATAGCGGCGTACAATGGGTTACAGAAGTGTCTTAATAAGTTAAGATCTACCATCGTTGACATATTTTTTTTTGCGGATGTGTACATATTAACCTTTACATTTGGTGTTACTTCATATAATTACAATTTTAGTTTCGAATTGTCCAGGCACTACTGGAGCCCACTGTACATTGTACAGTCACCTGCAATAATATGTATACGCTTTAGAACTTTTTCACATTAAACTTGTCGAATTTTCCGTTTCATGTCATAATGTTGACTTGTCATTTATTATTGTGACAAGGTTCCAAAGTGTATACATATTATTGCAGGTTGCACACATTGCATACCTGTAACCCAAGGCCCAAAGCAAATCATTATAAGTATCTATATTTATTATATCTACGCTCCCGAGCTGTCAAAAAGAAGTCAAATCTAATAACTCATCCATTAAACAAATATCCTTTCTCTTTGCCTTCGTATTTGATAACATTGAGGGGTCATCAACCCGGGTTAGGCCATAGTCACACGATATAACAACATATCATTTGTACTAATAGCGCTAAAAACCTTGAGTATAAATAGAAAGATTCAATGACAATACTCGTTGCATGTTTTATGTATATAAAATTCAAATTTAATTGTGAAAGATTGGGGTTTGATTTCGATTGCAGTAATAGTGACAGGATTTTAGTTGGGATTTTGTTGCCAAAAGAACCATTTTGGACCCGAACCTGCTAAATTACCCGAAATTTTAAATAGTTTGCCTGAAGAAATAACGCAAAAATATGTAACAAAGCAACTCTTCACAAAAAGCTTACGATGCCATTTTATAAACAACTAGCAAACCCGGCGAACTCCGTTACGCCACCAGATGGCTTCGTTTTATGTAACATTTCGTTTGGTGATTAAAACATGAAGAAAAATTTTTTTTCCGAATTTTCTTTGCTATAAACCTCACGGAGCCCAAGACCTTTCCAACGAATGCAAAACCGTGGAAATCGGTTCGTGCGTTCTGGAGTTATAGCGTCAGGAAGGAAAACCCGACTTATTTTTATATAGTAGATATTTCTTACTCGCCTACCCTGAAATAATTATTTTCATAATTCATTCATGCCCTGTAATTTTTTTAATGTAAAAATCGGATTGTGAAATTCATTAAGCGACTACTGCTCTCATAAAAACCAATATGATTTAAGAATAGCGTTTAAAATCTTTTTTATTCTAAATCATAAGGTATTTTATCATAAATACATAAGTTTATTAATACAATGAACTGATTTATTTCATAAGCATCGTGTTTGTAAACGCTATAGTTATTTTAATAACTAATTTGAATATAAACTAATTATTGAAATAAAATTAAAACTAAAATGAAAAAGAAAACAAAAAGAAAACTATAAAATAGCATTTAGGGTGGCTTGAATGTTATATTGTGATATCTTTGTAATATTTTAAACAAATAATAAAAAATAACATCTATCTATTCATCCATCCATACTCCACATGAAAAGAAACGGCATTGAAATTGAAATGGGAGAGAGGACTAGCATTTACACTTTCTGTAAAATTTAAACTGCTATTGTGTTGTTCAGATTAAAATATCGCCATATTGTATTGAGTTGAGTTCGAATTGTCAAAATAATACGTGAAATGAAATGTGAAACATCCGGTCCAGTAGTATGTAGTGATAAATTAAAATACTAAGGTCAGTGTAGCCACACCCTAAATCTATAGATCCCCATTGATTTGATCATTAGATATTCATGAGAAAATTATATTCAACTTGTTCGAATTACCGCATTGCTCAATGCATAGCTGTAATTATGAATGGACACACGATTGATTATAAGAAATGGTTTTATAAAAAATCATGCTAGGACTTCTATATTATAAAAAATAAAAAAGTTATTATAGAATGTAAAAGTATATGCAGGTATTTATTTAAGGGTGTTTCTCCGAAATTGCGTTCTTTGTCTGATTCATATGGCTAATTTTTTTTTCACATTTAAGCTCATAAAACATTTTTTTACCAAAGGTTATAAGCTAAGAAACAATGTCTTAAAAAGGGACACTTTTTGAAAAAATGGTTTTCGAGATAATTAACTTTAAAAATTTTGAGGCCATATGAATCAGAATTAGGAATAAAAATGAAATTATAGTTATAAAAATCAGTCAATTATTTGTTAAAATCACAGTAAATGCTTACAATTATTGTTATAACACCTAAATCTAAATCACAGCATGATATCATGATATCATTCTTTGGATGCAAACTCAAAGGGTCGTTCATAATGATATTTTTATCGATATTTTCTATTCTGTCTGTTGAAGTTCTTTTAATTTCTTTTTGTCGTACGATCTTTTTGAGCTTTCTCTACTCTTTTTTCTCTCTAGGTGTTAAATTGCAAATTGAAACAATCTTACTTTCTCTCTTTCTTTTTAAATAGGCTTCTCGCATTTTCCCTCGCCATAAAGCATACTTGTCTAGATCTTTTCGTATGTTTTCCATGCGAATACTTCCTGCAATTTTCTTTTACTCTCTTTTTTCTTCTTTAGATTGCACTGGTGGCATTTTTGTGTACGTACTGTAATATAAAACTAGAAATTAAATTTGACTTATAGTTTAACTATCGAAAATTGAGTCGTCCGTAGACATGAAACCCCTTTGATGTTATTAGGACTGCTGCGAAATTTACAGCTACTGTTCTTAGACATGTAAATAATATTAGGCGTATACAAGATGACATATTACAGGCGTAACGTGCCGGCAATGTAACGTAACATGGCATTTTTACCATATGAATCAGACACATATCAATCAGAATTTTGCACATTAACAGCGATAAATCACTACAGGTATGCAATTAAGGATTATTATTTATAAATAGGTTTCTGTTACCTACTTGCATCATATTTCCCGCAGGTTCACATTTAAAAACCATGCAACTTAATTATTAAAACAAACATAGTAATCAGAAATACAGGTGTACCAAAGCCATATGAATCGTATATTTACCTTTATATCTCCGCGACGATACGAACCAGCCACACGTCACGTTGCCACCACGTCAGACGAGCCACAGGCTACCACCAGCGTGGGAAGTGGTCGCTTAATGTTTCGTAGTTGGCTAGGTGTGTTCGATGGAACGCGCGCGAATATGAATCAGACTTTTGTGCCGGACACTCACATTTTTTTTATTTATTAATAAACTATCATAAATATTAGTACCATTTTTTTTTGGGTACAGGAACAACTAATATTCTTTCGTAATAATTATAATTCACATCGATTTATGAACACGAAAAAATGTTATTGTTACTGATGTTCAAGAAACTGGGTTACGGACACACCATATTAGTCAGAAGAACGATTCAATTAATTTTTTTTCAGATATTTAAAAAACAATTATTAAAAAAACATAACTTGTGCAAGATAGGTAATAGTCTGAGGTATGTATTAAAATTAATTGCAGACTGATTTGTCAGTCAGTTACGAAAATAAACCTTCAGACATCGAAAATTTAGGGTTCGAATAATCACCCTTAACACAAATCGGCTGATCGGAGTTGTGAGCATCTTATTTTTTAACACATTATTTTAAGCAACGTAGTTTATACATAAATTTTCAAATTTGAATTCGAATGGTGCTATTTAAATTGGTGATATTCGAATCGGTGCCATTCAAATGGGTGCTTTTCAAATTAGTGCTATTCAAATTGGTTAGTACTGCGGTAGTTTAGCATAAATGCTAATTTTTACCACGGGTGACGTCCCCTGTGGGTTACGATACCGGAGCAAAATAAATCGCAGGCGGAGTCATGAACTACAGCTAGTATTACAACACGTATTTATAAAGTTCAAGACAAACTTGCGTAAGAAAGTAGAATACTATCATTGGTTTAACTTTGAAAGCGACTTTTTCTACAGGGTCGCGGCTGGCAACACAGGTGTTGCCCTTGGTGTTGCAAGCGTGCATACCAGTGATACCTCAATTAAACACTGGCTTACATTTGTACAAAAAGCTCCATATTTGATATAAAAATCTACCCATATAACATAATATATGTATTTTATCAATTAGCCTATTGTAGACCATACGGACATAGGCCTCTCGTAATATGCGTTCCCGATGTAATAAAAATAATAGTAGTGTGTGTAAGTGTAATAAAAATAATAAATGATAGGTATAATATCTTCTATATATAAAACATCACATAGCGATAAGCCCTCGCTCTTCCCACTGACAGCACAAATCCTCTCCAGCGAGCTCTGGCTACCCTACTCAACGCGGAAAACACAACACAAGGTTATTATTCTTCTTGCCATCTGACTTCCACAACCCATTGGTGATACTGAAGCATTGCAGACAAACTTATTGAACTTTTTATGGCTCCAATCACCCGTAACGACTGTCATAGATGTTCGTACGACAACCGGGACAAACGGTTTAACGTGCTCTCTAAGACAACCAGACCAATGCAAATAGTAATATTCATGCATACTAATATTTGCACTGAGCGGGGATTGAACCCGCGCCAGTCGCTTTTATTACCGCCTCGTCACATATGCTGTCATGCTAATGCGCCATTATTTTTATTTAATTTACATAATAATATACAGTAACGACAGTAACTATGGAAACGTAATATTGTTTTATGGGCACCTAACCTGATCTTTAACGCCATAAAAATAATAAGAGGTTATAGCATTAATAATAATAAAATATGAATATAAGTGGACTCCATAATACGTGTTAACAATATAATTTTCTTATTTACTTATTATTACTGTGATGAACCTTGAGTTAATCATTTAAACACATCAGCAAGCCAAACACGGTTGGATCCAAAGCATATTCTGCCAAAGGTCAACAATTGTGGTTTCTACAGAGTAGGCAGCACGTGTGTGAGGCCTCTGGAGTTGCAAACGTCCATAGTCCACGGTGACCGCTTCCCATCCGGTCGCAGACAAGCATGCGGCCCACCTGATGGTAAGTGGTTACCGTGGCCTATGGGGGAGTGTAACACCAGAGGAAAAACACTCGTGCCGCAACCCCTGTAAGAACAGAGACATTCTGTGTCGTCACCGCAAAAGATGTAGGATAAGCCTTTGGTTTTCCTACTGACCACAGAAAACCTCTCTAGTGAGCTCTGGTTATTAAACGGCGATATTCTGTAGGGTGGAGGTACTTCCCCAGTCGGACTGCTCGATTGGGACGGATATACCGTCGTGTCCTACCTCCTCTTAAGTATACTTCTGGAAGTGGGGAAAGGTGGTGCCAAACCTAAAAAAAGTATTTTTTCGAGACGTTATCAAAATACGACTGTTCCTGCACCACCGTTTACATATAATATCATCAACTTTCCAAAAACTAAACGTCAAATCATCTAACAAAAATGAATTACGCCTTTGAGGCGTGATTAGGCGAAAGGTGTAATTTATTATATTATTATTATATACTTTCCATAAACAAAATGTCACACCAGTACGAATTGTCTAGCAAAAGAAAATTACGCCTTTGCGGCGCTATTTGCGTGCACGCGCTTCAGCTGCCGGTACAAGTGAAATTATCTTTATTTTCCTTTTCATCATGAGGCGATTAGACACCTGTAAAATCGCCATCCTATTACAAATGGCCTGGAAATTTTGGTCATTTTCTATTTGGATTGGCAAAAGTGAATGCTAAGACAGGACTCGATCCACAACTAGTTCCTTATAGGGAAAGTGCTCAGACCATTGAGCTACTGAGTTTTTGAACATTTGAAGTGGTTCTAAATAGACGTTTGAAAGGAACTATCGGTAGGCTATTATTAAATCGATTTGAATAGTTCGCATACTAATACTTTAAAAATAGGTACATCAATTTGTGTCATTATCTTACGGTATATACTTCAAATCTGCGCCTTCTTCTATGTGCTATGCATAACATAAACTCACGCCTTTATCCCCGAAGAGGTAGGCAGAGGTGATAGCACCCACATTTCGCTAGTTTATGATAAATACACACATAACTTCGAAAAGCATCGAAAAGTCATTGGTATGTGCCATGGTAAACCTGGGATCGAACTCGAGACCTCGTCTCAGCAGTCCATTACCATACTACTAGGCAATCGCGGTTCTTTTGTTCATGTGCTATGCAGTCATTTAATTATACACGATTGTTTCGTCCATTCACCTTCTAAAATGTGGTTGGCATGTAAATTAAATCTATTTGAAGTACTTGTAATTTCGCACTTGTGACCGTTATGTTGAACGATGTCTTTAGAACAAATTGTAGTGTCCTGTAACGGTAAAATACAAAAGGTTTACTACACCTGTATGTAGTATTAGCGGAATATAGAATTTCGCTCGCGGAGGCCGGGGAAATGGTTCAAATGATCTTTATTTTCTTATAGTCTTGCGTAAGTAAAACGTGTTAAATGGATTCGGTATATCGGGAAGATGTGACTTTGCCATCGTGGTGTAGTAGTTAATTTGTTACACAGCAGCGCTCACGGAGAGGGCCCGAGCATAGGTTTCGCTCTTCGGGAAGGCTTACTACATGTGTTTTACGTGGTAACTGTTCAATAATATATTATATTATCTATCTTATCTATAAAGGTGATGGAGAGAGAATATCACCACCCCACCTCATCCTAAGGGTGTCATAAGAGTATGAAGTAAATAGACCAAGAAAAAGAAAAGCCCGCTAAGATTCTAGCCAGAGTCGTCTCAGGCCGGGTCTCCATTTCGAACCGGCGCGGTGGCCTAATTGCTAAAATAACCTATAATATATTTTTACTTTTTTTTTGTAATCTCCGTTTAATGGAAAAGTATATGATTTTTAAAATAAGAGTTTTTAATTTTGAGAGGCGACTACAGAATTGACATTAATGCGAGAGAAGGAAAGCTCGAAATAGAACCCCATACCAACCCGTCCGCCCAGGATACAAACAGTAGGTCAGAGACTCCCAACATTGGAGAGTCCTATGTCCAGCAGTAGATTGCGATAGTCTTTGATTGATAATCGATTATGACAACAGTATATCTGTCAGTCTTCTGTCAACGCTCTTGGAGTGTCGACAGAAGAGAAAACTTGACCAATATTGTGATATAAAGGTGTCAGTTACAGTAGCAGAGTCTGGAATTCAATTGTTTTTTCTCATCTCAAACATGTCCAACGTCCAAAAGAAGTGAATAATAATTTAACACCTTTGCTTAGCTAGATTTTATTTACATTAAATTCAATATCCTCTCTACAGAAACCAATTCAATACGTATCCCTTTTCATGTATTTTCGAAATACACCACAAGACATCAGTAATTATGAATCTTGTTCTACAATCATTAATTTAATTAGTAAGAACAGGAAGTAATCAAATTTTGCTATTTCTTAAGAAATACCTACCCAAACAAACGACCAAACCCATTATAATTCTTGAAGATAACGACAAAAACGTAAGTCTTATGTTTAATAATATAATACAACTGGTTTTAAAAATCATTAATTTAATTGAATAATATTATAATAAATATAACGTATAGAAGTAATATATATGTCGCAGTAAGATAGTTATAGCCGTAGTATAGTTATATCTATATGAGTATAGTTATATCCCTAGGGATATAACTATACATAACATTACAAACAATAGCCTCTGTGGCGTGGAGGTAGTGAACGCGACTGTTACGCAGGAGGCGTGGGTTCAATCCCCGCTCAGTATTATATATATATAAGTATATATATATATAGATATATATATATATATATATATATATATATATATATATATATATATATATATATATATATATATATATATATATATATATATATACATGTATATGTATGCATAGGTATGTGGTCTGGTCGTGCCTAGAAAAGCACGTTATGCCGTATGTCCCTGTACGAACAACTATGGCAATCGTTACAGGTAGTTGGCGCCCTCAAAGCCTGACTCGACTAACTACAGAACTTCGATTTCGTAAATTTGCTTTTGAAGGTCCTATGGCAGTTGCTTCACGAAAAAATAGTCCAGCCGCATCTTAGTTAGACTAGAAAGCCGACCCCAACTAAGTTGGAAATAGGCTTAGAGAATAAAGACGTGATTTAAATAATTTGATTTTATGTGCTGTTTTCTAAGATTGTTTTTGATTAGATTTTTAGGATCTCAATAATCTGTTTATTTCTTTGCAATGTGCGTAACTTCACGCTTCAGAAATGCTTTGGTTTGACGCTAGTAAATAGTTTTGTCAGAACTTGCAAAAATATGTTTAATATGCCGTGGCGTGATGTAGTAATTTGCAGACAATAGTAATGTACTTTATTATTACGTATGTACTGTACAGACGCTGGTACTTATTTAATTAGTCACTAAAATGTACAGTGAGCGCCAAAAGTTTCTGCACACTTTAAGATAGCCAGATAACAAGGCTTAGATGTCATTCGCATACGGTGCAGAATATTCCATCAAGAACCAAGCGGTTCGGTGAATGTTTCCAACACGCACGTTACCTTATTCCTACAGTCGCAGGTCCATTAAGCGGGGCGTGAAAAAGCATCTGATGAGGCTGTCAAGTTGAGCGCCACGTGTTTGTAATGGTGACCTTTAGTACGTGCCATAAATAAAAACGAAGATCTATAATCCTTTAACAGCCTTAAGTCTAGTTGAACCAAAAGTAACACAGATAGCGCTAATACAATAAACTAGATCAATATCTTGTTTCTTTATAAGAAAATATGTAAACTCATACAAGTAGTCTACTAAACTTATAATTATTAATAGCAGTAGCTTAGCTTCTAAGACCAGCAGTTAAGTAGTGGCATTACTTCATACAATTTTAGTTTCAAATTGTCCATTAACTTTTGGCGCCAACTGTATTTATCTTGTTAATGATGTTATATGATAAATGTATGTACATATATCATGGTTACACAGTCAAATCGCAAAATGTGCCTCACATACGCAGTACACGATTTTTTGATGGTCTTTTGATGATAGCACGAGGTACTATTATACAGCAGCGGAGGAGCTCCATCTACCTGTTATATTTATATACTAGGTGACCCGCGCAACTTCGTCTGCGTCACCCCGTTTTTGCAACATTTTTCATTCCTGCTCCGCACCTGTTAGTCTTAGCATGATGTTTTATACATATAAACCTACCTCTTTAACCATTCTATCTGTTAACAAAAACCGTATCAAAATCCGTTTAGTAGTTTAAAAGATTTAAGCATACAAAGGGACATAGGGACAAAGAACGCGACTTTGTTTCCCTCAGAAGCAGTTCACCAGATTCGCAATTTACCAGATTCGTAATTTACCAGATTCTTGATTCACCAGATTTATACTATGTAGTGAAAATCTGTTCGAGAGCGCCAAGATGCTTGTCTCGCGAGTTTGCGAGTTTGGTACTATAATTATCTACACCTAGCATGTATTTATTTATCAGTGGGTGATACGGTAAACGTTGATCCTGTCATTATATTATATTAAAAAGAATCTAATAACGACTAGAGGATGGAGATTGTCCTCTCCACCACCCGGTGTATCTTCTGAGGCACATGTATTGTTAATTGCCTGTAAGAGATTCCCACAGAGCGATAAGACCGCCCATTGTATGTACCCAATAATTGTATTTCTATGTCCTTGTGTAATTAAGATATGTATTATTATTATTGTTCATTATTAAACTAATTTTTAAAAGAATTTAAAAAGTTATAAACATGGACTTAATTTGATTGTACCTTATTTTCACCTACATTAGGAACATTATATAATGAAAAGTTATTGACAGTTTAATACGTTATTCTGAAATGCATAAAGCATAAGTATTTTAGTGAAAACTAGACATTTAGTAGGGAAGAATCGGATGACCTTGTCAACATCCCTATATTGTCGACTCAGCCATAGTGTAGGGTGCACGCCCAAGTTGGCTGCACGGTCAACTTGGACCACTTCTTTGCCAAGTTGACCACTGCCGCAAGGAAATCATGACTTTTTGCCAAAGCAAAAGGCCATGACGTCCTTGCATTGATGGCAAAAGGGCCTATTTTATTTTGACTACCTTGCGATTGCGGAGCTCCATCCCTGCCCATGTCGTATTTACTCTTTTGCCCATTGTGTCTCTCTACCTGTTCCATCGGGGGCAATGGACAACACTCTGCTGTGGCCCAGTACTGAGTCGATAAAAATAGAGAGGTTTAGCAGCCGTTAGAAGTGCCTATAATATCACAGACTATTTCTTTTATTTATTGCTCAAGGGACTGTTTCGCCACACTAGTTTTCATATTAGTTTCATAGCACTTCTTCGCTCACTTTTTTATTTATGATGCGTTCGGCTATCACCTTCGCAAATGTTCGGCAACTTTTGGCTGTGTCTGTTACTAAGTTATCTTTTGTATTGACATTATATAATGTGTTGAATGAGGCTTGACTAATTTGACCTAGTGAGTTCAGCGATGGCTGTTTAGAAATATTTGTCTATAGTTTTAATACGTGGTTCTGTTGATGCATACAGCTTTGTAAATGTTCATAAAACAACTGTTTTAACTGTTTTATTAGCGGTAGTAACTACATCTCTTTTTTTTCTTTTTTTCTTAAATTAGATTTCCCAAGTGCGAAGAACAAACCTCGACACATGTTTCGACTCTGCATAAAGCATCTTTAGGGTAGGGTAATGGCTAGGATTTGAACCCAGGACTTCTCGATCGAAAGGCCAATTTGTCCACCACTAAGCATCACATCACCTCACATCACATTGATGAAAAAGTTCGATGTACGATAGATTTTGCATTAAACAGATTCGTAATTAGGTAGATTCTTAACACAACAGATTCATGGATTGGGCAGATTCTTGACATTAACAGGTTTAGTTAGAAACACTGATATGTTGAAAAAACGTTTGTATGAAGGGGCTTGAATGAAAGATTTAATGGCAGAGGGGGATAGCCGTGGAATATGTACTCGTACCTAATAACTAATTGCAGAAGCAGATGGTGAGTCTGCCATGGCATTTCTGCCTGCCTAGAAGCTAAAGAGTATTGAGCATATGATTAGGTCGTTACATATGAAATTGCCGATTCGTTTGAAGAAATTGGAGGAAACCCAATTTTCAGTACTAATATTTTTGAATTTTTTTAGGAATGACGATGATTTTTTTGTGTATAAATGAGACAACATTAAACAAACAGCAACTTTTATTACATTTTTGAAAAATGACAGCTGTAAAATAATAATACGAAATGGATATCATCTAGGAAGTAATGTTTTAGAAGATGGAATTTAATTTCTCAAGCGGCCAATAAAAACCAAATTTAATATAGAGTTGTAAAATCCTGAAATCAATTTTCAAACAAAATATAAATAATGGAAAATATAGCTATTAAATTATAGGAATAACGAATTCATGAATCTGTAAGGAAATATCGACAATTTCGTAATGTAAAGACCTATTATATGTAAGTACATATTATATCAAACCTCTTTACCATATACAACAAGCCTCTTTACCCTATGGTAAATATGTGAATGTGCCTTTACGTTACGTGCTACTCAACCTGGATTGAAGTCACTGTCCTCGATACTAAGAAAGTGCTAATGTGATTTAAAGTAGGTATGTAAGTACCGTAAGTCTCAAATGGCGTAAGTACTTACTTGTCTTTTACCTTAAATATATAAATACAAAACGGCATCTAGACTAATGGTCTAGATGGTCAATATACCTATTCACATACCCGTACATAGAAACATTCAAGCCAAAAACAAATATACGAATACATAGTCATGCATATAAATATTTACACTGATGAGCGGGAATCGAAATCGTTCCTTGCGTACATCATTTCATCATTGCTGAACGCCCACTGCTGAACATAGGCCTCCCTCATCGAGCTATAATCCGACCGCTTAGACTGCTTAGATCATGTCAGTAGTGTAATGGCCATGATTCGAATCCGCACCTTTCAATCATAAGGCCGATTCCTTAACCACTAAATCCATTTTATCAGCAAAAACTGCCACGTTTTTTATAAACACGACTGAATATCATCGGGGTAGGTAGAGACATAGAATTCTAGGTAGGTAGGCAGAAGGGCTCGTAGTATAATTGTATCTTAATAAAAAGGTCTTCAGTCACTAGATATTATATCTCACGAATCATTTTGTAATTGTAAAGGTCAATTAGGTACTATATAAACATTGTAAGCCATTAAAAAGAATAACAATGGATTTCATTATTATTATTGTACAATGGAATATTCTGTTATGTAGTTATGGAAGGTATATTAAAATCAACAGGCAAAATATAGATTATGTACGAATCCAATGTGTTTGTCGTGTTTAAAGTTAGAACGAATCTCATATTTGACGAATAAAGTGTTTGACGAGTTAAGGTTTTGACGAAACACGTAGTTGACGAGTTAAGGTTTTGATGAATCACGTATTTGACGAGTTAATCTTTTTGACCAATGACACTTTTGACGAGTGTCTGCAAAAACCCGACAGCTTCTGTAGCGTTCTTTAGTGAACGCGACTGCTACGCAGGAAGCGCGATTGCAATCCCCGCTTAGTGCAAATATTTTTATGCATGAATATGGTCTATGCTATTTGCACTGATCTGGTCGTGCCTCAAAGAGTAAGTTAAAGACTTTTATTATCATATGTTTTTTAATCGGTGGAGGTGATTATGTCGTACTGGAACCGTCTAAAACGGCACCAAGTGACACCGGGTATTAAGCACGATCACTAGTGTACGACAGATTCTTACCCGTAAAGAGTGAATAGAAGTGTGCGTCTCCTACCGCGTACAACACCAACTGAAATGTAAAGAAAAAATGATTTATTTTGACAGTTTATGTTTAGGCGTTTTTTTTTTCAGATATTTCATAAGTATTTCGAGTACCTATATTATGTTTTATTTCATGTATTTTAATAGTATATTATATTTGTTTATATTACCTAGAAGTTTGCAGGCGTAACTAAGAAATAGGGTATGTAGTTAAGTATATAAAATCTCTACAGGATATCCTTTTATGAAAGACACTGTCTTATACAAAAGATGCTGTTGTTTTTTTTCTACTGAAGAAACTCAATTTTAAAGTTTTCAATTGTCAGAATATTTTACAGAAGTTGGAATTCTAATTACTTGATGATGAAAAGGAAAATGGTGGTCATAGCGCAGATACCGGCGGTGCCGTGGCGGAAAGCGCATTGCAAAGGCGTATTTTTTGGTAGACGATTTGTAACATTATCACCTTTGGTTAATGATATTAATGTTTTTAACATGATGATGACGAATATTTTGCAATAAACGGAATTCGAATCCGCGACATCCGATTAACAGCCGAACGCTCTACCGCCCCGCCATAGACTATCTCCTATCTAAGGTCTACTGTATTTTATCTTATTCTTTAAAATAAATTATATATATATAAATACAGTGAAAAGGTTTGGATTACTGACGTACCTTTGGATCAACAAAAATGGCAGACAAGTTAGGTAAATTATGAATACATTCTACAGTTGACTGACTCAGCGGGTATTTATCAAATGTAATTACATTTAATATGCAATTTTAGTGCAATCATTCATTTGATGTTACCACTTAGCATCTTGATAGGTACTTATATATGTCAAGGACGTGTGAACCTAGGACCTAGGGTACGTATTACTACTAATTTTGTTTTCAAGCTGATTATTTCATCAATTATATGAACCGGGAAAGAGAAAAGGTAAAGGCAATAAGAGTATAATATATTAAGGTAATGAGAGTTAAGCGAAAGTAGTGTGTCGGGATCGTAGCATCCGATATCTCTGCCTAGCCCTATGGGAAACAGGCGTGATTTTATGTATTTATGTACCTATGTATTAACCGGGAACCCGGTAGATTTGGAAAAGATGAGGTAATTTCTATGTTTTCCTACTACGACTTTCCATAATATGCTTTTTTAGCCTTTATAAGAAAGACCACCGTTAGACCTCATAAAGGGAAAGCTTACTCCTGAGGGAAATCAGTTATGCGAAGAAATTAGCGTGACCAAACATAGCTAAAATCAATTCCTACCTTTCAACAAAAAAGCTACATCGAATTCGGTTCATCTTTTTGAGAGCTACGATGCCATAGGCAGACACACACAGACACACACGCACGCACGCCGACCCAAGCACGCACGCATGCACAACACAGAATTTGACGTTTAGTGTGGACGGAATAACTCGTGGCCGTATAAACATAAACAAGGGTTGTACTGATATACGAGTCGATCAATGGCTTCACTTAATCTCCATTATCACGCAGTTGAATACGTATTATATGATTTTATGGATTTATGACGCTTCTGATACGGTCACGGTAAAGTGTTACGTAAATGTGGACCCGCCATTCCACTACGCAAAGCCGCGTACAAAGCTAGTTTCTAATAATAGCTCCAACAAACGACAACTCCATAACCTCAAACTTGAGGAACTATATATAAATACAAAGTGTCTTGCACACTAGCCTCATTGCCTGACCCACTGTTCCCTTCGCGAACCGGTTGAAGGCCGACCTCCGGTTGTGTTACGTGTTCTGTTACGTCACGACACGACAGACAGATGTAGTCTTTTGAATTAACATACATGATTAGCACGATCGTGTATAGTAGACTTTATTTTCCGTAATGTTTGAAACTGGAGCACGGTGATTTTTACCCGACTACGGTGGTGAAGCAAAAGAAGAGTTATGATTTTTACCGTTATACAGAGTGTAATCGTTAAGGGTGTGTAATGGAGATTATTCCGTAACCATAACAGATATTAAAAAAACTTTAAACTGATATTGAAAGTACGTTAGCTAAATAATAATAATAATAATAAATAATAATAAATGGCGCGATCACCTTGCCTGGTCGGAGGATCCTCCCTTTGTGTTGGAGGGACCTCACATCTCGTTCCTCCACAATGGCAATAGGCTCGCCACCTATTACATTGGGACCCAAATATAAAACTCGCGAAATGCGGGTGCTAGCACCTCTACCTACCCCTTCGGGGATATAGGCGTGATATTATAAAAAAAAACCTTTTATTTCATGCAAAAGTACGACTACATACATATTAATGTTATTTACACTTAATTTAGTTAACTTTAAAAAATGCTTAGATTAGTTAATGATATGGAAAGCCGACCCCAACTGAGTTGGGAAAAAGGTTTAGGGAATGATGATGATGAAAAGAAGTTTGATTGCATGAATCCTTCTTCAAGTGAAGGTGAAGCCTCCTCTAAAGAATACCATGTTTCTCTCTCTTGGGCTATTTGCGACCAGCAGGGACCAGCTATTTTTTCTAACTCGTCTGCCCATCTCATATAAGGTCTGCCTTGGAGACGTTTGCCGGTTGGACCCTTCCACGTTGTCACCCTTTTGGTCCATCTTTGGTCCTGTAGCCTCGCTACGTGCCCAGCCCACTTAGCTAAATTAGCGTTAGCTAAATAACTTTTTAAAAATCAAAAGAGAGGTATCTAACATTTTGACATTAAACACTCCCATACATTTAGTATTAGATTAGTAGAAAGGTTTGTTAATTGTCAAAGTCTTGTGATTACTTGGCATAAGTTAATTAAAAAAAACACATTCGACCACGGCTATCCTTGATATTTTCTTTTTTAATAGGTACTTTATAGTACATCATTCAGAATTTCATCATAACGGTGCGCACTGTGCGGTATGAAAGGAACTTAATCCCGCGCATTCACAAGCTGTGCAATAAACTCCTAGGGGGGGTTCTTCAAAAAGGGCTTTAGAAGGTCTCTACAGGGTAGACAACACGTGTATGACGCCCCTAGTGTTGCAAACGTCCATATTTCGGCGACCACTTCTTAACAGGTGGGCCGGACTAAAAGATTTTTTTCAAAATGAGAAGCCACTTTCACTGAATGGCATTCCGGTGGTACATTGTTATAATGTCTGAGGTCACATCACAGCGAAATCTCATTTAAATCTTTGTGAGGTAGTTTCGCGGTACATGATCGTGACGTCACCAAGCACTTAGATACTACGTAAAGCATCTTAATGACAACAAATGCCATTTTTTAAGATGTAATTAACACTTAAACTTTCATTTTATGGTTTTTATTTACGGACCGCTTGACAGCACCGCGCCTAGGTCTGAATTTGGGGTAGGACATCTGAGGTTATTTAGGGTACCCGGGGCTCTACAGAAAACTACCCCGAGATCTTCACAATAGAAACTTTGGAAAATAGAACTTTAAAATTCCGACAAGAAATTCATCATCATTCCCTGAACCTTTTCTCAACTCAGTTTGGATCGGCTTTCCAGTCTAACTGTGAAGCGGTTGAATATTTTCCGTGAAGCGACTGTTATCTGATCTCCAAAACCAATGGTCTAATGATCAATGGCGATATCGAAGTTCCAAGTTAGACAGGTTGGACTTTTGAGGGCTCCAACTACCCGTAACGACTGCCATAGATATTTGTATGGCAACCGGGACCGACAAGATTCCGACAAGAAATTAAAACCAGTAAATTATATTTACTTCGATATTTTTTCCCATTGAGTTAGTTTTTCCACTGTTTTATCTTTAGGATTTTATTTCTGGACATGATAAGATAATTTAATTTAATATAAAATAAGATGCTGGCGGGGATTAACGATGACGGGACTAACGCCAGGTGCAAGCATTTGAACTCTTTTATACCACTTAGGTGGCAGACAAGCATACGACCCACTTAATGAAAAGTGTTCACCGTGGTCTATGGACGTTTGCAACATTAGGGGCATTACACTCGTGCTGCTTACTCTGTACAAAATTTTTGATGCCCTTTTTGAAGAACCCTATATTGAAATTGGTTGGAAAAACCCAAGCACTTAGAAAATTTATAACTTAGTAATCTTGAGTTAAAGATGAGCACATCATGATCAATTAATCATCATAGTTAATTAATTGTCATAAATTGAACAATTACCGTTCATTGTTTTAATGATGAACAAAGGAATCCCTTTAATCGACGTCTCACAAAGTACGTTGAAATTAATAATTTATTTTGTACGCAACACGCTTATGTTCCAAGATGTATGAGGCCCCATCAAGAATTGGAAGGGTGAAGGTTGTTCCTGTGCTATGCAGAAGATAAAGTATGGTTTCTCGGTCTTCCTACTGACAACACAACACTGATAACAAGTGAGCTCTAGCTACACTACTCACCGCCGGAAACCAACACAAGGTCATTATTAGCAGAGGTATTCTGTAGGGCGGAGGAAGTACCTAAGGAAGCGATGGAGGATACCGCCATGTCCTACCTCCGTTTTCCTACTTACCTAAAAAGCTAAATATAATTAGTATTCAGTATGATAAGATAACAAGACAAAAGTACTCGTGAAAATTGGCTAATTCTGTATATGAACTGTTACTGCTGTCATTTCTGAAGACTAAGCTGTATTATCTGTCTTATGTTGAACAGCCCTTCTTGCATGTACATGTATGTATAACACATGTTTAAACAAATAAATATGATTGATTTAATTTGATTTGATTTGATTTGACTCTAAGTCGCCTTGTACAACACCGCATTCTACTCTGCAGGGAACTTCGAGCTTTTAGTTTTTATGAAAAGCCGTCATAAGATTGTTAACCTATAAAGAGATAGGCCATGAAATATTATATGTAGTTTAAAAGAAAATGTCCAATAAGATGTAGCAGGTGTTAAATACACAAGAATACTTGATGTTAGTTGGAGTGAATAAAGTATGTACTTTGCTAATACTTGAACATATTATTTTAGTGATTATCCTTGTAATTCTATGTTGGCTAGTGCAAATTTGTTGTGCATATATAAATAATCCTTCAATAGAAGTTAAGTCACGGTCGTAAACTTTAAATACACCACTAGTTTTTAATTACCAGAGAACCTTCAAGGACTTGTAAGGAACGTGTATACTAGTGATATACCTCCATATCAAAAACAAAGTTATTACGTTTTTACATAACATATAACTTATCATAAACTCACGCTTATATCCCAGAAGGGGTAAGCAGAGGTGCTAGCACCCACATTTCGCCAGTAAATGTTTAGGTCCCAATGTAATAGGTGGCGAGCCTATTGCCATTAAGCGGGAACTTATAAACCTGTGATTAAATTTTTAAAACCTCAAAAATACAACTCTGCCTATCCCTTCGGGGATAAATGCGTGAGTTTATGAGTTTATATAATATGTTATGTAAATACACCAAAAAAAAAGAAAAAATCAAATAATTCCGGATTTTCAAATAAGCTTTTCGGCACAACTTTTCTTAATTAAACTTTTTAATTTATTGATAGGCAAATCTCGATACCTTTATTCGATATTTTTTCGTGCTAAGAACACAGATCAAAGCAAATAGCCATATTCATACACGCCTTCTGCATAGCAGTCGCGTCCACTACCGCCACGCCACATGGGCAGTCAGATAATTTATTTATTTATTTCAAATCGTACATTGTTTTCATAAATGATGTTGAAGTAATGATAATGATAATGATGACGGAGTATTTGCACAAATAAAACGTATTCTCAAGTGGCAACCTTGACCACGACTCTGAATTAGTAGCTCAAATAATATGAGTGCATAATATTTGTTTATCTCTCCGCCATTTATTTTAAATATCATTAAAATTTTACGTCATTGGGTAACCAGAACACGAGGCTATTGCCCCGTTTCTTTGAGATAAATAGATAGATAGATAACTCTTTATTGTACATAAAAAAAGAACAAAAATTATATCAAAGACAAGTAGTGGGACTCACAGTTGTTCTAATGTAGTTAATGGGCGGACTTATCGCTAGAAGCGTTCTCTTCTGAACAACCTTGGGATGGGCAGTACCGCAGTGCTGTCTTTACCTATGCTGGGGGCCCTGGGTACACAAGAATTTGGTGATCCTGGGCACACACGAATTTAGGGGCCTTGGGCACACACGAATTTGGAGGCCCCTCTTCTTTTTTCAGACAAGCTCATTTGCCACCTGATAGATCGGTTACCATAGCCCTTGGCAGTTTGTAACACCGAAGGCGTAAACCGGCGACAAATTTGTTTTCATATAACAGCACATAAACAACTCTTCAGTCACTTCTTCTGTTAGAAAACTGTTCTTAAGTTGCTGTGCGAGAAATTGTCGCTTCGGTGGGCCACCTGAAGTGGTGGGCTCTGGGCCTATGCCCTAAGTGCCTCTATGGTAAAGACAGCATTGCAGTAACATGGCATAATAATAGTTGTAGTTAGTTATAATAATTATTATAAACAAAACGGATAGTATAAACAGATGTTTGGAGATTTTTCACATGTTCCCCTGACTAGCAGAGGGTACAGTTGAAAGTAGACAAGTGGTGTAGGTTAAGAGAGCTTCTATGCTGTCAGAGACAGGCAGGAGAGGAGATAAATTGGTCATTTCACAGACAACCAAAAAATTCTCCAATGAGCTCTACCTTACGCCGGGAACACAACACTTGGGACGAGAGATACCGTTCGCCTCGTACCTTCTTTGAAACGATGACGAGATTGTTTTTTATGGCACGTCATTTTGATTTCACCTCGTCTCGACTTGTTAAGCTGAAGGCAAACTCTCATAAAATAGGGTCACCATTACAAACCACGTACAGTGCTACAATGGTGGCGCTCAGCTTGACGGCCTCATCAGATGCTTTTTCACGCTCCGCTTAATGGACCCGGGAATGTAATGTAAAATGTGATCCTCGAAGCACTTTGAGCCAGTGTAAATATTTGTCCGGGTCTGCCCGGTGCGAGAGATTTCTCTTGTATAACCGGCAATCAAGGATCCATAGACGGCGTGTGTTTTACTCAGTTCGAGTTTAACATAAGCACCTCCACTGATTGGGCGGAGGCTTATTTTTTATTTTTTATTTAGGACACGTCAATTTGACTTCACCCCGCCTGATGGTAAGCCCGCCTTTTTCACGCACCGCTTAAATTGACCCGGGACTGTAGGAAGAAGGAAACACGTGAGCTGGCAAGGGGTGGTATTATATGGGGCTTTTGCACGATAAAAATAGTGTAAATATTTACAGCTGTCATATGATGTCATATTTTGCACCTGTGATTCACATAAATTCATGTACCTATTGTTTTCACTTAGGTGTCAGTGTATTTACTATTGATGTCTTATTTGACTGATTATTCTAACCATTTTGTCCGAACTCAATTTTTTCCACTGTTTGTTACCAAACATTAAACAAATCTGTATTCTTTTTTACAATTATTTTTAGATATTGTTTACAATTCACAAATGATTTTTACACGAATCATCATGAATCACTATAAGTCAATTACTGTTATGAACTAAAAATTGTGCTTACGTTCCTATACCCGGTGTTGGACACGTAGATAGATCAAGGTAAGTATTACCCATCAGGTGGGCCGCGCGATTGTCTGCCAATTACATAAGTAAACAGGTATTAAAAGAACTATAGTCTACCCTTAAAATATACATCTATGTGTATATTTATAGTGTAAATAAAAAAAAATTAATTACCTGTAGCAGTTTAGGAAGATCTTATGCTTGACCAGGTGAAAGCATCTGAAAATGATGAAAGAAATTGGTTAATTAATTCATATAGTATATAATTTACGTGAAGAATTAGACAGTCGTGGGTTTGATTCCTACTCGTGTTGATATCTATTTCTATGAATACCTATGCATAGAAATATCTGACTCCTATCACTGCTGTCTGCGGCCTACCTGACGGAAAGTGGTTACCGTGGCCTATTATTGACGTTTGCAACACAGCTTCACATTTGTGCTGCCAACACTGTAGAGAAGAGCGGGCCAGGGGGGGGGGGGGGGAACGAGGTTAAGAAAGTCTGCTGAAAACTCTCAGTCCAGAAGACAAAGAAGGATTTTCCGGTCTTCCTACTAATAATACAAAATGTCTATAGTGAGCTTTGGCTACCCTACTCACCGCCGTAAACAGAACACAAGGTTATTATTAGCCGCGGTATTCTAAGATGCCATGGTAAAACCTGGCGTCGAACCCGAGACCTCGTCTCAGCAGTTCTTACCCATACCACTAGGCTACCGCGGTGGATTTGTAATACGCTGTGGAATTGATTGTAAGTAGTCAATTATGTACATTATCATGGATTTGACATGTATTTTATGAATAAAAACCCCAAATTAGAATAAAAATGTTTATGCTATGTTTTTTTTCTGACGAAATGTAGCTGCTCGCACTATTATGTGTATATCGAAAAATTTTACATCCCGAACCCGAGTGAAAGGCCAACTCAAAGTTATTCCCTTATTCAGAAGCTGAATTTAGGTTCTGGAGATATAGGCTGTGTGTATTTGCCTTATAGAATATTATCATAGTAAGTCTGCCCGAATAGCCAATACTCGGGCCCTCTTCGTGAGTAGAGGCGCTGCCGTGAAACAAATTACCACCGCGATGGCAACGTAGAAATACCGTCCATTCGACAGAAGCAACCATCGTTCAATTTGCGATGGCTTCCAATTCCATCACCCCAAAGTATGGAGTCCTCTACTACTCCATTTCGTAGTGATACCATAATGAAAAAAAGTTATTATAAAGTAGACGAATATCTTGATGATAAAAATGCATGGTCATAATCTCTTGCTCTAGCACCCATAACTTATTAATATTATAAACAAACAGAACTAATTAAAAATAAAATAAAGGATAACGATAATCTACCTGAGTTTCTTGCTGGTCTCTTCTCAGGAGATTTAACAACTGAACCAGCAAAAGAATCATTTTCAAACGATTTATTTACTAAGTATTTTATTTATTGTAAATTATAATATTTTTTTTTGACAAATGTAGGTACATAATTATTGTAAAACTTTGACATTCATAAGTGATCTTTATGTGCCTAAACTAAATAAACGAAATTGATTCTTTGATTCTTTGATTGACCATCCGCCTTTCAGAGAACATTTCTTTGAATGTAGTGCATCCTATAAACGATTCAACCCACTTTCTATAGGAAATCATTTGTGTCGCGGAAATGGGAAGTGTTGACTAATGGTGAAATAATGCTTGTATTGCACCTGGACAGACGGCATTATACTTCATTACTTGGGCAGCCATTTTGTTTCACGGCAAATGTCTTTACCCGACTGCGGTGAAGTCAAAAATAGATGGTTGTGGGTTGGACCTGAACAAATTTTTTTTATAGACAATATTAGCAAACGAAGTTACTAATATTCCCTTTAACCCCTCCAGCAAAGCTCAAAGACTTGTGTTAGGAGTGAGTTCACGTCGGTAGTGTAATGGTCAGGATTCGAACACGGGACCTCTCGATCGTAAGGCCGACTCCTTAACCACTAAGCTACCGCCGCTTAAATTTATATAATTAATTTAATGTTGTCTACTTGGATTCTGATCCCGTTCCTGCTATCCATGGGAACTTATAACAGAGTTCAAAATATGTGTTATGCTTATGTGTTATTGCTGACATAATAATCTATACTTCCATCAAATTTTAGCCAAATCCGTTTAGCCTTTATAGTGTGTTTTAAAAGTAAACATTTATACAGATTTTTACAATTTATAGATAGTATTAGTAGGATAGGATAGGATGTTTGTGTGTATCTAAAGGACAATGACCATGGTAGTATAGACCGCCGTACGATTTTGCTTCAACTAGAAAATTGTTTAAGGAGGTATATAAAATAGTCAAATATTATTTATAACTGCCCGAATGGCGGCAATAGGCTCGCCCCGTATTACGTGGGACCGAAAGTCATAGTTGGCGAAATGTGGATGTTTAATACACGGGACTACGGGCGGGAGCATACCTATGTATGTAAATATTATTTACAGTTGCTATTTTTAGAAACGAAATCCAAGTTTCCAAATTATTTTAGAAAACGTAACAATACCTCAAAAAATTATTGACAAAGAAAATATAATGTCAAAATGGTGATAGGACGTGTAATAATAATTCTTTTTTAAAACCTATTTGTACGTGTAGTTACCGACATATATATTGACCCCAAAATGCGCTCAGTATGCGCAGTCGCGTCTGCGGTGGCGGATGAGCATACCGGGGCGTGAGGGATATGCCAGAGGCTAACTCACACTTGGCTACTAATGGCCTAAGACGGCCGTGCGGTTTTGGTCGGTTGAAGTCTAACATGATCACCCTCGCTGACTTCAGGGATGCAGTTACCGTAGGGATTTCCACACGGGAAAAAAGGGGTACAATAAGGGATAAACGGTTGATATGAAAACTTTTGGAACTTGTTCAATGGTTACGATACTTACCCACATTTTACGAAGGTATTTCCGAGATGGGGCCGCTAGTAGGTACGAATATATTGAAATATATTAATAAGTAATGGTTGGTGCATATAAATAGTAGTATGATGACCTTTCACGGTCTACTGGCGAGACGCACATTGGATGCAAAGTAGAGGAAGACTGTATTAAAAAAGTTACAAATTTGAATTATATTATAAAGATGTGCATGTTTGTCTGATAATTATTTATTTAAATATTAGCGGTACGATTTTAACTTTGAGTCAAATACCTTTTACTTAAGCATGAGAAAACCACAGCGATAAAATCTTAAGAACTAGATGTTGGCCGTCCGCGTGGATTTCGATAATCGCGTTGTACGACAGGACTCTACTCGATTCTTTACTTGTCCTCTTTGTCATGACAACGGAAATAGTTAGCGATATTAGTGCCAATGTATAGAAATCTACCGGATCTATTGAGATTTATGATTATTGCTCCGCTCCCTTGGATGGTACCGTGATATATAGCCTATGTTACTCCTAGATATTGTAGCTTTTTATAGGTGAAATAATTATTGAAATCCGTCCAGTAGTTTCGGAGCCAATTCGTTACAAACAAAAAAATCAAATCAATATGTTCTACCTCTGTTAATCTACTTATCATCTATATTTGTTACAGAATGTGTGATGTCGCCTCATTATATTATTGTTACCATAAATTCTACTAGCGTTAGGTCATTGTATATTATATCTGTTAGGTACGTTTATAATTTCCTCCGGTATTTTATCATCGCATAAAAATATTGTAGGTACTATCGAGATTGTTATTTGTTTTGATATACAATTCCATCTTCTATTGTTTTATTCTATTAGATCATTCATAAAATTCTTGGGTAAATGTGGGGATTTGACTATTGTTGATTGAAGTGGCAATATGAATAGCTGTTATGTGGCTACCTCCCACGTACCTACCTACCAGGAATTAATTCTTGGGATGAGAATATTTATATTTTGTATTGTAATAAATAAAATAAGTGGCATATCTGCTTTTCCAGACTATACAGAATCTATTTGACAAAATCATTAGACGATTCTGCGTGTTATCTGATGCCAGTTGATCTGTTTTGGTGTGTTTCAATATTCTCTTTGTTTTATTTTGTTTTTGTGTTTTTTTTTGTGACAGTATTGTAAAAGTTAATAAGTTAATCGGATTAGGTACCCACAGGACAGGCTGTGTTATTTGTAATCAATTTTTACGACAAGAAATGATATTTTTCATATTCACATCTCTCGATTTTTCATCTATTGTCTTTCATTCCCTTTTCCTTTTCTTCTTTTCTTTCTTTTCTTTCTTCGAACTAACATCTTTCTATATTTTACATTTACAATATTGCTAATATGACTAGTGTTTTCCCATTGTTCCCAGGACATGAATTTTAATTTTAATTTTGCTACCAATCGTAAGATTTTGAATTCAGTTTGTTCTGGTCAGACACAGAAAATTCTAGAATACCTACAAAGCAAATCACGAACCCTTACATAAATACTATTCAGAACCATCACCCGTGTCATTACAAAGATAATTATGGTGCCGATTACAGCACGAAATACTTCTAAACAACATCTTACACCAATCTCTTGGCCAATATCTATCCGCCATAAAGTTTTTGCACAAGAATCAAACTGCGCACATACATATCCGCTGCTTATGCCAAGGGCGTGTTGCACCGTCGCCGTCGCACGTGAGGTGCATAGTTGGACCAAGGTTAATTTCACTAGTGTGGACGACATTCTGTTGGTGAATGGTTTGATGGCACTTCCAAATCAAATGCATAAACTGTATTTTTTTCATTCGGTATGTAGTAATACCGTTATAATATGTTCTATGGTATTCAGGACTCTTAATGATATGGATTGGACGTCACTGTATCTGTCGAGAGCGTCTAATATAATAACTATGAAGTTGCTATTTTTGCTAAACTTCGATATTTTCCGTAAAGCAACTGCCATCTGACCTCCACAACCAATGGTTCAATGATCAATGGCGATATCGAAGTTCCAAGCTGGGTTGGTTGGACTTTTGAGGGCTCCAACTACCCGTAACGACTGCCATAGATGTTATATTATTTGATACCTATATTGCCGGCAATGTGGGTATCAAATGAAAGGGCTTGACTAGGATCAATTTAAAAAGTATAAAATCAAAATAATAATTTAAAAACCCCTGACACAAAAATACCTTGAAGTGGTAAGAAATAAATAACTCAACCTTGGATCGTTTTAATAAGACGTGTGAGTGCTTTACCAGTTAAAGGTCCCCCAATAGAAGAATGTTAGAATTATTATTTTTTTACCTTTTCAAGATACATTTTGTGACGGGGGTTTTTTGAGTTTTAATTTTTTTTAATGCCATCATGGTAATATGATTGGTAACCCATAAAAATTATGGGTTATTATTCTAAGTGCGTACCATACTAGTTGTTGAATGTTTAACGCTCTTAATGATGTCATACTAACCTATGGAAACATCCATGTTCCCGCATTAAACCATTACATTATCCACAATGGAAATATAATATAATATTTCTGATTGACCTTGTTGGGAGGTGTACAGCCTTAAAATATTATGAACCATGATTCGTAAAAGCTATTTAGTGATATAATTGACAATTCGATATGCTGTACGCACTTTCAAAGCAACTTCAAGAATTTTGAAGATGGGTTATGACCATTTTGCGTACGTTTTCGTTTTATTGTCTATGCTACTGATGCTATGAAGACTCAGAGGTCATCATCATCATCCTTAAGTTAAATCTCGAGATTCGATATCGTCCGTGAAGAGACTGCCATATGGCCTCTACAACCTGTTATAGGCGATATCAAACCGTGTTATAGGCGATATCAAAGCATTACAGTTAGACCGGTGTTGTTCGATTTTTAGGACTCCGACTAACCGCAGCGACTGTCATAGATGTTCGTATGACAACTAGGTGCGACGGCTTATCGTGCCATCTGGGGCGACCAGACCAATTTTAAATAGCTATATTCATGCATACAAATATTTGCACTAAGTGGGGATTAAACCCGCGCCTCCTGCGTAGCAGTCGCGTTCACTACTGCTACGTTACAGATGCTTCAACCTCTGAGTCTTTTCCCAATTTAGTTGTAACAGATGCTTCAACCTCTGAGTCTTTTCCCAATTTAGTTGTAACAGATGCTTCAGCCTCTGAGCCTTTTCCCAATTTAGTTGTAACAGATGCTTCAACCTCTGAGTCTTTTCCCAATTTAGTTGTAGTTGGTTTTCAGCCAATTGAAAAAGAAAGCCGCGGTAGCCTAGTGGTATGGTGGGACTGCTGAGACGAGGTATCGGGTTTGATCCCAGGTTTTACCATGGCACACACTAATGACTTTTCGATGTTTTTCGAAGTTATGTGTGTATTTATGGGAGCTATCGCCTCTGCCTATCCCTTCGGACACATAGACGTGAGTTTATGTTATGTTATATTGTTATGTTGGTTTTCAGCCTAACGAGAGCGGTGTTCCTTCAATATTTTCCATCAAGCGATTGCCATCTAATTCCTTTACCCACTAGCGACATCGAATCTTTGTAGTTATGGGCTGTTGAAGGAAATAAATCTATATGAACTCAGAACCAGAAAGGGCCCACAAAAAATTTTTGACAGCGTACCGTTTATTAGAACTGTCTTCTTTGTTACTGTTCAGTACTTTTGAAGGCGATTGTACAAGCTTTATCTCCGTACTGTGTCAGTAATCGTTCAAGAGTAGTAATCGTTACGTAATCTACATTGTATGAGACTCATTGTTCTGGTCAGATTACTCAGCATAACGCTATTTACCTTGCGTGTATCGCCCAAACGTGAGAGTGTGATGAATACGAACCATTATAACAATCGTCTCAGTGATAATGCAAGAAGTACAGATGAGGAAATGATTGCGAATTTGCTGGTATTTTTCCCGCTAAAGTTTGGCAAATATATAATATATAGACTATTGCTTATGGGTGTATGTAGTACACGTCAATTTGACGAAATTTTAATTGGTTGAATATTTTTTTTCATACTTAATGAAGGGGAATAATGTACAGGTGAGCTGAAAAATGTATGGAGCGAGTAAAAATTTTTTTTTACGCCAAATTAATACTTTCACAAAACTGTGCCAAAAATCTTTTTTTTCCGCAATGACTATAAAATTACTCGGTATACTATTAAAACAGAATTTATATAAAGTCAAATAAGCAAGTAGCAAATAAGCCACCGGGTTCGAATCGCACGGACCTAACCTAAAATCTGAGAACTCCGAGTTCGCTCTCCTACTGTTTATTTTGATTACTTTGTCTCCCAGAAGTCGTTGTTCCAATAGGTTCTATAAACCCTTTTTTCTATTATACCTCGAGGCGTATATCTTGAAGTTAAGTCGCAAGAGAAACTGATTGGTGCACGCGGATTGTTTTAAATAATCTATGATTTCATACTGTCATTAAAAGATGTCCAAAAAGCATACCAACTGTGCATTTTATGCACATTTTGCTATCTACTCGTGAAAAAACTGATTAAGCTACGAGGAGTTTCGTTTCCTTGTGGCCAAACTCGTTTCAAAGATACCTCGAGGTACTTATGTTATGACTGGCCAAGATACTAAGATTGCACAATTCAGTGCTGAAAAAAGTGATGGATTGTTAAAAATAAACATATCGCGTATATTAATCGCGTTCACTGCCACCAAACTCTCGTTTCTCTTGCGACATTGACTAGCGATATATGCCGGAAATTATACACAGTGTCGTGTATCTCCAGTAGCGTCCTTCGTGACTCACGTACAGACCAACAGACTTCCTTTACGAAACAGACCGATGTTTGGCAGAGATCCGACACCATCGGCATATTAAGTACATTTAGATTTATCTACTACATTATAAGTAGTTTGGATGAATATGAAGTTTGAACGTTGTATTCCAAAATATTTGAATGGGATATCATGGCCATATTTCGTCAAGGACATAAATATACTTAGGACATGATGGTATCTTCCGTCAGCCCGTAAGCTTCCATGGGGTGACGGTAGTGCACACTACTGCTACACACGGGGCGCGAGTTCGATCCCCACTCAGTGCAAACATTTATATGCATGAATATGGCTGTTTGCACTGGTCTAGTCGTGCCTCGGAGAGCACGTTAAGCCATCAGTCACGGTTGCCAAACAAACGTCTATGGCAGTCGTTACGGGTAGTTGGAGCCCTCAAAAGTCCAACCGGTCTAAGTTGGAACTTCGATATCGCCATTGGTCATTGGAAATGGCAGTCGCTTCACGGGAAATATCGAAGTTCAGCCGCATCAGAGTTAGACTGGAAAGCCGACCCCAATTGAGTTGGGAAAAGATTCAGAGAATAATGATGGTATCGCCCGTCCTACTCGAGCAGTCCCTACAGAATACCGCGGCTAATAATAACCTTGTGTTGTGTTCCCGCGCTAAGTAGAGTAGCCGGAGCTCGCTGAAGAGATTTTGTGTTGTCAGTGGGAAGACCGAGGGCTTAAGTTGTCCCCACTATGTGATGTTATGAAACCCTGCTTTGCCTTCTACACTGACAGCACAGAAATTCTCTTAACCTTCACTCCTCCCCCTTTACCTCTCTCATCCCCGTCCCTCTTCTCCACTTCCCTCTACAGCATCGGCAGCACAAGTTTGACGCCCCTATGGTGTTGCAAACTTCCATAGGTCATATTTAGGTAGAATCAGAATTCGAACCCGGGACCACTTGATAATAAGGCCGAGATAGACATATCTAATTTATAATCTTACAATGTAGATGGGTATAATAAAATTACGTAAATTCACAAGATGCTCGTGTTTATATTCCGAAGAACAATGAACAATGAAGTACTTAGTAATTGAGATAAAAAAATGTCTACAATTATGATTTGAATAATTTAAGATTACTCACGATAGGAGAACTTGTGAAATACACTTATAAGATACCTATTGCTAATTGTTATAATGCGCTAACAGTCCCGGGTTCTTAAAGCGGGCGTGAAAAAGCATCTGATGAGGCCGTCAAGCTGAGCGCCGCCATTGTAGCACTGAACGTGTTTGTAATGGTGATCCTCTTTCCTAATAATAGGAATGATGGCTACATCTTTATACTCGAAAAATATGAGAATTATGAACTACTAAAGTGAATAATTTTAAAGACATTTGATTTTGAAAATTTCAATTATTTCATTCACCCGAAAACCTTCTGTGCAAAATAGTTACAAAGTGTGATATCATATAATTATTTAAGCGCGTAGTGCAAAAGAATATCGCGTTTGTGTTGGTTCGTGTTGCATTTTATTGCATTTTGTGGGTGATTATTTCATTTCGTGCACATTACGCGGCGGACGATAAAGAATACATTAAACGTTAAAGAAATCTTAACCTGATATTTTTTTCATTTAGTTAACGTAGCAGTGTATTAGGCGCAACCCTGAAAACCTCTTGTATTTTATTAGAAATACTCGAAATTTAAAAAACCATACCGAAAATCTAATTACCATCGGTGTCCCTTTCTCCAGATTTTAATAAATTAGTACATCCTGGTTAAAAATCTGTTGGAAGAACGAATTTTTATATACGTTTTCGGTTAATAGATTAACTAATCTATATTGCATAGGATAAATTGTTTACGAAAGAACAAATTTAACTAGTTTAATACGACTTTGAAAAATGTCCCTAGTCTTACCCATAATTACCATTCGACGATATTCTAGATCCGATATTTTCGAATTTAAGCGTTACTATGCACTAAACTGAACATAAATTACTCGGCGGCAGTCACCGCTATACTACCAACCCAAACTCACGCATTAAAAGAGCGAGTGAAACTATGTAATTTAAAGTTCTCCTGTTCGGAAAGTGAAGTGGTTCAAAATATTTCTATATACCATTCGCATTTTCAAAGGTAATTAAATTATAACTTCTATATAATTATTTGTCAGGTGTATCCAATATAGATCTTCTATACGCTGGTAAAGTCATCAGATCTTTATCTATCAAAAACTGGAGTATTTAAATAAAAATGCTTCTAAATCTAATTACTGTTCTTCTAATTACCATTTTTTACCATTCTAGGCCGCAAAGAGATTAACCAGCAAATTTGCTTTCTCTTGCGGCTCATGGGCCAGGGATCCATCAGGGTTACGCAGGAGGAGGCGGGGGGGGGGGGGCAGCGAACGCGCGAGCGAATGGGATATGCTACTCCATACCCAGACTGATCTCACCGACGACAACAGTTGCACTATCCGATGGGTCCTTACGTTCAAAGCAGCGTTCAACCCACGGGATGGACGCAAAATAGTCACGCAGTCCATCCCAGTCCGCTGACGAATAGTGCCAGAGACGCCGATTTCCCTGCACTGGTCGTGGGGGCGCTAAGATAGGCACCTTGGAACAGACCAGACAATGGGCGGAGTTGCCTAAAGCGGCTTGCACCGAAACATTGTACTGGTCTGGGTGGCTCGTCAGCTGAAGGTCTAGCAAAGAGGTTGCTAGGCCCGACCCTCTTGGTATTCTAGTGACCTCGTGTACCAGTTGGGTCAGGCCGTGAGCCAGAGCAAACGCGTGGGCGGCTCTTCCCGCATGGTCTGTTTTGGAGGAGCCCAACCCAGATCTCGTGGTGGGCGTTAAAGTCCGCCAAAAATAACAATTCAGCGTTCGGAAACCGCTCCTACGCATCATCTGCCGCCTGACTCAGATATTCGAAGAGTCGAGTTGTCTCGGTATCTTCAGTATGGGAACGGTAAAGTCACACATAGATTTGACTCGTACAGCAATGGTCTACGCGTACCCACAGGACAGAAAAGGATGGGTCCTCAAGGTCAAACATCCGCCCTAACAAACACGCATACCCCGGCTTTGGGACGGAAATTTTCCTCTAGAACATAGCCGGGGTAGATCAGGTAGGTCGTGTCATCAGGGCGGTATATTTGGGTCACCGTGAGAAAGAGCAAGGCTGGTTTCACCGTCTCTAGATGTTGGTGGACGGCGTTGAGGTTTGCATGGAGCCCACAGATGTTCGTTGACTCCACCTCAAATAGCGAACTTGTGGGAAAACGAAGAGCACTGCCATGGAGGGGTAAGAGGAGGCGTGAAAAGAGATGATGGTCGTTACAGTACCGCGTGACAAAGCGCAGGAGATTGGTTTTGTCCATGAATGTGAGGAGTGGCGAGAGCCGACGCGCCGATCGGAAGGGCCCCCGTACCCCCCCGAATATGGTCGCCGGGTTCCCACGTCCGGTCACCAACCGGCACGACGAACCATATCGGGATTATGGTGAGGCATCCTCCCAGGGTAGTTAGCCCCGGTTGGGACCCTGTACTAAACCGCGGGCGGCCGGCGGCACCACCGCTTCTACGGGTCTCCCTGGTCGCGGATCGCCCCGCACCACTCTCACTAGACTACGCCAAGACCCACTGGTCCCACTAGTACTGCGACCACCATCACCTCTGCCCGGCTATGCACTTGCTGATCCCTGAATGCAATCCAACCGAAATTGGATTACTATGAAGCTTTTTACCAGACTCCAACCGACTAAACTGCACGGTCGCCTGTGTGGGTCGTTTGGATGCCGGAGGTGAGGTTGGCTTGCATATCCCTCGCACCCCGGCCAACCCAGGGCCATCTCAGCGCTCTGCCCACGCATCTGCGCAGTGAACCATCATTACCATATCCTGAGATCTAATTACCGTACTTGTAAAATCTCATTACCGTTTTCACAAAAATAGAAACGTCGAAATCTCAAAGGATACAAGAGTTATTGCTGTCCCTTCAACATAATTCAAAAGTAACGCTTAGATACTTTACAAAAAATATATAAAGAACATATTTTGGAACTAATTTTTATTTTTCTTTCAAAACATCAAATATGCTCGAAATGAAATATTCACCCTTGTGTGTATAGTTAATTTTATGTTTCCATATGGTTATATTCTTAATTAGGAATTTAAAATGTTATAAACTTAAATTTAATTTCATTTTTTATGTTATGATAACCGTTAAAAATTTAATAGAACCGGGGTTGAGTGGATTTTGACAATTTGAAATTACGTGCAATAAAATTTACTTACCTTATCTCTCGTCGTGATTGTTTCTGGGTATTACGTGCGTATTACAAAGTAACAATCTGCAATTGTTCGCAAGTAATAATATTGCTCAAATTCGTTGCTTACATAAATAGCAGCTCACCAAAATGTTGTAGTAGGGTGACCTTAATGCTACCTCAACTTGAAATTACTCCGAGAAAGTTTTGAAAGAAAGCATAATTTCTGATATATTTGGTTATTCTATAAATTTTTTATATGTTTACTGTTGGTTAGAAAGCTAGATTATACAAAGAAAGTAGAAATTAACAGTAATGTATTTGATTATTAGATAATTTTATTTAAAAAAATAGTATACCTAATTTCTTTGAATTTCATCAAAATTGTTTATGAATCATATTTTCAACCCGCCTAGACTAGAGGCCATTTATTGGTCGTATTTAGACCGTTATGACGTTTTGGTAGAGTCAGGATTTGAACGAGGTACGTCTCGCTTGTAAGGCCTACTCCTTAATCAATAAACTTCCGACGATTTACTATTATGTGTACTAATAATGTGTATTAATAAGTACACTTCATCCTTTATTTTCTTCTCATCTTGATTATCATCATCATTTCAGCCATAGGACGTCTATTGCTGAACATAGGCCTACCCCATCACGCTTTCATGCCACACACTTCACTTTTTCCGATCTAAATTTGGTTTGAAACAGTTAGCATACTATTTCAGCCGCGGTAGTCTAGTGGTATGGGTAATGGACTGCTGAGACGAGGCCTCGGGTTCGATCCCGGGTTTTACCATGGCACACACCAATGACGTTTCGGTGCTTTTCGAAGTTATGTGTGTATTTATCGCAGGTTTATAAGTGCCTAACTTTGCAACCTAAACATAAACTGGCGAAATGTGAGTACTAGCACCTCTGCCTAACCCTACGGGGATATAGGCGTGATTTTATGTTATATATATATGTATACTATTTTTTTTTATTTCATTACACGGTACTTCCCCAGTCAACTCAGCTTATTCGTGTTGTAGGAGCATTGCTTGTCACCTACATTACATACCTAGTTTAGTTTTCTGATCACGTACTGCCCTTGGCACTTTAGGTACCTATATGAAAGTGACCTTTGTCAGCGTAAGTTAAAACTATTCTACATGGTTTGTTTACACTAATATTATGAAGATGGACATTTTTTGTGTTTGTATGTTTGCAATGAATGAACACAAAAACTGCTGTACCAATTTCAAAAATCCTTTTACCATTTGAAAGCTATATTCACACTGAGTAACATAGGCTATATTGCACTGCGCGATAACCGACATACACGTTGGCAGAGTCACGGGCAACGGCTAGTTTTTAATATAACTGAGTTTTTCTTTATCCGAAAGGAAACATACAGCACATCACAAAGTGCCCGTTTAACAGCAATAGGGTCGCTTACTATTTGCTCCTAATGTGTCAATTCTATTTCTTTGAAAAATGCTATCGTTTTGGTGTTTCTCGGGACATTTCGAAGGTACTTATATTCATATTGTAATCATCACTTCTAATCACCATCATAATTTCAACCATAGGACGTCTACTACAAAACGTGGGCCTCTCCCATTGATCTCCAATCCGACCAGTTGGAGGCGGTCTGCATTCAATGGGCACCCGACCGGACCGGACTCTGACCATGTTTGGACATCTCGTGAGTGGTCTCCCTTCGCCTCATCTACACGTAGGTGGAGTCCATTTGAGAGTTCATCGATTACTTCTAGTAGTTAAGGCTAATTCTAGTAAAAACAGCTTTTGTTTCTTAAACTAAGCCATGATCTAATGACAAAAAAACGTTTAAGATGTTATTGTCCTTCTTCGAAATTAGGTGATAATTCATTTGTTTTTCACAGATTGGAGGCCGAATTTCAAGTAGATTTTTATTAGGAAAATAGGTATTCAGGCTTCTTCGATGACAGTGCATCAGCTGTTTCAGTCAGTTTGAGACATAGACCAGAGGCTACCTCACTTGACACTTCCGCTAGAGCAAGCTGAAGAAAGTGTGTGAGAGTTCCGTAGGTACACACTTTCTTCAGCCTACTCTAAATATATTAGTGCGAAATCTTCTTTCAATCACAACATCCGTTACACTAGATATCATGAACGCGCTACTGACCACCCAGTCGCTTAAAGTTACCCAATATCACTAGGTAACCTATTCTACTGTTTCAATCTGAAAGCTATTTCAAGGACAAGGCAGGTAATTGGCGGTTTGACCAACAATCACAGTTGATTATGTTGTTTAGATACCATTTTGACACAATCGAAATGGTGTGTACTAGAGCCAAGGTTGAATTGTCCAACTATGTGGATTAGATATCTAAAAATATACTTTAGACTATGTATATACTCGTAGTAACGCCCGTAATGAATATTATTCCTATTTTCAGTCCCATAAGTTTCCTTATTACTGAAATATACATACATACATTACACACACAGAGTTGTATAAAACACCCACATTTCGCCAACTATGATTTTAAGTCCCACATAATAAGAGTGCGAGCTTATTGCCGCCAATCGGGCACTTTGTAAGAAAATGGGTATGCCGAAAATAAATTGCTAACCGAAAATGTTGCATCAAAATAACTGTGGAAAAAAATTATATCATCCGATTCCTTACCGTGCGTTGTAAATCGCAAGGAAATTAATTACGTGCTTAGCCGCACAAATACTACCAATTAACTTCTTCGAAATTAGCCTAGTTCATATTTCAGAATAAACTCATTATGAAATATGAACTAGGTTATAATAATATTCTAGGTCATCTTATCTTAACTTTTTTATTTTGGGCTGCGGGCTCTGAATCCAACTCGGAGACTTCTAACCTATTGGATCCATTGTGTTGACATTAACCTAGCCTGGTTTGAGGAGGGATATACTTTCAAATTTTGGCGTTTTCTCTTGATTTTATAGGTGCATGTAATCCTCGGATTTAGGGTAACTCTTCCCGAAAGATTTTCCTGCTTTTTCTTCTCAACCTTACATGCAACATGCCGCCGTACGCTTGGCGGAGCGTTCACGTAGGTAAGGTATATCCTTTTTAACCATACTCTCTCGCTATCGTCGCCACTAGTGTGATATGTACAGTCGACAAAAGAGATACGGTACAACTTTTTCATACAACGTTGTATGTAAATGTACAGTATCTGTTGACCCAATAGACCCTTCTAGTATGTGTCTCCAATTGTCCAAATCTTGTTAATAATAATACTTTAGCAATACTTAATCGTTTTTGGTTTTTGTCACCGTCTAAAGCGATAATGCTTTGAGGTTGATGCCGTCTATTGAATATTATACATGAAAGAGTAACCTATCTTCTCACTACACCATTAGTCTAAATATGAGCTATTGTGTACTTGCCCTTAACCATTACTTTTCTGTGGCTTTTGTAATGATATTCAAATGATTAGGTACAGAAAAGAGGTTGTATTCAACAGTTTCTTGTTCTTTTTGTTTTTTTTCGTTTTTTTTATACCACTTAGGTGCAAGCACACGGCCCATCATTGGAGTGATATTTAAATAGAAAATTAAAAGGGAAGGGGGTCATCTCAAAAGAGTTGTCCCCGGGTCTGCCATGGTGTGAGAGATATGTCTTGTATGATCTCACCTCCGGCAATCAAAGACTCATGGACGGCTTGCGTTTACTTCCACCGATTTTGGCTGAGGTGGGATCCGTGGTGATTTTGCGCTCGATAAAAATACCCCTTCAAACTAGAGATCCCTCCCGTCCATCATGGTATCTAATTTTCAAAACCAGTTATGAAAATGGTCATTTTCATTCATAAAAATAAATTAAAATTATAAAAAATACCATTTTCAAAATCGTCTTTTGTTACCAGCTTCGAAAATAAATTGTTTCTTCTTTTTTCAATACTAGTTATTAAATAAGAAAACTTAATTCACTGGCTATGTGTTTGTTATTAGTAGGAATTGTGTTGAACAAGTCTAATTCGTTGTACTCAGACTGTTTGATGACAAATTTGGCAGATCTAGGGAAGAAAGAGTTACTTCTGTAATTGGTAACACTGCATATGGAGAGGAAAAAAGGTGGCACAAATACTTCGATAAATGTCAGAAACGGAACAAATTTCTCAATACCTTGCCAATAATTGGTTAACTAAGGTACCATGGACTTTGCGGCATTCATTCGTAATGTACCATATCAATCCAATATTTGATCACTTTCGTCACGGATATGTAACGATGGAAGCACGATTAACGATAGAAATTTATAATCATAATCAAAATATTTATTCTGGCATAGGATAGAATCATAGGTTAGTAAAAGATTTTATTGGCTATGTTATGTTCGCTATGTTCTACCAATATTTCTTCAAGTATTGGAAATTTATAAGGAATCTTATTTATCTAGAAATAAGATGTTTAAAAATATTATAATAAACCTATTTTGTAAATAAATTAGTTAAACAAAATTGTCGTGTGTTTTTAGATGAAAATTTAAAATTAGACGCACCTCCGGTACCTACTTAAGCCTTGGAGTGACGAGGCCTCCTTAATATTTATGTGATTTTTATTCAGAAGATTATTTTTGGCCGGTTTTGTCCGCAACTTCGACTGGTAGATTTAAATCTTTATTTTAATTTTTCAAGTTTCTTTTCTGAATTAAGAGTTCATAAACATAAACATAAACTCACGCCTTCATCCCCGAAGGGGTTGGCAGAGGTGCTAGCACTCACGGTTCGCCAGTTTATGTTTAGGTCCTAATGTAAAAGATGGCGAGCCTATTGCCATTAACTGGGCACTTATAAACCTGCGATAAATACACACATAATTTTGAAAAGTAGCGCAAAGTCATTGGTGTGACCTGGGATCAAACTCGAGACCTCGTCTCAGCAGTCCATTACCCATACCACTAGGCTAATTTTTTTATACTGTTTAACTTGCGTTATTTACTCTCCATTGTGTCTGTAAAGCTAAATAAATAAAAAAAAATGATGTACACGAGGTCATGTGTGAGTGTGGCAATAGTGGCTCCAATCCTATAATAAAATGGCAATAAAATAGTATCGTATTTCCTTACGTTTTTCGAAGTTATGTCGCGCCTATCGCAGGTTTGTAAGTGCCCGGTTAAGGCGAGGTTGCAGTGAGTCAAGTAGGTATTTTACGTCGCCTCAGTACCTCAGTCCCCGCAGCCGAATCGAGTGTAATCGACGCAACGAGCGGGCAGCGCGGGCGGCGCGCAGGCGCGCGCCGTCGTATAGTATAACCCGGTACGCGAAAACTCGAGACTCGCGTTTGTTACAAAAACTAAGAAACTGGGATGGAGTCCAAAAGCTGACAAAGGGTGACACCTAAGACCTGAACATATAGGTCATAGGCCACCGTGACCCTCTTTGCATCAGGTGGGCCGTATGCTTGTCTGCCACATAAGTGATATAAAAAAACATGTTGTTCTGGATGAAGGGAGGGTGGGATTGATTGTAAGAGTTCATCGGAATACTCACTATAGGCTATGTGTACCTTTTTCACTTATATGTGTATATACTGTGTAGCAACACTGTTTTTAATTATATAAAAAAAACATACATGAAGTTGCGTGCGGGAGATTGTAGTGCTATTTTAGAGTACTCGTGTCTGTGACGTCACCAAACTAGGGTGTCACTACGCCACGGGCACGGTACGTATATCGTAAAAGCAGTAGGTTAGATTCGGGCACATAATGTTATAGTTTTTCATTGTATAGTTAGAGAAAAAAATCACTTAAATTTAACATACATATTTTTGTATTTTCATTTCATTGGAACATATGAACATACAGAAAAAATAAAAGCGTCTTCAAAAAACAAAACCTATTGAAAAGTGAAACATAAATAAACACATTACCACTTCTTTGCGTCGCGCAGTCGTCGGGTAAAAAACACATTTTGTGCTGCCTACTGAATTGTTAGTAGATAGATAGTTAGTAGAAAATGCACGTCGTCACATGCAATCTTAAAATCAAGTCAAGTTTCTTTCAACTTAACTGGCATTTTAGGGTTTAGGTTTAGGGAGACGCCCAAGATCGTGTGAAGTGGAAGAGGAAGAGCCGGAAGGCGGACCCTGAGCTCCGAGTTCACCTTGGCCTTGGATGCAGTCAGGAAAATAAGTCTCTATAAGGATGGTGATGATGAAAACGCACAATTCAAAAATTTTCAAATATGATATTATACTCTCTGTTTGTAGCACTAAAGCCAGTCTCAACTAGATTGGATTGATGCTGATGTGAAGTGATCGAAGGAACATGGTTTTCGTTATTTTCTTTCTCTTCGTTCAAGACGATGCTTCTAATAGGCATACCACGGATATGCCTTGAATCAACTAACTCCGGCAGCAGACTATTCATATAAAACTGAATTATAAACCAAAAAACAAAAAATAACCATAAACCAAAAATACACATTTTGCACCCCGTCACATGCAACTGACCTTGAATTTGGTAAAACCAATTACTATTTTTATTTATAGTAAATTGTTAAGTTGGATTTTATTATTTTCTAGAGATTTTTCTAAACCATTTTTTGAAGACAATTTTGTCATTTCCAACAAGACCATCTGGAGTGGCTCCAATAAAAAGGTATTTGCGGTCAATAAAAAGTCCACACTGATCTATTTTTATGTTTTTCTGTTGTTCCATTTGCTGTATGGAATGTTTTTCGTTTTCGATGCCGTGAGCTACTGAAACCACTTGGTTTAGATTTTATTATATAGGATTATTTTTTACTAATGGTGCACTATCTATTGTAACTTTTCGTTTACAAATGGGACCGAAGTTTGAAGCTGTTGTTATTTTTTTTTTAGTCCGAGCCATTTACTTGAATCTCTTTGTAAAATTTTTGATCGTTCAATACGGTCCTGTCTGCTGTAAGTTTCATCAGGTTTATGAGATAATTTTTTTCACCAGTTTTATAATATTCAAATATGTCACAGATTTTAGTAAAAGTACTGATAGTTACGTGGCAATTTGTAAACTAGAATTAGAAACGTCTACGGGCTGTTCAACACCAGCGGCTTTTCGCTTCTCATTGCAGCACTGTAACATAAAATATGTATAATTATACTCAGCTGCGGTTGCCTAGTGACTAAGGCAATCTATTCAATAAAAAATACTAACTTCGACCAACTACTGACGTGAACCCACTTGTAATTTAGCTAAGAGTTAGGGGCTAAGAAGACTAGAGCAGTCATCAAGCATACCAAAATTTTTAGAGCCATAGATATAGACTAGTTATTGTACACCAAATTCAAATTTTTATATACCTACTGTACATTTTTTGTACAGTGGCACAAAAGAAAAAAATAAATAGACATAAATTAAATTAAATTGACAGCACAATTGTGCGAGCGAGAGAAAGTGATAAGCTGCGCCATTTTAGAATTCTTCCTTTAATGAACCGAGTTATACCCATATTTTCAGCGAAACCGATTATACGTAATAAAGTGCGGGGGGGAAGCTCGCAGAAACAAACAGCACACGTCCTACCTTGAACACGCCTCGGCGGGTACTGACTCAACTGACTGACCGCTGCGAGCGCTCAAATGCAAAGATTTTCAGGTTTTATAAGTTTTTGAAAAAAAAAATAATTGCTTGATAAAAAATAATTTTACCAGTCGCTAGATATTTTTATGCTCTTTATAATGATATCAATCTCGGCATTATTTGATGATGGCGTCTTAGTGTAAAACGTGTTTGAAATATCGATTTGGAGCGTTTTAGACCCATGTTTGACGCTAATTTCTATCGAGGCAATTAACATGAATCGTGTTTCTGTTTTCACAGGACCCTAGAAGGTATAGTCTATTTTATGAATGTGCTTTTTATTTAGCGCAATTTGCTATATTACTTGATATCCAGACGTTTAAAAATTTTAAAAACTGCTGCAACCTGGCCTTAATGGCAATAGGCTCGCCACCTATTACATTGGGACCTAAACATAAACTGGCGAAATGTGGGTGCTAGCCTAACCCTTCGGGGATATAGGCGTGAGTTTATAAAAAAAATCAATCGAAAACGGACTTAGGTACAGTAGGAAGGTAAATGACAATTCTGCTGTACGACATAACATTAAATAATATTTGCCATGGTACCATCGAGAAATGGTACCACGGCAAATAAAAATTGCCAGAGTACCATTAGTGGTACAATGTAATGGTACCACGGCAAACAAGCAGACAGTACGGCGTTAAAAGAGTACCTACTCGACACCAACTAAACAAGAGAATAAAAAATGTATTTTACGTAACGTTAAGACTTGTATTGCCAAAGTATCTATTGCAATCGTAAATAAGACAATTCTCTAACCGTAGTTTCTTGCATTTTATAGAGGTTATACTTATAATACAGCTACTTCTGTAAAAACTAATTTATATTTAGGTATATAACCTTTGACAATCAAAATCAAACAAATTATTTTAGTGCAGCGATTGAGCAATATATTTTTTTTATATGAAATCGATTAATTTGCCTATGAATTTGGTACATTTTTTAGCTTTGGCCTACTGTTTCTACGCTAGCCAGACGCGTCGGTAGCGTGGAGTCCATAGTCCCACACCCGAGAGGGCCTCCGCTGGCCCTAGGTCAGCCGGGGCCTGAGCGATAGGCCAGAAGTTAGCAATCCTCGGCAACTGATGGCCATCCGATGGAATTTCCGAACGGGAAAAAAGTGGGCCCTTGATGACAATTACTAACGGTCCAAGCACATTAGGAGCATGCGCAGTGGCCACATATCTAGTCAGAGCACCCGATTTGTAATTAGTATGCATCAGGCATATACCATCGCACCAGTAATTTTTTATCCCACTTTGGTTAGCACCATATGCGTGGGACATGTAAGCCCTGCACGTGTTGTACTCTATAGAAAAGGATAGGATGGGACTAATGCCTGCCCCTGTAGCTCCCCCTTTTTTCATCATTGTCAGAGTCTATTTCCAACTCAGTTGGGGTCGGTTTTATAGTCTAACTAAGATGCGGCTAAACTTTGATATTTTCTGTGAAGCGAGTGCCATCGGACGTCCACAACCAAATTGGCGATATCGAAGCTCCCCTTTTTATCATGCGCAAAATCTCCATAGATACCACTCCCACCAATGCCGATGGAGGTGATTAAGTACCAACTAAAACGCACACCGTTTTTAAATCTTTGATTGCTCAAGGTGAGATAATAATACAAGACATTTGTCTCGCACCCCGGTATACCTATGCGGCAACCATGATGTCCCCATCTAGCCCCCAGGAATGTAGAGGCGCGCTTTGCGATGCCACTGCACTCTGCTTCTTCTAGAGTGATAGGCTGCACTACGCGTCACCCCAATTAAGGACCCATGGACGGCGTGCGTTTTGGTCGGTTCGAGTCCGACATAATCACCTCCATCGTTTTTGGTAGAGGTGGTATCTGGGGGGATGTTGCGCACGATAAAAAAAAAACCCCATGACCGGCGCTCATAGGAGGTCATACTTCGCCCCTAAAGTTCCCCTGAAGCTAAAAGCTTACCCCTGGTTCTCGTCTTTCAATTAGCTGGTATGTATACTGGTTTGCAGGTTAGTTTAGTTTGGGCCCTAAATATCGTGGTAGGGTCCAATACTCCAAATTCATCTTATTTTTTCGTCTAAATTGATATCGTTGTAAGACACCGCGACGTGGAAATGAAAGTACCACATCAGTAGATAATGTTAGGTTATGTGTTACGTTTTCGACAGAACATGATGTAACTGTATGTGGGCTATGCTGGTGGCGCATATCTTGACCTTGACAAGTGCAACTCGATAAGCTTCAGTCGCTTTAAAAGTTTTGCGCAAGTTTTATGTTTGAGTTACGTAATGAGTGAAGCATGTTATGTGTGTGAGTGTCAATACGCATATTTTTTGTTTAACAGTTGTTCAATGATCTATTAATTTCAATACAATTATTAAACAATCAACGGCATCCCTGGGAATTGTTTGAAGAAATTACAGCGTCTTCTACCGACATGAGAGAGACGTTGAATAATATTTGAAGTCGATGTACAACTTTTAAGATTTTGACGCAAACAGAAATGAACTTCTTTTTTTATAAACTTACGCCTGTATCCCCGAAGGGGTAGGCAGAGGTGGTAGCACCCGCATTTCGCCAGTTTATATTGAGGTCCCAATGTAATAGGTGGCGAGCCTATTGCCATTAACCGAGCACTTATAAACCTGCGATAAATACACACATAACTTCGAAAAGTATCGAGTCATTGGTGTGTGCCATGGTAAAACCTGGGATCGAACCCGAGACCTCGTCTCACCACGAGGCTACCGCGGTATCGGTATTACCGAAATTAACGATGGTAATATTTTTATACACACGTGTTGATTTCGCAGATAAATTTTTCTAAAAATCCTACCTTACGACTTACAACTTTCGTAATATTATAATCGTGGTTCATGCGTTGATGAATCATAAGGACAAGAAAGTTTTGATTTTATAGAACGAGAGATATTTTATTTTCACGAATTAGTTACTCATCGCTCGAGAATGGTGGATTCTACACTACTGTTTGATTACCTATATTTTTACGGATAAAGTGAGAAGTTTGTGGAATGCAGTCTAGATTTTAATATACCTTTTTGAATGTATAATATAAATCAATATTGTTATAGACTTTTATAAAAAAATGTTAAATAAATAGTTTATGGGTCTGTGCAGCCTACACAACCTACAGCTTTTTAGGTGTATTTTTTTTACGTTTTTTTTTAATTTTTCTTTGGGGCTCAACTAAGATCTTCGGGATCTTCGAGACATATTTGCCGGCAACCTGTCGAACGAAGACTCTAGGGTGGATTTGGATTGATTTGGATGGATTTGGACGAGAAATTCTGCAGTCGCCCTAAGTTCTTTGGATGCAGTCGCAACAACTGCTGGAATTTCGGTGAGGACTTTGAAGGACACGCCAAGGGTGGACAGGCTATCTGGCAATCTCAAAATGTTGAAATAGTGAAATTCGAAATTTATATGTTATGTGTTAAGTATTCATTGTTATTATTAAATTGATATGTTAAATGACTGAAATAAATAAATTAATATCATTATTTATTTCTAATTTATTATCTATTGTTTAATAAATCTTTAAATTTATTATATATTTTCGTATAATTATTTATAAGTCGGAATCGCTGAGTTGGAGCCAACTTTAGAAAAATTTGAAATTTTATTAGATTTTATTAAATTGCAAACTTAACTAACTTACCTATGAATTAAAGAGTTTGCCTTTTGAAGATTTCGTACATGATGTTATGTATAAGTGTATAAATCAATAATTTCGTATTTTGTACGATTGTTAATTCTGTATAATTGTTTGTGTATCTCTATAATAGGAAGTATTCTTTTAAAGTATTCGTATTAACATTTCTTCGTTAGTCGTTAATACTCAATTAAAACAGACGATGTTCAACAAACTATGACAAATAACGCATAAAATATTATATAAAAAAAATGAGAACGCAAAACACAACTCACCTAAAAATTGACAAACGTTTCACCTCCTTTTACTTTCGTATGCAACAACACTTACACAAAATTAGAAAGAATAATCACAAGAATATTACAACAAACGCAAAACACTGATATTCAAATTAAAAAAATAGATTTACAGAAATAAAAAAATTAAAACACAAAACGCGCGACTTATTACCTACTCAGCAATTTGAAAATGGAACGCGTATTGAGGTGGTGGCGCGTCGCAGACCAACCGAGACCAAGAACGCACTGGCCTGGCACTGGCACTTCACCGATAGATCGCTCTCTCCCGATCTGAATGTAGTGTCATAAACATTGAGAGAGTTCACGATGAATTGTTATGTGTAATGTAATGTTCGTTACATTACATTGATGTGTTTAATTTTGTATCAAAAAATATGTTCATCTGTTTTCGCTTTAACATGATAAAATATTTATTAAAGCATTTTTAATTGTTGTATAAGTTGTGTACCTAGATTAATTGTAGTATAAGTAGCAGATTACATGAAGACAATTTTAGAGCTAATAATAATGTTATTGTCTCTGGGCCATAAGAATACTAGTCGAAATAGTATTTTGATAAATAAGTGTAAAATTCTTTTCACCACGTTGCTAAGGATGGGAGACGATTTCTTATAATTCCAACTTGAATTAACTTCAGAAAAAGTGGCGTGTGCACTATGCCATATCACTCCAAAGAAATTGAGTGAGATTTATGCCGAAAACAACCGAAAAATAATGCAGATAATTGAACTGCCAATGGTCAAACAGCACACATCTTGTAAAATAACTGATTTTTACTAGACTAAGAGCTGAATCTAACAATATTTTGAATACCCTTATAAAAAAGCATAAAAGTTTTACATGATCATAAAACAATAGCCGCCGCATCTGAAATATTCATGGCTCTGTGTATAACGTGACTATGATAGTGACGTCACATGAAATAAGACCTTTCTCTGGTTTTTGAATGCACCGATATGCAGGAATGCAACGTAACTATAAAAAAACTATACACGGATCATTTTTAATCTGTGACATACTTTTAAAATGTTAATCTTATATGACCTACTTTTGTTAACAATGAAAAAATAAGTTGGTAATATGGAATTGTATGAGTGTGTATGGGGCTCTACCTAAAGCTATGGGCCCAAGGCATCATCATCTGCCAGTAGGGATTCCACTGATTAGTCTACGAAGCCTTGACTCTGTCTCTACATTTGGAGTTGGAAATTCGAATGGCAGCAGCTTGGTCCCTGCACCCGACGGGGGTCATCTTGAAAGAGACGGCTCTTGTCTAGCGGGGTGCGAGGGATATGTTGACTACTATCTCACCTCCGGCAACTAAAGACCCAAAGATGGCGTGCGTTTTGGTCGGTTCGAGTCTGACATAACCTCTCCAACCGCCCTCGGCGGAAAAGGGGGGTATCCGTGGGGATTTTTCGCACGAAAAAAATAATGGCAGCAGCTTCCGTAATAGGACATCATCATTCTCTGAGCCTATTCCCAACTCAGTTAGGGTCGGCTTCCTAGTCTAACATGCGGCTGAACTTCGTGAAGCGACTACCACGGACCTCCATAACCAAAGTATCAAAGTAACGACTGTCAAAGATGATCATAAAATATATATTTGCACTGATCGCATACAACCCACGACTTTTGAAGTATTTGTCGTAGTCATACAACTTGTTTATGTTATTACGAATAAAGAATTAAGAATTAATATATGTCAGAGTCATAAACATATTAGTAATATTTATAGCACATTGTCTCTGTGTGTGTGAGTGACATTCAACAGAATAATAAACCGTGAAGCGTTTTTTTATATTAACCTATCAATTTGTCAGATGTATGTAATCAACTATTCAAAAAATCAATTTTCCTTCCTTGCCTTCTACTACTTTCCTTCCTACAGTTCCGAGTCCCTTAAGCGGGGCTTGAAAACGCACCTGACAAAGCCCTCAAGCTGAGCGCCACCATTGTAACACTGTACGTGTTTGCAATGGTGACCCTCTTTCATGAGGCTTTGCCTTCAGCCCGATCAGACGAGGTGAGAAGTCAAATTGACGTGTACTAGATTAAAAAATATCTGTAATAAAGACAATGTTGCTCTATTTGCGGTAGTAATAATAACTTTATGATTACAGTACACATAGGCGATAGCGAGCCTCATCTTATTTTAAATTAAACGCGTTATAAAGACCTTCCTATTATTGCGGAATAGTTTAAAAACATCCTTATTGACAGTTTAAACGTGATTTAGTTTTTGAATATTTTCTTTCCGTACTTTTGACAGTAAATGTCAAACTACTAGAGGACTATTATTTTTTTATTTTATTTTATCTAAGATAAATTTAATTAAGCGTATACTTATAGAAACGATTAAATACGTATAAAACATAGTCGCTTTCTCTGTCCGTATGTACTTATGCTTAAATCTGTAAAACTACGCAATGGATTTTGATGCGTTTTTTTTTATAGATAGATTGATTGTAGAGGAAGGTTTATATGCACTTTTATATGTATATAACATCATGCTACAACCCACTGGTGCGGAGCAGAAGTGAAAAATGTTACAAAACGGGGTGACGCAGACGAAGTTGCGCGGGTCAGCTAGTTTTAACTACGCACATGTTACATATTTGTTGGTAAGACTATTGCTTAATATCCTATATAAGGGTCCCCTTTTTTCCCGTGATGAAATCCCCATGAATACTTCAGTGGAGGTGGTTATATCGGACTCGATTCGACTAAAACCGCACGATCATTTCGGGTGACCAATAGCCGAAGTTGAGGCGGACATTGGCATATCCCTCACTCTCCGGCTAACTCAAGTTCATCGAAGGTGTGGGCCTACGGCGTCCACATCTACCCTATCACTATCACTATCACTACATAGTATAAAATAAAGTCGCGTTCTCTGTCCCTATTTTTCTTGTCCCTTTGTATGCTTAAATCTTCAAAACTATGCTACGGATTTTGATGCGGTTTGTTTTAATAGATAGAATGGTTAAAGAGGAAGGTTTATATGTATATAACATTATGCTACAACAAACAGGTGCGGAGCGGGAATGAAAAATTTTGCAAAAACGGGGTGACGCAGACGAAGTTGCGCGGGTCAGTTAGTTCCCGATAAAGTAGATGTAGGAAGGGGCGCGCATCGTGCATAATGAGCGCATGTCATGTCATGTCATATATATAACACAACATAATATAACATAAACTCACGCTTATATCCGCCAAGAGGTAGGCAGAGGTGCTAGCACCCACATTTTTGGTGGCGAGCTTGTTGCCATTAAGGGCCCAGATCGTGAAAATCACCGAAAAGAGTGTTACGATATTTCATATTTAACTTATTTAGATATGATTGATATCAATGATAATTTGTATATATTACAATCAAAGACCAAAATATATGTTAGTCTTATATTAAATCCTTAAAACCTAATAATTGCTATATAATAAACGTCAACAAACGCACAAAATTTGACAAAAATGCAAAAACATGCCTTCGTATTCTTCAAATATTACCCAATAAATCAACACAAATTGATAAAAAGAAACACTTTTTGAACACTGAAGAAACCAATACTTAAACCTATGTACTTTTTTTTGTACCTTTACAAACAAAGACTTCCTCTTTTAAAGCCCTAAAATCTAGATATGTTCTACGTAAATTCTCCATAGAAAAATGTATGAAAAATCACGCGCATCCCGATATTATGATTTAGTAACCCGCATCGCTACTGATCGGCAGTACGTTTTTATGGTTCAAGGTGACACCACGCGTGTCGGATGCGCCAGCAATATTACGTGTTGTGAATTTGTGTTTTTTGTGAAAAACTGTAAGTATAACATTTTTATAACTAATTCACTTTTAGTAAGTAGGAAGTACCGATATAATGAATGTCTGGAAGAAAACCATGATGGAACTAGATATAAATCGTAAAAATACAAAATTATTTAGATAGGTACGTAGTTTGTTGAGGAGGTTATTTTATGAACCTTGTAAAGTAGGTATAAATACCGAGGAAAAAAATTACGAGATTTGTGTGAAAGTGTCATGTAAAAATTCTAGTTTTATTTGAGTGCTTTATCATGTCTACGTACTAATAATAATATATTCGCATTTGTTGTTGTTGTTGCATGTAAATATTGGTTTGTATTATAAGTAATAAAGTCGATTTCTATAGGAATATTCTCATAATAATTAATTTTATTACATAATATAGTTAAATATTCGTTTTCATGTTCATCATATTGTCTAAATATCAGATTGTGGAAGTAGGTATGTTTCCTATCTGAAATAGCATGGGCGTACATACTTCGCTGCCGTCAAAGACGCGCGCGGCGCGACGCGCCTAGAGTCTGGTTTAGGGTTGTACAAAAATTACAAAATAAATAAAAGTGGATACTATTGATGATTAATATTTCCAGTATTGAAAATAAAGAAAACCTTCAGGCCGAGACTCCGAGCAACACTGCTACGCGCTGTATAGAGGTAAGTTGTTATACGTAATTAGACTTGTTACATAAACAAACGAACTACCTAGTTAGTGATGGGCGAAGACAAAATCTCAGTACCTATAGATTTTTTTCTTGCAATATTTATTATTTTCATTGGGAGACACAAACGAACTACCTAGTTAGTGATGGGCGAAGACAAAATCTCAGTACCTATAGATTTTTTTCTTGCAATATTTATTATTTTCATTGGGAGACACAAACGAACTACCTAGTTAGTGATGGGCGAAGACAAAATCTCAGTACCTATAGATTTTTTTCTTGCAATATTTATTATTTTCATTGGGAGACACAAACGAACTACCTAGTTAGTGATGGGCGAAGACAAAATCTCAGTACCTATAGATTTTTTCTTGCAATATTTATTATTTTCATTGGGAGACACAAACAAACTACCTAGTTAGTGATGGGCGAAGACAAAATCTCAGTACCTATAGATTTTTTTCTTGCAATATTTATTATTTTCATTGGGAGACACAAACGAACTACCTAGTTAGTGATGGGCGAAGACAAAATCTCAGTACCTATAGATTTTTTTCTTGCAATATTTATTATTTTCATTGGGTGACAAACACATTAGTACCTAAATAGTTCTCAATTGCTTTCTCAAAAGAAAATTCTCGTTAAAATCCCATATTTTATGTATGTAGGTATAATAAATAATATTTATTTAACCGATTTTGATGATTTTAGAATCATTAGAATTGTCTTCTAAGCCCGAGTGACATAGAGTAGGTGACGTCATAAAAAACCAACACCTATAGCGTAAACGAAATTTATAATATATGTAGTCAGATTTATTTATTTTTTGACGTGATAACGTCTTATAAATCGATGAACAAAGGCAACATGCACGAAAAAGTGTCACATTATGTCACGTTAGGGTCAAGCAAGAGCATGGAACAAGCGATGGAGAATAATATTATAATGTTATCCCGTAAAATTATTATCCTAAACCGACTTTACATTTTATATAAAACGTTTATGTTTTTGATCTACCTATGTGTTTCAAAGATGTATTCTAAGGGACTTCTTAGCTATGTTTGAAGAAATTTGGCCCATTCTTTATTTATTATTTTTTATAAAAAAAACAATCAAGCCATTATCTTTCTTTACAGGAACTAGTAATTGAAAACCGTCAAGAAGGAAAGGTGGTTGAAGTGGAAGTTGGGCGTAGAGTAGCAGATATTTCTTTTTTTTTTAAAGCTGTTCAGGCCATAGGGGACCGCGGTCCAATGGATTGTATCCTCAGTATAATAGGTGAAGTAAAAGTTGGTCGGGACTCAAAACTCATCATGAAATGTATGTGTAATTAGTATGTGTAATATGAAATTTACTGTGTGTTTGGTTGAAAGGAAGAAGATAGCATGGAAGTGAATCATCAAATTGTATCTGGTATCATATCATCTGGTGGGAGCTACTTTCAGTTAAAAACATTAACTGCCCTACCAATTATGTCACCTTCATTATATAATGAAATTTATAATACGGTTTGCGATTGATGGGAAAAGACAGCAGCACAATCCATGGCAGAAGCTGTCAAGGAAGAAGCAGAGTAAGCAGTGTCAGTGTCAAATTTTGGAAGGAGAAAATGGAGATGAAATTAGTTTGGTTTTATTACGATTGACTACTTCCAGAATTAGTTGATCCTCGGCAGTCACGAAGCGAATTCGTGACGCGCCCAGTTCCAGCATCATAGAGGCTACGAAAGAGAGGAAAGAAAGAACTTTACGTGTTTTGAAAGAGAAGGACGCCTAAGGATTTTGAAATAGACTGAGGTAACTTAACTACCCAGCCGGTCGATTCACGTGCATCCAAAAGTTGTTTTAACTTAGAAATCGCCTTATGGTTTTCTGTTTTAAACGCACTTACTTATCTAGTCTTGGATTGTCATAAATCAATTACTGTACAATTCTTATACAATTTTGAAGAGTTACCTGGTGTAAAGAATCATCAAAATCGGTTTAAAAATACAGCGAATTGAGAATCTTCCTCTTTTTTTAAGTCGGTTAAAAGGGTTTGTTTGCAAAAAAACAAAGTGACATTTTGAAGTCACCACGCTACGGTTTTTATTACGTGAATCGGGCATCTGGTAACATTTTCATTCTGATAGGTTTTGCAATAGCAATTGATTTTATAATCAAATTAGCAGAAATCAGAATTTATTCAGTAATTTATTTAAACAACTTTAAACATTAGAATTTTGAACTCATATTTTGTTATTGTTTACTTACTTTTAATTTGTATATTAATAATTTATAAACTTGTTTTACAAATTTTTGCACAACCCTAGCACGCTTGGCGACTCATATTTGTTATTGTTTACCTACTTTTAAATTATATGAATCATTTTTATACTTGTGTTTCATTTATTGATATTTTTTGTAAAACCCTAGGAGATTTTTAAGATATCAAGGTGATCGTAAACAAATAGTAAGTAATTATTTGAGTTTATCCAATAGGCACATATCCTTGCGTATAGATAAACAGTAGCGAGGAAAGGCTCGATGTTATTTCGACCATACTTGCTACTGAATTTGCAATTATGTTATTGAATGAATATTTTACGAAATAAGAATAAACTGTGGTAGTAAAATTACAAATAAATACATAGTTGGAATTTTAGGTAAGTAGAATACAAAAAGGTGGCTCTCTCTGGGTCATTCACCCGCCCCGGTCGGTTGTTTCAGTAAACAGTAGCGCTGCGGTCGCGCGAAATCGATGTTGCGTCTGGGCAATCTGGGCCCTTAACCGGGCACTTATAAACCTGCGATAAATACACACATAACTTCGAAAAGCATCGAAAAGTCATTGGTGTGTGCCATGGTAAAACTTGAGATTGAACCTGAGACTTAGTCTCAGCAGTCCATTACCCATACCACTAGGCTACCGCGGTATAATACTTTGTTAATTAATTAATTAAACTAAAAATAGTTACTAGGTCTGGCCTCCAGCTCCTCCCGCGTGGAATTCTGACCCCGTAACTTCCTTTAACTCATAATCTTAACTAAAATCATCGTTTTTAAATAATTTATCTATCGGATTTTTGATACGAGTATATAATGAATATTGCTTAGCTTCCGTGAATAAAAAGCTTGATGATGTATACCCTATGTCACTCACAAATAATTTGACTATCGATTAGTGAAAGAAATTTCAAAATCGGTTCAGTATACCCAGAGATTAGATTACCATCTAAAAACTCCACAAACTTTTTTTTACTTCATTAATATCATAGCCTAACGAACTTCCATTGCGATAAAAGTATTTTAATATAGATAACAAAATGCCTAAAAAGTTATTTTTAAATATATCTAATGCAAATTAAATTTAAAAGGTTGAGGTCATTAACATAACAGGATATTATGTTACATAAAATTTATTTTTATATCAAGGTACTAAGTAGTGATAAGCCTAAGGTTGATTTCCTATTCTTCCTTGGTATTATTATTATATTTTATGCAGATAGCCTTCTGTACAATGTAGTGAAATTTATAGCAATTATTTTACTATTATATTATAATTATACTAACCGACCCGCGCAACTGTGTCTGCGTCATCCCGTTCTTGCAACATTTTTCATTCCTGCTCCGCACCTGTTGGTCGTAGTATGATGTTATATACGTATGAACCTTCCTCTTTAACCATTCTATCTATAAAAACAACCCGCATCAAAATCCGTTGCGTAGTTTTAAAGATTTAAGTATACAAAGGGATATAGGGACAGAGAACGCGACTTTATTTGATACTACCTGACCCGCGCAACTTCGTCTGCGTCACCCCGTTCTTGCAACATTTTTCATTCCTGCTCCGCCACTGTTGGTCGTAGCATGATGTTATATACATACAAACCTTCCTCTTGAACTAATCTAACTATTAAAAAAAAACCGCATCTAAATGCGTTGCGTAGTTTTAAAGATTTAAGCGTACAAAGGGACAAGAAAAATAGGGACAGAGAACGCGACTTTGTTTTATACTATGTAGTGATAGTGATAGTGATTATACAAAATAGCCGCGGTAGCCAAGAGGAATGGGTTAGGGACTGCTGAGACAAGGTCTCGGGTTCGATCCCAGGTTTTACCGTGGCACACACCAATGACTTTTCGATGCTTTTTGAAGTTATGTGTGCATTTATCGCAGGTTTATAAGTGCCCGGTTAATGGCAATAGGCTCGTCACCTATTACATTGGAACTTAAACATAAACTGGCGAAATGTGGGTGCTAGCACTACTGCCTACCCCTTCGGGGATATAGGCGTGAGTTTATGTTATGTTATGTTATTTCACTAACTGTTTCAAACCGATTTCGATCGGAAAACGTGAATTTAAAATATTTTGACATTTAATTTACACATACGCTTTATTATTATGAATAATGATTTTAAATACCTAAATAACTATGTCATTTTATATATTTTTAATTTATAACGTTAATTATGTAACATGTTGATCCCAAAACACAATGGGTGATAAACAAGCCTGGAAATGAAGCCAGCTCACTCAATTTGCCACTCAAGCAAATTACTGTATCTAGACTAAGTAAATGTTTGTAAATAGAAAAAAAAAAAGAATAGCCCGCTGAGTTTCTTGCCGGAGTTTTCTCAAGCCGGGGCCGTGTTCGAACCGGTGCTCCATTTGCTCACTAACTTATAAAATATTGATGATATTGACGTTTTGTAAGTTCCGCCACGGCCTGCTACTGCTAGGGTGGCAGGAGTCTTTCCGAATGGCGCAGGTCCTCTCGGGGCATGGATGCTTCGGGAAATACCTGTGCCGGCTGGGACGGGAGCCGACCAGTGGGTGCCACCACTGTGGCGGCGATGATGACACGGCGCAGCACACCCTAGAGGAGTGCCCCGCGTGGGCTGGGGAGCGCCGTGCTCTCATCACCGAAGTGGGGACGGACCTCTCGCTGCCGGCCGTAGTTCTGTCTATGGTCGGCAGCGATGAGGCGTGGGCGGCGGTTCAAACCTTCTGCGAGACTGTTATCTTGCAGAAGGAGGCGGCGGAGAGGGGGAGGGAAAAAGACCCACTTTCCCTCCCACAGCGCCGCAAGCGAACCGGGGTCCGGAGGAGGCGGTACCACCAACTCCTCCCCCCCTAACTGTAGGCCGGGCAGTAGACGCGGGGGCGTCTGCTGCCCTTGCATAGGCCTCGAGGTTGAAGGCGCATGTCGTGTCGCGTGTGCCTTGCCTAGGCGGGCGGCAGAAGGACTCCTCTTTTGCCACACCAGAGACGGGCCTACCGCTGAGTAGCGGCGGGCGACTCGCACGGCGATGGCGGAAGATGTTGTTCCCGCCATCGTCGATATGCTATGACGACGGACACCGTGGTGGTTTAGTGGGTAGTCTGGTCGAGGCCAGGAGTCCCACACAAAGCTCGCCCCCCACCCCTGTAGGGGGTTAGCGAAGTGCGTAAATCGCCTCTTTGCTTCTATAATGTGACATATCCGAAATTTCGTTTTTTTTTTTATTTGATAATTAAAACCGCCGTGATCGATTTTATTTTCTCAAAAAACGTGGTATTTTTTACGCGGTAAATAGCGAATCTGTGGGCGAAAGAGATAGCGTCATTGTGTCAGATCACAATATGGCACTGTCTCTTACTGCATCAAGGATTTTTGCGAGAACGTAACATAACAGTAACCACTACGCACTTACAGAGGAAGGAGCTCTTGATTTTCTGCGAAAACGTGACATAACGTGTTTATCACGTTTTGATTGTAAAGATAAGTCTTAATTCAATTATGATTTTAAATTTTATAATGTGATATATGGATGTGACACATTAATACTGAAAAATAGTGTGGAATGTTAATTGTTATATACCGTACATGTCACATTGCTGTCGAAAGTATGAATGTTTTATTTGGAGTTAACTTAGGATGTAACGTTGTAGGTGATGAAACTTTTTCCAAATTAAAATTCAAGCGATGGATAATTATAGATGTTTCGTTTTTGAACAAAAACAAATGTATTTATTTAGGAATATTCTAATATAGTCCGTTGTAAATACTAAAAGTAATAGCCGTTGGTACTTAAATTTTTCAGATGGAATCTAGATGTAAGACAAGTGACAAGTGAATATCATACTTTTTACTATTTGCCGTATCTTAGTTTAATAAGAAACTACTTATCTTAGCAAATATTTAAAATAATAAAACTTATTTTTAGAAAACGACTCTTCATTAAGCGTAGCGGGGGTGATTTTATAAAAATATAGGCTGCTATGAAAACTGATTATTAATATTTGCGCCAAATAATACCAAGACTATCTCTGATTACTGTGTAAGATCATTATTGATTTTTAATTTTGTAATTTTGTCTTAACTTAAAAGTAGATTTATTCTAATTTGATTACCTACTTATTTCCAAAGGACTATTTTGTATTCATGTTTTGACTAAGTCTAGTCCGTAACATTTGTATTACAATATTGGTTGGTTAAGTATTTTTTTTAATTTTGTATTTTGTTTGAAATTGCTAACACTTATGATGCTATTGTCAAGCCCTCTTTAAAAAGTAGGAAGTGTCCAGGTCTCCCTAACACCGCGACGCGTACAATGAAGCAAAGCGCGCCACTAAGAAAGCTGTAGCCAGAGTCAGACGAGACCACTTACAACCTCTCTATGATAAGTTGGAATCGCCTGAGGGGCGCAAGCTTATCTATAAGTTGGCGCGTTCCAGGGTCAAAGCGGCACAGGATATAATTGTCACGGAGAAAAACAGAACGAAGAATACGCCACTGCACTGTCTGTTTGTAGACATGCAGAAGGATTTCGACTGTGTTCCTCACGCGGTGATCTGGTGGGTACTGCGGATTCTAGAGTTCTATATTGACACTATCCGAAAAATGTACTACAATTCCGGTCCAGACCGCTGTTGGCGACCCAAACCCCCTCCCCATCAACCTCGGAGTACACCAAGGATCTGTTCTTAGCCCGTATCTGCTCAGCGTGGTGGTAGACGCTCTGTCGGATAGCATCAGAAACTCATATGAGCAGCCCCCGTGGGTGTTCATGTATGCTGATGACATCGCCCTGGTGGATTCGTATCTCGCATCCGGGGCCGCCTCCATTTCCATGACATTGCAGACAAAATGCAGGAGAGTCGCCTTCGCTGGTACGGCCATGTTCAGCGACGACCACCCGGCTACGTGGGTAACAGATGTCTGGCCATTACACCTCCACCGGGTCCCGGTAGGAGGAATAGACCCAAGCAGTGCTGGCTTGGCGTCGTAGAGGATGACATGCGTGCAAATGGACTCACCACCATGGATGCGCCAGACCGTGCGAAGTGGATGAGAAAAAGCCGGAAAGCAGACCCCGGACGCCGAGGCGAAGGCTTCGAATACGACCGGGACTAACGCAAGGATGATGATGATGAATGTTATAATTGTTAGATTTTTTAGAAACTATTGCTGCCGAAGACTGATTGTTTTTAGGTATAACTATTTTATATTAACCTAAATATGCTGTAATATAGAAGTCAAATGCGATTTTCATTAGGCCTACCAATTGTGATTATTTATAGTATTAATTTGTTTCTGGTTTTTAATTTTTATAGAATTAATTATTAAGTGTGGTTGTAGTTTCCCTCTTTCTAATAAAAAAATATTCTCGAAACCAAAAGTTTTTATTTCAACAATGATTGTTTGTGGCAAAACTCAGTGTCATAAGAAACGTAATATCATCAACAACGTGACGACTCAGGTTGTAACACTCATAATACTCACTATTTGCAAGAAAAACGTGATATATGTTCCCTTTTTTTCAAATTGATGCTAATTCCACGTTAAAATTTCAAATTGCCAGGGTTTTAAGAACTACTCCGATAGTTTATTTACTATATCAAATAATAAATTAAGGATCGACAGTAAAAAAGTTATTAGTTTTGTCACAGTTTTATTTTGCAAGTTTAAAATCACTCTCCTGTAAAATCACAGTTTTCGAGATAACACATTATAGAAGCAAAGAGGCGAAATGCATTCCACCACGTAAAAAAAAAAAACAAAAAAGGGTGGCAGGGGTCTCCATCCTTTACCCCATACTTCAGACATCTAGTTAAGATATGCAGCTGGAAGGATCACTCAGATGACAATGAAAAGTCTTCAAGACATCCTGAAGGTCTTTTCGTGACCTTTTTACCCTTAGGCAATAAAAGTCTCTTAACACAGGTTTTAATTGAGTTCAGGGCCCTGTTACTTTCAATTTGGACCAATCTATAGTACACAGACAGTTCAATGTCATTTTTAAAAATTACAACTATTTTTGTTCAAGTTAGACAAGTATAATTAATCATGATATGCCCGGATGGTTCATTGGTTGTTTATTATCTACTTAATTCGAGCTTGCAGATCGTGAATTCCTGAATTATCGGGTTGAGGCTAGGTGTATCTCCACAGTCTTAGTTTTTTGTACCATTTAGGTTGCTGATAAACACACGGTACACCTGATTTAAAGTGATCACCGTGGCCTATGGATGTTTGCAACACTACGATACGTCGCGCTCGTGCTGTTGACCCTGTAGAAACCCTTAAAAGGGATTAGAATGCTCTTCTTGAAGAACCTAATATTGTAACACTCATTATATTACATAATCGATAACACACTTGTACTTCTATACTGTATTTCTCTAATGTAACCCTCTCCGTAGCCCTCAGAGTCGTAAGGGGTCATTTCGAAAGAGCGGGTCCCGGGTATGCCGGGGTTCGAGGGATATGTTCGCTACTATCTCACCTTCGGCAACTAAAGACATAAATCGTGCTTTTTAGTCGGTTGGAGTCCGCTACAACTTCTCTTATCGGCTCCGGTGGGATTAGTAGGTATCCGTGGGGAATTCGCACATGAAAAACAAAAGCCCTCAGAGTCGTGTCGCGACAGCGCCTACTCCTAGTAGTTCGCTAGGAAAAACCGCAGCAGGGAGTTCAGAGCAGCTTGAGCGTGCGATATCTTTACATTACGAATTCGATCGTTTTTCGAGCTAGGCACGGGTCGTAATGTGTGAGAATGAACTCCTTGCATGAGTCGAGTGGTGCGGTGATAAAAAGGTGTGGGAATGTTTATTCTGATTGCAACAAATGCTTGCACTTAGAAGCCCTGGGTCAGCTATCTATCTCGTCACGGGATTTAAGTTAGCTTTTATAGGAGTCTATTATGACCATATTATTAACACATGGAAGGCATTGCCAGTAAAGCATCACGTTTGGCTGGTTTTGTCATTCGGCAAACAAAATTTTTTGAAGATTTCGAGATTCCTATCCTTCTTTTTAACTGTTACGTGAGGTCAATTCTCGAATACTGCTGTCAGATATGGAACCCCGTTTATGAGGTGCATATTTCGCGGTTGGAGAGAGTGCAGAAGAAGTTCCTTTATCATTTATCTTATGCCCATAACTTGTGTCGTAATCTGACAAGTTACGAATCTAGACTTAGTTATTTCAAAGTCATGTCACTCGAACATAGACGAAAAGTTGCTGACATATTGTATGTGCATAAACTTATCAACGGAACCATAGACTGCCCTTCTCTTCTTCACAAGCTTAACTTAGCTGTGCCGCGGCCAGGTAGCCGTCTCCATAATCGTAAGACTTTCAGCCTGCCTTTATGTCGCACTAATTATAGTCAACACTCGCCGTTGTACCGTATGTGTTCTGCTTACAATAGCGTTTGTAACGTGATTGATATTTTTGGCTCATCTGTGTGCTCACTGAAGCATTACCTAAGGGAGCATGTATAATGACTGAGCTGATGACTGAGCTGCTTCTTTGTTAATCCACCTTGTTCAATAATTGTGCAACAATGTACCCCTAGCTTTATTAAAATATGCATGCAGTGTTCACTTCCAGAAGGACAGACACTAACTATCACTTAAGATTTCACATGTTAAGCTACGGAATTATGTAGTGTGTGTCCAGTTTAGTGAACCTAATAAAAAAAAAAAAAAAAAAAAAAAAAAAAAATTACCATCTTGAGATGTGTTGAACAGTTCTTGAAGGTGAGATTTTCAAATGCTTTTGAACCAGGACCCCACACTCGGTCTAGAATGCCGTCTAATCTCGGAGTATTATTTCGACTTTGAACCGTTATACCGCGACGTCATGTTCGGTCTAAGTTACTTCGGATAAGATTTCGTTTTCCACGTTGAGGGCTTGAAGAAGTGTGGTGACGTGTTAAATCAAATCAAATAAAAAATCATTTATTATGTATAGACCAGTAAACGGCACTTATAAAACGTCAATATCGACAACATTTTATAGATCAATGAGCAAATGGACCACCGCACCGGTTCGAAACGCGGCCCCGACTGAAGACTCCGGCAAGAAACTCAGCGGGTTTTTTTTTTGGTCTATTTACAATCATTTACTTAGTCTAGATACAAAATTTAGTTGAGTAGCAAGTTGAGTGAACAGCTCATTTCCAGGCTTGTTTATCATCCAAAT